>OV656691.1:1250000-2500000 GCA_927399405.1 Agonopterix arenella
GTTGCTGAATTTTCTCATCCCGCATTAGCAAATTACTTTGATCCACAGAGGCCTGCGATGTTTTGATTACCACTACCAGAAATCTTAAAGCATTTGGCAGATATGCAGCAATGGATCGTTTCGATAGTTCTTTAGCTTATCCATTCGCCTTAAGCACCGTAGTTCTGTAGGGTTATTGTGTAAGCTTCCGATAAAACATTTTATTTCCCTGATCATCATATCCATTGTCTGAAATTGATAAACCCAATAGAACCAGAATCGCCAAGAACTTTAAAAAAACAGTTCGATTTGATACCGATAGGATAGAATCAGGTAGTGACAAACACTTCCATCAGAAATTCATTGGTACTGCGTATATTCTATGGCAGAAGTAATTGCGTTTCTAGTCCTTTTCAACATGTTCCGAAATTCCTTGCATCTCTCTCACAGCTATTGCTGCTAAAAAGACAAAGTTTTATTTGAAACTCGCATTGAATTCTCGTTAAATTGCACTACTATTTTTAGAAGATATCCCGAGAATAGCATACTTCTCCAAATAGCTCTATCGGTATGTGATGGACACGTTTAATTTATTGGTTTTAATGTAAGCCTAAGAGAGGAGATGTAGCGAGCATGTGGCAATGCTGATTATGGATCAAAAGTAGTTGAAAAATTCATGCTTGAATAAATTTGTCTCCGACTAAAGGACACAAGTAGGACATAGGTGCATGAAGTCAAGATTGCACAAAGAGTAATGGAAAGAGCTATGTTAGGAATCACACTTTTGGACCGAATCCCGAATGTTGAAATCAGACGTAGTTGATATCGTCAAGCGGATATCGCCTCTAAGTGGAAGTGGGCAGGACGCTTGGCCGAACGGAATGATGGTGGACGAAAGCATTGACAGAATCAGCAGCCGTATGAGGGGAGACGGTCAGCAGGCAGATTAGCATAGCAGCCAGATGGTCGGACGACATCTGTCGAGTGGCCGGCAAACAGTGGAGGAGACAAGCGTCGGAAAATTCTACTCGGCGTGAAAATGAAGAGGTCTATAACCAACAGGTATAGGCCGCTTCATTGAACTGAAATGACAACGTTTAATTAACTCTAACAAAGCAATAGTAGATTACACACCGAGAGCAGTAAAGTAAGAAAAGTCTCAGATCTCATGTGATCTGAGGCTTTCTTATTTACTGCCCGAGGTTAATACACTATTTTTCTCCCCGACGGAGACGGAAAGCGATAACTTCGTTTAGCACAGCGGGACAAAAGTTGACGGTTTCCGCCCAGAGGGGTGAAAAGTATATTTTGTACTTTGTACCGAAAATGTTCCATAAATTACCAAGACGTACAGATTAGCAGACGCGGTTGACTATTTATCGCCAATTCGCTGCTTCTCATCCCTTGCACCAACATCGCACTATTTGGCTGCAAAGCCACCGCCTCTCCAAAGGAATTCAACACACGCAACGCCACCTGGTGGCACTAACGTCCTACTTTATTGCTAACACCTACTAATTGTTTAACGATCCTTACAAGTCGTATGCAGCGGTGGGAATTAGTTTAAGAATAGCCTTTAGGATGGAAATTATCACTTGGAAAAGAGACTTGTAAGGCTACGGAGAATGGCTACGTGCCTTTATAGGTGTTTAATGTTTCTCTATGTTGATAATGGATGTTGTTTTTAGTAAATCAAGGGTCTCAAAGGTTTTCTTGCGTCTGCGTATGGAGTTTATGGACTGTCAGAAAATTTCCGTTTAACGCAGAAATCATAACCAAATCTGAAAATAATTATAACTAAATAGGTACATATGCCTACATAAACTCACGACCAAACAAAACCCCTTCTAGGGTTGGAAGAAACTTTGCCGCATCTACCACCTGTGTCGTATCTGTTTTACCTAACAATGCTTCAGGATGGAATGAGGGTGTCAAATGTGAGATAGGAAGATAACCACTAACCTGTCTCCACTCCACCAATCTGCTCTAGGCCCGAGAGAAGAAGTATGGTTCATCCTTCATTCGTGAAAGGTTGCGTTTTATGGAATAATGGTGGAATCCTAACCGGATTATAAATTTACATACCGCTAATTGGTTAGAAGGCTTAGGTGGCAATTGAATACAAAAAGTTAACTAAGATGTAAAGAATTTTCTATTTACTGGAGCTATAAGTATAAAGCCATAAAGTAAAAAAAAAACAAGAAATTGTTGATTTACGGTAGAACGTTGTAAAGTTCCTTTCACAGTGACTCAAACACCCTCAACATTAGAAGAGCCTCACCGTTTATTACCCCCGCACAAAGATTATAAAGCCTCAGTCACAGGACAATTATCTCACATGATTTATCACTTGCTTCGGAATGCTATAAATAAGGATCTAGTGAAATGTATCAGGATTCATTTTATTTATTAGAAGCTAATGTCGTTTTGCTAATAGTTGATAGGTAGTAATTATAAGCAGGCTTTGGTACGAGAATTTCAAGCGTATTGTTTATGAAAACCTTTTGCATTATCTTTATTTTAATTTCCTTTATAATTTTGTATGTTTTGGTATTGCATGGAAATAGAGTGGGAATGTTTAATAAATAATACACTATACTTATTTAATTCATAATTAGTCCCATGGTACTACTACCTTCTGGGAAAAAATTCTCGCTACTCCCGCGACGGAACTTCCACCATGGGAAGTGGGAATAAACATATCATTAAAGTTTCAGGTCACTCTGAAAATACATCGTCAAACCTAAGTGTAATTACCTATTATTGTAATTTAGGTAGGTATGTATCTTATCCTACTGTTATTAATGTGAAAAATTGTGACGATGTATGGATGTTTTTGACTGAATTGCGCATAAATTCTTGTATCATACTTACAAGTACTAAATGTCTACATATATTTTAACCTGATCAAACCATGGTCATAAGTATTCCAAACCATACTGACATCTCAACACCACCGGATCTACGGATGCGACGATTATCATAAAGAAAGTGGGTCCGGTGCGCCCGCGCACTGTCCGCGCCATTTCTCCGTCAGAGGAGAAAATATGCGATAGCTATGCACTTTTGCCTTCGATGCAGGGGTGCCGCGTGAGTGGAATATTTTTGATGCTGGATTTGAATAAAGCTTTTGAATTGAGTAGATTTGTAAAAGTGATTTCGAGTTACTTGAGGTGAATTTAAATTGTGTGGTGTTCTTATTGGATTTAGAAAGAGGTCAATGAATCACAAAGTTGAAGTGGTGGTGGGCGGGACATTTCGCTTGAAGGGAAGACGGCCGATGGACCAAGACCGTACCTACAGGGTCAAATTGATATCATTAGCATCCTTTTAAACTAAGAGTCTACCCATCAAACTGAACAACGTTCACTATGGGAGCAAACAGATCGGAGCAAAAAAATAATCAGTAATAAATAATAAAGTTGTACAGTTTGATGGGTAGACTCTTAGTTTAAAAGGATGCTAATGATATCAATTTCTCCCTGTATATACCAGAGTGGTGGCCAATAGAGGGTCGGAGGTCAGAACGCAGACTACTAGAAAGGTTGCTAGTAAGTGGTGTTGGTTATCTTGCTTAAAATTATTATTGTTCCAATTGTTTTGGACAATTTATTGTTCCAAAGGACAGGTGCGTAGCACCCTCAACCGCCGGAAGTGCATGAAGAGATGTATACATAGTATGAAAGTGGATGAGGCGAGAGAAGTATGTCAGAATCGTAGTGTGTGGCGAGCCGTAGTCTCTGACTACCCCTGTGGGATAGTGGCGTGAGTTTGTGTAAGTATGTATATTAGGTCTAACAAAATTAGGTGAAACTATTTTAAGGGGATGATCAGACCATCAAACTGAACAACTTTCTCTATGGGACCAATATTGAAATCGCGAAAAAAAATCAGCTGTTCGATACAAACCTACTCGACCTAAATCTATGGGACAGCAGATTTTTTTTTCGCGGTTTCAATATTGGTCCCATAGAGAAAGTTGTTAAGTTTGATGGTCTGAGCATTCCCTTAAAATAGCTTCACCTAATTTTGTTAGACCTTATATTTTGTAGTTTTACTAAGGTTTTATTCTGACCATCCCGAAAGGAATTATAGTCGTGAGTTTATGTATGTATGGTTCTCGTCATATAATATAATATATCACCTACCGACCAATCAAGAACAAGGTTTCGTTTGTAGACATGATGTACCTACAATTCGATTGATGACATGTCATGTAGGGGACGAGTCTAAAAATTTTTGAATGTGTTATCTAAAGGTAAACTTAACTAAACATTCTAAAAAGGTACTTGAACTTTTGAGCCAAGTGTCTGACCACGCCCAGAATTCGATAAACTTTATGCACGTACATAATAAACGATTGCCAACCCTAACTCTCCGTATACTGCTTGTGGACATCAGATGTGTTTAACTGTTCATTTTCTCCTCCGCTTTTCATTGCATCCACTAATAATACTAAACAATAATGCTGTCTAAGCTTTCAAACGTTCAGTTTCACTAGATTTATGGTCTCTCACGACATTTACGTACTTGTAAATCGCTGATCTCTTATATTTATACATGAGTTTACATATATTTGAATATCTCGCTCGGCGCAGTATTGACAGTACTGATCTGAATTTGAGATTTTCGATGCTTCTTCAAGTTTTGCCTACTTATCCGATTTGGATCGAGCCGAGATATCTACAGGGTGAAATTGATATCATTGGCATCCTTTTAAACTAAGAGTCTACCCATCAAACTGAACGACTTTCACTATGGAAGCAAACCGATCGGAGCAAAAAAATAATCAGCTGTTCCATACTTAACTGCAATGCCAACTCGACTCAAATATAATGCAACATTAGATTTTTTTTTGCTCCGATCGGGTTCCTGCCATAGTGAAAGTTGTTTAGTTTGATAGGTAGACTCTTAATTTAAAAGGATCCTAATGATATCAATTTCACCCTGTATAAATACATATAAATCCAGGTAAATACATATATATCATGATGTCATAGGGGTGCTCCATTCGAGTTTTTTTTTAATCTGGCAGTAGTGTTATTATTGCTACTAACTGTGACTCGTGTTAACCAGGATCAACAGCGGCAACCATTTTCAAGTTTGGTATAGCTTCCATTTTCATCTCACCTATTCGTTAGAAAACTCTTCACAGGGACGGATAAAGGCTGATGATGATGATGACACAGTTAAGTTGACCATTAAGCGAAACATCACATTAAAATAGTGACTAAGTTATGCTTGCGAGCTAGTAGAGATCACATTTAGGTAAAGGAAAATGAACCATATTGTCTAAGAGCAGGAAGCTCAAACACGTGACACCTGACGCTGCACCATGCACCGCACGTGCACTGCACAGCGCATGCGATGTCAAGGACGCCCTCACTTGCATTGTAATGCATTGTAAACAAAACTTGTTACCATGCGGATTTATCGGCATATCGTGTAAATAGAGAAGCAACTTTTATCAATTGAAATCCATAGCTGTTTTTATTGTAATCAGAATTTATTGACAACCTATCTTCCTTCACAGTTTCCTCCACTCTAAGGTTGTCTGGAAACAATAGCTTTTTAGCGATAACACTAGCTGTCTTTTTAGTATCAGTACCTACCTCTTGTATTTTCTGTCTATATTTTTTGCTACTTAGGTAAAATAATAATCAATTCTTATTTAAAATTATTGAATGAGTATTTATGTAGTGTGTATATTAGTAAGGAATTTATAGATTGTATCTACATAATTATGTATTCTATATCGCTGTCTAGTCATCATAATACAAGTCTAAGCTAGATTTTGCTAAAACGTGACTATAGATAATTTATGTGACAATGTCCAAGATATTTTTTTTTATTTTATTAATGAATAAGACGGTCTTATAGGAACGAAGAAGGCCTGTTCATCAGTCAAAGATATTTCAATTTCTCGTTATTTACAATGACGTACATAATGTGAGGGTCGCGGGGAGCAAAGCTAAGCAGTCTTGAACCTACGCCATTATTATTAGAAAGTCATCTTTAAGTTCAAGCATCAACTGACCCTAAGCTCTTTTCCTTCACAACTACTTTATTTTTAATCTCTCATTTAGTTACAAAGCCGCTTTCGATTCCCATAAATCTTAAATTCATAAGATAGAAGCATCGTTTGATTTTGGGTTACACCGACTATTCATCGATATTAGGTCGATACGTTTTTATAGGTAACATTCTAGATATTTCCATATGGTATTTCTTATAAGTATAGGTATTGCATTTTCCTGATTATAAATAAATAAATAATAATAAATAAATAACGCTCACAGGCACACACATTGTAATGATCCCAATCAAGCACTACAGGCTTTTTTATTATGGAAACCATACAACAACGGCACAAACATATACGACCATGATCGAACCGGGATTCGAACCCAGGGCCCTGGATTGGCAGTCCGGCGTGGTAACCATTACACCAACCGGGTCAATATAATTATCAACTAAATGATGAAAACTCATCGATTTTATATTGAGCGCGGTCATACATCATATTATGTTATCCAGTAGCATCCCAGATCTTTGTAGGATACTTACTTACCTAGTGCAAAAAATAAGTTGTATGTAACCCAGTTTATAACGTTTAAGATGAAATAAAGAAATGTAAAAAAAAAACGAATCAAAAACAATAAACTAGTGATAGACAAAATATTATTAGGTATCTAGTCTGTGATCTAGGGTCGAGGGGCGAAGCATATTGTCATATGTCATCTCTCTTAGTCATTCATAACTTTTCACACGATCCATCCATTTTTTTTTATGTCGGTGTCTACATTAATAACTATTATACTATAATGCTTTTGTCGGGTAAACGTCTTCCCAAGCCTTTCCATCCCTCTCTATAAAATTTTCATTTCATTTATTTCACTAGTTAATAGTCGGCAATGAAGTTAATTAATATTTAATTTTATTATAACCTTACTATTACCATAACCATAAAAATGTTCATAAACGTTCGTTGCCGACCGTACGCACAGAAATACACTTTAATAGAAAAGAGCAAAGAACTAACTATTGAAAATTTTAATTCCATCACAACATTCATGTCCAAATTAATTAGAAGATTAGAAAATATTAGGGACCGAAGGCTGGACCTCCCGCATTATCAGTGACTCTTCCAAGAGAAACGTTTCGGCCCGAGGCGTCTGGTTTGGACCTTCGCTCGTTAATTACTTAATGTGAAAGCAGAGGACGTAAATATTCCTCACAATGTTACCTGGAGGGTAGGCAACTATTTTGAATGTCAGACAATTAGTTAACTAGCTAACGATGCTCAAATTGAACAGACTATACTTCAAGGCGTTACCAACTGGACAGACCACCCCAAATGGACCAATCCTTTTCTTGTTCGACTTAAGGCTGAAGATAGAGTTGATTTTTAATAACGCTCACAGGCACATACATTGTAATGATCCCAAGCAAGTAAGTTATATAAGGTCTAACAAAATTAGCTGAAACTATTTTAAGGGGATGGATGATCAGACCATCAAACTGAACAACTTTCTCTATGGGATCAATATCGAAATCGCGAAAAAAAAAATCTGCTGTTCCATACAAACGTACTCGACCAAAATGTATGGAACAGCAGATTTGTTTTTCGCGATTTCAATATTGATCCCATAGAGAAAGTTGTTCAGTTTGATGGTCTGATCATACCCTTAAAATAGTTTCACCTAATTTTGTTAGACCTTATATATAAGATAAGTCAAAAACATATAAACATCCATGACCGAACCGGGATTCAAACCCAGGACCCTGGTTTGGCAGTCCGGCGTGGTAACCATTACACCAACTGGGTCGTCGAGTCGTTGATCAAAGTGGCTTTTTGTGGTAGACCGGGTGGGTACATCTGCCACTGACTGATTTTTAATTTATCCCAAAAACAGCATAATGAATGATCAATCAAATCCAGAAAAACTTATATGTATCTTTCGGAAATATAATTCTTGTTTTTCGAATCCGGTCAACTCTGCCGTAAATGATCCCTGTAATTGGCTTCCTATTTTAGTTTAGTCGTGCATTGTTATTGCTGTCTCGCGTTTGCAATTGAGATAAGTATAATATTTGATTTCTTCTTTGATTAAATTTGATGGGAGAGGATCTTCCGATTGCTCGCTGGACTTCACGGTCTAGTGTTGTGATTGGCCACTGCTGCTGGTCCTGCTTTACAGGAGTAACAGTGGTGTGAATGAGTTTGAGGCCTATATAAACACAGATTATACTCATACCTTCATCATCATATATTCAAATATAAAGAAGAGCGACTGTATGTTTTAAATATCCTCATAAACGCCGCTTATTTCAATTAATAAAAGCAAGGTAGGGTTCCGTAGTTTCCCGTCACAATATATGGACTTAGAAGGGGGCTTTTTGGTTTAACGGCTAATAAAGTCTAAAAAGTACATTTTATAAGTTGGTCGACTATTACTCGTAAACTTATAAAGCCTACTTAGCGGTGATAGTTTTCCTTTTAATTTCTTTATATATAAGGTCTAACAAAATTAGCTGAAACTATTTCAAGGGGATGATCAGACCATCAAACTGTACAACTTTCTCTATGGGACCAATATTGAAATCGACAAAAAAAAATCAGCTGACCACCCACACATAACTGCAATCATAACTCTACTCAAATGTATGGGACAGCTGATTTTTTTTCCGGATTTCGATATTGCTCCCATAGAGAAAGTTGTTCTGTTTGTTGGTCTGATCATCCCCTTAAAATAGTTTCAGCTAATTTTGTTAGACCTTATATACAACTGAAGTTGTTTTTTTTTTCAAATATCCAGAAACAACCGTTTAGCTGGCAGGGGGGGGGGGGGGACACTTGACTCAAACAAAAATTTTCACTTTAAATCTAATTACTTTAATTTAAATTTTGCGAACGGATAATTATTATTTTTAAACGCTCCAAAGATAACCCACACGGTGTAGACTAAAAATAAATTCTATTCCTACTTCGCGTGTAGGGGAGGTACCCTAAAAAATGTTTTTCATGACTTTATTCTACCACTTTTTCGGCGTGATCAATATGTATAGCCATACCAAATTACAGCTTTCTAGAACTAACCGTCTCTGAGCTAAGCCGCGGACAGACGGACAGTCGGACATTTCCTTGTTGACTTCGGAACCCTAAAAACCACGTTTTAAATCAACTAAATACTTTAAACTTGTAATAAATATTTACAATGAAAGTTATAAAGCCCATCCTAAATTATTGTTATGACTTTAAAATTATGGGTTTAGGTCGGGAATACATTTTTATGGAGTCCCTTTTAAGAAGGCAATTAGTTATGGCTTAACTTTCTCTCTATAATTTTTTTGTAGCTATTGGAATCTATAAAGCTGCCTATTAGGACGGGAAATAGGAATTTTCTTTCAATTTGATTCATAAATAATTAAAATAAATATAAATCATATTCTTTATAAAAGGCGACTAAGCGACAAGGTTTCTTGTGCAGTTTGTTTTTGGGCGAAAAACTAGTCCCGTTGTTGTCACCACTTGACATTTCGTTTGTAGTAGTCGTAATGTTTCAAGAGATAGATCTACAATGGACAAAGCAAATGTGAGCAGGTTCTCGGCAGCATACAGCTCTTGGTTCCGTACCAACTTCCAAGAAAGCCAATCACAAAGACCTTTCATCCGCCCCCTAGCAGAACCAACATTGGCAGTCACTCACTTTTTGCTAGAATTTGTGCAGAGTTCAACAGGGTAAGTGCGGGCCTGCCAGATCTGGGTATCTTCTTTGACTCGACCAATAAATTCAAAAATATAATACGAAAGTATCTCAAGAGCTCGCTCTCTGAAGTTAGCTTCAGTTCCAAAATTCTAAATTATTTTTATTATTCATAAATATCGTGATCTTCTAAATTGTTATGTTCTAATTTCTACTACCTCTAGATTTAATCATGATTGTAATACCATGTGATTTTTTAATGTTGTGTATACCTTTAATTGGCCTATGTATTAGCGACTAGATTTATATGGAAATTTTATTTGAAATGCGAAATACGTTAAGCTGTTGGTGTACCTATTAAATAAATATATAGATAGACGTACTTTTTGTTATCATCAGCTGCAAGGCTGATTCAGTATTCATATGGTGAACAGGTTCATAGGGTGAATTTCTGTAATCGGGATGTACCATGTCTGCTTGCATAACTCCAGTCGGTTTAGGACTTACAGCCGTTTGAAGGCCAGTAAAAAAACTTTAAACGGCGCTGTAAGTTCTAAACCGACTGGAGTTATGCAGACAGACCTGGTCCATCTGATGCAGCTGATGATAACAAAAAGTACGTTGATCTCTTATACTATAATGATTCTGACCACAACACCAAAAGGAATACCGTGAGATTCTGTGTAAAACTCCATTCTAATGATACTTTTATCATCATCATAGGCCTGCCATGATACAATATGGTTACAAAATAACATAAAAACAACTATTTTTATGTTATTTTGTAACCATAAAGTATAATATATAATGTCTAAGTACCTAGGTAACATTCCTATATGTGATTCCGATAATGATTGTTCTGCGTAGTTGACTCATAACCACAACCTGTTTTATTGTAATATTGAGTAAACAATCAATTTAATTGGCATCATAATGGATTGTCCTTGAAATTATTTCATGAATAAAACACGAAAATAACCACAATGTGTGATCATCACGTTCATAAGTTAACGACTGTTTTTTTCTTTCGGGGTGATCTGTAACTTTGGTTCAACTGATTGTTGCGAGGATCCCTTATAATCTACTTACCGATTTATGTTATTATGAATTATAATTATAATTTATCGAAAATACATATTATCTTGAAATGTTTTTTTTTATTACGTTTGGGTTTGCTCTTGACCTCAATCTAGTCCTCAGGACGAAGATGGGGTCGAAGATGTAGCGAGCTCACCCAGAAGAAGCCTATTCACTCGTACTTTAAAGGAATTCGGGTTGTAAGCGCTCGGAAATACTGACGCAGGCAGGGCGTTCCACTCCTTGGCTATGCGCATTATAAAAGATTTAGAAAGGTGCTTGGTGTGGATATGTGGGATGTCAACCAAAAAGGTGTGATATCCCGCGCTGCGTCTGGAAGTCCGATAGTAGAAAGGGGAAGGCGGGATGAGCTCATGTAGCTCTTGGGCACACTCACCGAAGTACAATCTGTGGAAGACCGACAAGCAGGCTACTCTGCGGCGGGGGGATAGGCTATGAAGCTTGGTCTCCACCAGCTTACTGTCGCCAATGAGCCTCCTGGCTCTGGGTTCAACCGAGTCGAGTGCGGCAAGTTGATACTTGGCTTAGCCATGCCACAGGTGGCAGCAGTACTCCATACAGGATCGGACCTGAGCTTTATACAACATTAAGAGCTGTCCATTAGTGAAGTACCGCTTCACCTAGTTTAAGATGCCCAGCTTTTTGGCCGCAGTTTGTGCCTTAGACTCGATGTCAGCGCCGAAGAAAATAATAATAGTAAACAAACAATTTATTTAAGTACCTATAATAAAATTTCTGGATGGAATGGTCCTTGAACCTCGGTATGTACCTATATTCGGAGACTACACGGCAAATTATTTACTTTCTTAATGTGCTGGCTCAGGGACCCGAAGTGGGTCTAGGCCTCCGAGAACAAAACACGCCATTCATCTCTTTCCTGTGTCTTCTCAGTGCAGATAGGCACGTCCAGCTCCTCGAAGTCCTTGATGACTTTAGTCCTCCCAGCGATACCTAGGTCTGCCTACCGGATGACGTCCAGAAGGTCGCCCCAGATACGCTCTCTTCACCGCATACGATCTTCCGTTTCGTGTCCGAACCAGCGCAGTCGTGCAGGAATTGAGACTAGGTCTTCTACTTCCCTATTCTTACTTATACGCCAACTCCCATCCCTTTGCGTCTTTCAGTAGGTCCCAAAATCTTCCGAAAGATTACACACCGTAAATTCCTAATGTTTAATTTCCTTGTTACAGATGAGACAAAGGCAGCGTGTCTAGGCTGGCATGGGGCAGGCGGGCAGCCAGCAGGCGGCGGCGGTGCCGCAGCGCAGCAGGCGTGCGCACACGCTGCCCCATGAGCCGCTGCGACATGCACCTAAGGTACATTACATTCTGAGTAGAGCATTTCAGCAGTAGAATAGGTCCTGGCCGTGTTGTATCCGGCTTAGAATAGCACAAATGTATAAAAAAGTCGTCGTTTTGTGTCGCAAGAGGCGGCTAATCCATCGTCAATATCTCTTATGCCCACAATTTGTAACTACTGGGTGACTCGAGAAACTGCACCCGACCTCTTCACTGATGGGAGCAGTTTTCCGATCCATCATATTCATGGGGATATAAGAATGAAAGAGTGCACATTATCTGTATTTAGAGCGCACGCTTTTTGTATACTATAATACTTATCACAAGATGCTTCTGTAAGTCAGGATTTCCATAGCAATAAACAAATTAAAAGAAGATTTACTACAAATATTGCAGGTGCTGCCATCTCTGACAGAGACGCCGCACTTACGCTGTACTGACAATGGGGCCATACTGCAATCCGGGGGCACCATTAGCGGCCGGAGACCTGCTTCCATCTTGGAGACCTCCAGGGCACCTCACGGACACGTGGTAAGGTTTTTTTAAATGTATTATTGGCTTTCGCATGGTCAAAGTGCCAGTGTAAGCTTCGAAAATGTATTCTATCTTCAACTATTCACAAGTAGGTAAACTACCGAACAGATTTTAATACAATTATGGTGAAAATTGAACCCAGTTTGATGCGAAAGGACGCAAGCTATGGGCTTTATAAAGCTAGTAAATTAAATACTTAGTAAGTAAGCCCGAACCCAACCCACAACAAAGAAAATGTTAAAACTGTTTTCACTAGTCTCGAAAAATATTACAAAATACACCTGGCTACTAAAATATAAAAACATCACTGCAGAACCATTGACACGAAAAGAAGAAGAAGAAGATTACAAAATAATGCGCGGTCGTAGAATTATGACTAGTGAGAAGTACCAGCAACGAACGGTGAGAAGTACGTTGCAAAAAGGCCTAAGAAACTTTATCCTCCTTTATTGAAAGTTCACAAGACTAAAAACTACGCTTTCCATATTCTTCCAGCACTCCAACGTGTACCGGTCCCGATCAGCTGGTTCTGGAGCTGGGCAGCCCAACGACGTCCGGTCGAGGGAACGGGATCCATTGCACAGGTCTCACACCAACCTCGACCTTAGGAGTAATGACGGTGAGATCATAAGAGCAATTTTCATGGTTAGAGGATAACCTAATTCCCAGAAGCAGGGGTAGAAAGGTGATGATAATGATGTTGACGATATCAAGGACTACTTCTGGGTATGAGACGAGAAAGTATTTAACAAAGAATGGACAGTACTATTTAGCAATACCTACTATTTTGTGTAAGATAAATATTATTTATATCAAACTGTGATCGTTTTTATGAGAGCGACCCATATCCAACGATAGACTCTTATTGATGATGATGACGATGATGAAAACAATCATAAAAACTTCCGTCTGTTTCTATCAGAAAGAACAAAACTTATTTCATTTTAACCTTCGTTAATTGCTTATTTTTCATTACAGGTAATGTGAGTAAAAGGTTTGGATCTGAACCAGATCTGAGGATAGAAGAAGAACAGCAAAAACCTAGATGTAACAAACATTTCAGGAAAAAGTATAGAGCGCCCCCACCTCCCACCAATAATGTAAGTCCCTATTTGAATACTCAGTTCGTTATATAAATACCTACTTATTATATCAAGCAAGCCTGATGTTAAACGAATTTTTTTTTTCATATTTTCAGCACCGTGAGGGTTCATCGCCAGATTCCAGTGACGGGAACGCGAGACCAGAACCCCAAAGAAAACTGAGGCTATTCAAAACAAGAAACGAAACCAAAAAACTAAACGGTCCAACTGATAAAACACATGCCTTCAGAAGCTCATACTCAGAATACAAATCATTAGATTTGAACGACAACCAATCCTTTGAAAGACGATATAGATCACCAATAAAGGACAAGGATCAGCACCTCAAGTACCCAGACAACAAAGACATGGTGCAAACATCAGCATCTATGAAACGAGAAGAACGCCTGCTACAAGCGAGGCAGGACTTTAAGAAATGCAGAACCGACAAAGTAAGCGGATGCAGAGCGAAAACATCAAAAACTAACGAACAAAACGAAGCGTGGAAAACACCACTCTTAAACAGGAACTTTAGGTATTCCGAAAGATTTATTAGAGAAGACAGTGAACAACCTTCTTTGAGGAGAGAAAAGACTTTTGACAATACTTTGCTTTCGAATGAAAGAGAAAGCGAATCACCGAAAGCCATACATGAGAATAGAATAAAATCGATAGGACAACAACTTAAAGATAACAGACTAAGCCCCCTAGCGGCCAGCAGCAAGCCATTGAGAAAATCTCTTCCTTCACTATTAGTCAAAGATAATGAAGAAAAAGATGAATTTAAAGCCGAACTCAAAAAGGCTACAAGTAGAATAAGAAACGATATAAGTAAAATTAATGTAAGTGAAAACAAAACTAGTCAAAATGATAAAACGAGCGCACATAAACCAAACCCAACGAAAACAACACAGAGCAAAGTCAAAGAGTCTAGTCTAAAACCGAACAATGTCAATAGGCAAGATACGAAAGCTGTTAGTAGAATTAGCCGACCTCTGGGCCGAGTTAATGAAACCAAAACAGCATCAAACAATGTAACAAAGAGTAATGCAGCAGTCAATAAATATAAGTTTAATAGCAAAGAGAGCGGAAAATCCATGCCCGATAGAGGACAGGCTTCTGGCAAGGAATCTACTCCTGAACATTCACCAACCAGGAGGAAAGAACAATTAATGAATAAAATTAATCATAGAGATGATAAGTAAGTACTACCTAGCGAACGAAATACTTTTGATGAATTAACATTAGTCTGTCAACCAGTCTACCTACCCCCTTGGGGAATATAGTCGTGAGGATATGCTGTCAATCAGTTTATAATACAAGGAAATAATGGAACCACATCTTATTAATTATTATAAATCAAAAGTCTTAGAAGCTTTTTTATTATTAACGCATCAGCCTCGGCATCAACTTGACCGAATAGCAAAGGATTAAACTAAACGTTTAAAGGGAACAAACCATGTTATAAGTATGACGATAGTAACTATTCAAAAAGCATTCTAAAGATCTTTTTTTTTCAGGCAAAAGGCAGCACCCTCAAAGCAATTCTACTTCGGTATGATAGAAAGCAAACAATCAGAATCTAAGGACCATTTAAAAGATTTCCCAGGGTTGGGCAGTCCTATCATCGAAGAGATCAGCAACTTCCACCTGATAGAGAAGAAGCTGTTGGGGTACCACGACGAAGATACCGAGTTTGAGAAATTCAACGCCAAGTTGAAGGAGGATTGCAAGATTAAGAATTGTAAGTTGTTTTTGAACCTTGTTTTATCTAACAGAATCCGCGAGTTTCCAACTAGTCAAATCAGCAACTCTTTATCAAACGTCAAAGCACGAGCTTTGTTTGAAAAGTTGTTCTTAATCATGAATAGTGACGTCATTGGTTTTTGTCGTTGTTTTGATACTTTTTATTTATAGTTTATCCTTTTATTAAAAATAGTGTTCAAGCTACAGAATTACTGAAAATGTAAGTTTTGCATTATTTTCAAACGTATTTTTTACTGAGAAGATAAAACTAAAATATATTTGATGCAGTCTACTCCCCAATTCTAGGCCTGTGCGGTTTAATACAGCTAGGCATATTATGTGTCGACCAGTTTATCTCTATTTATTTTCCAGCCAGGCTTCTCATCATTGTCCAGCCTTTACACCCAAAATTAGTGGTCGTCGCAATATGAAATCTTTAATTCCTCTCCTTGAAATATCTTCTTTTAATTCTTTCAGTGTTTTTGCTTTGAGTTTTAGTGCTCAGTCGATAGTCGTTACAAGGGATTACGAATTGGGATCGTAAAGTTTATGTCACTACCCATCCACTTTCTAAAACACTACTTTACCACTAATTTGATATTTTACCTCCTCAGTATCATCAGAATCAGCGTTATCATCAGACGGGTCGGAAGGCGAAGGGTCGGAGGGATCGCTCGGCATTGCGCTGCGCATGCGGCCCACGCTGCCTAAGAAACAGCCCTCCGTGCCAAGGTTCTCACCTGCTGCCGCTTGGAGACAACTTGTCACTTTAGACGCTCATCTTGCCTTAGGTTTGTTTACTCTTCTTTTGCTCATTTTATTTCACTTTACTTCAGCTGCTCTTCTACTCATTTACTACGAATGCAGTTGGTTGACTGCAGCTTTTATAGTTCATCTACGAAGACGCACCCTACTTATTGTCCTGATCTCTTACAGTGCAAGTCGTCGTGGATTGTTCTAGGTATTTACAAAGAATAAGCAAGATTAGTCAACATAAGAAATGTGACGTTTCTTCTTTTATCTTAGCTATATCCGGCCAAATAATTATGTTCAAGACAAAGTGACCTATATAGATAGTGTTTCAAAATTGTTGCAGCTAATTAGACGAAAATGTAACAACTTTGTTTGGAACATATTTGTTTGTTGGAAACACGTACCTAAACAATAGGAAAACCACAATGTATGATGCATGAAAAATTAACAACGGCATAAAAAACTGCATTAATTACTAAATTCAATTCTTCTTCTACAGAAACCCAGCCATTAGCAGTAGAGACAAAAGTGTCGCCTGACATATCGCCCGAGTCGTCCCCGCGCTCCGAGCAGTCGGCAGACAAGTCGGGCGACTCTGGGATATCAGGCGACCATGCGCACAGCGACCATCGGATTGATTCGCCTAGACATGTAAGTACATAATAATGTGACAATTGACAATAAAAGTTTTCATTCATCTAATATTCACTTCAAAACAATCAACATGTAAACCTAATACAAAATATTTGATTTAGATAAAGAAAAAGGTAAATTATTGAACCTCATTTGAAATAAAGAAGTAACTGATGTACTAAATGTTATTAAAAAAATTGAAATAACATTAGAACAAAATATAGAAAAAAAAAACAAAACAAAACTTACGGAAAAAAAAAATCAATCTTTAATTTGATTCGTAATAGCACAACATGGCTGTAACATGTTTAAAAATCAATAATATTTGAAACAATATTATATATAGACTATATTCAATAAAATTAAATAAATGAATAAATAAAATATTTTTTACTACAGTACAAATATAGGCCCTAATATGACTTGCAAAACCGAACTTGGTCTTAAAAGTTCTATCACATGGAGAGCAGTAGAGTTGCCCGGAGGCATTGTACGTGTAGCTGTAGACGTAGGAGGGCTTGGGTCGAGTTTTCCGGATCTGACGTTTTGCATCAAGTTCTTCAAGACGCATTCGTTCATAGTCTTTAAGGCTTCTATCGTTAAACTGCCATTCCTTACCTTCTTAATATTATGCTGACACTTTTTTAAGAGGATTATCAATTTATCAGACCATAAACCATACTACTGGTGAAAACTTGTAATTGGCTCAGATTGTACTATAGCATTAACAGATCTATTATTGTGATTATAAGCTGTAAGTTTTCCGAATAACATAAAACTAAACAAGTTTATCTATGGGACCAACATCAAAATCGTGAAAAAAAATCTGCTGTCTCATACATTTGGCTTTAGTCAGTTTGCAGTTTTTTATCAGCCTAGGAATTAAAAATTAGTTTTTTACAAATGACATAATTTTTTTCATCTTCTGTCAAGTATAATGGAATCGCTAAGATTGAACATCGTTTAACCACATTATTATCAACTTTCTGCAGGTGGCAGACCCAAACCAGGTGGTATGGACTCCTCAACAAGACCTCGGCGACAGTAGTTCAGACGGTGCCGGCGCTGGTATCCAGCTTCACCCCTCAGGGGTCGGAGTAGCCACCTACAGCCCTGGGGCTCAGCCCTTCAGCTTGTCACTTCCCAGGGAGAACCAGGACAAGGTGAGGAGGAGAGAGGGACGGAGTGCGCGGGATGTTAGGTTGTTCTTGCATTGGGTCTGAGATGTTTTTGTGAAGAGTATCTTATGGTCTAAGATAGGTTCACCGCCATCTGATGTAACTATCCAGGACCTGCTTAACGTACTTTCTGATGCACGAAGGCTTTCGAGGTTAACCACTATAATAATATTACGAGTACGGCCATCTGAATGAAATTTGCAATGTGGCATAATCTCGACTTAATCATTTTTGACTGGAGGCACTGATCATTTTCAAGAAAAAACATCTTGGACATCAATACAATAACCGTAGAATTAGAACTATTGTGACTAATCGGACCACGACATACTAAACAACTAATTTAGACAATTATTTACCTAACCTCCCGTGTACTTAACTACTTAGCTGAGGAGGAGTAAAGGTTACCTCTTTACTGAAGTTACTAACTTAACCACTTTTTCCCAACGGAGCTCGTATTATGATGGCTATGTCTAGTGTACTATGGTAAAACATTTAAGATTGGCTTCAGGGATCTGATTACAATAGTTAATGCTCGTTTAGTCAAATAAAACAAACATAATGTGAGCTCTAATGTGTTAGTAGAAACCAGTTGGTGAAAAGGAGTTCTAACGTAATCTAATATTTTACTCTTTCTCTGCACTTTAACAATTCCTGACTGTGATACAAGTGAATGCTGCTGCCAAATCCTCAACACTCAGTAGGGTCGTACGATCTTCTGAAGTGGTGATGGGATGGTCCTTTTCTATTCCTGACTATACAAGTGAATGCTGCTGCCAAATCCTCAACACTCAGTAGGCTCGTACGATCTTTCGAAGTGGTGATGGGTTGGTTCTTTTCTATTTGTCAAATAACAACACCTTGGTAGTTGATATTCAAGTAACCAATTGAACTGGACAATCCAGTAGATTTTCATCTTGACTTTTTTCACCTTCGTCTTCACAATCACTTAATCATCTGTAAGCCTCACTCATCATCTTCATTTCCATCAAACCTTTATTCCTCATCAGCCCATCAAGAACAGCACCAACCCCACATAGTTTAAAGGGATGTCGTGCTTCTACGAATGCTTTCAGGGAAAACAGCTTCAGCAAGGATTCAACAGTCTCCAGAAACTTCGCAAGTCAGTCTCAGGTGCTTTGGGAGCGGCGTTAGGTTCCAGAAGATTCGATCTGGAGCATGAACCGATGTTGCAGGAACCAGAGCAGAATTGGTTCTTGACGAAGTCAGCTCCGAATTCTTTGAGCAATCCACTGCTGTTTCAACAGCCGGCTAGGGCGAAAGGTTCTGGTGAAGAGGACATTAAGGAGGAATCGGCACCGCCTTCGGAAAAGGTGAGGATAAAATTTGTGTTGATTGTTCAAATGAGATTTTTGAGGGCGTAGGGAAAGTGGCGTAAAATACCTTTTCAAGAGCATATCCTCCTTCGAATATGGATGCTATTTCCCTTCAAAGCTGGCACTGTCTGGACTTGTGGAATTAAACCTAACAAAATGTTCTGATAAATAAAAGACATTGTTTGACACAATGTGTGTGAATCTAGCCAATTATCCCTAAACCAGTATTCATTCATCATCATCATCATCATCATATCAGTCGATAGACGTCCACTGCTGGACATAGGCCTCCCCCAAAATGGGGGGATTTGCCATAATCGCCACGCTTGGCAGGCGGGTTGGCGATCGCAGTTGGATTGAATGTGTGTACTCAGAGCATGCTGCTGCCCATCCTCCGGTAGATCCCTTAGTCGCCTTTTACGACACCCACGGGAGGAAATGGGGTGGTGCTATTCTTAGCCGACACCACTTGGCAAACCAGTATTCATTGTATACTTGGATCAGCGCTCCAGACTACATCATGTGACATTTCCTCCTACTTATCCAATTCTAATAATCTTTTGTTCCCCAGGAGGAGGTTTCATGGCGACCAGGTACTTCTTATCTCTCGTGGGGAGGGCACGTGATGTACCTACCACCTGCCCCCGCCGCGCCCGATCAGCCGCTCTCCATGCTGGGTCCGATAGATAGACCTGTGAGGTAAGAAACGAAGGACTTTGGCATACCTATATTCTAGTTGCAATGGCAATTTATTAGTTACACATATGTTACAAGAGATTCAGAATCCAAAAGCAACCTTAGACGCTTTATGATAAAATCTCATGTCATGATGGATGAGGATGGGATGGTTATTTCCAGCTCAGAAAATACAACCCAATTTTTTCCTGTGATTATCGCGCGAAGCGAGGAATGGAAAATTATTTCATTTAGTCTTTTAATAAGAAAAACACCGATATAATAATAATTTTAAGCTCTAACATAATTAGCTGAAACAATTTTAATGGGATGATCAAACGGAAAAACTTTTTCTGTGGGACCAACATAGAAATTGCGAGAAAAAAAATCAGCTGTCCTAGACATCCAAAAATCATAATTTCAAAAACATCCTCTCCACCCTTAGGAGCAAATCCAGTGGTTGTCTCGAGGTAGCGGCACGGGCTGCGCGTGCGGCGCTTGCCGGCGAGATGCGCGAGCGCGAGCGGTCGGCTTCCCCGGACATCGCGCGAGCTATACCGGCCAGAGTGGAGCCAATCAGCAACGTAAGTACATAGATATACAGTATAGTTTGCCAACAAAGAAGAATCCAGAAGGGGAACCGACAGAACAGAGGTCTACACAAAGAGTAATATAAGTATATTAGAAAAGAAAACCCACTCGTGACAACATTATGCATCCGCCTTATGTCAAATTGAAGGTTAGCTAGCGCCATCTATGTTTCACCGACAATAATTCAACCTATACTATACATGCCTACTTATATCTACTCATACCAATGGATATTATTGTTTTGAATGCTAGTTTTCGTTAAATCCCGCACCGATTGAGTGAAATTCCTGTATCTTTACTATTCCTGTAATCTAAACATTGGTAAGAGACCAACAGAAACTCCAGAACATCACTAAATCGGCACGAAATTGAACGAAAACTACAAACAACCCGCATATTACGCAAGATAGGTAGCCATTTTGTGAATTTGTCAATTAGACATTCACATAGACAATGAAATCTTTTTTTTCATAGTTCTGCGAAGTATTTAATAGATGGCAGCACATTCTATGCAAGCTGAATCGGAAAAAGCCACCAAAAGGCGATTGTCCTCCGCCTGGGTCTACCCTTCAAAAATGCGACTGTATGTAATAATATGACACGTTAACAGAACAACGCTATGAAAACTATTAAGTATTAGCCATCTGTATAAATTATTTAACTGTTGTCTAGTTTAGTAAAGCTTTTGGGAATTTTATTACATATTTTCATACTCGTATAATAACAATTCTTCTGGTTTAAAGTTAGCCTGGAATAATAATCTAAAACAAGTCGATTTGGTTATCGAGTGCGCAGACATCAGAAACAGTTGTAAAAAGATGTGGGTGTTGCTTAACAAACTTGCAGATCTCAAAAATATACTTACAACCTTACAAGGCAATGTTAGGATGCCAAATTGTTTGAAAAAAGGTTTACATGAATCAAGTGGGCTTATATTATATATTGCTCTGATACATTTTTTTTGTACTATAAATGCCTTCTAGACGTATGTACCATTACCCCAAATGATATTATATCTAAGAACAGATCCTACATGAAATTTTGCTCAGCCCGTTCAGCATCTTCGATATATCGCGACCGTTTTGGTTCGAACTTCATTGTAATAGGGTTGACATTGGATCGAAAACGTTCACGCAATTGCGAAGTTCGAATGTCCTGGTAGAGGCCCTGTAGTTAACGTTATTCGTATCAATCGTAATCGTAATAAAGTAAGTAACTTTATTACAGTAGTACCTACCAGTAAGTCTTACGCAGGTACATCACCTGCGCAGTTGACAAATTTTAATAGCGCGCGAAATTAAACTGACCAATCAGGATGTGCCACCTTCAATCCGTTTACGCTATTGGCTAATTTGTTTTCGCGCCCTTTCCGCTGCTATCCAACTTTGCACCCTTTGATTACTAAATGACTTCGGGTTTTGTCGGGAACTCGGTCCTGCCTAGCTAGCATGCCACCCCCGAGAAAACGACAAAAATCGAGATGTGCCTCCATCTTTATTATTTTACGTATGCCAGAAAGAGCGCGCATGACGTTTTTCTCGTTTAAACGCTTTGTCGTGGGTGGCATGCTAGCTAGGCTGCTTTGCGCAAACGAAGATTGACGAGCGGAATTATTTTCCTGGTCGTGCTGTATGGTCACGAAGGAGGCTGATGATGACTAGTGAATCTTTATGAAAACAAAGAACGACATAATTAAAAAAACAATAATAATTATTAACGTGTAGTTTACCATGAACGAGATAATAAAATCGTGTATTCACTATCTCTGTCTAACTAATGGTTTTAATATGATAATTTTATGTCCATGATACTTGTATCTCAGTTAAACATAGTGAAATAAATCAGCATACTTTTATACTATTATAATGCTTATCATTAGAAATGTTGTCCTGCTCATCGTCTGCGCAGAATTTATCAAAGTAAACGTGTCCGACACGCTCTTGACCGGTCTTTATTCTTTATCTCAACCGAATGTTCTTCTCATTGCTGTTATTTCTTAATTTTTTAAAGATTAATATCAAATTAACATTCATTTAGGTAGATTTCTTGTTTACCTTGCTTGTTTTAATTTAAGATGTATTAGGTTAAAAATTTGAATGTTTAGAGATCAAGGATACCTACTTAATCTGCAAATTAAGCAAATAATTCTAAATATTTATAATTAAAGTATGATGATGAATTGATGATGATATTGAAGTCCCAAAAATATGTGCAATACCATTGGCAATACCTATTGAAACCTGCCTATTATATGGCGCTCATTGAAGCGACCACCAAAATTATACCACCAATAGGTAGGCAGGCTCTGCCCGGTCCTGAGTGACTATTTTACTGGTATTTCTTCTTGAGCGTCTCCGTGCTTCGGAAGGCACACTAAGCAGTTGGTCCCTGAGTTGACTCAAACGCCCTTTGGCAATACTTAACTCGAACTGATTCCAGCCTAGCTAGCATGCCACCCACGACAAAGCGTCTAAACGAGAAAAACGTCATGCGCGCTCTTTCTGGCCTACGTAAAATAATAAAGATGGAGGCACATCTTGATTTTTGTCGTTTTCTCGGGGGTGGCATGCTAGCTAGGCAGTTCTATATGTCAACATGTGTAGGTATTACTTTGTGGTGTTTAGGTGTCCCTGACACATAATCATCATTTTTTTATTTTTGTCTATCTAATTGTTCGAGGATCCACAATCAGACTTCGAAACTGATATAATTAGGTATATTTTATCTCGCTACAATTGCAGGTGCGGACTAAGTCGCGGGCAAAAGCTATTTTTCAATAAAGCGTGATGAACGTCGGCTGTGAGAAGCATTCGTTCATAATTTTTTTAACTTAAATAAAGGTCGCTAACAGACACCGCGAATTCAATGTCAAACCCACAGATAACACGAGATACGATTCAGATACAGATACACTAATGCAGCGGTTCCCAAACTTTTCTCTAACACGCCATATGAATCTATACTATTATAAAACTGTAACAGGAAATTTTTCTGTACATTGAAGATATTAACAAAAAAAAAGTTACGATATGGTTTTTAGGTGTCCCTGATTCCATTTCACCAATTTTTGGATTTTTTGTCTGTCTGTTTGTTTGTGTGTTTGTTTGGGTGTTTGTTTGTTTGTTTGAACGAGTATCACGCAAAAACTACTGAACCGATTTTGGTGAAACTTTTTTTGTTTGATAGCTTATGATCTGACTTAAAATCTGGTATATAATTTGTGTGGACGAAGTCGCGGGTTAACGCTCGTAGATAATAATAGTACACTATAGAAATGAAACTCCCGCGTTAAATGTCAAGATACGCCTGCCAATAAGCCTACCGTCTCGTGTTGATCCTAACCTAACCTAACCTAACCTAACCATAGTTCCGCTTCCATTTTGGGCAAACAAAAAATACCAACGCCCGCCCCCCGTGATCCTCCGATGTCACAATTATATTAGGGTACTACAATAAAAGAGTCTTAAGAGTGTTTATTGTGTCTACTAAATAAAGTATATTTTCGGTGTCGTATGAGATTGAAATTATGTAAAATCGCCATTCTTACGATTACGTTGGCCTGCATTGATCAATAAATTTCGCTTACGCTAATAGTAAATAGAATATCAGCGTAACCGCGTATGATATAGCGATATGTGGTTGGAGATATAAGTATAATTTACATACAATTTGAGCTTCTTGGTTACATCAATAAGGACAGCAATAACGGCAATAAGGTAGCAATCTTTAAGCCTTTTTTAACTAGAGAAAATTTGCTATATGCGTCTATAAATTGTGACAGTAATTTTTATGCATTCATCAATTTCATCATTTTATTATGTAATCTTTCTTATGTATAATTGATTGACAATGTTGTTACAAAAATTTTGACATCTTATAAATATTCTATAATATAATAATTATCATAATGATGATAATAAATAAGAATAATAATTGTTTTTTTTATATTTGTATGCCTCATGGTACATCATAGTGGTCCTGTAAGTCTATTGTACTATTTACCTATGATGACGAATAAATATTTCTGATTCTGATTCTTATTGAGTGAATATGACAAAGCACGTTCCTAATGAATTCTATGGCTTCTTCCTCTAGGGTTGCTACCCTAGATTAATCTACTTTATTGCCTTCCATTCAAGGTATTAATGCTCATTAGTACATGATTTATTTAATAGACAAAGCCACACCATCCAGAGAGGGAATGATGCTAGCCTGTTAGGCACCATGTCTTGCGGCGTCGCTCTGGGTCTGGAGTGTGTGTATTATTTGTGTTTAGTATGTTCTTTGTTGTATTATTTATGCTTATTAGTTACCCTTATATATCAACTGTGTCTAACTAGGTTCACACAGCTCGTCTTGCGCACCCCCCTTTGCATGTCGTCGCCTCCCACTTTGAAAACCATTGCCTTAACGTTTGAATGACAGTAATGCTCGTCTCACGTCTCTTGCCAAACCTGGCGATCACTTATACATCATTTTGTTTGATACTTCAAGAACAGGGACGCTTATCTAGCGGTCGCAGTCGATTGAAAATAAATCTATTTCATGAACATTGTAAGCCTACGACAGTATTCGCATTTGGTATTGAGAAGTATGTACACAAAGAAAGACTTAGGTCTCATGAACAAATAAAATATCAGATATGAGAGTAGGTACTTTATTCTTCTTCTTGTGGTGTCATCTTCTATCAGAGGTTGGCTATTATCTGGGCTATTTGGGCCCTGAAAACTTCAGCCCTGAATAGTCAGGTTGTGGTCGTATCGAACCATTTACACAGGTTCCTCTACCAGACATTCTTCTCCCTATAACTTCCCCTAAAATCTGCAGACGTTGGTATTTTGCACTTCTGATAATCATAATGAGACCATACTGTAGTTTCCGAGTTTTAAGAATTCTTAATCTCTTAATCGTCCTCTGTAGGAACGCCTCGTTCATAATTCTGTCTGACCACGATATCTTCAACACCACCCTGTAACCCACATCTCAAAAGCCTCAAGACGTTTGCACATGGTTTGAGTGAGAGTCCAGGATTCAACACCGTTCAGGAAGATGGAGAATATGTAACACCTTACAAGATATGTAGGGATAATATAATTGTATTCTCAGTTTCATATAATCTTGTTCCACACATTAAAATTCAAAGATTTCTTAACGATTTGTAATTTTGAGGAGCAATGTTTTTACTGTCACACTTACAAGAAGTACATTACCTTCCGAAATAACACAGCTAGTCTCAGTCGTCTCCATCCAGCGGCAGCGGGCCTCAAATTGTTAAACTCTGGACTAAGTTTCAACAGCAATCATTACTCAGTCTTTGTGCCAAACTAATTTGTAACTTTAACATTGCAATCCGATCTTGTTATAATTGAATCACTGCCTTCGAAGGTTGCCTCGGATTAAATGTATTTTGCTTGATTTATGGTTTTTGTGGACCATTATTTTAGAATAAAGAGTGACCATTAGTATTGGGCTGCTTGACAGTTGCAGTTCAGTATTGAATAAGTAATTTATTGCCTTCCATTCACAGTATGAATGGTCATTGCTTAAATTTGTTTTATCAAAAGGTTGTGCTAAACTCTACGAATAATAAACAAGTAGCTAAACTTCTTAGTTGTCCGCTTTGACGTGACGATTGTTTAAAAGCAAAATGTTTGTGAATATTATATTGAAAATCTTATCTTTGTGCGATTATCGTTAGTGCGACAGCATGTTTGAACCTACTATACGTTTTAACGCCACTGCGACCAATTTTTCCCTTTGTTAATGCAGAAATGTTTCCGGCCTCCTGAATTACAGGCTAAATGCCTGTAATTCAGGATTTGATGATGACGTCATTGATGACGTTAACAAGAATTTAAACCTTATTGGGGACTGTAAAATTGTTACAAATATTGTTGACAATAAACCCATAAACTACTGCTAGTACTATCTAGGTACTAATATTAAGTTGACGTGTAAACTTTAGTCCATTATTTATTAAACACAAGTTTTCTTCTATAATTCATCGAGGAGATCCCCTGACCAGCTTCCATCTCCATCATCAGACCTAATTCATAGAGGCGATCCTTTTACCACCTTCCATCTCCATCATCAGATCCTTAATCTTACTGGTCCCACAAAGATCTCATCGCAACAATTAAAGTGAAACCAAACACGAGTGTTTTGCTTTAATTCATCTAGGAGATCCTTTGAACACCTTCAGTCTCCATAATCAGACCCTCAATCTTACCGGTACCATAAACTTCTCATCAAAACAATTTAAATGATACCAAAGACGAGTCCTCTGCTATAATTCATCGAGGAGATCTCTTAACCAACTTCCGTCTCCGTCATCAGATCAACTCCATGTTACCATAATATTATATTGTCATCAGAACTAAGTATACGTGTGTATAAAGTTTTAATTTAATCAGTTGACAGGAAATGGGTTTAAATTCGATTACAAGAATCCATTGTTAGTTAGTTAGATAGATAGTTAGACAGGTTCGAAGTTAAATAAAATCGTTTAATAATGGCAATCGTTAAATTGTCCCGTAATTACCATTTAATTACCAAAACTTTTGATTCCTTTTTCAATGGCAAACCGCAAAATGACGAAAATCTGTAACAGTGACATTGCGACTTAATTTCCTCATTGCATTCAGCGTGTGTGTTCCCACGCTTAGTCCACAATGCATAGTTTGTGCAACAAAATACGTTCTCTGACATCAATCTTAAATCTAAAGTAGTAAGTTCGAAAATAACTTGATAAACGGGACTTCTGAATTGGAACGAACATGAGTTTTGTACAGACTCGAAAGACTAATTTTGCCTTCCGGGTCTTTTTGTCGTGGGACCGATATTTTTGGACGAAGAATTCTTAAGATTAATATCGTTATTTCTCGGCTATTAATTTTCGTCAGTCTTCCGCGTTGCGTTTTATAATGTTTGCATAATTGTTTCAAGACAGATGTGCATTCTTTATCATTTGTTTTTTTTTCATGTTTTATCAAAATGTTAAACAAATTCGGGATCATTACGCGTTATACTTCGTACAACTTTCTAATTCAAATAATAGGCCGATACATGAGACATAATTATTGAAAATATCTTGCTTGAAAGGTTTACAGTTATTTTCACAAGATTTTGTTTTCCATAATCTAAACTATTATAAAACTGTAACAGAAGTGTGTCTGTACATTGAAGATATTAACAAAAAAAAAGTAATGATATGGTTTTTAGGTGTCCCTGATTCCATATCATCAATTTTTGAAATTTTTCTCTGTCTGTTTGTTTGTGTGTTTCTTTGTTTGAACTAGCATCACGCAAAAACTACTGAACCGATTTTGATGAAAATTTTTTGTTTGATAGCTTATGACATACTTAAAATCTGGTACATAATTTGTGCGGACGAAGTCGCGGGTTAACGATAGTTTTTAATACATTTATACTTAGTTATAATCGACAAGTACCTACCTATTTTAGAAAAAAAATCGTTAAGTACGCTTACATAATACTCTACCTATATTAGTTATAGTACTCTGTGACTCTACAATGAGTTGAACGCAGTAGTGTTATAAAAACATTTTTTGTATTTCCAAGGTACCTATTTCCTATACTTTTGAGGCTCCGTCTGGCCACTGGTCAAAATGACAAATCAACCAGGTCGTCCCTCCACCTTTTCTACCCAAAATGAAAATGAGTAAAATAAAGGTCAAATTCGCCCAGCAGTGGTATAACATAGGCTAGGAAATAACTTAAATAAGCTTTTTTTGTCCGTGAATTAAAATTTTAAATTAACTTCGTTAGAACCTTAATGAGTTGTTTGGGATCAAAAACATAAAATCCAGACACAGTGGAAAATCCATTGTCTGGATAATATGTCCGTTTTTGATCACAAACAACTAAAATGATACAATTAATTAATCAAATATACCTACTTTATTTTACACCAAAACATAAACAGTAAAATACAGAGAAAAACATACAAGAGGCACAAAATAAGAACTCTTAAGAAAAAAATATTTTTCCTAGTGAATTTAAATTTTGAATGAACTAACTTAGTTCAAATAGACCAGGAGTGCGATTTTTGAATCTCATTCGCTGAGCTCAGCAGTTGAAAATGTCAAAATTACTATGGAGATATGCATCTTTCTACTGCTGATTTGACTTTAAAAAATCGCACTCCTTAAGAATGATTTTTGAAAGTCAAGTCAGCAGTAGAAAGATGAATATCTCCATACATTTTCAACTGCTGAGTTCAACGTATGAGATTCAAAAATCGCTCTCCAGGTAAGTAAGTAATGCAAATAACAAATCTAAATTCGTGACTGGTTTCAGAAATTCATAAAATAGCTAAAAACTAGCAGAACAAGCAACAATGCAAATATTATTTTAACTACTAAAATTCTTTAGCTTCTTAGGTATGTGTTTAGACAGGCATTAAGATTGCTCGCTAAAAATATAAACTACATATAACAGCGAACCGAACTAAGTAGTTAAATAAGTAAATATCTTAGTCATTGTCACACAAATTATCTAGTCACATTTAAAGTAACTGGACTTGTATTATGATGACTAGAGCACGATATAGAATACATATATAGATACAAACATCCATGACTCGGGTACAAATATTCATATTCATCATATAAATATTTGTCCCTTACGGGATTCGAACCCGCGACTCTCGGCACAGCAGGCATAGACTAAGAGATAAGTGTACTTTTTACAACCATCAGCAGCAAGGCTGATTCTGTGTTTATGGGGTATAGATCATCTCTGTTATGGGGATGAACTAGTTCTGCAGGCATAACTTCAGTTGGTTTAGGAGTTACAGACGTTCAAAGGTCAGTAAAAAAATAACGATCAGCTGCAAGGCTGATCGTATCATATTATTGTAGTGTGCACTGTAGCTAGGTTTAGGAGATACAGCCGTTCAAAGGTCTGACCTTTGAACGGATGTATCTCCTAAACCGACTGATGAACCATGTCAGTTTTAGTACTGTTCACATTCACAATATGATACGATCAGCCTTGCAGCTGATCGTTAATTTTTTACTGGCCTTTAAACATCAGTAACTTCTAAACCGACTGGCCAACTGAAGTTATGTATGCAGACCTAGTTCATCCCCATCACAGAGATGCTCTACACCTCATCAACACTGAATCAGCCTTGCAGCTGATGGTTGCAAAGAGTACACTTATCTCTTAGTCTAGCAGGTTCACTACAGACTGTGCTACCGGGCCGTTATTTTATGCTAAAGAATCTAATCATTTCAGAATCTCTACAAGAATCTCTACCAACTGGGATCACAATGTTGTTGAGTTGTTGTTATTGTTCAAACTCGCGATTTTTTTTTTACCTACTTCAAAAAAGGAGGAGGTTTCTTTTATTTATATTCATACGTCCCACTGCAGGGCACAGGTTAATCTGTGGCACATGCCTATTAAATAACAACATTAGGTAAACCAAACGATAATATTAGTTAAGGAATTTTCATAGACCTAGTTAAGGTGGCACAAAACTGGATTTAGTCCGAACTCTCATTAAAATAATGTTTTTACGTTCGTTTGCAAGTACCTAATTGTATTAAAAATAGGTACCTATCCGTGTGACTAAGTTAGCATGAAAATGTCAGTTCATTCCCATATAATTTTAATGTAGTTTTAATACATTTTAGATAACTTAAAATGCAAAGTTGTGAATTTGAAAACAAAAAAAACAAGCAGGATCTACCGCTACTTTATACTTAGGTATACAGGGTGTAAAGAGGTGCTTCAGACCATCAAACTGAACCACTTTTACGATGGGACCAAGTCTAAAATCGCGAAAAAAATCCTCTATCCCACACCCTTTAAGTAACTGTCCCAGTTTATGTTACACCCTGTATATATATACCAACTACCTACCTAAATATTAAGAAGCGTGATACTGAAAACATCTTGTCGATTTCGATGGAACAACAAATACTTATCTCGCTAATTCGATGTTGGCTCTGTAGTAAAAGTTGTTCAGTTTGATGGTCTCAATTACCCCCTTTAATAGGTAACCCATGAACATAACATAACCCATGACTGTTTTTTCCTTCTGTATAACTACTCGGCTGTATATAAGGTCTAACAAAATTAGGTGAAACTATTTTAAGGGGATGATCAGACCATCAACCTGAACAACTTTCTCTATGGGACCAATAGTGAAATCGCGAAAAAAAATCTGCTGTCCCATACATTTAGGTCGAGTAGGTTTGTATGGAACAGCTGATTTTTTTTCGCGATTTCGATATTGGTCCCATGGAGAAAGTTGTTCAGGTTGATGGTCTGATCATCTCCTTAACACGTTCGCGGACAGTGACCTGCTATAGCAGTGATAACAATAAAAGTTCTATTGTGTCTCGTTCAGTGTCCGCGAAAGTGTTAAAATAGTTTCACCTAATTTTGTTAGACCTTATATAAGTCAAAGTCAAATACATTGATTGCAAAACTGTAGGTGCGACATTGTGTGGCAAACTGTGGGTGCGAATTACGTTTTGTTGTAAAATAAAGCACAAATTGATTGATTGAAAATCGGAAAGTTACATAACACAATTTTACAGGTTACTAGACTACTGAACTCAATCATGAGGCGGCAATCCGATTCCTGGCCTAACATAAATATAACATGACATAAATATTCTTTTATTTGCACACCAAAAACGTACTGCAACAAAAACAGAATAAAAGAACGTATAAGGGTACAAATGGCGGTCCTAAGAGCCTTAGCACACGGCGTATTTTAAACGCGCAGATGACGCTCGTATACGCGCTTCAAACGAGATTTGAACGCAAACTTGTAACCTAAGCATACGGATCTACGGTGCAGAAAACGCGCGTTTCAGAAAAGTGCGTCGTCTGCGCGTTTAAAATACGCCGTGTGCTAGGGGCCTAAGTTCTACGGACTTAATGTACGCGTACTTCTATTCCGTCTTTTATTCTGTTTTTGCTGCTGTATAGTATGTATATATGGTTTTGGTACCAACGGCTATGGTTGAATATTTGTCACTGTTGTTAGGTTTGATTTTATTTTAAAAGAATTATCATAAATAAAATTAAAAAGTATTTTATTTGACTCCTGTGGTAACACAGTATCGCTACGTAATTGCAACGAGTGGGGCAATAGTGGGGGGTAAATGTTATAAAAGAGGGAACTCTGGGCTGGTGGGGGCATTCTCATGCTATGTTATCTTAGTACAAACTAAGTGGAACGCACGCTGATTTTCCATAGACAGCTTCCGCCATCTACCGGTTATTTTTCGAAGCACTATGTGTTGAACTATCGTTCATATCGGAGTAAGAGCGCACTACACCTCACGCGCTGCGCTGTACAAACGAGAGATTTCGCCCGTATCAATCACTGTCTTGTTGGTCTAGCGGTCTAGACAACCGGCTTACGATTCGGGTAGCTAAGGATCGATCCTCGTGTCGGCCAATCGTCTTTTTCAATTTATTTCATAATGTGGCGCCCCCTAGTGCTAATAAGCGGCAACGCAATTAGGACGTCCTAAAATTCAAGGCGAAGTTACCTATCTATATCCAATATACATATTAATCTATGGGCATTCTATCCTAGACCGTAGAACTGTACGAACGTGTCATAGTCGTGTCATAGTGTTTTTAAATAAATATTTGTTAAACAAGTTCATGTTGTTTCTTCTGGAGTGAGGAGTTTACACTATCAATAGCTCGGCAGTGAAGGAAACCATCGTGAGGAAATCTGAGCTTGGGGCGAACACAATAGCAGAGGCGGTCTAAGCCCCTCGGAGGCCCGGGGCGGAAAAACCCCCAAAAAACTTGACATTGTCGCCCCTCTTTTTTTCCCGAGAGGGCCAGGTCCAGTAGGCCTAGCATGCCACCCCCGAGAAAACGATAAAAATCGAGATGTGCCTCCTCTTATTATTTTACTTATGCCAGAAAGAGCGCGCATGACGTTTTTCTCGTTTAAACGCTTTGTCATGGGTGGCATGCTAGCCGTGCTGGTTAGGTCGTTGCAATCTAAAATCAATCAGATTAGCTGCCAATCCAAAGTCAAACGTGCGATCTACTTAGTATTCTCTCAGACAGTCGTTGTCGGAGCATACATCTAGCATACATCGGTGACACGACAGTACATGTAGTTTTGTTCACGCATCTCATGTCTAAGCGGACCGTGTTGGTCGTGACCTCATACTTGATGAGTTGTAGGGCCATTTTAAGTAGCTGTGTGTTTTTGCTTAAAAACCGTGTATATACTGTGTTAGGTGCGAATCAATTAACACTGATAATTATACAACGTGTTAATGAATAAGCGCAAAACCTCATACACTCCAACTGACTTCCACAGAAATAATTGCATTGAAACGATAATTTCATTATTTTATTAATTAAAAGTTATTCGCATTTTAAGTTTTCATGCAAAAACTATTTGTTATTATTTCAGCAATGAAGGAATGAAGGCATGCATGACTGCATAACCTACAAGATTTAGGGCCTGTTTCACCACGTCTGAGTAAGTTCTTCCTAGCTTAACCGACAGATAGTTTGACATATTTTGTATGAAAGATATGTCAAATTATGTGTCGAATTAGCTATGAAGTGGTGAAACAGGTCCTTAGTAGTAAGTAGATTGAGTGTGCCCGTGCGGTGGGTTGACATCGAGTTCAGTGAATTTTAAATTATACAAACAAACAAAAAAACAAAAAAAGCCTTTGTTGAATGAAACCTTGATAATACGATTCTGCTCTCGATTCTAAACAATTTTCTAGTTTTGCGTTTATTCATTAACACGTATATATGTAGATAGATATAGGACCACTGTTGGGTGAGTGTTTGAACGCCCTAATTTATCTGGCTTTATATTTTCACCTTGTTTATAAGAAAAGGCTTACAATTAGGGCATTCCAACGATTCTGAACATTCATCCTGTTAAAAAGTTTTAGTATGTTTCAATTTGTTTCAACATGTTTCTGACCATCCCGGAAAGGATTATGGTTGTGAACATATGTGTGCATGAATGTGACTTCGTAATTTTTGGCCGTCATCGTCATTTTCAGTACTCACTTCTTTCTACACATTATCATCGTTCACACAATCCACCCATCTTGACGAAAGCTATTATTTTCTAACATTGCCAATTTCAATTTCCCAAATATCCACACTTCATTTATACCCATTCCAAATAGCAACGAAATTGTAAGTCTATATTGAGTTACAGAAAAAGAGATCTAGAACACTTCTCCTCACTTGTTCTTAGAACAGCTTCACCGCCAGTTGCACGTACGTTCATTAAAGATAATCTTCAATCAAATCTCGTGCTAGCTTTTATTATGCCAAAAAAACAAAATGTGGCAGCATGAGATTTAATGGAGGATTATCTTTAATGAGCGTTTCTGCAACTGAGCATTAGTACTTATCGTTCAAGATATGTCAGATAATACATCTTTCTGGTAAATAAATTATATTCGCTAATCAGAATTGGCCAGAAAGCTAAATAGGATACAGAAAATCTTTTCGTCCTTATGTGAAATTAAGTATAGATACCATTACAAATATGGTAATCAATATCCTCAAACGGGCGCTTGGGGTCATGAAGCAACGACTTTTGTGAGGGACCTGGGCCAACGTTTTCGGGATGTGGTAACGGTCCTCGTGCTGGGCCATACCTGGCCCAATGCATATCATTGGCGATTCAACGCGGAAACGCGGCCAGCATTATGGAGTGCAGTATTCGTGCCAGGTAAGACTAGGGGCAGGGTTTTCAATTAAGTAGAATTAGTAGTGGCTCTGTTTAGAATGATTTAAGTTTAGGTTAAGTTTTGTTGGTTCTAGTGCTTTTACTACTTCATTCTTTTAAAATATAAGTATTCCTCAAACACCAACATTACCGTCCGTCACAGCTCGTAATGCGGAACGAAGAGAGAATGAACAATTCCGCGCAGTTCGTCGCATTAGTATTCATTCTGTTCACACCCGTATCGATTATGAGGAATTCCCTCTATCGCCCAAACGGTTGACTGCTTCACTAAACTCGATGAATATCTAATCAATATACTGTTAAAAGGCAACAACATTGGCAAAGTAAGTAAATACAGGTTGCTTTTGGAATATCAATCATCAATTTATCATCTGCATCACCAAATTATGTACGACTATAAACTGCCTCCGTGGTCTAAGGGTTAAGAGCATTGGCTCTCGACTCGGAGGTCGTGGGTTCAATTCCCACGGGGGGCACCTACTGATATGTCACTTTGTGCGTTTATCCCCAGTTGGTTAGGACATTGCAGGCTGAATCACCTGATTGTCTGAAAAGGAAAATGATTCCGTGCTTCGGATGGTACGTTAAGCCGTTGGTCCCGGCTACTGTCTCTGGTGGTAGTAGTCGTTACATAAAAACCACGTCAGCGACCGTAAGGCGGTCTGAAAAAACTCTGACACCAGGGCTCTGCTCAAGCTCTGACCACACGATAAGAAAGAAAGAACTTGATGATTTTAAACGACCAAAATTGACAATGTTACGCTATGTAATTCAATATTATATTTGTAATTGTACTTTTTGTTTTGTTTTAAAGATTGTATGTTGACTGTGTGTAGTTTCCTTTTCTACAACGAACGGAACATTTTCCGAAGCGGTGCGCGGTCAAAAATTTCTGTGACAGTTTATAGAGATACACAAACGTATGAAAGGGTGCGTACAAAATTGGAATTTTCATACATATTTATTACATCTCAATGAGCGCATTTCCACGGCGTTAATCCTACTTTCATGCGTCTTCTGCCATACACGAGATTCACTTCCATACATCAATGTCGATGTCGGGACTAACATTCCATTGTGAACTGCCATTCTCGCCTTTTTGGACACGTGTTGGCTTTTCACAAAGGAATTCAGGGCTCCATTTACGGTAAATGGAGCAGGAAATAGGGCAAATGATTTACCCTATTTTCTGCTTCCACTCTTCTCTCAATATCACCCTGACACTTACCGTCTCTGGTAGATAAACATGATTGGCTGGTAACAAAGTTACTAAATGTATCAAAAAGTTATAACATAGCTTTATTTTATTCAGTTCGTTCATTCATTAACAACTTAGTATGTTCTTTATTATACCGATTCCATTTAGCAACAAACACCTTATTTATTTGTGTCATTAACAACTAATAATACCTATACTTAGTGGTTATTATATTCCAAGCACATTCCACGTCGTCACACAACTGATAGTAAATAATATCACACGCAACCTCTATGTTATGTACTATAACAATATGGCACAGTTTTCCTCTGAGGTAGGGAGGTCGCCGCGTCGCGTCGTCTGCGCAGACGCCTGCGCATGTGTAGAGGCAATCATACGCACGTGGTGGATCGCACCTGTCGCACTGCGCGCGCATAGTGCTTGCTGTGTTGTGTTCGCGGTTTGAAGTTCGAGGAGCGGAGATTTTAGGTTTGTTTTCTTTTTGTTTTTCGTGTGATTGTGTTTTTTGTATTGATGATTGTGTTAATTCATATTTTGAAAATGGCATCATAATTAGGTAGGTACCTATGTTTATTGATGAACTTTTGCGAAAAAAAAATTGTTATCGCGTCACCTAAGTAGACACTACACGTTTTTTTTTAAATTGCAGCCTTAAATAACACGTAGGTCTACCTTAATTACCAGACAAGAACAGCTAACCAGGTATCGATATGTAATCAATATTTCGCACTTACATACCACATGTAGGTACAATAGAATATCATGTCAGAACCGCCAGGTCTGAAAGTGGTGCAAAACAATTAAAAAAGCATAAAATTATAGTTAATCATAACAAGCCACTGGCATTTCATATATACCTAAGTAGCTAAAGTAAAAGGCGAAAATAATTTATAACTCGAAATAAAATATTTTTATTTTACATTTGGATGCACTCGGCTTCTTTTAAAGAGATTGCTCAAATTACGTACTCATTTTATTAGTGAACAAATAAAATTATGTTTAAGTGGGATTTCAAAATTAATTAGATTTTGACTCGTGGTTCTTGCTTAAAATAGACCACCCCATTTCCTCCCTTGGGTGTAGTGACGAGGCGACAAAAGGTACCTACCTACTTACCCTTAATTTTTCAGTGTACCTATCTATGCCCGCCCACCATTCAGTTGCAGAGGGGTCAATTTTTTACAAAACTTTGACGCACAATACGCGCTGTTAGACGGTATTAATATAAAGTAACTTTGTATATATGGAAAAATAGTTTAGAAAATCTAGATGCCACGTCACATATAACATTTGCAATTTATAAAATAATTTCGAAGCTATATAGCTTTGAAATTTTTCATACACAATTATAAAAGCTTTATATCTTCGTAATTATATTATAAATTGCAAATGTTATTTGTGACGGGGCAACTAGATTTTCTAAACTATTTTTCCATATATGAAATATTACTTTTATTAATTCCGTCTACGCGTATTGTGCGTCAATCTTATGTATGGAGCGTTTCCAAGACCGATTAGAGTCACCCCCTTTCGCTCGCTCGACCACAGATTAATGATAAGTTCTGGACATCATTGTGTATTGTGTTGAGTTGTTGCCGCTATTGATTCTGACATAAATTAATAATACGATTCTGATTTACATGGAATATGGCCCCACCGTACATGCGCCAAAATAAAACAAAAAGATAGGCAACTTGTTTTTTAAAATCGTCATTGGTTAAAATCAGTAGGCAGAACAGTTTTGAACTTTATGTTTACCGGCATGAAATATAATATCGTGTCAACATCGACTTATTTCTTAACACCTAATAATTTTAGGTCGTTTATAAAATTCTTGTCTTTTTAAAAGTCTTTAAAACTAGTTTGTATGATAATTATGTGTCGTCAGTACATCACACTATTTAAATGTTGTAATTGTTTCTAAACAAACCAAACGAATCATAAATTCATGAAATTGTATTTGCCATTGTTCCTAATTTCGAGTTTGAGGATAGAACAATGTGGTAAGTAATTAATGTGTGTAAACATTTCTAAATACGATGTACGGATGTACGCGATAATCTTTTATAATACATATCTTGCAACTAATATCTTCCTAGATGCTTTAAGTAATAATTAACTGCTAAGTCGCGAACACGTTTCGTAATGATATTAAATATTAATAAGATGATGACAATATTATGGGGCCAAAGCCGGATGGCCTTGTTAGGCGCATCTTGTGATGTCATACGCAATTGCACTGCGAGCTACATAGTAAGTCACCATTGATTTGGTTCGAGGCTGAAAAGTATGTTCCATTACAAAGGTCTTAAGATGTAAACAAAGAACTACGATCATATTCCCTTTCAAATTTTTTAAAGTTTGCTACGACTCTGTGTGCAGTTTTACTTTTTACATGTTTCCAGTTTTACCATTATACATGGTTCTTTCTCATATTTAGGGTGACAGGATAGGCGGCCGCCTTTATCCTACAAATATACACTGAAAAACAAATTGAAAAAAAATTAATGATAATTACTTTAAAAAAAGTTGAAATGTTTGAATTGTTTTTTCAGTAGAATAGAATAAAGTTTATTGCCACTGTTAATCTGGTCAAAAGTTTTTCTTATATTAACATAACAAAGTTCAAGTGTATTTAACAAAAAATATTATTAATTTTAACTAAATACCTATCTAATGAAATACATATAACGCATGACATTCTCCTCATTTTGATTGACCCCTAAGTTGGGTCATCCATTAATTTCAACAAAAGTATGTTAATTCATTTTATAAGCCGTTTTGTTACTTATGTTAGCAACCATATAATATTAATCAATTAAAATGAATCATGAAACATTAATCAATTAAAATCTCGTCTGATTACAAAACTAAATGCCGTTTTAGTGTAATAGTATATAATTATCGCTCTACATGATTTTATGTCTTTTGGGTTTTAAATATCTCTTATGTTTTTTGTTTACACACATTAAGTCATTTCAATTGGAATGAGCTATAAGACATAATAATTATAGTACCTATGTTTGCTAAAGTTACCACGCTGCAGTTTGAATTAGCCGAGAATAATGTCCGAGATAAATGTCTGTAAAGTTTGAATTTTGATTAGTGATAGGTATTAATTAAAGTCTTGACATTTAAGGATTATACTTGCAGATTCATAGAACTCGACAATGCAATTGTTAAGTTTTTTATTATTAATATTATATCTCTACTTAGGAGCTTTATGAACATGATAAACGATTGATGCAAAAACAGCGCGACAGCAGAATGATGTAGGTTTAACCAACCAACCATAGCGTGATTCAGGCCTCGTCATTTGATTCTTATGTACATTTATAAAATACGAGCGTTAACCCGCACCTTTGTCCGCGCAAATTATATACCAGATTTTAAGTCAGATAATAAGCTATCAAACAAAAAAAGTTTCATCAAAATCGGTTCAGTAGTTTTTGCGTGATACTCGTTCAAACAAACAAACACACAAACAAACACCCAAACAAACACACAAACTAACAGACAGACAAAAAATACGAAAATTGGTGAAATGGAATCAGGGACACCTAAAAACCATATCGTAACTTTTTTTTTTGTTAATATCTTCAATGTCACAGACAAACTTTCTGCTACAGTTTTATAATAGTTTAGATTAGATGATACATTTTTAGTGCAGTATACTTTCTGTCTATTTGTGTTGCCAACACTTTGGTTGCTTCCCGTTTGTGCTTATTGCAACATGTTCATCATCTACTCTGGCTACCTAGGTTGATTTACAGGAGTTACAGCGGTAGGAATGTGTGGTAGCTACCAACGAATTACTTTTTTTTTTTAAATCGGGCAAAGGCCCACTACACATTCCCACCGCTGTAACTCCTGTAAGCCAGGATCAACAGCGGCGACCATTCACAACACTAGACAATGAAGTCCAGCGAGCCCGGGGTATGACTCTAATCTGTCTTGGAACCCGCAATGAATTAATCAAAGAAGATAGGAGGAGTAGGAAAAAGAAATATTCGACTTCCCTCCATTGCAAACGGGAGACAGCAATAAGTAAAAAGGTATTAATTGACAACATACTCATGCCTTTACCAACAATCTACCAACTGGTCCAAATCAAAATGAAATCGACATCGAGGCAGACCTAGAAAAAGGTAGCTGTAAATAATCGGTCCTATATTGAAGCGCAAACCAAGACGCATGGAAGCCTTTGCCCAACAATAGGTGATATAATGATACTCATGCCTAAATAAGGGATAAAAAACTGAAATGTAATATCTATGATAAATCCTCTGTACACAATGAAATATTATAAAAACTATAGTTATGTCCACTTGTAATAATTCATAGTTTTTGCTATGTTCAGAGCACAAATTATCTAATGACCAACAAACTATGATTTCATCGTTTATTCTTGGCCCATAACATTGGCATTAGAAACAAAATGGATATGCTTTATTATTATTTATTTATTTGTGAACTAACATAGTTATAAAACAATTTGTTACTAGCACATTTTGGATAAATAATATGAAATAAATAATTTGTAATTTAATTCGACTGTTAACCCATAAAAGTGTTAGTAACGTGTAAAACAGTTCATTTTAAATCCATAGTCCCATCTTTCCGTCTCTCATGAGTATCGTGCTGTCCTTTGCTCCATGCCATGACAATGTTCTTAACCATTCTACTTACGACACTAGGTCTTTTTGGAACGGCCACAATTTCTTTTCCCCTGGAGTTTCTACTCTGGGGCTTATGCCTCATGCCTAGGTATGTCAGGATTCCGACCAAGTTCCATTTCCGCCGCTTGATCTTGATTCTTTATCTTTTGGCAGTCCGTTGCTCTATGTCTAACGAAGCCATATCTACAAACTTGTAACATCCCAAATCTAGGAAGATGAGCTATTCAACCGCGAGCGAGACACTTACGTAATGTTGTGTTATGTCATTTGACTACACCCTTTGCTCAACTCATTACCATAAGCATAACAGTCGATCTAAGTAAACAACCATTTGTTGACCTATTGGTCACATGGTGGAACGATCGCGTGCTTTTTTGGGTTAAACATCGTGTAATTAATATCTTTTTAGGGTATCGTAAAGAAATAAAACTAATTTGTTACAGCTCAGTAACTGACATTTTTTGTTTGCAGCCTCTGCGTACGGAATGTCCCATTTTAGATTCGTTTGGTAGCTACCTCTAAAACTGGGTCTGAACTGAAATAATACGTCCGTCCGCCAAACTTTTTTTCTGTACCGATTCTAAAAATTGTTGATGAATTGATGATGAACAGAAAGCTACACTCCCTGCTTGAGTAAATATAGGCTGTATAATGACATGACAACACGGACGCTTTGGCACCGACTCCAATACAATTAAAATTAATATGAACAAAAAATATCATGCACCTAGGTTACTGTTCTCATTTATAAAAAAGTGTATTTACCTATCTGCATTAGAAACCAGCTGATGAATGGATGATAGGTACTTTTACTCCCGGTGAGGAAACAAAACCACGGGCTTTAATTTTTTTTTTAAATAAGATAAGCCTATATTTTAAAGACGGCTTAAGAATAATAATGAAGCATTAAAATATGTTATTTTGAACACGATATCAACTTATAGCGTATCTAAAAACACGTGTCGGCAATAATTTAACAAGCTATTCACAAGAATGCAGTCGGATGTCACTTTGTACCGTTATGCACCGAAAACTTGATAAATCGTTGGATTCGTTAGCTATAGAATGTTAATTTTACACATAAATCTAAGGGTCTTTATGGTAAAGACTAGCTTTGTCTGTGACGTCACTTGAAAATGTGGAAACCGAATAATATTTTTGAGACTGCGGTTAGTTTTCTGTGAATATTTCGTGTGGCTGGAAAAAAAATGCGACTCTATTCTTAGAACGATAGTATCCGTTTATAGAACTAACTCCTAGTCATAGACAAGAAAGATTATTGTAGAACATACAGTACGGACCCTTCCCGCCCCTCACCAATTTTTACCTTGCTTTCTCTTGGTAGGAAGCGTAGCAAAAAAGTAGGTAATGGCGTATTCCTGTCTAGTTGACACTCGCTCAGTATTGCATGTACTTGTTCTTGACAGATTTTCCCATTTGTCCATGATGTGCTATCAGTGCCATCGTGGTGAAGAGAATTGCCAACGTTGTTGGCTTTCTGATTGCCCAGGAGGCGCCGGACGTATCGTATACGTTCTATATTACTTGTTAAAAGGTCGACAAAGTTGGCTGTCTGGCCTGCTAGACTGACGACCTGAGTGAAAGACGGATGAGTAAGGTTTAAAGATAAAGTTTTAAATCTTGGGAGAGCCCAAGATGCATTAGAAAACTGTATCTTCAACCTGCCTCATCGGTCGTTCCCCTGCCTCAGGCCGTCAGCCCAGCGGGTTCTGACGCTACCTGTTGGTGAAGATGCGAAAAATTTACCATAAATCTCACCAAGGCATTTGCCTGTTCGGTCTTCTTCTATCGAGTCGATGACATGTACACTTTGCAGCCCAGTATTTTGCCACACGGATAGCAATCTACCGGCAGCGTCTGTAACCCCATTCGCGTGCAGGTTTGATAGGGCGCAAGGCAAGAAGGGCAGGATACGACATGATAATGTTCAGTAATGGACATTTGTTAACCTGCATAATTCACTTTTACGATAAAAAACGAAATCGTTTAGATCCATTGCACAAAAGTTTTAAATAGGCGTAGATAGCCTGTTAAACAGTACGTTAAAATAATTATGATAATTAGGTATACCTAGGCTCTAAGTTACAAGATACATTTTATTGACAATATAGATATTGTACACACAAAACAAACAAGTAATTAACGATGAATGAAGGCTGATTAAGGTGATTATAGATCTAAGAATATCTTAATCACTAACGTTTCTCATTTTCTTGACTTTATGAAAAATCTTTACAGCTACAACTAACAAACGCACGTCGTCGTTTTATTTTATTACATGGGACGTTTATGATGTAATTCGTTACGAAGAAAGAATACAAACTATGTTTACAAACATAACTTGATTTAAGTAGGCTGATTTAAAATTCACAGCATGTGGAATGCGTTAAAATTTTGTCTTCACTCAAAATGCTAATCGCTGCCATTGAGTTTAAGTAGAAAAGTTTCAATGTTTACAAATAGTTACGAAACTGATAATTACAGTTAAGAACTCTGGACGATTCGTTAAGTTAGAGGCAGAGACATGGTGTAACCACATAATCTACCCATCAAACTGCCCAGAAAAAAAAGTCTGCTGTTCCATATGCCTACTCGACTCAAACGTATGGAACAGCTGTTTTTTTTTTGTTCTGAAATATAATTTATATTACGTTAACTCTTTTATGTGGAGATACTGCTTTTCAAATAAATTGTTCATTGTCTACAGTTACGAGTCGTGTTAGAAACAATTAAACGCAGCCGCATCAAATGCTTTAATAGCCGACAGTTACATGTTATCTATCACGTACTGCAGACAGACACACAGACGATCTGAGATTAACTTTACTAATAATAATAACATAACAACGACATTTTTTTTCTTTAAAATGTTATTGTACTCGGGATAAATCAGAAGACTCATTTATTCTTAATTGCAGTAAGCCAATTTTGTTTTTTACTTAAAATAAATAAGTCTTCAAAAATACCTACCACGCCTTCATAGCTCCAGCAGGTCTAGAATGATTTCTGTATTTGCGCGCGACTCGGTTTTATCATACCGCATGTCGCTCTCCGAAAAGCTCGGGAAGAGGTTATTTTCCATGCAGCGAAGGTGCTTCGCGCGTATTTAGAGAAATCATACTATAATAGAATAGACAGATTCTCATCTGATTATCAAGTGCATAAATTCGGAACTGGAAAGACTAAGCGCAAATATTTGGCCTCGGTATCATTCAAAAATAATCGGTACCTAACAGACAGCGAATGAATGAGGAAAGTGGTTCTACCGCTATACATGATAGCTATATATGACCCGCAGTGGACGATGATAGACTAATCATGGTTCTAATCTAAGTGATTGGGTCTTAAGTTGTTTGGACGTAAACACTATAGAACACTGATATTATTATTATTTGGTTGTAAGGGCTTGATCAATGACTAATAGCTGCCGCGACCTGAACAGATCTATTGCCCACCTAGATGGCGACTCCTGCTTTGAATGAGCCCTTCGTAGAGGAGGTGTATGGGCGTTTCTTCTGCTTCACAGCAGAATCTGCAAGTGGGTGAATCTACAAGCTCCATTTTGTGTAGATGTTTGTTTAACTTGCAGTGTCCTGTTAAGGCTCGTACTAAAATCCTTAAGTCGCTGCGGTTTGAATTGATGGCATCCGAGGTATGTCTGTTTGAGAACCCGGTCACAAGATCTTTTGCATGCTGAACTGACCAGGACTGAAGAGTCCTTCCGAGTCCTTCCGAGTCTTTCAGAGTTCCTGGTGTATCCGACTAGAGCTTACGGCTGATAACACTGATATTGGTAAAAACGTCAACAGACTGGTCTACACCATGCTATGTTATCTTAGTACAAACTAAGTGGGACGCTGATTTTCCATAGACAGCTTCCGCCATCTATCGGCTATGTTTCGAAGCACTATGTGTTGAACTAGGGTTCATATGGGAGTAAAAGCGCACTACACCTCACGCGCTGCGCTATAGTAGTGAGAGATTTCCCCCATATCAACCACTGTCTTGTTGGTCTAGCGGTCTAGACAACCGGCTTACGATCCGGGTAGCTAAGGTTCGATTCTCGTGTCGGCCGACCTCCTTTTTTAATTTATTTCATAATGTGGCGCCCCCTAGCGCTAATAAGCGGCAACGCAATTAGGACGTCCTAAAATTCAAGGCGAGGTTCCTATCTATATCCAATATATATATTAATCTATGGTCTACACCTTTGCCAGCTTCCTGGACCGGTCGTATTTTTTGACGCGTAGCGCAGGGCTTTTCCATCCATTTTATAATCTATGCTTTTCAAGTACACTAAGGAAGTCCTGAATCCTCTTGGCATCTGTCCAATCAGATCGTATCATGTGAAGGCTACATCTTTCTTGACTAATAGCTGCCAACTATGGTAATAAACAAATAAAATATTCCTTTGCTGCGTGTTTGACGAATTCCAATGTTATTTGCCTTTTGTTTTAGTTTTCTTCAAAACATTGTCTGTTCAATACCGCGCAAATACATTTTCACGCCTTCTACACGTGTCTTACGTCTGCTTATTAAACAATAACACGATCTTTACATATTTAATAAGCGATAGGTAGAATATTATCACGGACTATATTCAGAAATATTCTATGAATTTGCCGTCTGATGTCTAGCCAAGGCGAGTGTTTCCAGAGGCGAATCTTTTCTTAAGCATTTTCAACATCTCTGATAGTGATAGGTGCTCTCACTGCATCAGACCTCACCTTTGATTGTATCGGTTTCCCATTCCATGAGATTGAAGAGGTTAAAGACGAGAGAGTGCATTTCGTTTCGCGCACACATAAATACTTTAGCGGTTGCTGTGGTCGAAGTCTGCTATGAAAATAATCATCATCATATTCGGATAAATTCTTAGCTAATATCCCAGGATATCCTAATTTCAATAGCAATGCCCAAACAATGGCCAGTGAATGTTTCGCTACTTTTAATGGACAGTGAACACAATGAACGCCTCGAAATTGAAGCATGTATATTTTCTTCGCGATGTTTTCCTTTACCCAAAAGTCAGTGGAGTTCCAAATCGTGCATACGTTTCTAACATTCATTGGTACTTGACTGATATCAGACCTGGGATTTAATCAACGCCCCTTCGAAGAAGCAAATATCGACCAGATACGTCTCATCTATATTAGATTTAATACCACTAAAGTTGTACTAAAACGGAACAAAAACATAATTTCCGTTATACAAAACAGTTGGCCTAAAAGCTATATGTATTGGGCAACTCACGCGCATGCAAATAACGAATGCGTGCACAGCTGTATGAATCGTCATATTCAATCGAGTGCGTGTACTTAACTTAGTTTCAAGTGATGATGCGACTTATTTCATTTCGAAATATTTTAAAAGTCTTACCATTCTTGTGGCCCTCTTGCTTCTCGCTCACCCTTATTCATTACTTTCTAGATAGGAAGCTTGTGTAGCGCAATGAACGTTGTTTGCTCTACTTACTAAATACAATATAATCCACCTAATTTTTGCCGTAGGATGTCCAATAACGGTCAAGCTCAAAAAGTCTTTACCAATCTTTCTTTCTTATCGTGTGGGCAGAGCTTGAGCAGAGCCCTGGTGTCAGAGTTTATTCAGACCGCCTTACGGCCTCTGACGTGGTTTTTTATGTAACGACTACGACTACCAGAGATAGTAGCCGGGACCAACGGCTTAGCGTGCCATCCGAAGCACGGAATCATTTTCCTTCAGACAATCAGTTGATTCAGCCTACAATGTCCTAACCAAGTGGGGAAAAACGCACAAAGTGACATATCACTGGGTCCCCCCGTGGGAATCGAACCCACGACCTCCGAGTCGAGAACCATTAGACCACGGAGGCAGAATTTGGTGATGCAAATGATAGTTTGATGATTGGGATATTCCAAAAGCAACTTGTATTTATTTACTTTGCCAATGTTGTTGCCTTTTAACAGTATATTGATTAGATATTCATCGAGTTTAGTGAAGCAGTCAACCGTTTGGGCGATAGGAGGGAATTCCTCATAATCGATACATGATCTTTACCAATGATATCCACAGTATTTATGTATGTTTTTGACAACACTACCTTAGATGACCCCTTTAGTTGTCTTAGCGACTAATAGCCTTGCTTTTTTATAACTGTCTCCGGTTATCATCTTTGATTAAATTAGTTGTGTCAAGACAAATAAAGAAGAATTTTTATCATCTCCTGGCCTCGATTAACTTAACTATCTAGTGTTATGATTGTGAATAGTCACTGCTGTTGATCCTTTTTTTACAACAGAAATTACAGTGGTAGGAATGAGCGATTGGCCTACGCCCGTAAATTAGTTTTGTCGAACGCGTATCCATACATCTCCCACCTCGACACCTCGACATTCAGAAGGTAATCAGGGGATCAGTATAATAGGTATAACAAGGGGTCTAATCTAGTTTATGGTCGCGTCCTTAGAGCTACGTAGGTCCTGTCCTGATGGCATTGATCCTGCGAATTGCGATAGATCTGATTCTTGATTCAATCACAAAAGAAATTCTGAACAGCCGTCTCATTGCTTGCTTCTTCATAACAAACACGAAACAGGGTAAAAGAAGGATATGTCGTAATTTGTCGTTAGCTCATAACCGGCAATATTTGGATAACCGAGTTAATATTCCCACAAGCTCCGAAGCCTTCAGAAGTTTACGCAAACGGCCCTTTGGTCAAGTGCGCTCAGTAGCCGTTTAGTCCGACAAGGCTAAATTCGACTTTATTATAATTACTTAAAGGTTAATTGTTTTAGTTAATTGCTTTAATAAACGTCTAGTGTTACAATGTCATTAGTTCTGTGTGAACTTTAGTCGGTAGTTTTTACGTCACGAATCTAATTATTTCACCAGCGCGTTCCAGCCTTCAGCAAACGCGATTCTGAACTTTAAGTACTCTAAGATAAAGTCGTCGCAGCATTCGTTTGTGAGCAACCACAAATCATCCATGAATTTGTCCCGGTTTGAACATCAAGGTTATCTTCAAATACGATACAATATATTAGTCTATAGTAAACTGATGGTGACTTCTGGTGGTGTTGATCCATAGGGATGTCAAGTGATAATCGTGACCATTTACGCATTGGTTTCGTTGTTATTTGATAATTTTTTCAAAGCTTCTACTGTTTCGACTGTGAAATCTGCGAAGTAAGGCTCTAAGGAACCTATGAAGAAGAAAAAAAACTAATCGATTTACAACAAAGCCCGAACAGTTCTGAAGCTTGATAACTAATAATGAAAATTCACGTTAGGCATACGACGACAACTTTGACAAAAAAAATTTACGAGTTTACAACCTTAAGGTGGTTTCAGTCCATACAAACGTTTGGCGCGCAATACGCGTAGACGGAATTAATAAAAGTAATATTTTATATAATGGAAAAATAGTTTAGAAAATCTAGTCGCCGCGTCACAAATAACATTTGCAATTTATAATATAATTACGAAGATATAAAGCTTTTAAAATTTTGTATGAAAAATTTCAAAGCTTTACACTTATCTTCGTAATTATTTTATAAATTGCAAATGTTATTTGAGACGCGGCATCTAGATTTTCCAAACTATTTTTCCATAACTAAACATTTTCAAGGGTTCTTACCGCGTTTTGGTATATTTGAGTTCGTTTTGTTTGAGATTAAATAATAACTGCGTAACTCTCAAAAACTGTATTATTCCATATATACAAAGTTACTCATATGCCGTCTACGCGTATTGTGCGTCAAAGTTTTGTATAAAATTGACCCCTCTGCAACCGCCTTAAGGAAGGCTGTTAAAATAGAGTCCAATCAATCATAATGCATTGTCCTATTTTCAAACGAATCGTAATTCGAATAGAATTCAGGTCGTCCATGTCCTTCCAATAAAGGACCATGTCCTTGAACGGAATACATGGCGCCCATTACAATGGTGTATTGATTTGCGCCATTTTTGACCGGTCTGCTAATTTTCCTTTCCTCTACAAGCATTAGCTGCCAAAAAAAAAAGAATAACCCTTCAGTTTTCATCATCATTTCTACCTATTGCTGGAAATTTCTGAGTACATTCCGATCCTCATGGGTTATATGGGTGTAACTCCACCAAGCGTGAATTGTGCGGATTGCCATTATATGCGTCACAACTTCATGTCAGAGTTTCGTGGACTGTTATGGGATAATCACCAATGTTGATCTTGATCAGACAGTCTTTAATCCTCACTGCATCCGTGGTCTAATGGTTAAGAGCATTGGCTCTCGACACGGAGGTCGTGGATTCGATTCCGACGGGGGAAACCTAGTGAAATGTCACTTTGTGCGTTTTTCCCCAGTTGGTTAGGACATTGTAGGCTGAATCAACTGATTGTCTGAAAAGGAAAATGATTCCGTGCTTCGGATGGGACGTTAAGTCGTTGGTCCCGGCTTCTATCTGGTGGTAGTAGTCGTTACATAAAAACCACGTCAGTGGCCGTAAGGAGTATTTATTAGTGGTGATGGTGAGTAACTGTGAAAACAAAATGATTGTTTTTTTTATTTGTTTGTTTATTTTTGGTTAATTCGTTGGAAAATCATGTTTTGTTAATAAATAATAAATCGTGATCGTTTTTATCAGTAAGGAAGCGACATTTGTATACTTACAGATCAAAGTACCAAGCCTATATTATCAAATAGTGAATAATTACATCATATACCTTCTGCCATAAATAAATGTTTTGCAGTAGGTACACTCGACCTAAATGACGAAAGAACTTTTTTTCAAATGTCTATTCGATTTTTAAAATAACAAACCTGAAAACTTTAATTGATCAACCATTACCTACCATCCAAACAAGTTGTTTTTTAAACAAAATCATAACGTTTATGTAGCAATCAATGAGCAATCAACACATCACCTGTCTACCTGTCATTAGATAACTAACTCATAAACAATAGTGTCAAAATCAAGTAATTTGAAACTAGAGCGACTTCAGTAACCGGTTGTGAAACTTGTCGTCTACTCGAACAAAACTCGTGTTTGTTCTTGTGACAAAGAAACAGATGAGTTTCCTTGCCCATTGTCATTTCAATCACTAATGTATTAATGTTATTTCTGCCACTATGATTTTGCTAAATAAAAATCACAGGGAAGATCCAGCTCTACCCATGGAGTTCACTGTTCTATATACAGAGTGTAAGGAAAAGTATAATTAACCTTTAAACCACATACTCTACCCATCAAACTGAACAACTTTTACTATGGGAGCAAACTTGTCGTTGAGCCGAAAATTCAGTCTGTGCCCAGGAGTGCGATTTTTGAATCTCATACGTTGAACTCAGCAGTTGAAAATGTATGGAGATACGCATCTTTCTACTGCTGATTTGACTTTCGAAAATCGCACTCCTGGAGTTTGATTTTTGAAAGTCAAATCAGGTGTAAAGATGCATATCTTCATAGTAATTTTGACATTTTGAACTGCTGAGCTCAGCGAATGACATTCAAAAATCGCACTCCAGGGCGGCAGAAATTACGCTACGCCACTTGGAGCCTGGCCCCCTCTGGAAAATAACCCTAGATACGCCAATGTCTGGCAGACCAGGAGGACTATTATTTGGTTACCTAGCAGACCAGGTTTTTGCCCAGTTTCATGCTCAATAACGTGGGTAAGGTTACCGAAAGTGTTTTTTTATATATTTTATTTCTCATTTAAAACAGTACCGACCTTATCTTTAAAGAAGTTCCACCTCTTGTACACGTCTGCTCTCCTGGTACATCTCAATGCTCAAACCTATAGGTACAAGCAGGTACCTACATGATGGTCACATAACTACTATAGGGGTATAGTTAGGGTCACACCCAACCACCAAGGGTATGGTGGGTCCGTCACGAAATTTAATAGGTTCATGGTTGTAATTAATTTTCTATCGATATCGTCAGAAGTCCAGGGAACAATCCCTAATGCCATGGGACCACGGGTATAATTAAAATTACCCGTGGACCCGGTAATGGGTCAACCCACCGGGTCCACGGGTAAACACCGTTCTCTCCATCTCTAAAGATTTCTATTTAATAATAGTATGCTAAATAAGGTATTAAGAACTGACAGTGAAATCTCTGTTAAAGACATAATGATCCATGAGAATGTGCTAACGTTTGTGCCCTTCAGGCAGCCGTTGAACTGCGCGCACGCATCGCCGCTATCATCACGCCACACCCAATGGCCCATGACTAGAGATTAACTCGTTATTTAGACAAAGTATTTACGTGCTTGAGTTGTTCAGTTTTACGACTTGGAAGTAAGGTAAAATTATGAAAATTTTCAAAAAGTGTAAAATAATAATAAAAAAATAAGTGATAATTGATTTTTTTTTAATATGTTAACTGGCAGAGGAAGACTTAGACAGAGTTACCTTGCAAAGATGAAAGAAAAGGTTGATGTTGTGTCTTATTTATTGGGAACTAAAGTGACTAGTGGAAAAGAGACAGGATTGGCGAATACTCTTCCGACAAGGGTTGTTGTGGACATGATGTTGATGAAAAGTAGCTTTGAATTGATTAGTAACATAAAATTTGAGGCATTTAGGTCCTATTAGCCCCTAGGGGAGCGTGTCGTTTCTCTACAGGGTGACTGGTAATTCGACCTATTCCTTGAAAGGGGTTATACTAGAGTTCATTTGCAACAATTTTGCCCCAGTTAACTGGGGGTCGAAAATCGCTTGTTTTCGAGTTATCTCATTTTTAAGATTTTTTTGAAAAAATCCATTTTTCCACCTAAAACTGACAATTGTGAAAAAAATACTCCACTCTCTGCACTAAGTAAGCATTTTTCTAATAGCTGATGAATGAGCGACTACATTAAACTAAAATACATGTGTAAAATACCCGAAACCACTGAAATAAAAGGTTATAAACCGCACGACAAATTTTTTTTATTTGGATTTCGTTTCAATCCAAAGAGGATTACTTAAAAAAAATGTATCACACTTGGCGTACAAATTACGGAAATAACTTCCTCAATTCCTAAACTTTCCAAAAAGGTGCAACTGTTGTCTACTTTGACAAGAGTTTGAAAAAAATTGTTAACAATGGCAGAGCAGGTAGCGGATTTCCTAGAAGCGAACCTTACAAGATGCCGATTTGCTTTTGTCTCTTTCATTTTATTGCTTACATTGTTTCTCTTTTGTAAGTATTCGGGAATGTTTGTACTAAGGTTCACAATCGAGGCCCACTCATTCGCTCAATTCATTAAGTAATCAGTTAGTTTCAACCATCTTGGAGTTCGGACGTGTCGTTGTTAACTAACTTAAATTCTGCGCTAAAACAGCTTCCTTTTCAAATGGCTGCTTACCAAAATGAAGAATACGCGGATATCATGTATTGTTACGGGTTTTGTGATGGTGACGCTGCTGCTGCTCGAAGAGACTATCAAAGACGTTTTCCTACCCGCCGTTTACCTGATGTCAGCGTGTTTGGTACGACATATCGGCGCATTCGAGAAACGGGATCGGTTCGACGTCGCCAAACCGACGCTGGTAGACCTAGCGTTAGTGATCCAATCGAAGAGGAGCAAATTTTGCAGTGTTTTCAAGCAGACGGCACTACTTCAACAAGAATTGTGGCTAGGCAGCTTGGTATGTCTCAGTGGAAAGTCTGGTTCACTCAGCACACAGCACGGCAGTATCCATTCCATTACACGCCAGTACAAGCTATCGAGGAGGGAGATCCTGTCAGAAGGATGGATTTCTGCAGATTTCTAATAAATGCAGACATTGAAGACCCTGAGTATCTAAAAACAATCTTGTGGACAGATGAATCGAACTTCGACCGTGATGGTATTACAAACTATCATAATCTGCATTTTTGGGCCCCTAAAGGTCAGAATCCGAGAAAATCTAACGAAGGAGCTCACCAGCACAGATTCTCACTTAATGTGTGGATGGGAATCGTGCACAATAATTTAATCGGGCCATTCTTTCTGCCGGCACGCCTAACCGGCATCGCCTATGAAAACTTTTTAAGAGAAGAGTTACGTCCGCTGCTGGAGGATGTGCCGCTTACCACAAGAACAGCTTTGGTGTATCAACATGATGGCTGCCCAGCCCACTATTACCGGGGCGTGCGACAGTGGATGGATGAGAACTATCCACTGAGATGGATTGGTCGAGGCGGCCCGATCCCTTGGCCGGCTAGGAGTCCCGATCTAACCCCATGCGACTTCTACATTTGGGGTCATATGAAGACATTGGTGTATCGTACACCTATCTCTTCTCAAGAAGAATTAAGAGAGAGGATTTTGGCAGCTGCCCAACAAATTAAAGACACGCTTTCAACTCGAGTGACAGTAAGCGAAGTACGTCGCAGGCTTCGTGCTTGCATACGTAACGGAGGAAGACAATTTGAGCAAGACTTGTGATTTTTAAATGTAAAACTTTAAAACAAAATTTGTAATTTCATATGATTAGGTACTAAACATTATTATTTTACTCTTTTTTTTATTTTCACCAAACCAATAACTTTTTGAATAAAATTCACATCTGCGTGTTTAATAAGGTTTATTTTCCAAACTTGAACTAAAGTACACAACTTTTGCATCTTTTTGGAAAGCTTAGGAATTGAGGAAGTTATTTCCGCAATTTGTACGCCAAGTGTCATAATTTTTTTTTGAGTAATCCTCTTTGGATTGAAACAAAATCCAAATAAAAAATTGTTGTCTTGCGGTTTATAACCTTTTATTTCGGTGGTTTTGGGTATTTTTCACATGTATTTTAGTTTAAAGTAGTCGCTCATTCATCAGATACTAGAAAAATGCTTACAGAGTGCAGAGAGTGGAGTATTTTTTTCACAATTGTCATTTTTAGGTCGAAAAACGGAAATATTCAAAAAATTCTTAAAAATGAGAGAACTCGAAAACAAGCGATTTTCGACCCCCAGTTAACTGGGGAAAAATTGTTGCAAATGAACTCTAGTATAACCCCTTTCAAGGAATAGGTCGAATTACCAGTCACCCTGTATGTAGTATGAGAGCTAAATGATGATACGTGAACACTAAAAATCTTGCAAGTCGAATTCGTAACTTCTTTTTATTTAATTTGATTAAATCACAGCCTTATTTAATTGTAATACGACATTATAATCAGTAGCTCATCTTATCGTTTTACCTATTTACAAGCCTGAGAATAAAACAAAGATGTTAAATATTTTGCGTGGCCAATCTTGATGCACGTGACAATAGGTACATTCTACTTAATACTGTTATCGTTTCCGCTCTTATGTCAACGCACGAAGGTTTATAATTAGTCAATAGAGTTGGCTAACTTGCTACTTGGTTCAAGTATTTAGATTTAAATCAGGGTTTAAGTTAAAAATGTCGTGAATCTTTGCGACTCACGTTTTTCGTTAACAAGGTTACCTACTTTTGTACGGAATTTGGGCAGGAATTTCTTATTTTAAAGTTAAATATTCTGAATTGTTTTTTTTTCGGTTAATGTAACTACCAACAATTAATGCATGCACTTATATGCTTATACAGGGTGTAAAATTAAATGGGACACTTCCTTAAAGGGATTTTTCAGACCATCAAACTGAACAACTTTCTTTATGGGACCAATATCGAAATCGCGAAAAAAATCTGCTGTCCCATACATTTTAGTCGAGTTATGCTTGCAGTTTTGTATGGGACAACGGATTTCTTTCGCAATTTCAGTATTGGTCCCATAGTAAAAGTTGTTCAGTTTGATGGTCTGAAACACCCTCTTAAGTAAGTGTCCCATTTAATTCTACACCCTGTATATACTGAAAACTCAGAACATCCACCAAATGTTAAATACTTATCATTTTATCATAAATTAAGTCAAATTAACCTACAAAACCCACTGCTGGGGATATGCCTCGTTTTTAATGTGTCTTTCCACGGCCCATTACTAATCTAATCCATTGGCATGAGACCCAAAAACCTTACAACGTCGTCCGACTAACGTGGTCTGTCAATGGACCTCCTTTAGTGCACTTGGTCTGCTTTAGTCCACAGGCCCAGTGCCGCGACACTCAGAATAAAACCGTTATTGTATGAACTACACTAGATTGTCATCCATCCCGAGGATTTTTCTGGTAGCTGACTTGACTTATTAAAGGATATTACACTCATACTCACTCTAATTGTCATGCTTGTCTATGGCAACAATTGACCGATCCCAAGACCTATGTGTCGCAGGGTGGACAAGCGTGTAGTGGGTAGGTATCAGAATCATTTAAAACAACTTAAATAAAAAACTAAACATTGTGTTCTGAATCTTTGTATGGTGAAGCATTGACAAATGAATGTAGGTAATCTAATTCAACTGAATGGTAACTGAAAACTATAAACAAATAAAATAAAACTCCCAACACACACACACACCCACTCACACACACACACACGCACACTCATACACTCAGGTACAAACTATCCTACTTTAAACTGCAATACATAAAATTAGTATTTAAGAGGCTCTTTGATTACTGAGCTTTAGAACCTACCCCTAATGGATAGATGCTGGAGCTCAGTGATTAAAGATGTCTTACATTAGTTTCCTACTGCTATTTTCATGTCTACATATAAGTTTATTTAATCTAAAATGTATGGACTCCAGACGGGGGTGGGAGCCCGGTGACTCGTTACCCAGATTTGCAGGTGTTATCTGTAAATCTACCACGTGCACCGGTCTCTCACATATAGTACTAAGCTTAGCATAATTTGTAACAATAATACTATTTCATTGTCCCTATATGTGAGATGAAAATAAATACCTTTTTTATTTTTATTTTTATTTTATTGTGTGGGCTCCAAAGATTTAATACCCTAGCTCTACACTAGCTTCATACTATTTTAGATTTCGAAGCTAGTTAGGCAGTGCCGACTCTTAAAACGTAGTGATTACATTCTCTTTGTACAGGCCTTCTTCAATTATACCCAATAATAAGGTTTCGTTTACGAAGGCTATACTGAAGTATTTTTTCTCTGGGATTTTACCAAACTCTGTTATTTTAAAATATCTTTCTTGGCCTTTTTTATCTTACCTTGACAAGGTAAATACTGGTAAAAAATATTATTTGACCCCATCATAAAAAACCATGACCCAAAATAATTTTACGTCAATATTACCTCTAATACTTAGGTATCTTTTAAGGAGAAAAGGGATTGGAATGAACAAAGGGCATGTGTAATCTTCAATTTGTCATCACAAAATCCAATACATTTTAACATTAAACCTAACGTTTTTAAGGTTCATATTTGTTGAATTTCGTCGTCCCAAAAAATTGGAAAAGCAAATTCAAATGTGTATTTAAAAGTGAACCTCAACAAATAACCGATACCCATCAGAAGTTTGATTTCAAAACAAACAGATTTTGAAATCAAATGTTTGTTCAAAACGCGAGACATTTCAAATTGTGGATAAAGTCAATAACGGTTTGTAGATCAGTTTGTTTGATTGTTTTCCTAATTCATTTTGAGACTGGCCATTCAATCTTAACTTTCGATGGCCAAGATTACCAAATTTCTCGTTCTTTTCGTGTCAGCACGAGTTATACGTATCGGATGACAAGCACTCATGCTGTAGTGTTTAGTGTAAAGATTAGGCGTCGGTATGAAATTAATAGTTGTATGACAACATGGAAAACATCAACTGTGTGTTGATCACAGTTGATTTTTTCCATGTACACACGGCGACACACCAAGCTATACAAAACCAGCATAAGCTGGCCGCGCGTAGGTCGAGTAACGTTAACGTCGCGCGGCCAGCTTATGTTGATTCTGTATAGCTTGATGTGTCGCCGTGCGTACCACTGACTTTTTTATGGACCAACACGTTCTCTCGATTTCGACGTTGGTTTTATAACGAAAGTTGTTCAAAGGATGGGCCACACAGATTGCAGCTACAGAACGGGTGCAGACCGGCTGCAGGCCGGCAGTAGTTGTAAACTATGGAATTATATGCGAGGTGTCAAACCGCTTATACAGGGTGAAATTGGTATCATTTGCATCCTTTTAAACTAAGAGTCTACCCATCAAACTGAACAACTACAACTTTTACTATGGGAGCAAACCGATCGAAGCAAAAAAAAAATCAGATGTTCTATACTAAACTACAGTGCCGTGCCGTGCCGATTCGACTCAAATGTATGCAACAGCAGATTATTGTGTGCTCCGATTGGTTTGACCCCATAATCAAAGTTGTTCAGTTTGATGGGTAGACTCTTAGTTATATGAATACGAATAATACGAAATATACTTCCTTCAGGCGTCTTACACATATTTGATGTCCATGTCGTGTAGGTAGGTATGTAGAGTATGTAACAAACAAAATGATAACAGAAAAGGTTTCAAGGTTCATGTAAACCATGAACGCTTTAATGTAACCAAATAATAAAAAATTTCCAACAATAAAGGTTGAATTACGCAAAAAGGATGCACCAGATTACGATCGTTAAATTAGCGAATATAACATCCTGGGCTGCATACAACATACCTACCACATACATGTTATCTATAATAATATAATAGCCGTTACGTGTGGTTCCTATTATAGACCGTATCTCTAATGTTGTACCTACTAAGTTTGCTACAAATTAGATTTAACAGAATTCTGACTGAAGATTCTTTTTAGGTTTGCAGTTTTGTATATGTAGGTAGGCGGTTTCCTTTCGCGCTTTCGATGTTGGTTCCATAGTCAAAGTTGTTCAATTTGAAGGTATGAATATTCCCCTCAATTACGAAACCACCAAGCAGACCCAGGAGGCAAGTTATGAACTTATTGTTAGAGTATGTTCAAGCTGCTTGTGACTATAACAATTATATTTTTGGAAAAGAAACCTAGTGAAACAGTAGACAAGTTATATAATCATTTAATCACCAAATTAAAATACCTTTTACTAACACTTCACAGTATTAATTACTCTCTATGTTAACTAGACGATTACGAATGAATCTAAATATCTACATAATTTCGGTACAAAACTTCTATCTCGACAATCTTTTCGCACGCTCTGAATAACGCTAGTTTTCACGTACGAGTATGTTCCACTACAGAAGTTCCCATATCTAAACTCTAAAAGCTACAAGATAAAGATGGAAATAGCTTGATGCTGAGGACTTTAAGAGTTCAGGTATATAACAAAAGAAATGCTAAAACCAGTGGCTTTTACTTTCATAGTAATCAGTTATTGTTCGTTTGTAGGTTTGTTTAGGTGTGAATCATCGTATTAACGTCTTCATTCTATTCACGGCAGTCTGGGAATCTAGTGTGCTGAGACTGTTACGATCGTTATTTATTAAAGGCCTTTTGAAAACTATTTAGTAAAGTGAAGGAAAATAAAATTCGATTATAAGAAGAGTTTTTTCAAGAGTTCAGCCAACACCGTGTTCGTAGCAAATTGTTAATCGACTAAATATCCTAAAGGATTTTTCTTTCATTGTTCACCATACATTTAACCTTACCTGCTTAATGTTCAAACCCCAGAGGCCCAGAGCAAACGTCGTCATCACCAGATCAGAAATGCCTTTTGCATTCAGCAGACAAGGCGTTCTTGTATAGAACTGATCCAGGTTCTCTTGATAATCCGTCGGAACCAAAGACTTTCAATGGAACGCATGTCTGCCTTCTTCAAAGCAAGCAATATAAGTTAAATTATATATTAATAGCGCCCAGTACCATTTAGAAGTTTCATAAAACTAAAGCTAATGGTAAAATGTGTTCCACAGCGCAACTCATCTGCGACAGGAAGAGGCAAGAGATTCACGTTTCAGTCTACAGTGAGGCAGCTAGAGAGACGGAGAATAGCTGAGAAGCTGTCCAAAGAGGCAGACCTGAAGGAACAGCAGAGGAGAACCGAGCTGGAGGCCATGAGGAGGTTAGTGAGTTGGTTACTGTCATACAGGTAGTTTAGATAATGTTTTCTTGTATCATGATTCATGACTTCTTCATTGGTAGTGTTAGTAAAGTCACCTTGACCCTTTTCAAAACGGAATCCCTAGTCCTTAACGACAGCTCTAGCGTTTCTGAATCCCTAAACGTTGCTTACGTGGACGATATCATAAAATTCGATTTATTTACAGCGATCTCTTAGTATCTTCTATAAGAACTGTAGAAGATAATCTGGCTGAAAGTACAGTTGAAGCTTAGTATTTGAGGTTAACTCGTTCTATGTCCTAACAGAGTCGAAGAAGAATTCCAACGCAAGCGTGCCAGAGAAAAGGCCAACATCAGACAACAATTGAGGCTTGTCAGCAGTGGCGCTGCCAGCATGCCTTCCCCTACTACCCACCACACGAAGGTAAGACAGCGTGATGTATCCGATAAAAGTTCAAATATTCTGATAAAAACTTCAGGGGATGGTCCCTTTTTATGTGACGACTAACTTTTTACGCCGTGCTAAAAGTTAATCACATAAAAAGGGACCAGGCCAAATATACCCAAAACCGACGAGCATGCTTAAAGCGTCTATGAATGGTCTAGCTATAGTTAATTATATCAGAATCGTGGCAATCTGATAAATGTGCCTACCCAACGGCAGACAAGATATGCATATAATTACCCGACCTAAACATGTTTCCAAAAAGATAAAAACGTGTTAGCTTCATGAATATGTAGGTAGACTCTTTTGTTCCTATAACAAAATATAATGTGCTTCAGTTACATTCTATCATCTTCACAGTTCTCTTTTTTTATTAGATCATTAACCCAACCGATGCATTACTTGGCTTAACAAAACAATTGATTGCAGACGCGAGATGAACCGGACGGGTCATGCCGTGAGTCTCCGGCACCTGAACGACCACGCGACGGACGACAAAGGCACAGCAATGCATCGTCCGAGATCAGTGGGAGAAGCAAGAGTACTACACCCGTAAGTTCACTAAAAGCACACAACACAGCACATAGCTCCCTGCCCCTTACTTCAGATACCGCACCTCATCCCATACTTCAGGGGCGACGTTAGAGGAGTCGAGCAAGGAGCAATTTAGGCGCGCGCGAATGAGCGGGATGGCGCATGCACCAACGCCATCTTTTTTCTGTAATAGTACTACTCAAGTGTTAGTGAAATGTTATTATATATATAGAGTCCCCAGGCTGTGGCAAATCCTTATAGCTAGATCTAAGAATCTGGCCTTCTCTGATCACAAGTCTCATAAGAGATTAATTCCGAAAACATAGGCTGGCTTTCTACCACAACCACAGCCTAAAAAGACTGTGAGCGAGGAAAAACGAATAAATGGAATACCGAAGATTGATAAACAATCGCACATTTGAAAACCTATCTTCTTCTTCGGGTTCATCTCCATTACTGGAGGTTGTTAGTCAGCTCTGCATATGCCTGTCTATTTCTCGCCAAATAAAACAGCTCTTCGACGCTTGAAAACCTATCTTCTTCTTCGGGTTCATCTCCATTACTGGAGGTTGTTAGTCAGCTCTGCATATGCCTGTCTATTTCTCGCCAAATAAAACAGCTCTTCGACGCTGGCGATACCTGTCCACTCCTTCAGGTAGCAAACCTTTAATGACAGACATCCCGCCCCTCACCCTTAATTTCACCCTCATTTTTGACTCTAGACACTCTTTAGATAAACGTAATGTACTACTCCTAGCGACATGACACGAATTCTCTGCGAAATATCACTGCCGGCGACGTTGTTTTATTTTAACTTCTCCATTCCAAATAGTGGCGGAAAGAAGGAAAAAAAGGTTCTTTATAGTGCACACTTTAAAGTAATTATGAATATTGTCAAACAAAATGGCGATTTATTAAAAGTTAAAAAAGCGCTATATTCTCCGCTAGGCGCTAAATTCTGAGATACGGCGCTAAAGATACCAAAAAAGCGCTAGATCTAGCGCCGAAAACGCTAAGGTGGCAGCACTGCTCGAAAAGTCTTTGGAGTTGCCCGTTTCGTGCTTGTGGATTATATTGCAAAAATGTACGGAAGTGCAGCTGTGCCTCGGGATCTGAAGGATATTCTAGATTATGTGAAACTGTTTGGACCAATTTATAAACAACACTGTTGAAAAACTATAACAAAAGGAAAATAAAATAATAGGAGTGGCACAAAAGGACTAGAATCCAGTGCCGTAAAGCATATTATTTAAAAAAAAAATCGTGAAAAAAATACAAAATGACAGCGCGGTAAATACCGCCTCCGGACCGCGACGCGCCCGCCTCCGCTCTGTGTGACACCTTGCCGCCTGTAGTCATAGCGTTCTGCGCGGTACCGCGCCGCTCCCGGCCCGGATTTATGTGTGGCAGGGTGCATATAAACTCGTACATTACAAAAAATCCCGCCTCCGGAACCGCTTCAGTGTGGCCCGGCCTTAAGAGTCTACCCATCAAACTGAACAACTTTTTCTATGGGAGCAAACCGATCGGAGCATAAAAAAACTGCTGTTCGAAATCATCTTTATTTCTATCAAGGTCTATTTTGAGCTGGGGCTTATTTGCTGCTGTAGTTTACAATAAATTACATATTGTCGTTCTATTGGTGTTGCGTTTATTCTTGTTTTGTGAATTCTGTATAAAGGGTGTTCGGATATAAAATTGCATTACTTTAATGGGTGATTTTGCTCATGATACTGAACAACTTTAGTCTATTAAGACGGATCCTATAATAATGTAGGTAGGTACACTGGCACTGGATTTATGAAGAACTTTTATTTGTTGGTTTGGTTTTTTAAGTTAGTGTTAGTCTTATTAGAATAATGGAGTAAAGTCGTCTTTTGGGTCCATGAAAGTGACAAAAGACTAACCTCCCGAAGGTTCTGTTTATATGCATCCTCTACATGATTCCGAGGTGCTGTGCTCCTGCCGGCGAACACATAGAAGGCGCGGTTCCTTCCATTCTCATCTCCCTGCTTCAAATCTTCTGGATGATGACATCGATCGTCGTCATCTTCTGATTCCATATATTTTTTGTACGCATTTATTGCCTCTTGAATGGCATTTTCATTGTTATCTTCATTCTTTGCTTGCAATTTCAGTTTTTGTTCTTCTATGGCCTTTAAAATCGGTAACTAATATTATGCACCATAATAATAATACTTTAAAAAAAGAAGAACCTAACATCCACTCATATCCAATAGAGTGGACGTATGCAAAATCTTTGCTACCATCCATCTCCCCGTTGTTGTATGGTTTCCATATAAAAAAGCCTATAGTGCTTGCTTGGGATCATTACAATGTATGTGCCTGAGAGCGTCATTTATTTTTATTTATATAATTATCATAAAAACAAATAAAATAAAATAAATAATACCTTCGCATTAAAATTAAATTTTTTGATCTGCACCGTATGCAGATTTCTGCATTTCATTCAGCAAATCATTTCCGAATCCACGTTGCATAGGACATTGAAGACAAATCTCTTCACCAGATCCGATGCGTGGAGCTATCAGAATGGCGCACGGACAGTGAGGCGAGGGTGTACCGCGACTGGGCGACCGGGCTTACCAACAACACTGCCCATGCGCACCCGCCGGCCTGCGCGCGCATGCCCATGTCTACACACGTCGTCTATAATGGTAAGTGTATTTTCAGAAATTGTATTCTGCAATGAAGAGTCATAAAAGAGGTGAATTTATAAAAAAATATCTTTCAAGAAGTTGACAACAGTATGACAATATAGTATCATTGCATAGTTCATTCGCCAATCGCTAGTAATGTTGTATCTTTTCTTCCTTTTTTTTAAGATTCAAAGAAGACAAACCCTTTAAAAATGTTACCTTAGTTCTACCGCCGTCTACCTAGGTACCTCTGAAAAGTGCTAAACTCGAAAAACTAGCAGAAATAGACGAGTTCCTATAAAAGTTCCGGGCATTCTAAAATACGAAACTACTATGTAGAAAGCGATATTAAAAGGCCATCGAACACCTCGTTAGCAGCGTTGTCACGAAGGACCCCGATGTATTGAAATATAGGCCGATCGACTGTTCCTCGTCCCACTTGTATTGCCTAATAGGAAAACACTTTCCATTTCATCTATTGTAGGCAGGAAACATAGAGGTCTCTTGCTGATTAAATTTATCTAGGATGCCAGCGATGAGGTTCAAATTCTCGATTTTCCAATTAGACTAAACAAACCCTTTATTTTCGTGGTTGTCGAAAACTGTGGAAAATTTTGTGTTTTTGTAGAAGAAAGTTCCAAACGTCTTCTTTGAATTATAAATGCTAAAAGCGAATATGTAGGTACAGTCAGAGCAAGCTTATTGAAAGTTTTTAAGTATCCAGACATTATGTTGGTGTTTCTAACCACCTTTGTGTATTATCAACTCTAAATATCACAAACCATTGTCCTATATTAAGGACAACATTCTTTAGGTGGGCAATATAATAATAATGGTTAGAGCTTCATAATAAAATGCAACAATAGGTAGCGAACGGAAGTACATTAGCGTCACTATGATAGGTACCTACTGTGGAAGGCGCGGCGTCCTTGGATGGCCTCATAAAACTTTATAGTGTTGTAGGCACATTACTATACTTGGACTAATGCATTTGTAATATAGTTCATTATGGTATCTTTTAACTAGCTAAGTTGGTGCAGATCTCGTGCATTTTTAGTTCCTATAAAACCCATTGGTACGATTTGACCTGGACGACCTGCAGACGAGACTACTTGGTCACTAGACCACTATGTTTCATGTTTTTTCAGTGTTATGTTTAGAAGAGCTTTTATTTAAGATCCAACTAAGAATATCAAAGTGGTACTGCAATCCGCAACCACAGTGAAGAAACCTGAAGACGCTGAAGGAGGCAATGTTTTACGTATGTGAAGTACACCGATCCGCATTTGGTGCGCGCGGTACAGTACGACCAGGAAAATAATTCAGCTCGTCAATCTTCGTTTGCGCAGAGCAGGACCGAATCCCCGACAAAACCCGAAGTCATTTAGTAATCAAAGGGTGCAAAGTCGGATAACAGCGTAAAGGGCGCAAAAGCAAATTAGCCAATAGCGTAAACGAATTGAAGATGGCACATCCTGATTGGTCAACTGCGCAGGTACATCGGTAAGACTTATAAACCTGGTACTACGGTATACGGACGTATGCTGATTAGGGGAAAAACTTTCCTTTTCCTATAATAGTATAGTCCGATATTTTCCTCACGTACAACATTCTTATTTCCAGCGGCAGCAGAAGTAGAGGCATTCAGCGGCAGCCCCCGTTCTGACAATTACCGGCTAGAGTTCGCTAGAGGGCGCTCTCCGCGCACCCCCCGCGCCCCTCGCCTCATCTCCGCCACACGCACCCCCTCCACCTCCGGCTCGGAGCTGTCCCTGAGACAACCAATCAAGATCAGGTTGGTAGAGTCCATGATGATGGGAAATTAAAAATTGGAAAGTGCTAGTGGTTAGGAACCAGGGAAATAAAGGCAAAACTGGATGGGATAAGGCGCGGTTTATATAGAAGTGACGTGGCGCGGATTTGGCGTGGACGTGGCGCGGGCGTGGTGCGGCAATATAAACCTTATAGTACGTAGCATAGCGTCGTTTGGAGAATTACGCCCGCGACTCCAGTGCAACGTCGCCTGGTGGCGCGGGCGCGATTTTCCTTTACGACAAAAACAACGCTATGCTACGTACTATAAGGTTTATATTGGTGTCACTTTGACAATCCGCCACCGGCACACGTCTCTTCTGTATAAACAGCACCTTATTAGAGTGCAGTTACGTTTCAAATGGTTTAGGCTTTGGTCAGAAAAATACTAGATTTTATAGATTTATTTTTACAAGCATGTAAATTAAGTGAATTTTTGTTTACACGTTTATATTTAGTCCTTTAAAAAAATCAAGCTCTTATAGATCTCAAACAAGCATTTTTCTGGCTAAACTGTAATTACCAGGGATAGGAAAGTGGATTCGCATGAAAAAGAAGATGAAAGTATAGATATGCCTATAACTGAAATTGTAATAGAAAATCTAATTGGTACAATCAACGAACTAAATCCATCATGAAGTGAAAATCTTAAAAACTGACGCTTAGTCGTTTAAACTTAAGATAAAACCAAAAAGGGCAAGATTCTGCACGCGACTTAAATAACTGTGTTAAGTACTTAAACGGGAAAAGGCAGGGCAAAGGTAAAATCCGTACGCAAAAGCTACGCCAATGCATCTGACTTCCTATGCAAGGACGATAAGCGAGTGTCGCGTCTTCCTCTATTAGTTTCACTTAGGTACCTACTTTATCCATTGGATTTTATTCGTTGCTTCTACAAAATTGCATGAAATCGTATCCCGGTCAGCTTTTAAAACGATAAGCAAGGTAGAAATACAGATAGTAACAAATAATTCCTATTTCCCAAAGGTGGTGATGAGCCCGGTAGAGCTATTGATAACCACTAACTGCCTTACGCCAAACTTTGAAGGTGAGTGCTTGAGTGCTTTAGTTACCTGTAACCGAAGGATATTATAATGTTCAAGCGAATAGATAGATGATCACACTTTAGTATCATGTCGTATTTATTTTAGTTATTATGGAGTGAAAAAATTGTATTTATCAAATCTTCGTCCTGATGGCGAGTATCGGTCTGCCCATTGTACTCTAAAAAGGACAAAATAATATGCAATCAATGTCGAGCAGAATGAATGAAGTTAGAATTATGTAAATTTTTCGTCGCTGACATCAGTTTGTCGTATGTCATTCAAGATACTACTTTATTATTATTATTATTACCCATATTTGTGCCTTGTCTGTATTTTTTTTTTAATTCTCTAAATTGTATATGAAACATTTTATTAAAAAAATTACGGCAATATGACATGTTACTAAAGTACATCGTTATTTAGTATTAATGCGATAATTTATAGCTCTATAAAGTAACCTATAAACCAGTAGATTTTTGTAAATAATTATGTAATAGGTACCTATACCTTCTTAAGTAGTTAGTGTTCCAGTATTTTCTTTTTCTCGCCTAGTGTTAATTATGCATACCACGCTGTAATTAGACCCTTTCTAATCCTCTGTTTTCACTACAAACGCCGTTTAAACCTTCACGTACCTTTATTTCCTCTAGGAAACCGCATGATTACCTACTATGAATTTTCAGCGACTAATTTCCGAAATGTAAAATCGCATGCTGTGGTTTTGATTTTTATATACTTATATACTATGATGTAGTAGGTACCTAGTGGAATTGGTTAAACTTAACATTTATAAAATATAGAAATAGATCAAAATATTGAATAGGGATAAGAGTTTTTTTTAAATACGATAAATCATCAAGGGAAAAGAGACTATTTCTTTTTTTATCAACTGTTTCTGCAACTAAGCATGATTTTAGATTTGAAGTAGTTAGTATAAATAAACCTACAAGATTTAGTTTTGCATGAGTAATTTTGATAATATTTTATTAACCTGCCAACATGTTGTTAGAGTGGTAACTCTAAATTTGAATAGTTTTATCACCTAAGGTACTTTTTAAAGTACAATCCAAACTAATATTGATTTCTAGACATTACTATTTGAACTAACTGTACAAACGCATGTAACCAACAGAGAAACGACAAAAGAAGAACCGGAACCTGAAGAGCCAGCAATAGTGCCAACATTACGGCCATCAGGACCTGCGCGTGCGACCCTCGCCATCCGATGATTTACTTACACACTTACATTATTTATTTCCTTGTTTTAGTCAAAACTTATTTGTGCCTGAAATCGAAAAAAAAAACTTGAGACGAGAATTCAAATTATTTTTAAAATTTTAACTTATTTTGGATATTTTAAATTGTTTATTGAAAGTTAGATAAAGATGACTTAGGTACCTTTTCGAATTTAACGATATAAAAATAATTATTGCAGTGATTGATTGATGCAACCATAGGTTTAAAAGACGTTACATCATAGACCCTGCTAGGGCACAGCAAAACTTAGACCTAGAAATTGATACTATTGAAAACTTTTTAGTTTAATTCAGGAACATTGACTTGGATAATAAAGGGTCCGTTATATTGTGCTGCGGATTGCATTTTTTATTTAAAGAAATCGACCGGTCAGTATGAAATAGACTTGAAGTATGCACACCGCAATGAACTTCAAATTGCATGCGATTGGCAGCATGATGTAAAGCGGCTTACAAACACAAAGGTGTTATGGTCATAAAACAAAAATCTGTAAATTGCAGGTCTATAGGCATATTGGATAAATAATATAATTATTGTGTCTACATTAACAAACTTTTTAGGCATTTTTCCAAAGTTGACGGGATAATTGCACAAGGAAGTCAATTCGGGTCAAATACATTCGTTGTTAAAATCAATTATATGCCTAACACATCAGTGCTATTTCAATTTATCAAAGTTTAAGAAGCTATGTATATTTATTCAAATACGGACACTATGTTTAAAAAAAAAAGTTTTATAAGACATGGATTCAAAAAAAATTGGTTGGAATACTAGAAGAACAGAAAGATTTTTTCATTATGTTAAAATCGGCTTGCTTTAATGTCAAAATCAATTTTATTTTGTTATCCATGTTTTTTAAAAGTTATTAAGTAAGACTCCGAAGAGTGCTTTAAAAACCCTGTATAGAGCAAAGTTATAGAGTTTAAAATATTAATCTACCTATGTTAATATGTTAAATTAACTTAAGGTTATCAATGCAATAGAGTCTTCCGATATAAGCTAGATACTGAAGCTTTAAACTTAGTCTTAACTTGACTACTTAACAAACTTTAGTCCTACTTTAGCTCTTAAGTAAGAGCCGGTGCTAAGCAATACGTATTTTAATATTAATATTCATAATTTTCCTTTGAAATATTAATATTTGGGAATTCTTGTGGACTTTTTGGGAATTCCTTTTGCTTTAATTCTAGATCAGGAATATACACAACTTTGTTTTATATCATGCCACTATGCATTATGATTATATTTCAAATCCTTAGTAATTTGTACCAAATTAAAAAATAGACTATTTTCTTCCTTCGTTTCGGTATAAGCATCGCTACGGCATCGCATTATGACAATCGACAATCACTCTTGCTGTAGTGAAAAGATTAGCTCGTATCGAAGTTGACTGCACAGAGTGCGCCAGACTCCCACCATAATTATTATACTTTAAAGTGATGATAGGATCAATACAGATAGACACTGGACAGAGTTTGAGCACTGCTTGTGAAATATTGTCATTAGATTAAATAAAGTTGATTGAATGTCACATTTTGTTACTGTAGATTCTAAATCAAAAACATTTATTAGTCAACCTGATTATTAATCTGTTAAACCCAGTCCAAAAATGTATCATTTTATGTGATACAACGGGGTTTTATGGTGGTGCCTAATCTGCAGTTTTATTTAGCAGCAAAACACACCACTTCACATCAAAATAATCAAAACATATTTTTAGTTTAAGAAAGGATGTATGAAAGTTAACCCACACAAACATAATGTAACAGTGTGTAAATATTGTAAATACGTCAATTACAAAAGCTACCTTACGATGACTCAATTAACCTTTTACAAGTCGATCAATCATGTCTTATATACAAGTATATTATTGTGTATTCATATTCACAAGGGGTTAGTACCGGGTGTGGCCTAAGTAGGTTACCTACCGGTGACCACGCGAACCGGGCTTGTGATCGATTGCACTCTTTTATATTAGTGCTGGAAAGTAGTGGGATGTTTTATTTATTTATTATACTTTGTGTTGTGAATGTTGAAAACGGGAATTTTTTTTTTCAAATTAATTAGCTTTTTTTCTGAAAATATGAAACACATTTAGAAGATTTATAAAAGTAAAGTATCTAGAATCTCACAAAGAAGACAAAGAAAGAAGGCGCATAATAATCTGAATTTTTTTGTAATGGAAAATACGCAAGAGATCAAAATTAAATATTATATTTTTGTGTAATGGCGTTTCCCTGATGATTTCGCCACCTATCAAGTGTTGAAAATATTATTATAATCTCAAGTTAATGTTTTATAGTTAAAACCCTAAAGAGTTTACAAAATGGCGGAGCCACGTCTAACAGATGCCAATACGCACGCGTCCGCCCTCCGTCAGACTTGCAGCGTTGGACATATTCTAATTGATCTGTGTTGCAGCGCGACTCCCCAAAATTAAATATCTAAATGAACTCTATACAAAGAAGAACTTTAGCATAACAAACAAGTACCTAATATCCTTTTCTGAAAGAATCTGAAATAACAGATAAAACAGATCCCAGTCTTAAAGTGTATCCACTAAACACGAAAGGAATTCCTATAATTTAACTCTGAAGGGTTGATCAGGAAAGGGCAGTACGAGCTAGTTAGGTAGTTAGTAATTTGATCATTTTATTTATTATAGTCGGTAGTCATTTTTCTTTGCCTTCCTGATCTTTTTAGAATTTTAATAAATTATAATATTACTAAGGATTGAAATATAATTTGACAATACTTCATTTACTTCCATATTACGTAAGTAACTTTCTGGTGCAATAAAATACAGTTTAATATTTAAGAAGATTTTAAGTATTAATTCAAGTTTTTTTATTGTAAACTTTATCAACGCTCAATATTATGAATTATTATGTAAATAATACTTATTATAATAAGAGTTAATATTTCTTTATAAGTTTTTAATAAATATAACACTTAAATGTTAATATATTATACTCAGTAATAATGGAACGAAATATTCATTTTTATATTAAGTTTTGTATATACAAATAATCGGTGCATGTATATACGTAAATATTATAAGACATTGTTTATTCCCAACGTAATAAACATTTGTATTTCTGACTTTTGAGTATTATTTCTAAAATTACCCTTTCTTTAGAAATAAAGTGTCTGCTTTTAAATGTCGAAACAATTTAAATGTCAGACGCCTGTAACAAATTCAGTAGGAGCCAAATGTCAGCAAAAACAAAAGAAACATTATAGAACAAATTGCAAGGCAAGTGAGCCGACTGGAAGTGTCGAAAAGAAACTTAATACAAGGAACATTTTTAAGCCGCTTTACTTGATACTGCCAATCGCATGTAATCTGATGTACTTAGGTACCTACATCGATCGGTCAGATTGAAATGAACTTTAAAATTAATACGCTCACGCAGCATTATAGGTACTGTAGATTGCATGCGATTGGCAGCAAAATGTAAAGCGGCTTTAGAGGATTATTAACGATTGCAACGACTCAAATGTATATAATGATAATGCTAATAACTAATTATGATAAGGTATGTAGTAACGACTCCGAAAGATATAGAAAGACAGTAACTAAACTTATGTATCTACTTACTCATAAATAGTTATGTATTTAGGTATCTACCTCTATAGGTAACTAGGATTTGACACGAGTTACGCCTACCTCTATGGGTAACTACAATAACATGTCAAAACATAATTCACATCACACGTGACCCCAGAAACAGGGCCAGTGTCCTGAAAATCACCTCAAAACCATTAATAATAAATTTATTAAAATAAAAACACTACTTCGAACTCTCATATTCATACATTACCCTGTTACTACTTATACTCAAACACATTCATAAAGAAATCTTCAATGTACGCAGAACAAACCGAATTTTCCAATACATGAAACTATTTGTACGAAGACTTCAGGCAGAGTTTTTATGCCAACTATACAAGGGTGGAAATCGCTTGCATCGCGTGGCAATGTGTTGGACATGTTGATAATGGGCATGCGCTGAATGTTTTCAGGTAAGGCAATTGGAGGGAAACTGTAGTTTTAACGTGAGCTTACTACATTGAGCTTGTGCTTTTGAGCTTCCGTCTTTTCCATATAGTCGAGATTCGGGATAAAACTATCCTACGAAATATTTAAAATAACGCTATTAATTCATAAAATATACTTAGGTAAATAAACGAATGATAAAAATACTCGAAAAGAATAGACCTCCTTTCAGTGAAATAAGTAAAAAAAATTGCTATAAAAGTTACCAAAATGTTGAAGCGTCGATGTGCGTAGGATGCCCCGATCCGACTTGAGTGCTATATGAACGTCTTCTAAAGCGTTTGCTTGATTTGAGTATCTACTTATATATCTCTGTTTAAAACTTAAATAAGTACCTATGATAAAAATCAAGGTTTCAAACAACTAAAATAAGTATCTACCTACCTAGACAACTTGATCAACAATATTAATTGTAAATACATGAGTAAAGTCTGAAAATACAGCAGAAAATATTTTTCTTATAAACTGAAGACGCCATCACAACTACAGTGGCATTTGAAGACGTTCCCCTAGGGTCAGGGGGAGCCGCCGTCCCTCTACCACGGACACCTTCGCGACAGTGCCTCGCATGTGCACATAAAGTCACCACCCTGCTTCCCGAGGTCACGGAGCCGGTCGCTCCGCCGCCGGAGCGGGCGAAGCGCAACATGGACAAGCCGGACAATGTTGTGGAGACGCTGGAAGACAGAGACCCCAATAATTTGAACCAACATGTGCTGGTAAGCGTCTTTGTTAATATAAATCAGTAAATCGCTTTAATATATTTTTATTTTTTATTTTATTATTCTTAGGAAGATTTACAGCATTGATTACATACTAAACACATCCTTAAATAACTGTAAATTAATTACAAATCTCCACCTATAAAACCCTGCTTCTCGAATTTACGGAGCTAGCGAAGCGCAACATGGGCAAGCAGGAAGTGTTGTAAAGACACTGGTAGACAGAGATCCAAATAATTTGAACAGTATGCTGTCTGATTTGTGGTTAAAGTTGACTGATTTATCATCAGTGCCTTGCATTAACTCACTACCTACCCTGAATCCTTGATGGCACGGTGCCGGTCGCTCCTCCGCAGCGAGCGAAGCGTAACATGGTCAAAATAAATTTTCCAATAATAGGAACCATCAATCATTTTGTAGATATGTGTGTATTTTTATTTAATTTGTGCATAGGGTAGGTATACATGTAAATAATTGTCTGCTAAATAAGTATGAAAATTAAAGGGCAAAATGATGCAAAGTTAGCGGTCAACTCACTATCAGATAAGCAGCACGACGCACCAATAAAGACCTAAATATTAACCATCATGATTAATATTAGAAAACTGGATATAAGAAAATAATACTGTTACAAAATAGGTATAATGTAGATGGAATGATGCAAAAAAAGAAAATTTTAATTAGGTGCTCTTACACCTAGTTAGGTTCCTAATATACTTATTTATTTATTTATTCATTTTATTATTCTTAGGAAGATTTACAGCTTCCTTAAATAACTATTAGATAATTACAAATCTCCACCTATAAAATAATCAATAAATATGAAAAATAAAAATAGTGGATCACAATATATGTATATAAGGTCTAAAAAAACTAGCTGAAACTATTTTAAGGGGATGATCAGACCAAAAAACTGAACAACTTTCTCTATGGGACCAATATTGAAATCGCAAAAAAAAAAATCTGCTGTCCCATACATTTGGGTCGAGTAGGCTTGTATGGAACAGCTGATTTTTTTTCGCGATTTAGATATTGGTCCAATAGAGAAAGTTGTTCAGTTTGATGGTCTGATCATCCCATTAAAATAGTTTCACCTAATTTTGTTAGACCTTATATACTTATTACATGATGGTAAATTGAGATAGCTACCCTATCGTTTAGTTAATTATAGCCCTATATTCGTAGTTATAGCCTCTCACTAAAAATAAGGGTAAGTATACAATCTAACTACTCCACCCAATTTTTTCTTATCAGTATAAGTAGTAGGTAATAGTAGATTACACACCGAGGACAGGAAAGTAAGAAAGGTCTCAGATCACATGTTTGGTGACCTCGGCTTTGAGATCTGAGACTTTTCTTACTTTACTGCCCTCAGTGTGTAATCTACTATTGTTAAATAATAATATAAGTATCGAAACTATATTCAAATTAATTTCTCAGCAATAAGTAAATTCAACCCTTGAAATAGATTTGTATTTTGCCACCGGAAACTTATTAACATTTAACCACTGGTCGTACAATAGGCTGTAAAAAAGGTCACAATAAACTTATAAATGAAAAGGTCAGGCCATGTCGCGGAAATGTATTTTTAGATAATAAGCATGTGTATGCAAATTTTGTTTCTCGCTTCGTTTTAACGGTGAAGGCATTTTGTATCATGAAAATGAAATATTTATGGAAATTATTATTTTCCATACCTAGCTATTTATTTGTAGGCTAAGAGCCTCAAGAACTCTACTAGTCAGACCCCAACGCACGAGTGTAGGTGTACTAGGTAGTGTGCCTAAAGTACGAGGCGACTAGATAAAGTGTATTTAAGGTGGTTTCAGTCCATACAAACGTTTGACGCACAATACGCGTAGACGGAATAGTGTGTCAAAGTTTTGTATAAAATTCATCCCTCTGCAACCACCTGGAAAAAATTATAATTTCAAATGCTGAAATCTTAATAATTCCAAAAGTGAATCTCTACTCAAATGCATGAAATGATGGTTTGGTATTTCGATCAATATTTCTGACCACCCCCAAATTACTTTAGTTAAGTATCATGGTATGTATTGTACGTGGATGTTCTGAGTTTGTAGAATATTCCTGACTATATCTCCCCTTGGTTTCGTAACATCACACCTAAGACACACTTCGGGTCCCTGAGCCAGCATAGTAAGTAAGTAGTAAGTATATCTCCCCTTGGAGAATAGAGTAGTGAGCATGCTATGCTATGCTGATGTACTTAGGTACCTACCTACTGTAGAAACGTTCTAAAACAATGAAAGCTTTTATAAGTATTTTTCCCAGAAATCTAAACAATTCTTTTCGCAATAATTGGATCAAGAATAACATTTCAACAATGCCATGCCCGCATTTTTATTTTTCTTCAACCCTCTTTAAGAATGCCAAAACGTCTCAGAACGATAAGTCAACGTCCGGGCGGCCGGCCGGTAATCAACGATATTTGTACAAACAATAATTTCATTTCGTATTCGTGCTACAACCTCTATTTGTAAGCACGCAACGTCCACTCGTTCTCCTGTCAAGCTTTTCAAGTTTTCAGGCACATTTTAGAATGAATTATAGACCTCGCCTTTTGGAGAAGCTCTATGACAGCTCAAATGGAAGTCTCGTGAGCTCGATCCTCGGCCTCGCCACAATATCACAAATGTCTACACAATATCTAATAAATATCTAGTAGATTTTCTGTGCTGTGTGGGTACAGACGCTACTCGCAATCGCAAACTCACACAACACGACCGGGTATTTTGGTATTGGTTGAGCGGGCTCATTTTCCGCAACTCGACGACTTAGGCGCCTGTTTTTCGTGAGGTCGGCATGACTTCTCTTGCCATCCCAGCTCCAGCAGGAAGCCCACCAGCTTATTAATGCTCCCGAAAACTTCTGGAAGAGACCCCGGTGATCTGAAGTGTAGTGCCCGATAGTGTGCTAGCCGTTGCATTCCAACAGCACCTGTGCAGCCGTTTCTTCAACCTCCATACACACCCTGCACAGAGGACTATTAGTAACACCAATATTAAAGAGATGTTTGATAAAAGGACCGTGACCAGTAAGGGCTCCAGTAACAAGGAGTGATTGAGCTCTCCTGAGAGGCAAGAGGCTCCTGGTGAGGGTTAACCCTTGGAAGGGCACTCCTCGCCTGTTCGCAATCTGTTAGTGCAGCCCAGAGTGTATCCCGTTTTTGGCTGGTGCGCTTACGTAGTTGCGAGTGGATCTAGCCGAAAGGTAGCGGTTTAAGGGGTTCGGGCCCTATGGCGACTGTGCTGGACCCGCGTCTCGCGAATTCGTCCGCTGCATCATTGCCACGCGAGTTGCTATGGCCTTGTATCCATTGCAGAGTAATGTGGTTGCACGACACGATAACATTGCGTCGTCACCATAATCGACAACGTCCCCGCCGGCGGGGACCGCCCAACCTCTGCCCACTCCTTTTTCTTCTGGCTTCTACAGACTTTACGGCCACATCCCAGGCCGCTTCTCACCGACAATACCCGCTATCCAATCCGCCGCGTAACTATACCGAAGTCCGTACTCATTGGTGCCCCTTGGTCGGTTGCTTGAGTTCATTCACTGGCTCGGTAGACCCTTCGTGGCCCCTCAAATAGTCCGCAGTAATAAGCAGTAGCTGCTGCCTGAGCAATACTGTAATTGAAAAAAACAGAGCACTCACCGCTGAGTTTTTCCATGTACCCACGTCTTCAAAGGCGCATCCAAGTCTGGTATCCAGTTGCAGTTTTTGGGGATTCCCTTTGGATCTGCGTTGGATCTGCTGATTAGAAGAAATATTAGAAATAAGCAATTTCGGGGCGTGTAATGTTATTGTGCTCATTAAACGTGGTATCTCACACAAATAAATATTTTACATCATGTACTTATGTATACTTACCTATATTACGCAGGTATATAATTTGGCACTGTTAGTGAAATAGGGATATTTTGAATATTAATTATTTATATTATCTCTGATTATCTCCTCGAGAAAAATGGAGCTGCTCATAGATAAGTTTTCTTCACGATGTTTCACGTCACCATTTATAGTGAAAATGTCTTGCACGACTCGAAAATTCCTAATGATTTCTTTAACCGCGGATCTGACAAATTCTTAACTACAGAAGAGATGAGGAAGAGATGTTCATTCTGTTTTATTTAGAGAGTGTGCGGAGATTTGTTAACATTTTGTAGAAGTTCATTAATCTAATCAGTCTGCTGATACTTAAAACAGTGTCGTGTCGTGTCATAGCTAACTACTGTGCTGGAGTGCGATTTTTGAAACTCATTCGTTGAACTCAGCAATAGAAAATGTCAAAATTACTGCTGATTTGACTTTCAAAAATCATACTTCAGGAGTGCTATTTTTGAAAGTCAAATTAGGAGTAGGAAGATGCATGTTGACATTTTAAAATGCTGAGCTCAGCAAATGAGTTTCAAAAATCGCACTCCTGTTTCCGAAACTAGTGTTAGAAAATTTTAATTTGTGCACAAGGGTGCATGCTAATTCTTCGCACGTTTCTAGTCACAATTCGAAAAAAGAAACCTAACAAAGTCAGAGCCAATTTTTGTGAAAAGAACAAAACAGTTAACCGCCCGTCAACCCCTAAGAAAGAGGTGAAGAAAAGAAAGCGATATGGTCATCGCGTGACCAAATAACGTGTGGACTTCGAGACCGTGCGGGCACGATAAATTACCTTCGTCTGAAACCGAACGGAGGCATAATAGGGTTAAAAAACTTGAGCCAATGAGATAAAAAAGGTAATAAAATACACGAAAATTACCTACCTATGTTTTCTACGGTTTGAATAGGCAGGCTTCCAAAAATCTAGTAGGTATCTCATTTAAACGATTTTGCAGTGTTAAAAACTGAAGTGGTTCACGTATTGAATCATGGCTAGAATCCATCTTGGAATAAGTTATTTTATTTAACCTCAAAGTTCTTCTGCCGTGTTTATCACCTTGCATAATATTATGCATAACTATGCTGCAGTACCTATCTAAGTATTTTTTGGCAAATTGAGCCTCATTATATTTTAAGAATCCTTGAGACGAGCTCTTTAAGGATCGACCATACTGCACTCTTGCTTACCATTTCTACCTCTTCCGATATGAGATATTACAATAAGGATATTCATAATTATAGAGCTCAGCTCGTCATAAGGATTCCGGAAACATAATTCAACTTCAACCCCGCCAAAAAAATACAGCAGACTTGATAATACTATCAAGCAAGACTGCTGTATACAGACCGACACAGACCGAGACCTTTGAACGGATGTAACTCCTAAACCGACTGGAGTTATACAGGCAGACCTGGTCCATCCCCATCACAGAGATGCTCTTCACCCTATGAATACTTCCTTGCAGCTGATGGTTACGAAAGTTCCTCTTATCTCTTAGACTCTTCTTTCTTCTTTGTCATCATCATCTCAGGCGATGGACGTCCGCTGCTGGACATAGCCATCCGACGACATCGCCATAGCGACCGGTCCTGCCTACGCTGCCCTCATCCAACAGGTTCCCGCCGCCTTCACCAGGTTTATAGGGAAGGCAAAATTTCTACCTAACTAAACTACAGAAATACCTAGTACCTACTTAGGAAACTGTTTGTTTACTATTTGTTATCCATGAAAAATAATTTCAAATACTTTCTATTCTATCGAAAAAACGCCTTGCCCCAAAAACATTGTAAAAAATGAAAAGAATTGGAGTAACATTGACATAGTGACATGCAATATTCACAACATGAAAACAACTCTTCGAATCACTTTGATTTGAGTTTATTGTGAAAATCGATTTGATCGTGACTGGGCACGTTACCTATGCCTAGGAAACGAGCATTAGATTTTTATCTAGGTTCTAAAATTGCACATAATCGATCGATTGTAGGCAGTATTGGTTTTACCTTGGTAAAATATACTATTACAGACTTAATGATATTGGATGATTGATTTCCAATTTGACAAAGCCGACCGTTTCGAGGTATAGAAGTAGAATTTGACTTCGATTCCTTCAGGCCAAGGAACATTCAAACCAGTATGCTTCTGGACTGTTTTGAATTGTGGACAAAAATACGAAGAGTGTAAGGAAAAGTATCATTAACCTTTAAACCACATACTCTGATCGGTTTGCTCCCATAGTAAAAGTGGTTCAGTTTGATGGGTCGAGTATGTGGTTTAAAGGTTAATGGTACTTTTTCTTACACCTTGTATAAGACTTTAAATTATAGGACTAGGATAATCTGTGTGACAATGTAAAAATTCATCAATACCAATCAACACGTTTCCTTCTAACAGATAGTATGGGACGACATAATTGGGGAGCCAGAAGGCGCGCGCAGCCCGGAGTGCGCATGGCGCCTGAGCAACATCTGCTTCCAACGCGCGCGCAACTGGTGTTACACGGTACTAACGGTGCTGCTAGCGCCTCCTTGCGCGCTGCTGCTGGGCTGTGGGTTCGCTTGTCTTGCTTTCGAGGTGAGCTGCTTATAGATTACTAGAGACCCCCCAGCTTAGCCCAGGTGGGATCCATAATATACCTAAGTAAATGTAGGGATAAGACACATAAACCTTCCGGAAGGAAATCTGTAAATGACAGTGAGAACCGTATCAAAATCCGTTACGTGGTTTAAAAGAAGTAAGCGGAGAAACAGAAATGATGGGGACAGAGGCGGAGAGCTATTTTGTTTTATACTATTTTTAGTGATTAAAAAAACTGTAATTAATAATCATTCTTGAAACGAGCACAGGAATTTGAGAAATCTACGTATCTAAGAGAGAGGAGAAAAATCGGGAATAGGAGATTCGCAAGATGCATAACGAGACCTATGGGTCGAAAGAAATTAGGGCAGACTACTGCAGTGTCTGCAGCTTAATATAGCCTCATCATCAGCCTATTAATACGTACCACTGCAGGGCACAGGATAGATACTCTTTCTTATACTATGGCACAGGTCGACACTCATTGAGTGTGCAAGGCAAGTGTAAGGGCATTAGTCGACCACGCGTGCCCAATGCGGATTGGAAGACTTCACATACGCATCAGAATTTCTTCTTCAGCGTATGCAGGTTTCCTCTCGATGTTTCCCTTCACCGTTCCAATAATGTTCAAAGTGGTAGTACCTACCGACCATTAATTTGTACCAAACCCAAAGGCTTGTGTGCGAATCACCGTCATCACGCTGCAGAGCATTCTGTCAAGCAAAAGGGTGAAAGCCTGAAAGGGGTTTTCTTCTAACTCTACTATGCAGGTCTAGTGAACTAAGTAGAGGCAGTCGCAAATTAATGATCGACTTACGATCCGAGTGTTTTCAACAACCTTTAAATCTTTTCTCCGCACTGCAATCTTTAGCGATTCTAGGGCAAATTTCAAAGATCAAATACTGCAACGATTTCTATGTACCTTTCTCTAAATACGGTTTTTCTCCACAGCAAATCTGGTGCACGGCCCCATGCCTGAGATGTGTGAAGATCTACTTCGGGTCCCTTCGAACAATGGTGCATGCCTGCATGGCAGCCACTGTCGTTCCTTGCGCGGAGGCGGTCGGCCATCTTTGTCGCCATATCAGAGTTAATTTCAGACGTGATGCGCCCGACGATAAAGACTTTCAAGTCGTGTAGATAGTGTGTGCGCGTCTTTTTTTTTTAAATTACGAATGATTGAACTAGTTACATAATATGTGCAATGTTAAATATTGAATTGATCAATTGTGAACTTGTTGTATCTGAAAAAAAATTTTGTTATTATTATTATATTATCATTTTTAAATTTTTAAAATATCTGTACCTACCATAAGTGCCTTTACAAATATTATTCTTTACAAATTTATGTCACACAATCAAAATACTTACTTACCTACCTATTTATTCATGTATGGACTTACTTATTTGATAAGTCAAATTGAAAGTGTGTTTATTCAGTAAAAAAATAGGTAGTTAATTTAAAAAAATATATTGTATATATTTTATCGACGTGACGGCCTCAAGCTATCCTGAAGATTTGAGCTCACAGGTAGGTGGTAGATAGTGGTGCCTACTCTCCTGACCGAAGTTATGAGCGCTCAAAAATACGCCGAATCTCTTTGAGAAAAGGAACGGTAGTGCGCCGCTTTTTTGGCTCGTATTGCGGTGCCACTGCCGTGCCCCCAGATACCTACCTAAATATAAATGCTTTCAACCATGAAAGAACTGATGATGGAATTAAAAAGATTTCCTAAAAGTTAGAGAAAAGATGGTTAAAATAATAACAAAATACTGTTAAACTAGGAGTAGGTAAGTTAACATTACAGTGGATTTTGAAATTTTAATAATAAACTTAGTCACATTACTGGTCATTTTATTTCGGTATCTTAAACACAGCCAACGCCCTAGGCTTAGCCCTCTAGGTCTTATCTTTATGACCTAGCAAAAAGGGCATTAAGGTCAGGGAGCACTTCAACCCATTTAGGTAAAATTTCCCACTAATCAAGTTGACCTGTTAACCCTACTTGCTGAAACATACCTAGATGCAAAATTATCACAAAACACGCCACACGCTATGTTCATGTTATAACACAGTAGGTAGCTAATTAATTGAAATTATTTAGGGCTTTAAACAATTTTTTAAATGTATTTCATGTCGTGCGAACAATATTTGTCGTCTATGATTTCATGTAGAAATGTATAGCAAAAAGACGGGCTGCAAAGTTGGTAGGAATCTTTTTGGTTATCAATATAACTGGAAAGTTTTTACCGAAAAAAATGGATTCGAAGCCATTAGAAGATTTAAAAAAACATCAATATTTTTTTTCTTTTTTGAGCAAATGACGTTTTGAAGATTTTTTAAACTGAAATAGCCAGTCACTATAATTATTTTTTGAAACTTTTGCTTTTGTGTAACTTTTACTCGTAAAATTTAATTACCTAGAAGCTACGTAGAAGTATTATCTATATTTCCTTATTTATAATAGGTACAGTAAAAATTATTAACAAAATTATGGCCGATTTCGGCCATAATTTTGTTAAAAAGTTTTTATAAAACAATGAGCAACGATCTTGCAATGTTGTTCAATGATACACAGTACTTATTGGCGCGGGAAATGAAAATTAGTCAAAATGGCGGGAAAAGAAATCAATTTTCTGTGGTTTTGTGGTTTAGTAAATTTTTGTTCACGTATCTATCGATAAAGAACATAAATGAAAATTATTTTCTTATCAGACTTCTAATTATACGAAATATGAACGAAAACTCATCGGATGGTGCATCAACGAGCGTTGCTCGGCCAAGTATCCATCGTAGTTCAAATAGCAGTGAACAGAGAGACCGTTTCGTTATCGCAATATGTCGAAGGTTTGTATTTCCGACTTTTAATTCGCTATTGTCTTAAAGGCTGGGCCACACAGAGTGCAGCTGCAGAACGGGTGCAGACTGGCTGCAGGCCGGCAGTAGTTGTAAACTATGGAATTATATGCGAGGTGTCATACTGCGGCTACCGTTCCGCAGCGGCTGGGACTGCATTCAGTGTGACACCTCGCATTTGCCTCGCATATAATTCCATAGTTTACATCTACTGCCAGCCTGCAGCCGGTCTGCACCCGTTCTGCAGCTGCATTCTGTGTTGTGTGGCCCAGCCTTTTGTCTTATGTTACACAAAGTGGTTGGAAAATTTTGTCATTAATTGATTATTTCAGGAATAAAGACGTGACTATAAATTCAAATTCCAACGCCAATCAAGAGACAACTGAAGAATCTGACAATGAAGAGGTCAGTTAACTGTCGAACTTACTATTCAAATTAACACGCATTAATTATTAATTAGGTGTAAATAGATCCTATATAAGGTCTAACAAAATTAGGTGAAACTATTTTAAGGGGATGGTCAGACCATCAAACTGAACAACTTTCTCTAGGGGACCAATATCGAAATAGCGAAAAAAAAAACAGCAGTCCCATACATTTAGGTCGAGTTGATTTGTATGGAACAGCTGATTTTTTTTCGCGATTTCGATATTGGTCCCCTAGAGAAAGTTGTTCAGTTTAATGGTCTGATCATCCCCTTAAATTAGTTTCACCTAATTTTGTTAGACCTTAGGTATATAGATTTAAATGGATAGAAAGCTGTAAGGACATTTTTACATAGGTAGTCACAGGTAGTAGGTAGGTTTTCGCTTTGTGTTTCCTAAATTCTACAAAAGTAAGTTTCGAAAAAAATCTGTGGGCCAGTTTCACCACTTTTGGATAAGCTCTTCATAGCTTATCTGACGGACCGTTTGATATATCTCTAATGACCTGTCAGATAAGCTATCAAGAACTTATTCAGAATTTGTGAACTTTGTTAATATCACGTTACCAACTTCTGAATAAGCAGCTATCAGCATAAGATAATAACGTCTAATTTGATTGACATTCTCAAAATGTAATTAATTTTTTTTTAATTTTAGTACTTATGTACTTTACTACGCTTTTTAAAAGCAAATTTACATCTGAACTATTTTATTTTAACCTTAAGACCATCACTATGTGTTACATGTAAATTATGGTAAAAAATGAAATGAAATGAGCACTCGATATCAGCAGCGACTAGATTATGTTTGCGTGAAATGGTTCTGTTTTATGTCCTGCCTCGTGGTTCAAGCTATCTTTATAGGTGGTACCAAAAGACATTGTCCACGAGACGAACTGTATTAGTATCCGGTCGTTTCGCAGCTGGCGAATGAGTATGGTCAAAGAACAAATACAAATCGTATGATAGCTGAAATTATCCACAGGATAGGAGCTTGGACTAAGAAAGATAGGAGGAATATCGTGCTTCCCAGGGAAATGGAAATTATCCTTTTCTATCGTGGCATTTCTTTAAAAATTCATATTCATATTTACCAGTTTTGTAGGCGAAACGGGATTGGGCGTTCTCCTTTCTTCAATATTGGTTCAGCTTTTGCATTCATAGTCCCGATAACACAGTCGGTAGTGCACCCGTCTGCTGTGCCGAGAGTCGCGGGTTCGAATCCCGTAAGGGACAAATATTTGTTTGATGAATATGACTATTTGTACCCGAGTCATGGATGTTTTTATCTATTATTATGTGTATTCTATATCGTTGTCTAGTTATCATAATACAAGTCCAGGCAAGATTCTGGTAGGTACTTTAAAAAATGTGACTAGATAATTTGTGTGACATCTTAGGTAGTATGGATGAGTACCAAATATGAGTATCCTTGTAGCTAAGTATCGTTTAGATGTAGTTAGGTTTAGGTTAGATACCTAGATACTGGTACCCAGGTAGGTATTTAACTAGGTAACGAACGATTCTGGTTGAAAACCTGTGATTTGTGACTTTTTTTCGATAAGTTGATAGGTTACCTAGGTATTAGGTAGGAGTCGCGCTGCAAGTCTGGGGGAGGTCAGACGCGTGCGTATTGGCATCTGTTAGGCTTGCACGTGGCTCTGCCATTTTGTAAACTCTTTTGTGTTTTAACTATAAAACGTTAACTTGAGATTATAATAAACTACTTGACATTGGCAGAAATGCTACTAATCATTTTCCTACGTATACTCTCCACATAACGGGACATTGACACAATTGTGATAACGCATCGGACGCCATTAAATAAAAATAGAATAGAATAGTATTAGGTAGGTACCATTTAATAATTTATATTGGCGAGGGGGGCAAGCAAACCTTTGACATATTTACCTAAGTATAATACTTAATAAGGTGCTATTAGAAATTATAATAATTATAGCATGCTCTAAAAAATTAACATTCGGTCATCCACCCCACAACTAGTTATTTTTATTACTCACTACCATAAAAGGCTAAATAATACTCCTCATATTAAAGTTTATTATATTATCGTGAAGTTTATTCCCAAAAGTACTTACCTACCCATTACTCCAAAAACAAAGGCCTATTTGCTAATGGTATCACGTCATGTTCATTATATCAAAAGTTATTAATTAAGGAGGGACAGATGTCATAATGATGTGGGCGGGGCATATTGCTCGCAGAACCGATGGCCGATGGGGCCGAAAAGTTCTCGAGTGGCGACCGCGTACTGGAAAGCGTAGCGTGGGTAGGCCCCGCACACGGTGGACCGACGACCTTGTGAAGGCGGCGGGATCCCGTTGGATGAGGGCAGCGCAGGACCGGTCGTTATGGCGATCCTTGGGGGAGGCCTATGTCCAGCAGTGGACGTCCATCGGCTGAGATGATGATGATGATGATGAGATGTCATAATTATTTCTGTTAAAATACTGAGGTATCCTTTTAGTACCATGACACTCGTAAAGTTTAGCATAAATAAACCTTCCACACGGTACCTAAAGTACTTAGGCTTCATCATTATCCTCATTCAAAATACAGTGTGAAATTGATATCATTAGCATCCTTTTAAACTAAGAGTCTGACCATCAAACTGAACAACTTTTACTATTTGAGCAAACCGATCGGAGCAAAAAAAATCTGCTGTTCGCGACTCAAATGTATGCAACTGCTAATTTTTATCTTGCTCCGATCGGTTTGCTGCCTAAGTAAAAGTTGTTCAGTTTGATGGGTAGACTCTTAGTTTAAAAGGATGCTAATGATATCAATTTCAACCTATACAACGTGTTTAATGAATAAGCGTAAAACCTCATACACCCCAACTACAACAAAATAATTAGATTGAAACAATAATTTCATTATTTTGATAATTAAAATTTAAAGTTATTCGCGTTTTATGTTTTGAGGTAAAAATGATTTGTTACCATTTTAGCAATGAATGAAAGTGCTAACGTACTCATGGATACATTTTAAGAAGCTTGTTATGGTAGTTAGTAGGGTAGGGTGAGTGTGCTCGTGCGGTGGGTTGACATCGGGTTCAGTAAATTTTAAATTTTACAAACAAATTATTTAATATTTTGAAAAAATTACATATGTTGAAACCACATAGCATATCTAATTAGCTGCAATAGCTATGCAGCTAATTAGACGAACAAGTAAAAACTTTGTATGGAATTTGTATGGACGTTGGACGTTGTATATCGTCCCACTGCAGTGCTCAGGCCTATATATAGCTTCAGGGAGGGTGTATGGGCGTCAGTCCACCACGCGTGCCCAATGCATATGCATAATTGATGCTGTTACTGTTATCATATGGTAGATGTGAAAGATGGAGCGTTTACTCTACGTTTAAGCCCAAATAATTTTTGGTGCAAAGCCAAGCCCTACAATCGTTCCCGCTTCAAACCAACTCCAAAAACAGAATGTGAAAGACATCGGATGGAAGTACCTATTATTTCTAAAATGTTTTTCTTTACATCAACAGCGGCTCCTGGTGGTTTACTGCCGCGCTGGTAGACTAGGAGCAGCGTATTACACCCTACAGACCGGGGAGGTTCGTAAATATTGTTATAACTAAATTTTACTAGATCAGGCATCAGGCAAACGCATAAACTTTAACAGCCTTTATATAGGATTGCAAGCCTAGCAAGTGACCCACCTTAGGCTTGCAATCCTATATAAAGGCTGTTAAAGTTTATGCGTTTTAAACAATGAGTTTTTATACAAAGTCATTGGTTATACCTAAAGCATTAAACGGAATGCTTATAGACCATCAAGCTGAACAACGCTAATTACAGGACCAACTGTTCCATACATATGGGCCGAGTCGCCACAAACATTTTCTATGTAGTAGTTTTTTTTTTTGAGATTTCAATATTGGTCCCATAGTGAAAGTTGTTCAGTTTGATTGCTTAAAGCAACCTATTTAATATGTATAATGCATTGACATTACGTATAATATTTTGTCTTTGCCAAAACCCCTAAACGAATTTCATTCCCCAGCTCTTCATTCTCGACGAAATAGTGGACCGCCCTCCCGAGTACCAAATGTTCCTGAATTTGTTTGCTCAAGTTGAGCCAGTTAGGGTTGTGCTGGACGGCAAGCAGGGCGCCTTCGTGGCCGCCGTGAAGAAGGCCGTGTTTAGCGAGGGGGCTGATGATGACGAGGCACGGTGCAGGCTGATCTTCTTATCTAATAAGGAGTATAGTGAGTAATTTTTAAAACTTACGAATTGTGGAAACAACATCGAAAACAGTGTTTTTCTCAGCGTTTTTCCATAAATGACGTCTACTCGATCCAAATATTGTATGGAAGTTCTTTTTTTCTCCTCTGTTAATGTTGGCTCCGCAGTGAAAGTTATTCAGTTTGATGGTCTGTAGCATCCCGTAAAATATTATGCAGGTAACGCATTTGATATACAACGTGTTAATGAATAAGCGCAAAACCTCATACAGCCCAACTGATTTACAACAAAATAATTAGAATGTAACAATAATTTAATTATTTTGATAGTTAAAATTTAAAGTTATTCGCATTTTATATTTTGAGGCAAAAATGATTTGTTATCATTTCAGCAATTAATGAAAGCGCTAACATACTCATGGATACATTTTAATAATCTTGTTTTGATAGTAAGTAGGGTGAATATGTCCGTGGGGTGGGTTGACATCGGGTTCAGTAAATTTTAAATTTTACAAACCAATTATTTAATATTTTGAAAAAAATTACCTATGTTGAAACCATGAAAATTCGATTCTGCTCTCGATTCTAAACAAACTACTTTCTAGTTTTGCGTTAATTCATTAACACGTTGTATACATACCCTGTCTGTATAGTTGCATTACTTTAAGGGGTGATTGTACTAATGATACTGAACAACTCTCCCTAAGAAACCTATAGGAATGCGATAAGCTGATCGAACGTTTTTATGAAAAGTCGTCCTTTTTTTGCTAATTTCCTATAGGTTTCTTTGGGAAAGTTGTTTAGTAACATGGGTAAAATTTTTACCCTTTAAAGTAATGCAACTGTTTACCCTAGCACCCTCTAGTTGCAACACATAGGTATCCTATGCAAGGTATGCTTATGTATATTTAATTTTCCTATTATTCCTCTCACAATAAAACAGGCTACGAAGCATGCAAAAGACGAATCCACTCGCTCTCTCTCCCCCACGAGCCTCCAAACTGTACAGAAGAAGAACGCATTATATTCCTGCGCACCGTAGTAGATTTCAGTCAGATTCAGAGCATCCATGCTCTGGGGGCTCTGCTGAGGTATTTGGACCTTAACTGGACAAATATTAACATGGACATGCAAAGTAAGCCGCAGTTCTTTGCGTTGAAGAAGATTTCGCTGTAAGTTATTTGTTAGAAAATTATCTTATCAATTCTCCCGAAGTAAAAACGTTATGGGTTACATACTCGTAGATCGAAAAATGCTATGCCCTTGACCAAGTTGGCCGTGTGGTGTCTGACTTTGAATAACACCAACCAAGATTCCCTCAGGATCGTCAACATATCGTCAGCCCTTATATGGCTGCCGGTTATTATAATCACTGCATCCTAGCACACCTCTGTATCGGATCCCCGTTCCATCACATTAATTCCTTACCCTCCGTAAGGAACTAAGGACGCGTGCACTATGCATTGTATATAGCACACACACTTATTCACTAAAAAATATCCTGCGTGTACCTGAATGTTTTTCTAATAAAGTGCTCTCTGTAGTCTAAGTCAGCTATGAGAGTTCTTTAATTGAATACGAAAATAATCTCATAGGTGGCTGCTGAAAGCGTGCCACATTTTCATCCACAAAAGGTGGAAATTTATCAAATTCTACGAACATATATTTTAGGGCGGACATAGTAACGATAGACGAGGACACTTACCGTGGCCTGCAAATCTTCAGCTCGGTCTCACACCCCAGCAGTTTCAAGAAAGGCGCCCAGGGCAGCAATAAGGAAGGCTTGAGTCTGTACCATGTCTTCAGCAAGTGCTCGTCCAAAGTAGGACAGAGTCGGATGAGGTATGTTGTCTCTGCTTCGTGTTTTTACCAGGTTCCCCTATTTGCGCGAGCTGTGCTGAATCGAAATGGGAAAATAATTGATTGAAGAAACATTGCCGCAATCTTAATAATTTTAGTTTGCTTGGCAAAGTGACTACACCCTGGTCACTTGATCACTTTTTGCTAAGTTCCCATTTAGGTACCAATTATTTTTAATGATTAGTCAGGCCGTTGAACTAGAATTAGTGAGATATCGGGTCTTAGGGATCCACAGCCCCTAACAATTCGCGCTCCGACGACGCTGCATCTGGTTCAAGATCATCTCCTTTTGCGTCTTGTAGTCTACACCAGTTTCTTTTTCAGTAGGTACCTAATAACATTTACCTCAGAGAAGATTTTTTTTTTCTTTATTACGTATGGGTTTGCTCTTGACCTCAATCTAGTCCTCAGGATGAAGATGGGGTCGAAGATAATGGATAATTTACTGAACATAAATAAAAAAATCAGGACATCATCTTCTTTCAGGGTGCTGCTAAGACACCCCACGAACGACCTAGCGACCCTACAACGTCGTCAGGACGTAGTCGCATACTTCCTGCGGCCTCAGAGCGACTCCATCATGAGGAACATTTGCTCCTCTCTCAGGTTCATCAAGAGCGTCAACGTTAGTATAAGTATTTACTTCTCCCACACATCTAGGACAATAACAGTCGCTTAAATCGTGTCCAATGAAGAAACAAAGACCCTAAATCGAAGAATATTTTAATGAGTTAAATTACGGGGTATATCATTTAGATTCTAAATGATGTACTGTCATGTGATATTAAGTAGATTTTTAGAAAATAATTGTTCTCATGTAGATAATATTATGGACTAGGTACTTGAAACCTAGGTAATTCACGATCTGTATAGTGGCAAGTAAAGAAACTTAAAGGTAAGCCTTATTTTATTTCAGGGCATCTTGGCAAAAATCAAAGCGCTTTCAGCAAAAGCTTATCAATGGAAAGCACTCTACAATGTAAGATGCTTAAAATTTAAATCTTTGGTTTATGGCATATTAAGTGTTCTGACTACTTCTGACTCTACCAATGCTTATTACTTTTTCAGACCCTATACAATGCGGTACTGATTTGTGAGATGTGTGAAAATGCGCGAAATGCCGGGGAATTCTTGGAACAACTCGCTTCATGCGACAACAACAAACTTTACGAGGTACGTAAGCCTAACTTAACAAATCTGAGAGATTTTTTGATACTCCCGAGTTTAAACTAAAATGCTGAAAACATTCATCTGTAGATGGCGCTATACATGAACAGAATAATAGACTTCGATCTATCGAAGACCGAAGGCAAATTCACTGTGAAGGCAGGAGTGGACCCTGAACTTGATATGAGTAAGTATCCGCTCTCTTAACCTCTAATAGAAAGTATTTTGCACAGACATCTTGCGGTATTTTTTTCGATTCCAACACTGTCTCAAAAGCAAGCTCAAAAGTTAAACAACGAAAGCTCCTTTCAGACTTTCCTCGAAGTGTATGGTATGGACGATAATCTTCACATTCACATAGGCATCTGAATTGCTTCTTTAAATCAACGAGGTACCAGGTTTAGTAGTTAGTAATTATGTACGATTTTATACATCGCTGGTTTTCGTTGAAGAAAAACATCGTTAGACAAGCTTCAATATCAAAGTCCATTAAAAATTGTGAAAGGTTCACTGCCTGCCACTCTGAGCGAGGAATATTGTCGTAAGAATATGACATACAATGTCTACAATCAACAACTAGACATCTCTATATCTAACAGAAAAACAAACAATGGCCAGTCTCCACGGCCTGATGTCGGAGACAGCCAAAGTGGAGTTAGACAGACTACCTCCGTTCATAGAGGAGTGTACCATGCTGTACATGCCGCACCTGGGGTACTTGCTCGGGGTTAAGGCGTGGGCTGATAACCTCACGCCGGGACAGAAGGAACTGCCTGATATGAAGTTTATGGTAACAACTACTACTTTATGGTCTGATTACATTAGTGCCAAATAGTTGATTAGGTACTTTAGGACTAAATAGTTGATCACTTTAGGGCCAAGTAGATGATTAATCTAGGGCCAAATAGTTTATTACTTTAGAGTAAAATAGTTAATTACTTCAGGGCCAAGTAGTTGATTATTTTAGGGCCAAATATTTGATTATTTTTAGGGCCAAAATTGTATTACTTTGCGGGCAAATATTTTATTACTTTTGGGCTAAATTGTTGATTACTTTTGGGCTAAACAGTTAATTCCTTTTAGGCTCATTAGTTGATTACTTCATTTCAGGGCCAAATAGTGAATTATCTTTGGACTAAATATTTTATTGACTTGAACATAGATAACCATTATTATTTTTAAAATCATGTTAAATATTACTTAATTTAGACAAATAACACTGAACAACTTTCAGTTTCAGAACAACGATTACATACACTACAAAAGTAAAGGATGCGAAGGTATGCTTTTCTACTTCCTTATTTCTATCACAATTAAATAGTCTGATAGGCAAAACCCAACAATCCGAGCTAAACTTATTCGTAGGAACTACAGATAGTGGTATTACTGATTAGCATAAAATCATCATTTAATCTAGAAATAAACATTTTAACGGGTTCTTACCGCGTTTTGGTATATTTGAGTTCCCGATATTTCGGCAGTGTTACAACTGCCATAATCGCGGGATGATGGGTCATCCCGTGATCATGGCAAGAACCCGTTAAAATGTTTATTTCTAGATTAAATAATAACCGCGTAACTCTCAAAAACTGTATCATCATTTAAATTCACATGGGTAGAGAGCAATGTATGTAGTTCGAATAATTACCTAATTAAAAAGTTTAGGACAAACAGTAAATAGCTTTTAGGTAGTAGGAGTGTTAAAGCCCCCAGCCTACTCAAGTCTTTTACAACTACTTTAACTCTTGTGCCCCTACATCAAGAGCTGGACGTGATAATAGGGGACACGTACCCCGAGATAGTCGCGCACGAGACCCGCATCATGATGCGGCTCACGGCGCACATACTGCAGCATCTACACACGTTGGCTGCAGTCATAGACAAGTGCGCTGAACTGGACTGGTTAGTTTGTATATAAGGTCTAACAAAATTAGCTGAAACTATTTTAAGGGGATGATCAGACCATCAAACTGAACAACTTTCTCTATGGGACCAAAATCGAAATCGCGAAAAAAAAATCAGCTGTTCCATACAAACGTACTCGACCAAAATGTATGGAACAGCAGATTTTTTTTCGCGATTTCTATATTGGTCCCATAGAGAAAGTTGTTCAGTTTGATGGTCTGATCATCCCCTTAAAATAGTTTCACCTAATTTTTTTAGACCTTATATATGATTGATAGGTATATTGAAAACGAGTCATTGGAGAGTCATCTGACTAGAAAACGATATTGTTAATATTAAGACCCAAAAAATCAATTGTAAGAAGTTTTTCGGATTTATTGGACGAAGGATTAAAGACTGTCCCAAAGTAAACAAATAACGACTATAGTGAAGAATGTTCAATCGTAAATTAAAGAAAAAAAAATATAGAGTCAAACATAATGTGTTTTGTTTATACAAAGACTTATATATTAGTAATATATAAGTCTGGGTTTATATATTACTAATATATATGTCATGGTTATTTAGTAAGGTTTAGACAAACTTTCTAACAAAATAAAAATTTTCTTCAAAATATGAATATTCCTTAATAACTATTTAAAAGACTCACTAGAAAACCTCACAAATAATGTCTTCACTGCCGTTTCGTGTTCTAACCGATCTAAAATTTTCTATTCTTGATCTAAGCCCCAAACCCTGACTATATAAGGTCTAACAAAATTAGGTGAAACTATTTTAAGGGATGATCAGACCATCAAACTGAACAACTTTCTCTATGGGACTAATATCGAAATCGCGAAAAAAAGTCAGCTGTTCCATACAAACCTACTCGACCTAAATGTATGGGACACCAGATTTTTTTTTCGCGATTTCACTATTGGTCCCATAGAGAAAGTTGTTCAGTTTGATGGTCTGATCATCCCCTTAAAATAGTTTCGGCTAATTTTGTTAGACCTTATATAATAATCTAACAAAATCCACAGCCTAATAACAATATCGAAAGTATCAAAGGAGTACAACTTCGTGCGTCCGACTCTGACGACGGAGAAGATAATAGACATAAAGCAGGGCAAGCATCCCCTGCACATGATCACGTGCGACAACTTCGTGCCTAACGACACCGACTCCAGCGAGGAGGCGGGGCTCGTTAAGATACTGACGGGACCCAACTCCAGCGGCAAGTCCGTTTATTTGAAGCAGATTGGTAAGAGATTATTATTTTACCAGGTTAGGAACCTGTATTATTAATTTGTTTGAACAGAGAGTAGCGCATACCAGATGGCTATAGGAATCATCCCCTTCCTTGTCTACAGGTTGTAACAAAACACCCTAGTAATACTTAAGGGGGTTCTTCAGACCATCAAACTGAACAACTTTCACTATGGAGCCAACATCGAGAATAAATAAAAAAATTAGTAAGAGTTAGCAAACATTCATACAAATCTGTTTTAAGGATTTGAAGAAAATTTTAAAACTTTTTTTGTGTAATAAAGGAAATAAATAAATGTATGTTGATGGTTTAATCTAAACCTTAAGTATTACTAAGGTCTTTTGCTACACCCTGTAGTTACAGCAGTAGCGATGGGAATTACTAAAATTATTAGTGCTGGTCCTACCCAACTAACAATTTGGTCGTATAGGTGTCGTATAGGCGTACATTAGACGCATAAAGCACCAGTATGTGACAAAATTACCGTAATATAACTTTTATAAGTCAAAATAGTCATATAAATGGGGGCCTAATACGACCAAATTGTTTGCTGGGTATGCTTAAAAAATATAACCAGGGGTGCCTTTTTTAGGGTTCAGTAGTCAAACAAGGAATCCTTACTCTTTCGTCCATTCTGTCTGTCTGTCTGTATGCCCCACCTCAATAACTCATTCATTTTTGCACATATTGAATCTAATTTTGGTATGAAGACAGATAACAGTAACCCAAAAACAGAAATGTTGTAGTTATGAAGAAAACAATTTCTTTTTGACCCATACATAATCTCGAGATATCTGATAGACTAAGAGATAAGTGTACTTTTTGCAACCATCAACAGCAAGGCTGATTCAGTGTTAATAGGGTGTAGAGCATATCTGTGATGGGGATGAACTAGGTCTGCCTGCATAACTTCAGTCGGTTTAGGAGTTCCAGACGTTTAAAGGTCAGTAAAAAATTAACGATCAGCTGCAAGGCTGATCATATGATATTATTGTAGTGTGCACTGTAGCTATGTGAACAGTACAAAAACTAACATGAACTGCTATGTCAGTTTTAGTACTGTTCACATAGCTACAGTGCATACTACAATAATATGATACGATCAGCCTTTTACTGACCTTTAAACATCAGTAACAGAAGTTAGAAAAGCCGACTGTAGTTATGCAGGCAGACCTGGTCCATCCTCATCACAGAGATGCTCTACACCTCATAAACACTGAATCAGCCTTGCAGCTTGATGGTTGCAAAAAGTACACTTATCTCTTAGTCTATGAGCTCAAAGTCGAAAATAGGTCGTACCCCCCGTGAGTGAGTGCGTGTATGTGTTGTCTTCAAAAGTATAATAAGCAAGTGATACGAGGGGTGCAGGTCTGATAGTGTACCTGGCGCACGTGGGCAGCTTCGTGCCGGCGCAGAGCGCGCGCGTGGGCGCGGTGACACACATACACTCGCGCATACAGTCCACAGAGTGCGTCGCCGCACACATGTCCGCCTTCCTCATCGACCTCAGACAGGTGAATATTGCATAAACTATCGACCGTAGTCTTTGACTATTTATTATAAGGACTGGCCTAGCGGTAGTATTTCCCCTCTGCCACGGTATAAGATCAATTGATCATGTGCATTTACATTCAATTTTATACCTTATCACTAAACGAGACAGCCTATAATTGCGAAACAATAATTTCGAACTTAGAACATTTGGGGTTCACACGAGACTACTTTTCATGATTTTTATCATTCAAAATTAGAATCTAAAGTTATGGGAAATAAATTCCAAAGTTGCGGATTTCATGTTACCTCGCTCCCCGCAAAAAGTGGCAGAAATGTTTGTTAGTAGACTTACACGCGTAACTAGTCCTCATATAAGTAGTCAAAGACCGTAGATCCTTAGGTATATAAATAGGGTGGTTAGTAACTTTGCGTTTCCGGCCTTTTGTGCTTGCCAATTCAAAATTGTTAAATAAAATTAAATTCTTCCGATTCGGTTTCGTATTTCGAATAATTAATGTTTAAAATTCATTTTAAACTAAATTATCTTATTCTTAGTCAAGTCTCAGATCCATTCTTAACTAAAGTACTTATACCTACTTACTTAATGTGCATTTTTTGAATGAAATAGGTACCTACTTATTTTTTACAGCTATACGGTCACTCTTTAATGTAAAGTTATATAATTTAGAATCAAATCAACTGAATGCGTTTGATAATTTATTATAGAATGTTCTAAAAGCCACTCACTGCCTCCCCTGCCTCACTCTAACATAAAAAAATTCTGCTCGTTCTCTTCTGGATTCTCAATATGATTTGAACCTTAACAATATTTAACTTTTGCGGTTCAATGAATGTAGTTCGACGGCCCGGTAGCTCATTCTGTAGTTAACCTGCCTGCTGTGCAGAGAGTCGCGGGTTCGAATCCCTTAACCTGTCACATCCCGACTTTAAAATAACAATTGATAAACAATGGACGACGGTCGATATCGCGTCGCCGGGATGTGACAGGTTAAGGGAAAAATATTTGTTTGATAAATATGAATATTTGTACCCGAGTCATGGATGTTTGTATCTATATATGTATTCTATATCGTTGTCTAGTCATCATAATACAAGTCCAGGCTAGATTCTGGTACTTTTGTGACTAGATAATTTGTGTGACATTGTCCAAGGTTTACTTATTTTATTGTGGTGTCAAGATGTCGCTGGCGCTGGAGTCGTCCGGGGCGGGGGGCAGCGGACTTGTGCTGGTGGACGAGTTCGGCAAGGGCAGCTCGTCCGCGGACGGGCTGGCGCTGCTCGCCGCCGCCACCAACACGCTGCTGCTGCGCGACAACTGCCCCCATCTGTTCATCGCCACACACTTCCTAAACATCAGAGAGTTTATTGTCGACTCACCTCTTGTTAGGTTTATGGTGAGTTTTAATACCCTAGAATCTAGAGCCAAGATTATTTTTATTGAAAAGATTCAAATTAGGAAATTGGCAGATTTTGAGAATCGTGTAATCACTGGTTATTTTCGCTTATTCGCCTGATTCGTTAACCAGACAGTTTCTCATCTCGTTCGTTTTTCAGATTTTGTGAACTGGACTTATTCGTCAGTTGAGCACATTCGACATTTTACCAAACTGGTTATTTTATTTAATTCGTCAGTTCTCTAGACCTAATTGTAGAATAAAAAAAAGGAAGGTTTTAGGTTTTTTGATAAAATTCGTTATATCAGAAAAACTAATTCTAATACAGATTACAAGTCATCCACCGATTACAAGTCTCAACGGATTCCTTTGTCTAATGGGTCACCGTCTCACCGTCCTGTGTAATGGGGCTAACATGGCAGCGCTACATATTAAGGCCGTGCCTTATCTCTCTTTCACTTGGCGCATAACTGAGCGAGATAATTGAGATCTTGCGTTCTCTCAATTCTCTCAAAGCGCGGAAAAGTAGCCGCTCGCGTCAGGTCCTATGGTTTAGGTGAGGAGTTATAGAGGGGAGGGAATAAATTGTGGGGACATAATTTCGGAAAGAATCACCAATACCGCTTCTTCTGTCAAATTGGTCTATGTCAACGAGTTTGAGTTGAATCGTGATGATAAAGACCAATCATCGATGCTTGACCAGTAGCACTAAATTACAAAATAATCCTTTCTCGCAGAGATTCGAACACATAGTAGAAGACGACGAGCCAGTGTTCCTATTTCGCCTAACAGGGGGCGTTGTGGACAGCAGCTTCGCTCACCAAGTTGCCGCGACAAGCATAGACGGTTACATCATTAAACGAGCTAAGGACGTCATGACTTGTATGATGGTGAGGACGAATCGATAATTAACCGAATTAGTAATGACGAGCATTAACCCGCGACTTTTTCCGCACAAATTATATACCAGATTTTAAGTCAGATCATTAGCTATCAAACAAAAAAAGTTTCATCAAAATCGGTTCAGTAGTTTCTGCGTGATACTCGTTCAAACAAACAAAGACCCAAACAAACACCCAAACAAACACACAAACAAACAAACAGACAGACAAAAAAATCCAAAAATTGGTGAAATGGAATCAGGCACACCTAAAAACCATTTCGTAACTTTTTTTTTTGTTAATATCTTCAATGTACAGACAAACTTTCTGCTACAGTTTTATAATAGTTTAGATAAAAGCAGTGTTGTAGGTCCAACTTCCATACACAACACATTTTTTATTCGTGGGTGTGGTATGACGTGATAGAAGAAGCTATTTCTTTAAAAAATATTGTATAGACCGGCTGAATATAAAACCAAGAACAAAGCTAAAATTAACAGCACTAATGGTCCGAGATCCGACCGTAAAATTATACACCTATTTCTTTGGCGAACGAAATCTGATTCTAGTGAATGTTAACACAGGTATACAACGCCGCCGGATTGCCTAAAAAAATTGTGCCGCAAGTACCTTTTCTAACAGTAAATAAGTCATGTCATCGGAAGGAGGCTGATCTAAAGAACTGGAAAAACTAGGGTTGCCACCTCTTAGTCTGTCGCCAAGGTCGCCGCCACCGTTTAAAGAAGTCATTTTTGAACCTGGCAACCCTAGAGTTGTGGCAGACTGAGACGTGGCAACCCTAATTTCTCCAGTTCTTTAGATCAGTCTCCTTTCGATGGCACCTCATTTACTTCTCAAACAAATAGGTGGAAAAATTGTACCAAAAATCATAATGAAAAAAGGTACTTGCGGCAAGACTTTTCTAGGCAATCTGGCGGCGTTGAGTTAACCCCTATGTAAACATTCACTAGAATCACATTCCGTTCGCCAAAGATATAGGTGCATGATTCTACGGTCGGATCTCGGAACAAAGTATTATTTTGTATCACCTAAATATTAGGACAGGACCACGCAATTTTCGCCCTATTAGGTTTATTTGTCTATGGATTGAAATTTATTTGGCAATGTTAATTTGTCATGCTTTCAGAACAACTCTTTACCTCCAGAAAACAAGAAAATAGCAGCAAAGCTGAAATCTTTTACTGAAGTAATGAAAAACGAACTTCTCACAGAAGATATTTAATAAAATTTGTTTCAATAAATTGTATAATGATATTCGCTTAGCTCTAACAACAATAGTTTAATAAATATAATTTATAAAATTTATAATTATAATAAAAATTTACTTTCATTTTAAGAGCCACTAATATAATTTTAATTAGAAAGCTTTTTTATTAAATAACAGAGTAGGGGCAAGCTTATCTCGAAAGAGATGTCTTCCAGCGAACCCAGGACAGTTTTTTTCAATAATCGTTTTAGTTATTTACGTAATCGCCACTCCTTAAATAAATTATATTAGTGACCTAAATATTAGTTTAGTAGAAATTTGCTTACTTTCTACTACAAGCTGGAATGCAAACATTTTTTTTATAAAAATGCGTTTCTTTTTTGTCATGGAAGTCTTTTCCAATACTTTCGATTTATATATTCATAAGCAGACGTTTATATTAATTTAAGCTGATGCTTTTTGTGACCATCGGTTTTGTATAGTTTCTTTTTGTGCGAAAATTACTTGCAATGCGTTATTCGTTTTGAAAGAAACAAATATTAAAGGATCATAATTTTGAATGAACAAAGATGGACACTTTTTCCGACAAGCAACGTCACGAATTTCACGAAAATTCTAGTCTCCTAGAACGATAGACAATGATTATGTACATTTTGTGCTAAACTAACAGATTCTGATATTATCGTTATTTAAAAAAGGGGTTTACTTTTATAATGTATTAAAAAAAGATTACTTTTGATCGAAAAACAGAGAGCCTGCAAATTGACGTCAAGCATCCATAGTTATGCCTCATATTCGACATGGATCTAGATGTGAAATTCGAACCGCAATTCCCGTATAATTTCTGCATGATTCACATTTTGAAAAACTGTTTGAGTGTGTGGCGAGCCGTAGTCTCTGCCTACCCCGGTGGGATAGCGGCGTGAATATATGTTACTGTTTAACATGATTAACATTGGTTTCTCAAACCAAACAAATATGACACAAAAAAAATCCCACTTCTGATATCAAGATATCAAATCTCGAGCAGTAGCAAAAGCTCAAACCTCTCAGATCCGCATGGCCTACATTTACATGGACTTCATCTGCTGCATCAGCTCTTCGAGTGACAGTTCCGAAGCTGCCACGGCACCCCCCGTGCTTGATTCTGGCGTGCTATTGTCGACAGGAATGCTATATGCAACCTGAAATAAAGAAATTAACAAGTTAACATACAGCATACTATAACCGTATTACCACGTTTATATGGCTTACTCGTAGACGTGTGCAATTGACTATTTTGAAAACTGCGTGAAGCGTGAACCAATCAGAAGCTCAGAATCAGAAAGTTGCGGGGAAAAAGTGACCAATGCAATCATTAGACTGAACGGCAAACAGTTTCACACTTTAAATTAATAAACATAAGCCTGCTTGGGTCAATTCGCACTAATAGAGCAGCGGCTGGCAGCGCGCGGCCTTTTACCTAGCATCATCATCATCATATCAGCCGATAGACGTCCACTGCTGGACGTAGGCCTCCCCCAAAATGGGGGGGATTTGCCATATTCGCCACGCTTGGCAGGCGGGTTGGCGATCGCAGTTGGATTGAATGTGTGTACTCAGAGGATGCTGCTGCCCATCCTTCAGTAGATCCCTTAGTCGCCTTTTACGACACCCAGTGCGATTAGATAAAATTCCAATTGAAAGTATGACAGTTCAAACTTGTTGTCATCTCAACCATCTCAACTGACATTTTATGTTATCTCAGAATAGATAAAGTTCAATATGCTAGCTGGACTTTCAGTGGGAATTGACCCCAAGCGTGCCAATTCTGGCTACGTTGGCCGTGGCACACCTGGAGAAGCGCAGAGCAGAGCATTTTCACTGCCAAACCATTATCGACATTGCGTGCGTTAAAATAAAATCGAAAATCAAGTAACACAACTACTAGTCCCTGATAGCATCGAAGCGACTGGAGGCGAAAGTCGTAAGAGAAAGACCCATAGATAGTTTCTTTCGGGGTTGATTGAAGGTGAAGGTAGGTATAAAATAAAACCCAACACCAGTAATAGGGTCAGCGGTTTGAAAAAAACTGAATTTCAAATGACTTACCTGAATGCCATCAACTAAATTCAAATTGGACGTGTCTTCGTCTTCAGGCGAATTCTCATCCACTAGGCTGATTCCTGCAACATCGGAAAATTTACTTGTAACAATAATAAATGTCATTAAAAATTAAAGGGTAGGCTCATTAACTATTTGATTCTAGCCCCGTCACCTGTACAAAACAGACGACAACGTAACGTGGACGTTACAAAATATGTAAATGTTTAAAAGATTTTTATTAAACCCAAGACTAAAATGTAACTATTACAAAATTTTTCGAGTGTCTCAAATCGAATAATGTAAGCCAATGAAGGCAGGTAGAGGCATGAACTGCTCTCTTCGTATATTGTCTGCGATGTCAATGTACACGTTACAAATCAAATAATTCAAGGACTATTAAATTTTATAACACACAAGCTTTAACCCGCGACTTTGTCCGCACAAAATGTATATTAGATTTTAAGTCAGATCATAAGCTATCAAACAAAAAAGTTTCATCAAAATCGGTTCAGTAGTTTTTGCGTGATGCTCGTTCAAACAAACAAACACCCAAACAAACATACAAACAAACAGACAGACAAAAAATCCAAAAATTGGTGAAATGGAATCAGGGTCACCTAAAAACCATATCGTAACTTTTTTTTTGTTAATATCTTCAATGTACAGACAAACTTCCTGTTACAGTTTTATAATAGTATAGATTAACCTAAAAGAAAAATGTGACTGTTCAAAATGTACGAACCCCAGTCATTGTCAGCGTGTATAGGTGTGGAGTCTTCCAAGACTTCGGTGGCTAACTCGACGACTGGCTTGGCTTTGAACTCTGCTTGTCGCGCCCGGCAGTGGCTGTCGTCGCATTGTGGGTTTGGCTGCAATAATAAAATCATCATATCAGCCGACAGACGTCTACTGCTGGACATAGGCCTCACCCAAAATGGGGGGATTTGCCATAATCGCCACGCTTGGCAAGAGGAAGACGCAAGAATATTTATATAATCTTTATCTTATCTTGGCAGATGGGTAACAATAACATAAATAAATCAAATAAACATTCGTTCAATGAGGACGATTTATTGTTACCTTACCACAATAATCGTAATGAAAGATAAGATAAATGTTTATTTTTAACTTTTGCTTAAACTTAAACATTGAAAGTAACATAGACATAAAAATTATGTGTAATGTTTAAGGGCTAACTGCTTGCGATTGGTTCCTTTATGCAGCAAATACGTGTGTTTGTGCTTGAGAGCTTGCGTACATGCTTGTGTACGTACGTGCCTGCATGAATGTGAGTATAGGTATGTTTTTGTATGCAGGGTGTTAGCAGTTGCATTAATTTAAGCGGTGATTGTAGTCACGATACTGAACAACTTTCCCTAAGAAACCTATAGGAAATACTCAAAAAAATGTTTGAACACTAAATGCAATCATTTGATTTAACGTTTGTATGAAAAGTCAATTTTTTTTCTCTAAAATCCTAAAGATTTCTTGGGAAAAGTTTACCCTAACACCCTTGAGTATGACTGGGTGTCATATCAAACGAGGCTCACCTTTAGGCTCATGATCGGGAAGAAGTCTGTTAACGCACTGTATCCCAAATAATGACTAACTGTTCCGAATCCTAGCAGGTGCTTCAATGTGTTTTGTACTGAAATATAAACAACAATTATAATTAGTATACCTATTGGAGCCTCTTGCAGGCAGCTTGCGAATACTTTGAACACTACCTTCCTCCACCAAACAGCGCTGGGCAAGTGTGATGGAACTGATGGAGTACCTATAGCAAAATCCTTCCCACGAGACCTGTATCCTGGTGTAGAATTCTGCAGACTTTAAAAATTAGCTTGACTTATAATTATAAAGCTCAAATATAAACTCATCATCATCAGCTTGTTTGTCCACTGCTGGACATAGGTCTCTTCCCATACACACAACCTCACTCGTTCCTGTTTTTCTTGCATTTAGTCCTTTCCAGCCCATCCACGGGCCATCTAGCCGAGGATCTCTCCACACTACGTCTGCCAAAATGTGATCTCCATTACATAATCCGAATGTATTGTATTGTTACCTAAGAATCCAGCGACGATGCCCATAGTGGTTGGTAAGCTGGCCGCGCAGACGCCTTCCCTCTTCAATGTCTTCTCATCGATCTTTGACGCTACCACTAATGGTGGGGCACACTGCAATTAAAATAAGAATGTATTATGCCTGGTAGTTATGATGGTTTTGCCAATGACTAGTTTATGTAGCAAGAGTGCTTAACGTTGTACAGTGGTTTATGTATTTTGGTGACTTCAAGGATTGTTTTTCGAAAAGAACACTGTCTTGAGTCACCACTGGAGTTTCGTTGTAGGTCCGGGAGGGTCCACCAACAATCGACGAGCGACGCGACTACTCAATACCAGATCTACAACGCGAATCGATACAAATAATTTCGTTCGTTTTCATCATACAAATACTTGAAATGAAAATGAAATGAAAAAACTTTATTGTCACAGTTAAAATTGTTTCAATAAGGTAATCTAAGTAGAATAAAAAAATAGGACTTAATGCTAAAATGTGACAAAAGGGTCTGACTCAGCCTTGCTCACTGCCTTGCTTTCTACTTGCTAGCCGTACTTGCGACTCGCGAGATTGCAACTCATAGCCCTCAGCTTAGCAGACAGGTTCGCTACCAATTGTCTATCATTCATTTGATTGGTAAATAAATAAATACAGAAGCAAACTAACAGCGAAGCAAGCCGTCTCCCCCGGCACAAGGAACTGTATATGTCCGGACACGGCATTCTCACTGACGCCGGACTCGAACCACTTCTGGTTCAGTTCATTGCAGGCTGTGTTGATAGCCATGCGAGCCTCGAAGTTGTCCACACAGCTGAGCACTAGGTCCACAGGGCCTCCGGTCAGGCTGCCTGTACTGGAATATTAGAGAAGAAGAAAAAGGTTATAAAATGATTGGAAAGTAAAGCTGAAACATTACATGGACATTATTAACATTATTAACTATATGGACATCATGTCTGAAATAAATTATTTGAATTGAATTTGTTTGTACACACAACTAACAATATTATGCCAAAATTTCTAATGAAGATTAACAAAATGCTTTATGAAGCATTAGTAAAGTAAGACAAAATCAAACAACAAATTATTATTATTTTTTTTAATTATTTTATTTATAATTAATGGACTTTTGCTTGTGCGTTAGCACTGCATTTCCGCCAGTGTCAAGTGTTTATGGAACCAATGCTCTTAACCATTAGACCACGGAGGCTGTTATTTTATGATCATCCACTGCTTCTTTCTAACCTTTTTAAGGCAAGATTTTTTATTGTACATCACTATAGTGTAGCAAATAAAGTAAAAAAAAATATTTCAGGAAACTTAGTGCATGAACAAACCTGTCGAAAATAAAATACGCGACGTAAATTACGCATGCTGCATGAAATCCTTTGCCAACAACCACATACCAGTAAGGCAGTAAGCGGCAACACACGAGTCACCGCAGTTTCTCTAGTAACTCCCGGAGTCATGTTGCAGGTTTTGACCCGAGCACACGTCTCGCGCGGATTTCGCGCGTCGCGTTTTTGCCAGCCACGAGGCTCCGCAATCCTCAATCTCTTCTTGTTCTTGACCAAAAAACAATCCCTGAGATTGGGATAGATTCTCCCATAAACACTTGACACTGGCGGAAATGCAGTGCTAACGCACAAGCAAGAGTCCATTAATTATAAATGAAATGACGCGGCGTAATTTCGGCAGGTGCGTTCCTACACTGATTACAAATGAATGATAAAGTAACCAACCTAATTGTATCGCAAAAGTTCTGAAAATTGTCAACAGTAGTGATGTTATAGTTGTATGCGTCAATAGCGACATCGGGGTTGATGGCTTGTAGCGTTGCCGCCGCAGCGTCCACCTTGCTGAGCCCGGCCTGGTGCGGCTGGAAGAACAGACGGTTCATGTTCGCCAGCTCCACTTTGTCGTAGTCGAAGAGGATGAGCTGCGGACGGAGAATTTAATTAGATTTATTCTAAACTAGCTGACCCGGCGAACTAATAGTTATTCTGCTATTTGGGCCAGGGTTTGAAGTGATAATTATCATGATAATTATACGTTGATAATTATCTATATCTAGATAATTTATCATCATCATATCAGCCGACAGACGTCCACTGCTGGACATAAGCCTCCCCCAAAATGGGGGGATTTGCCATAATCGCCACGCTTGGCAGGCGGGTTGGCGGTCGCAGTTGGATTGAATGTGTGTACTCAGAGGATGCTGCTGCCCATCCTCTGGTAGATCCCTTAGTCGCCTTTAACGACACCCACGAGAGGAAATGGGATGGTGCTATTCTTAGCCGACACCACACGGCATCTAGATAATTATATGTTGATAATTATAAAATGAATCCGAAAAAGAAAAAGCTTATACTAGCAAAAATAGCAATTTTAGAACTTTGAGTTATAAATTTTACTCATAACTAAGAATCAGCTTGGATAATTTACCGATAATTATCATAATATTTATTAAAGAAAATAATTATCTAGATAATTACGTACCCTGATTTGGGCACAGATTACTAGTTACAGTAGGACTAGTTAAATAATTGCTCATCAATCTTCGTTTGCGCAGAGCAGTGCAAAATCGGGTATTCTCTATCTCAATCTTCGTTTGAGCAGAGCAGTGCAAAATCGGGTATTCTCTATCTCAATCTTCGTTTGCGCAGAGCAGTGCAAAATCGGGTATTCTCTATCTCGCTCCAACTCGATTAGCAGACTTATGGATGCTTTGGCAGCGAAAAGGGTGCGAAAGCAATAAGCCAATAGTGGCAAGGTGCAATATCCTGATTAGTCAATCTAATTTCGTTCACTTTAAAAAATTTTCAACTACGCAGGTACATCGGTGAGACTTATAAACCTGGTACTACTGTACTTCGTAACAGATAATCTTTCATCATTTACAGTACATAAAATGTATCTAATGGCACTTGCCACAGTATTTTTTGAACTTCGTATGAATATGAAAGAATATGATTACACACCTTGCCGATCCCGCACCTGGTCAACATCTCAGCAGTGACGCTGCCGACTCCACCGACCCCGACGACGGCCACCGACAGGTCTCTGATCTTCTCGTAGTTGTCCACTATACCCATCCTCTTCAATGCCATGAGACGACTGAAAAACACAAATATGGTGTAACACAAGGGACTAAGTGTTATTTTTTTAACATTTTTGTTAAATGGAGTGTAAAAAAAACGACAAAATTCCGAAGTAAAGAATGTTCGGCACCTTTTATAGACATACATATTGTTTGTTTTTCTCTTGATACACTACATAAACTGTATCAATGAAGGAAAATATGTGCTAGGCAATTACAACAAGCAAATACGAACGCACACAGCTGCATTTCTTATAACTTTCAGTACCACCCTAGGAATTGATTGGAATCACATGTGGTTCACTTGTCATTTTTAATAAAGACTTATTTCAGGTTATAATAAAGTACTCTTTTCTAGGCCTTTCCAAATTTACGAGAAATGTATACTTACCTATACATTTATTAGGTCCATGACCTATACAGTCTTAAAAATTAAAATTCTATTTTCTAACCATAATAAGCTATTGTGCCTAGGAGAATACTGTGGAAAAACGATTTTAGAATCAATTTCAGAATGATTAATAATAATTGTGAATGCAATAATGACTAACATATTGGTAAAATTACCCTTCCCTTGCGTCGCGCAGTCGGGTAATTACAATCAAATTTCATACAGAAAACAGTTGTGTTTCGGCTCAAAAAACATACAATTTTACCATTAAATTCTGCCAAATAATGCCATGGTTCTTACGGAATAAGTTATGAATTAAATTTGCTTAGTTTTCTAGCTCAAAAATGCAACATACCTGTAAGGATTTGAATCGACAACTTCGGACGACATAACGTCGATTTTTTGTCGCACTGGACCTGCATTTCCTTGAGCCACTGCCAATTTAGCTTCCAGCTCTTGGACCTTCTTCTGTAAGTCCTCAACGGTAGCCATTTCCAGTTGTTTTCAGCACAAAATGATCAAAACCCTTAACTTTTACCAAAAATTACGGATCGGGAATAGTCAACACAACTGTCAAATTGACGTTTACTGCCACTGCCACGGAGTTACATTACAGTATTACTTTCATCCATTTTGGATAGGCAAAGGAACAAAGCCATACAGCCTGATCTTTTATAAACAACTCTTTGTTTTTTGTATGATCTTTCATATATAATGTTCAAAATATGCGTTCTGGATATGACATACTTTTACGAGCGTTCACAATAACTATCAAATGCTATTAGGAATTTCAAATAAAAACATTTTTTACCGCAAGAAGTTCGAAGCTTTGACTATTTATTATAAGGACTAGCCTTGCGGTAGCATTTCCCCTCTGCCACGGTATAAGATTAATTAATCATGTGCATTTACAGTCAATTTTATACAAACACTAAACGAGACAGCCTATAATTGTATTTGTATTTCCTGATTGTTTGCTCTCTGTATACTATGTTTTTTTGGTGTCAAATAAAGTATAATTGATTGATTGATTGATTGAATTGTGAAACAATAATTTCGAACTTAAAACGTTTAGGGTTCACACGAGACTTCTTTTCATGATTTTTAACGTTCAAAATAATCTTAAGGTATGGGGAATAAAATCCAAAGTTGCGGATTTCGTGTTACCTCGCCCCCCGCAAAAAGTGGCAGAAATGTTTGTTCGTAGAATTACACGCGTAACTAGTCCCTATATACGTAGTCAATGGTACGAAGTAAATATCTTGTAATATGTCACACATGGTGCTAAGGTGTATTGTACTGTGAAGATACGGTGTGGTGGTAGAGAAGAGTCTACAAGTTATACACCTACCGAGAAAAAAAAGAACTGAGAATGCTAAATTGATGGATTGATCAGTGGCGCTAGCGTAGCGTGGGTTTCCGTCGCCCGGGGCAAAGGGCGATTTTTTTTATGAGAATTTAAGTAAATTAAAAAGATGGTTTAGGTCACACGAGCTATAAATAAAATAGTATGGATACGATACTCATGACTTAAATAAGTCCATTATTGCATGGTGTTTATGGCCCTCGCTGCGCTCGAGCGATAATTGCACGCTGCCTTGCAATAATGGACTGCAAGTCACACGTATCGTAAATCTATCTATCAACTATGACGTCACGACTCTTTCCCAGTAGGGTAGGCAGAGACCAGGGCGTCGTAATGCACAATTTTCCCCATTTTCTTTTTCTTATCGTGCCATCAACTTTCGAAAAAGTTTCTCAAAACCTGACGAGATGAAGAAAATTTTAGGTACCTACAGACAATACTTATGCCTGCTTCCTGGTACCTACCTACACAAATTACGCAATACTATTATCACAATCTCATTAGATAAAACCAAACATATACGTAGTTAATTAATATTTCTACGACAAAATGCGTTAACTATAAGGTAGATGCCGTAGTTAGGGCTCTACAACAAATTAATTCATTTTGGTAGAGTTCCGTAGGGCATATTCATTATTCAGTCCATCAGTATTGAACTTGATGCGACCAGCAACAGTTGCGCGCTCTCACTTAACTTTTAATTAAGTGTGTGTACGATAAAAAACTTTTAAAAGCTTTCAATGTTTTAAAAACAAATTGTGTTTGAAAATGGAATTATATAAAAGAGCGCCGAATTGAAACAACAAAAATAATTTTGTGTTAAGTTTTATTTTAGATTTTTATTTTCACATTAGTTATTAGTTAGGAAGTGAAGACGTTGGTAAGTTATCAAATTTCTGTCATGTAAAATAATTTTGGTATTTAGGCATCTAAACCATTGTAAAATGATGTACACACGGCGACACATCAAGCTATACAAAACCAACATAAGCTGGCCATGCGTAGGTCGAATAACGTATAACGTCGCGCGGCCAGCTTATGTTGGTTTTGTATAGCCTGATGTGTCGCCGTGCGTACAGAGAGTTAGGGTAAACAGTTGCATTACTATGGGGTTATTGTAGGTACCCATGATACGGAACCTAAAGGAATTTGCAAAAAAAAAAAATTTACTTTCCATACAAACGTTCGAGCAGCTGATTGCATTTAGTATGGAAAGCCCAAGAATTTTTTTTGTGTATTTCCTTAGGGAATTTCTTAGGGAAAGTTGTTCAGTATTGTGGGTAGGTACAATCACCCCTTAAAGTCATGCAACAATTTACCCTAACAACCTGTATAGGTAACTTCGTAAACTTTAGGTATAAGTAGATAAGGTAGGTTTATAAGTTTGTTACCTATTGTTGCCTATTTAATGTTTTTAAATGTTATGCCAATAGTAAATTTAAAACATTTATTTTCTCGTCTTGTCCATTATACATAGGTCCAGTCAGACGAGCTCGTATCCAGATTTTTAATTAGGGGGGATACGTATTCATTGCAAAACAATATCGCCCGTCGTCCCTTGTATCTAATCTAGTAGTGGCAGTATACAATATGGAACCATTTCTTTCTATACAGGGTCTAACAAAAAACCCTAGTTATATTTAATTTTTATTGGTGATTTACACAATAAATTTTTTTTATTGTTATTTACACCATCAAACTAAACAATTTTTAAAATATTAATATAAAAAGAAAATAATAATAACTAAAATAATATGTGAGCAAACAAATAAAAAAAATCTGCTGTTTCATACATTTGACGACCCGGTTGGTGTAATGGTTACCACGCCGGACTGCCAAGCCAGGGTCCTGGGTTCGAATCCCGGTTCGGCCACGGATGTTATATGTGTGTGCCGTTGTTGTATATGGTTCCCATAACAAAAAGCCTAAGGCTTAATTTGGGATCATTACAATGTATGTGAGCGTTATTTATTTATTTATTTGAGTCGAGTAGGCATTGCAGTTTAGTATGGAACAGCACATTTTTTTTGAAAAAATGAAAAAATACACTAGTTATACAGGGTGTCCCAGAAGTGGAGGTCTAAAATCGACGAGGGAGTGGTGGAGATCATTTCGAACAATTTTGGCCCCACTTGGAGTTTGGAACTGGTGAGAGTCTTGATAAGAGAGTTGGTCTTTCTAACCTTCTCTATAAAAGAGTCACCTTAAAGATGCCGTAAAGTCGTCATTTAAACGCATAGATCATTGAACTTAATCGCATATAATATACTTAGGTAGGTAGGTACAATAGGTAGATACATTTTTTTTTTCTATAAGAAGTGTATACTTACAAACAGGTCCTGTGGCAATAGCATTAAAATTTGGTCATCGATCCTTGACCTACACTAACACTTATGATAAGAATTTAAATAAAAAATAAATATAGGTCTCTGAACCTATGCTCGAATTGCCCGTGAATTCGTCCTTAAAGGTTACTAGGTTACAATATTATAAAAAGGTGCTCTAACAAAATATCTGCCACACAAAAGTTTTATTAAAATTGGTCCAGTAGGTAGTTTTTGCGTTAGGTAAACCAACAAACAGATAAAAAAACTAAAAATCTGTGGATTCACACCTAAATCCAGTATCGCAAATTTGTTTTTATATCTCCAATTTACAAACACGCTTATTTTAAAGTTTTATAGGTAATTTGTGTAGATTCAAATAAATATACGTAGAAAAACATACAATTAAAAGAAAACGAACAAGTAAGACAGAATACCTGGCAATGGGACAGGGACTCGGCTACAGTCAGTGCAAAACTGACTAGATAGGAATTGAAACTAATCTGAACTATTTCTAAACTATTATAAAACTGCAACAGAAGTGTGTCGATACTGCACATTGATGATATTTACTTTGTTTTTAGGTCCCTGACGACTTTAAATCGACCTTTTTTATAATTTTTGTCTGTCAGTTCGTTTGATTGTTCAAGCATCACACAAAAACTACTGAACCGTTTTTGATAAAACTTTTTTAGTTCGTTAGCTTAGGATTTGAAAATCTGGTATAATTACTATAATTTGTGCGGACGAAGTCGCGGGTAAACTGTAGTAGGTATATCCTAAAGGCACTATAAATTTTCACAAGTTCCGACCTTCGAAGGGTCGCAGGTATTAGGTTAGCTCTTATTTTCGGATTCGGATATTAGAACACGAGGCCAAGGTCACAGGATTTAAAAACATTTTGTGATACCTACTAAACAAGTTTCAAACCTTATCAATGCAAAAAGTTAGAAACTTTGGTAGGTATTATCAATTTCAATCTTATTTCCAATGGGATAGACAAGGGTAACACCAGAAAAGCAGAACCCAGGTCCTGGGTTCTGCTTTTCTTTTAGCTGGCCTGGGCACTGGCTTCCTATTCTGCAACCTCTACAGGCCCAGTAGCTGAGTAGCTGGTCCAAGGCTCAAGACGAGACGAGACGCTGGTCTCGTTAAAGACCCCCCTTCTGGGGGTACCCGGACATTCGAACTTCGCAATTGCGTGAACGTTTTCGTTCCAATGTCAACTCTATTACAATGACGTTCGGACCGATACGGTCGCGAAATATCGAAAATCGAAAGACCGGGTACAGGGCCTGGTCTAGCTCTTGTACATTATGATTTTACCTCGGCATGTGAGTGTGCCAAAGAAATCTCGTCCCTGTTAAGGCCTCCACGTAGTAAAATATACCTTCAAACATTCTCAATGAGGTGAACTTGCAGCCTAACCGAGGATGCAGCGAGCGACAACGAGCAGCGAGCGAACCCCGCTCGTGCAGCCGACCTACATGTTTGAGTCGAGCGTCACGCGCAGGTACCAGAAGCGTCTGCGAAACTTCCAGTGCGCTATCTGCATCAGTTTAATGTAAGTACCGGAGATTTTCAAACCAGGCCATGGTCCATTGCGTTTTTTAATAAACTTATGTACGAACGAGATAGCTCGGTGACGGAAAACCTCAAGAGGAAACACTGATTTCTGTGTACGCTGAAGAAGACATTCTGATGTATACCTATCCTATGTGAAGTCTACGAATCCGCATTGGGCACGCGTGGTGGACTAACGCCCAACCTTGAGAGTAGGCTTGTGCCCTGAAGTGGGACGTATATATAAGAACCGGAGATTCCTTAATAAAGCAGAAGTGCTCAATTACTACATTGTGAACTCTGCCTTCCCTTGTTTTCTGATCTATTGTCCTTTTCAACGTGTTTCTTGAGCAAACCAATACGTTTGATTTGGTATCTAAAATTTGCAAAATACATAATATGGATCTTAGCATCTTGTGGATGTTCCACATACTGTGCCATTATTACAAACATTTAAATCATTATTAATTAGTAGTAGCTGAGGCTTGAAGGGACTGACTGACAGACAACAAAATCTCGACAGAACTTTACAACACTCGTCCATGCATCATGGTAGCTATCAACTTCTACCCTATCCCTTCAACAAAACCTCTATGTGTCACATCTCCTGCAGGACAATCCTCGGCGTAGCCCTCATAGTAACAGTGGGGTACAATCTAAGCCAGGACATGGACGACGATGACAACGTCACTCAGACTCCCATACCGCAGACTGTTGTACCTGATCCCCCTAGGAACCTGACCGGGGTGGCTCCTGAACTGGCACCGCTGTTGACCCTGTCCTGGCCGTTGGAAGGTAAGACATGTTTTTGATTCCACTTAGGCCACCTCACCCAGAGACAACTCGCGCCTCGAAGGTCCATGTAGCCAGCTGCGAAAAGGGCCTTGTCGCCTCGCTAGTGTCTCCGCGAAACTCCAGGTGAGTTTCACGGAGCCTTCATCTTTAGGTCTTGTTTGGTAGCTAGTTCGGATAGTTGAAATAACTCGGATGAAATGTTCCGAAACTTGTAAAAGTGTGCCTTAAATTAAGGTAGGGTACCAAAAGTAATAGGAAATATTCTTACAAGGGTCCCAGATGAGGTCTGAATTTTACTATGAACCTTGACTTTGGTGAGGTACCTAGTCAATAAGTTCATATATTCTAAATAATGCCTTTTTAGTATTGCATCATCTTTATATTTTAGCTGGTTATTATGTTAACCACAAAATCGACATCAGGTCAACTTTGAAAATATTTGTAACTGCGCTGCGGTCGAATGACTTTCGAATGCTTATCATTAAAATATCAATAATGTAATTTAAATTAGATGAAAAAAACACATCTAGGCATGTACCTAACCCAGTACTTAATGAAAATACCTCAAAATAAATCCTTCTAATTTCTCTGTGGCAAAAAAGCCCGAAATTATAGGCATAACTTGAGGATTTCCATTTGTTGTAATATCAATACTGTACCTCTGGTGAAAAACGGTGCAAGTATAGTTGTATCCAACTGTACCTTTTTTCACTAGAGAGACAGTTTACAGAATTATCAAGACAAGTTGAAAGTTTCTCCCTCTCCCAACCAGGAAAACCACCAGCAAAATGGATATCAAACCCACCAACCCCCTCTGCAATCAAGTCAGCAGTAGCCCACGGTAAGGAGGCTCTGACCAACCGCACCCGACTGGAGAGCGACAGGAAACCGTTGGAGAGGAACACGCCGGCCATCAAGGCACAGAGAGCGGCTGCCACTTCTGCACATGTGAAGCCACTCGCTGATGCTGCTTATGCTGCCGAACAGGCTACCAGGGCTTTGGCTAATGGGTAAGTTTATGTCTAATGGAGGACTGTTTAATAATGTGGTACAAAATCAACAACAATAAACATTTTATTCGATCACAAAAAAAACGCGTCGAACGCCGCTTCGTCGCTAGGTGAACACAAAACAGACAGACATACTTATACAACAGACAGATAGCCTCTCAAACTTTGCTTCGGGTTTAAACATTTTACTTAAAACAGTGTCAATAATCGCCACGTCTGGTAGGCTATCGTCAGTCGCAGAGTTAGATGAAAGTATTAGACATAAGTAGGTAAGCAAGTGAATGCTGCTTTTCAATTCATTGTCGAATTTCATTGTTTCCTGTTTCGATATCCAGGAGTCTTGTCGCACTGGGGTTAGGCAGAGACAACGAAACGCCACCTCCTGATCAGATCCTCTGGATCCTGACCGACCTCATTCGCTTCCTCCACATTCATAGTCTCCTCATGCATGCTCGTCAGTTTCGGATTCATCTGACCCTGGCCCTTTTTAAGCACGTAACCTATTTGGTCAGTGTATTACGTCTAGGCCCTTTCGAACATTTCCACTGAAGCTTCCCTTATAAATTGCCCTCGACAATATAATCTCATCCATTCTCTCCAATGACCAAACCATCCCCACATACCTTTCTCTATACTTGTTACTAAATACATCCTCTTTCAGACCACAAAGTTCTCGTTAAATTCGTCACACTATGAAATTACGTTTTCTGTGTTTAGATGGAAACAGAAGGTTCAAAACTCAAATCATTATTGACTTATCCTAGCCTACTTGGTATAAGAACATGCTATTTCGATGTCAAGACGTCGGTCTGCAATTCTCAATTAGTCTAATAGAGCGGAAAGGCCTATAATCGTCTACCTAGAGCTATTCCATATTGTGAATTGAAATAAACTATCCTATATATTCCTATAACTGCAGCCCGAGAGCTTAGATATTACGTTTCTTAGTATTAAACGCATTTTAGGTATTTGCCCATTTTCTACCTGAGTTTTGCACCAACTAATAATTAGATATAGGTATGTTTAAGTTTAACGTCAAAGCTGTTGGCTTATCGGACATCGAATCTTCAGAGGTCAAATTGATATTTTGATAGTGAATATAATTGTATAATATACAGATTCGTACATTATTAAGTTGACGACACTTACCTACCTAGATACTTAATCCATCCCTATCATCGACCTAAGCAAACCTTGAAGTTACGATTTTTGTACTGTGCAATTGTAGCAAGGTTTTAGGGCTTCGGGATATAAACTTACGTGTCAAGTAAAAGGGTGGCCCTTCATTCAAAAAATAACCGTTTTCAACTGACTTCGAAAATCGAGAAGGAAATCCGGTCAACTGTTTTTTTTATCAAGTTTTACTCTATTTTTTATTTTGTATTACTAGTTAATATTAAATACATATGCATTTTGACGAAGTTCGTTTAGATGACTTTAACCGGAACCTAGATTCGAGCACGATTCGAGAGTAAAAAAAATATATTTTTTCTTGACCTTCCTAGCGCCAGTACACAAAGTAAAACATTACCCTTCCTTTGCGTCGCGCAGCCGGGTAAAAATACAATGTGTCCTTAGGCCCATATTAAAGAGGAAATGCCTAAAAAAGATAGAAGTACCTGCCTAGGTCCATTTTTTTACCTCATTTTCAAATTAATTTTTTAGGAAGTTAGAATACGAAAGCGGCCTTAACAGTTTTTTGGGTTATTTTCGGTGTGGAAACCAAAAAAAAAACTTGTAAACGTGCCTATCCAGTATGGAGATCGGTTCCATGTCCAAGCCAAACCATTCGAGCTACCTACCTAAACAGTAGACTTTTAAATTGTGAAACAAGCCCTGTCCAAATATAGGGTAAAATGAGAGCGGTCTACGACCCTACCGGTCGATACATTGTAATCTAATACGCTGTCTAAACCACGATACTCTAGCCGCACCGGTCTGGCTTCATTACACTTCGATAACCACTGTACAATGTATTACTATTATTAAGTAGGATCTACCAATTTTAGTTCATAGATATTTGATAGTTTTTGAACGACATGTAAGTTTTTGTAACGTAAAGGTATCGAATTCGACGACGAATAAGCCATGGCGGTCTAATAGTCGGAGAAATCTACGGATTTTTGTATGGAGTAGGTTGCATTAATTGCACTTTAGGTGATAGTTGGAAATATTAGTAGATACACACTAGAAAAACATAAATTTTCAATTATCCCCGATTTTTTATTGTGTATAATGGAATAATTAAGACATTTAAAAAACATTAAATTTAGGTATGAACAAAAAATGGAAAACTAGTGATTTTGTACAGGACGGCTTCGTTCAATACATTTTATTTATAGCAATAATAATTATTTATAGCCCGGTTAATATCGTAAATTTGAGTAGATATTCAATATTTTGTAAGTATTAAAAAATTATAACCTCAAAACTTAATTATTTATTGTTTGTTTGTACACAATAAATTTGCCTTGTGATAATTAACTGTCTCTTTTGCTGGTATGCTGGAAGAAATATCTTTAGAAATAAGATTGCCCTTTGTACATTTATATAGATTTTAAGGTATTTCTTAGGGTCCTCAGCCTATATAACCACCAAATTTCGACAAAAGTGTAATAAACTAACAATAAAATTAGTTCAAACACAATTTACTAAAGTGTCTTTAATGCAATCTCAAACCGTATTTTTCCGTATAAAATAAATATAAATAATTTTGAGTATAAAAGCTATTTGTAGAATCGAATAATCTAGTAATCGTGTTGCGGTACAATTCCATGGGATCCTTACAGGGTGTTAGGCTAGGCAGTTGCATTACTTTAATGGGTGATACTTAACAACTTTTTCAAAGAAACAAATATTTAAAAAAAAACAAAGGAAAGGAAATACAATATAAAGGAAATTTGAAAAAAAAATCGACCTTTCTTACCAAAGTTCGATCAGCTGATTGCATTTAGTATGGACAGATCAACATTATTTTTACGAATTTCCAAAATTTTTCTTAGGGAAAGTTGTTCATCAGTGTCATGGAAACATTTAATGTAATGCAACTGTTATCCCTAACACCCTGTAAGTATACCACTTTATCCCTTCTTGTTGTTGGACATTTATAGTCTCCCCAAGCTTTTCCATTCTTCCACATCCCGCAGAATTCTACTGTGCCTACATAACAGAACTAATGATAATAAGCGGGAAAGTATGCCTACCCCATTAACGACCTAATCAATTTTTTCCATCTGTTCGCGATCGTCTAGACAAAGCGTGGCTAAAGGTAGATCACTGCGTAGCCCAATTTCTTACTGGACATTGTAACTTTAAGGGAAAGCTATTTTATTTTAAATTGGTTTCGTCACCTTTATGTGAATGTTCTGTTGACAGTAACGAGTTCGAACAGACCGCTCATCATATTCTTTGGGAGTGTGAGCTCTGGTACGCCGAGCGCCAGACCATGCTTGACTCAATAAAATCGTTTTCTGGTGTCCCTTACTACATGGATCTTGTTGCGACTAGGGATACCTTCCGTGCGTTCAGATGTTTTTGCCATACTTATTACTGGAAGCAAAATAGGTCATAGTTTCAGTACAATGTTAGGTTCTTATTGTTTTATTTTGTATTTTTGGTGCTTTTGCGGTCGTGTCTTCAACACTGCCATAAATGATCTCTTGAATTGGCTCTCTAATAGCCATGTTTTTTTTTCCTTCTTATTGCTGTCTCCCGTTCGCAATGGAGGGAAGTCGGATATTTCGTTTTCCTACTCCTCCTATCTTCTTTGATTAATTCATTGCGGGTTCCAAGACAGATTAGAGTCATCCCCCGGGCTCGCTGGACTTCATTGTCCAGTGTTGTGAATGGTCGCCGCTGTTGATCCTGGCTTACAGGAGTTACAGCGGTGGGAATGTGTGGTGGGCCTATGCCCGATTTAATTAATTATTACCCCATTAACGATTGTCGACACAACTTAGGCAAACTTAGCGGCTACAGTCTATTTATTTAAATAATCCAGGCAGTCAACATATATTTATATTATGATATGAGTATTATTGAGTATTATGTTACTCGAAACTTGATATTTACTAAGTACCTACCAAGATTCATCATCGATATATTGATACGGCCAATGAATCAACTTTCTTTCTTCTTTCTTTTCGTGTGGGTAGAGCCCTGGTGTCCGAGTTTTTCAGACCGCCTTACGGCCTCTGACGTAGTTTTTAGGTATGTTACGACTACTACCACCAGAAATTGTAGCCGGGACGAACGGCTTAACGTCGAATAGCACGATAAGCACGGAATCATTTTTCTATTCAGACAATCAGGTGATTTAGCCTGCAATGTCCTAACCAACTGGGGATAAACGCACAAAGTGACATATCACTAGGTGGAAATCGAACCCGGGACCTCCGTGTAGAGAGCCCAAATCTAGTAATCTAGAGAGATCTACTGATATTTATCGATTATTTACTACACTAACAATCTTAAGAGGTGGTTGGTAGTTGTAGCAGAGTTTTTCACCACCCTGAGAGAAATAAATGAGTCCATTTTAATAATGTACCATCGAACTATTGGAATCATTACCCGTAGAACCTTTTCACAGCAAACTATTTGCTGTCACGTTTGAGAGAAGCTTAATGACGTTAATACACGTGACCATGACAAGGTTCTACGATGGGTCTGGATCATGATTCAAATTGGTCGATTGGACCTGATGTTTCATAAACAACTACCCATATCCCCAGCACGAACGGTTCAACCCGAGAGGGCGGAGTTGGCATCGGCCCCTCCACCAGCGGGTCCTTCCCGGAGCCCCCCTACTGCCTGCACGACGTTCCCCCCTGCGCCCTCTCTAAGTACAGGACCCAGGACGGCAGCTGCAATAACTTGAAGAACCCTTTGAAGTGGGGCGTTTCCAACATTCCCTTTAGAAGGGTACTACCTCCTGATTATGGTGATGGTAAGTATATTTACATATACACGACCGCAAGCACAGTCTGTAGTGAACCTGCCTGCTGTGCCGAGAGTCGCGGGTTCGAATCCCGTAAGGGACAAATATTTATATGATGAATATGAATATTTGTACCCGAGTCATGGATGTTTGTATGTATATATGTATTCTATATCGTTGTCTAGTCATCATAATACAAGTCCAGGTACTTTAAATGTGACTAGATAATTTGTGTGACAATGTCCAAGATATTTATTTAATCCCATAAGGTCAAAATCTTTACTAGGTAGTTAATGGGTGCCTCACAATAAACAATTAATGCTCTCTAATTTCATTTCATGTTCTCTTTCGATAGAAAACGTATCGTTTTAATATTTCATGTCACAAACGGTCTTTTCATAGTAGGTAGGTATAATATTGTGGTAAAGGACCAATGATATCCAAAATTGCTAAACTTTTTATGCAGGTTTAATTATTAACTTCCTGCTTTTCAAAGCGTAATAAATAGATTAGGTAATTAGAGTTTTATAGACACCATTCATATAGAGTCTACATTCAAATATGGCATCAAACAGAATGATCTTTGGCCCAGTATTATCTATATCGCATCATTGAGTTCTTTGTCTCTCGCTAATCTACTCTATTAACAAAGAACCCACAATGCTTTTCATTCATTGAAGTCACAATTCGACCTTGGTGTCCTTACTTCATTTCTTCTACGTGTGGTTAGAAACAATTTCCATCAAGTCCAAATGATCCTAAAACCCCGCAGGCATAAGTTCTCCTCGTACGGGCATCGATGGGGCGTCTCTCCCGAGCGCTCGTGACGTCAGCGTCACGGTCCACCGGCCTAGCTACGCACACGACTCCAAGTTCACAGTGATGCTGGCCGTCTGGGGACAGTTCATCGACCACGACATCACCGCCACTGCTCTCAGCAAGGGTGAGTATATCTGCGATGATCAGGTTCAAGCTTTGCTCCAAGGAGGCGACATTGCACAATATACCAGGTGAGATAGGAGCCACAATTCCAAGTTCACAGTGATGCTGGCCGTCTGGGAAATGTTCATTCGACCATGACATCACCGACACCGCTCTCAGCATGGTGAGTCTGCTAGAGTTTAAGCTCTTCTTTTCCATTCTAACGAAGTGAAATTAGTAAAGGGTCATGCATGCTGATGGCCGTCTGGTGACCGTTCATCACTGATACTGGTCTCAGTAAGGGTGAGTAAAACCACGACTAAACCAACTATACGAGGCACATATAGACCACGACTTCACTGCTACTGTTTTTAACAAGAGTCAGTATATTTGCGATGGTCTATCAGGTTTAAATTTCTCAAAGGGTTTAAGCCAGGTCGTCTTCAGGATTTTACCGAGGAAGACATAATAATCATCATACATCGGCTCTGCTACGCTTATGACTCCAAATGGAGCCTGGGAGTTCACTGGAGTTGTGATGGAGTTTGGCACGCTTCCTCTATCTTTTCGTGAGAGCCTTTTTTATAAAAAGTTATTTACCTACTATGAACTTTTAATTAAATATATCTTCTCATGATGTGATTCCCCCCGCAGGAGTGAACAGTAGCGCCCTCTCGTGCTGCGACCCGAGCCAGTCTCAGCACCCGGAGTGCTTTCCGGTGCCGCTGGACGCGGAGGACCCCTTCTACCAGAGATACAACCTCACCTGCATGGAGTTCGTGCGATCTGCCCCCGCACCTACTTGCAGTTTTGGTATGTACTTGTAAATGTCTTTAAGGTTGGTTGGTTGGTTGACGGCTGTATCCGGGTGGAAGGAAAATTTTTTGCTAATTTCAATTACACAATAATTATTATTCTTTACTTCACACTAAAACAAATTCTCCTGCCTTTCTCGGTCATAACGATTTTTTTTATTTAGTAGCTGATTTAGATGAACCTTTTTAAATCAGAAATAGAAACAAATTATTTTAAACCAATCAATCAATTATACTTTAGACGTTTGTCATGAAATTACAATTCCTCGCCATCTACAGCTAAATAAAAACGTATTAACCATTCTGTCAATTTCTATCACAACATCAACCATGGAGACGAAAATTGTGAAGTCCAATACACGTAGGTACCCAATGATGCGTGTTGGAATAACGAGCATTCACTCTCAACGCGACACCCTTTGCTCCATTAGTAAGGCGTGTGGAAGCAGATGATGACAGCTAACTATCCGCCAGGTCCCCGTCAGCAGCTGAACCAAGCGACAGCCTTCCTCGACGGTTCCGCTGTCTACGGCTACGCAGAGAACCGCACCTTGCGCCTGCGCACTGAAGACGGCACCGGCACACTCAGGATGCTGAAGATCGGCGCCAGGGAACTACTGCCGCCCTCTACCGACCCCAACGATGGCTGCAATACTGTCGAGATGAACGCGCAGGGACGATACTGCTTTGAGACTGGTAAGTTTGGAAGATCAGTAGTGAACATAAGCTAGAATAGTGACACTAACATCAATACTCATGGACAACATTCTCTTATGTATAACTTTGTTCCTAGTTACGTGTCGCTTTTAGCGTCGCGTCGGGGACGCATCGTATTGACTTTCCATGAAATCACTCAAATCCCACGTGACGTTTTACTCACGTAGGAAAGGTTCCATCTAACTGCGATCGACAATATACATGCCAAACTTAGTTATGGCTAAGCCTTCCATATAGTAAGTTTGACGATAGTTGAGACAGTGACGTCATACCCATTTACTACGCATAACCATGACGTCTCTTGACTAAGGCTCTTCCTGGCTTCTATCCTTTGATACTTCAGCTCAATTTAATACTTTCTAACGTGTGAATTCAAGACAATTTATTCATTTCATTTTTCATTTATTCATATAGACAACAATACATCATACATTTCACACCTTAGACAATAGTGATAATAAAGAGTGACTTGGCTTAGATGAACGTTTTTTTTTTTATATTATTATCTAGGCGTTGCAATAGCAATCCAGAATGACCAAAGAGGTCTGTGCCAGGATTAACTATTCTTCCATGATTTGCTTGATCTAACAAATATGGTCAACAACGTAACGCTTTTTTCACAATTGCTTCAAAACAAGACAACTTTCTTGATCTTGCAAATACAGACAACCAAGACTTTTCGCATTCGAAACGTAGGGAACTCAGCAATTTTACATCACGTATCGCTCATTGTTTGCTTATCAAATTAAAGATTGAAAAAGTGGTCTCGGGCGGGATCAAAGAGTAATATAAGTATACTAGCTTTTGCCCGCGACTTCGTCCGCGTGGACATGTAATTTTGTCTAAAGTCTCGTCTAAGGTCATGAAGGTCATGGTCCGAACCAAGTCTAGGAATCCTGGCATGTAACATTCTAATGGATAGATTAAGGAATGGGCTGATAAAAGACACAGGCTAGAATGCTCTGGCCTCTCGGGTCTGCAACACTGCAGGAAATTCATCTGCAATCTTCTTATTATCGTGTGGGCAAAGCCCTGGTGTCAGAGTATAACAAATATAACAACACGAATCCCACAGTTCATACTGAACAACAGCAGGAGCAAAGCTCGTGCCATCGTCGGAGCCCTCACCGGGCACTACGCAACAGGCACGATAAAGCTCACTCTTAGATCCCGGTTGCCGAGCGTGTGGAGAGGAGGAGGAAACCATGAAACATTTGTACTGTGTGACTGCGATGTCTTGGTGGGTAAACGTATGTGACTCCTGAGAGATGGTTATTCATTACAGGTTTCTTGCCCTGAACGCTATTGCCTCCCTCATTTTCCAAGTTTTTCAAGGATGAAGAAAATAATATGTAGGGGTCAATACAAAAGATAGCATTGGGTCGAAGTGTTGCTGGCTTGCCATTTCCCATAATAAGATAAGAAAATCATGAACTTAAGATAAATCAAAATCAGAAAGTACCCCAAGTAAGTCTGTAGTTATCAGATAAAAGTCATTCACTGGATCCATCACTTTAATTTTTCTACTGTTCGTCGTTTATTAGTTTTTTATTTATGTCGATATCAGGGTCCTGGGTTCGAAACCCGGTTCGGTCATGGATGTTATAAATGTTTGTGCCGTTGTTGTATGGTTTCTATAATAAAAAGCCTGTAGTGCTTGCTTGGAATCATAACAATGTTCCTGTAAGCGTTATTTATTTATTTAATTATTTTTCGAATTCAGCCGGTAAGTAACTATACAATCAAATCTGTAAGACCGAACATCTGAGATGTCTTGAGCGTGAATTAAGTATGGTACTTGCTTCAAAAAAACACCCAACGCCATCTATTAAGATGAAAACAATACTACGATAAAATTATTAACACTAACTTTAGAAAAGGTTAAAAGAAAGAGGATTTTTAGTATTTGCCGACCCGGTTGGTGTAATGGTTACCACGCCGGACTGCCAAACCAGAGTCCTGGGTTCGAGTCCCGGTTCGGTCTTGGATGTTATATGTTTATGCCGTTGTTTTATATGGTTTCCACAATAAAAAGCCTATAATGCCTGCTTGGGATAATTAAAATAATGTTTGTGCCTGTGAGCGTTATTTATTTATTTGTTTAATTATTGTTCTCGCGTTCTCCGCTGGAGAATACGCTTGCCCGGTGTGGGGCCGATCTGCCCACACCAAGCTGGTGGATACCGGCACTAAACGAAACGTGTCGGATTATAACTGGATGCTTGAAACCGACTCCAGTACAGTTGCTTTACCCACTGGCTGGCATAGCGCCCCCAAATGTAAGTAGGGCTGTGGCAGGTTCCTCAGAGAGAGCCCAAATGGTGGACGACACACGACATCGCATGCATGGCCTTATGCCTGCGCCGCAAAGGCTGCCAAGCCGACGCAGCTTTATGAAGTGTCTCGACCCACTGGATACTGGCCCAGCGAAAGCAAGGTGTACTCTATGGCGACAAAAAGTGTCCCTCCCAACTCCATTTGTGTCGCCGTCTGAGAGCCTCACGCCTAGACATGACTTGCCTTGGGCGACCTGGAAGTCTTTAAACCGACTTCGAACCCAGGTCGGTCGCAGTAAGGACAACATGGTCAGGTGGGGATACTCGGATGCGCAAAATGTGACTTGCTTGTGTGGAACTCCACAAACGATGGCCCATCTCACATCGTGCCCTGCGTGTCCTAACATCTGCACGCAGGAGGAGCTCATGACCGCTAGCAACGGTGCAGTATCGGTTGCCCGATTCTGGCAAGCTACTATTTAGAGACTTTGTTTAGAATTTGAAGTCGACACGATAAAAAAAAAATATTTTTCCAATTCGCCCAGTACCTATACAATCAAATCTGTAAGACCGAATTTCTGAGCCGTGTTGATGATTGAACCACAAACATACAATTAATATTAGTGAGATACCTAGTAGGATGGTAGGATTAAAATTAGAAAAAAGCAAAAAGAGAACATCCTGCGCTATTACGATTAAGGTCAGGCCCTTAACATATCAAGCCTAACTGCCTCTGTCTAATCCGGTGAAAAAAGGATATAGTTGTTGAATGTATTTAAAAAAAAAATAAAAAAAAATATTCTCGACCAAGAATCGAACCTCCACCTCATGCACGAAAATCTAACCATATACCAAATATACTACACAGCTGTTGTCAAAACTGTTGAAAAAAGCAAATACTATTTTCATCACTGAAATGGGCTGACGTAACCTCAGGGTTAAAAGCTACAAAAAAACAAAAGAATTAAAAAAAAATCACTGAAATCTACACAAATGCATCTTTCAGCGTCAAATTGGCGCTAGTGAGCATAGAATAAAAACGTGGTACATGTTTCAGCATGATAAAACATTGTAATTTATCCCACAGGAACCCATTACTGGGATAAAAAGTATCCTATATGTTAATCCAGAACACATTCTATCTGCGTGCCAAATTTCATCAAAATCCATTCAGCCGTTTATGCGTGCCACAAACATACAACATTACAACCTTACAAACATCGTCACAAACCTTCACGTTTATAATATTAGTGAGATTATTAGTTCTTCTTCGTGATGGCATTTTTCATTACTGAAAACAATCAAGTGTACTGGCAGATACAAAATTATTTTTTAAGTATGATTATCACTGAACGGAACGCGTCGGGGCGCATTATATATATATTACTTTATTTTTTATATATTTAACTTAATATGCTGACACTTTTTTAAGAGGTTGATCAGACCATCAAACAGCTTTCTCTATGGGACTAACATCGAAATCGCGAAAAAAATCTTCTGCCCCATACAGGGGTCTACCCGGACGAATACTATATACAATGTTCTTTTTTCTTGACCCGGACATTCGAACGTCGCAATTGCATGAAAGTTATCGTTCCAATGTCAACTCTATTACAATGAAGTTCGGACCGGAACCGAAACGGTCGCGTTATATCGAAAATCTAAAGTCCGGATACATGGCCTGGTCAGCACTCGCTGTCAATTTGCGTGCATTTTCTTCTATCGACTCGATGGCATGTCATTTTATATTTTTCCAGCCCAGTATTTTGCCACGCGGATAGCACTACCAGCAGCGTCCATACACTCCATTCGCGTGCAAGTTTGCATTCTCCTTACTCCGGTCGACTTGAGATCGGAGCCTGTTTAAAGACCTCCAAATCGGCCTGGGTAGTTCATGTCCTGGGGGAAGGCTTTCCGAGGGGGGGACAAACGGGTCGGGTAGCGTGCTCTTCCTTCGCCAGAGGTCACATCTAGCTCGAGGACCATTACCAATACCTTGTATAGGGTGGACACACTTCAGAAAGTTTTTGCGGCTCTTGAGCCTTTGAGGTACTGTGGAGTATCTGAACATAGGATGCCATGGATCAACCTCGAGTTTTGCTCTTTCAATGCGTGCATTTGAAACAACGGCTGAGGCGCACGTATGCGCCTGGATTCCAGCGAATAATTTCGTACGGAAGGACGCAGTCGGCTATTGCCGAATGTTACATTAATTAATGTAAAGATCATATCATGCGACAGCCGTAGGGCTGTGGAAGGTTCCTCAGAGAGAGCCCAAATGGTGGACGACACACGACACGGACGGACCGCAGCACGGACTACAAACTTTGAGTCAAGATAACTTTAGAACTAAACATTTAAAAGGAAATCACAGATATTGGCTTCTAGATTGTTTTAAAACCATTCATTTTTTACTTTAATTACTAAATGTTTAAACTAAGCTTCGTTTTGTATGGAGCGCCGTAGAAAAATATATTATCCACTTAATCGAATCGGGCGCAAAATGCACGGCGGCACATCGCATCGGCGGCATAAAAAACCGACCCTTATTAATTTGTTAGAGTTCGTTCGTTTGTATTTTAGTAATAATTTACGGTATTTCAAAATAGTTTCTTACCTGTCTTATAATTGCTTTAAAATATTAGCTATTATCCAGTCTTGCGTAAAATGTGTATTACATCACACTGTGTGATTACACCGTAAATAAAAACATTCCGAATTAAAAATCGAGTTTTAGACATCTTTCGGCTACTGATTTGAAATCATGATTATATTCTCTTTGTTTGAAATTTTTTTTAATAATTACTCCTGCTCATGTACGTGTACGTAGTACTTACTATCTCTATGCTCCTGCTTTGGTTGCACTGTAATTCTACAAAATGTCAAGAAATTTGTAGTTCGAATCTTTTTTTCTTGTGGCCAGTACTAAGGTTTTTTTTGTTATGCAAAGGTTTTCTCCATGGAGTTTGAAAGATTTTATAGCCAAAAAGAAAAACAATGTTATACTAACAATGCACTGGACAATGATAAAATTTATAATTATTGGTATTTATTTTGTAATTTGTTGTTATTTTCGTTATTTATAAATGAAACAGTCTTCAGAATTAGCTTACTTTATTACAAGTCTTTTAATTTTAATTAGTGTTACTTACTTGAAATTGAAATGGCACCGTACATTGGTTGCACTTGCGGTTACATGTTTATATCTCCGGCTCCCGTAAATGTAGCGAGATAAATTATATACCAGATTTTAAGTCAGATCATAAGCAATCAAACAAAAAAAGTTTCATCAAAATCGGTTCAGTACATTTTGCGTGATGCTCGTTCAAACAAACAAACAAACAAACAAATAAACAAACAAACAAACACACAAACAAACAGACAGACAAAAAATCCAAAAATTGGTGATATGGAATCAGGGACACCTAAAAACCATATCGTAATTTTTTTTTTGCTAATATCTTCAATGTACAGACAAACTTCCTGCTACAGTTTTATAATAGTTTAGATTAGGGCGGGACTTGAACACGCACTCTTCCAAACCGGGGAACTGCGTTATCTAATTTCGCCACCGAGCCCACTACCCAGAGAACGAAATTATCAATCTGTTGCGGCTTAAGGGACGTGATAACGCAGTTCCCCGGTTTGGAAGAGTGTGTGTTCAAGTCCCGCCCGAGACAAATTTTTCAATCTTTAATTTGATTCGAAATAGCGCAACATGGCTGTAACATGTTTAAAAATCAATAATATTTAAAATTTTTTGCTTAGTCTCGTATCTCATCGTTTTACCAATAAACTCTCCAGGAGACGACCGTGCCAACGAGAATCTTCACCTGACCACGATGCACCTGATCTGGGCGCGACAGCACAACCGGCTGGCCTCTCTACTGAAGGGCATGAACCCGGCCTGGGACGAGGACACGCTCTACCAGGAGGCGAGGAGGATCGTAGGCGCTCAGATGCAGCATATCACCTATGAGGAGCTACTGCCTTCTGTGCTTGGTGAGACATGTTTAGCTTAGGAGGGCAACCAACTCACGACAACACAACCGTCTCGCCTCGATACTGAAAGGTGTGAACTCGGCCTGGGACGAGGACACGCTTTACAAGGAGGCGAGAAGATGCAGCACATCGCCTATTTAGGAGGGAAACAAACTCGCGACAACAAATCCGGCTAGCCTCACTGCTGAAGGGCGTGAACCCGGCCTGGGACGAAGCCATGCTCTACCAGGAGACGAGGGCCGTCGGCGCTCAGATGCAGAACATCACCTATGAGGAATTACTGCTTTCCACGCTTGGTGAGACTACCATGTTTAGTATTTAGAAGGGGGATAAATTGCAACCGACTATCTTTCTCTTCGTTTTCACGCTAATTAGAACGGCCCCACAATCGTCTTGTCTCAAACATTGCTTGCCGGCCACTCTACAGATGTCCGACCATTTTGCTGCTGGTCTGGCTGCACCCTTCACACGGCTGAAATTCCGTCAATGCTTTTATCCATCTGCCATCATTTGGTCAGGGTAAGTGTCCTGCCCACTTCCACATCGAAATCAACTTGACGATATCAACTACTTATGTTCGACGTCTGATTTCGACATTCGGGATTGTTCCTAGCTTAGCTCTTTCCACTGCCATAGAGTTGTCCTTGTGGTTTTCATGCCTAACTTTGACTGATCAGAGTCCATGTTTCAGAACCACGTGAAAGTGGGCAGAACACCTATTTGCTTTATACGAATTCTTATGGAAAGAAGACTAAGACGTTGTCAATGTGGGTGTCGCACTCAACAAGCATTCGGTCTGTGTCCGGCAGGTGAGGACGTGATGTGGGCACTGAACCTGACGCTGAAGGAACAAGGCTACTCCGACGTGTATGACCCGGACGTGGACCCCTCCGTAGCCAACCACTTCTCCGCCGCCGCCTTCAGATTCGCTCACACTCTGCTACCGGTAAGCTCACTAACTGATTTGATGACTAGGTACTGCAACTAGGTATCTTAGATTTGTTTTGAAATCAGCTGTCTAACAAAAACCTAATCAGATTATAGATACGATACGCCTCTGATTTGATTCTACATTTTTATGGCTATAAACTTCGATGAAAGTAACGAATTTCATCGAAGCCTAGGTATAAAAATAACTCATTACCATTAAAAAGTTGCCATCTAATGCTAACAAGTCCCAGAAACTTTATAATTCTGTCACAAAATAACGTTAAAGGTCAAGAGATCTGATTTTGTGAACCGCAGGATAAAGAAGTTTCCATAATCATTATTTAGTTTTATCACGGCTGATTTCCAAGCAATTATGCCTGTGGATGAGCTACTAGGATCTTGAACGTAGTGAGAGCTCTTCCTTATTAAATACAGGAGTTTCACACAAAAAATTTTCTTTGCCATTTCACCATCAACCCTGTTGTTCCAGGGTCTGATCCGCAGCGCGGACCTGGCGACAGGCTCCATCAACTACATCCAGTTGCACCAAATGCTGTTTAACCCCTACGCACTCTACCAGGACAAGGGTCCCCGGCAGTCCGTCAAGTCTGCCCTGGACACTCCCGTACATAGCACCGACCCTCATGTTACTGACGAGGTAATAATAATAATAGGTATATTAAAATATGCTGAAGTTATCTGCTTTGGGACGAAGGTGATATTATAGAAGCAAATATTTCAAAGGTTAGAAAAAATTGACCCCTTATAAGCGCCAGGTCACACTTCTCATCATGAAGAGAATTTTCGAAATTTCCTTGATCGATCGATGCCAAAAATCGAAGTTATCTTTGCATTTTTGGCATCTTGCAACTTCGCTAGTCGAAAATGGCATTATGAATAAAAAGAAATAGGTAGTAGAAAGGAATAAGACAGCAAAGGGAGAGGATTGTTGTAGGCGGCTTTTGCCTCAAAATTAATAGTTCTAGATAACTTTTTGTTGATCCGCGATATTTTAATACTCTGTAGACACCTATCGCACAAGCGCATTAAGTAATATCGCAAATACCGGAGCGAAGTCGCAACTGTACCTACTGCCGCGACTAAGCAACTAAATCACCACGGCACTGATTGATCTCAGAAATATCATGGCGATATCGCTGTGATATCACAACGACATTGTTCCGTCAACGCCTACGCTCAAAAATCGCTTGTCCAATCTAACATTCAACCCGACACGGCAGTGTGTACAATAAAACGTTATAGGAATTAAGTAATAACATTTCTCATCAACTTCCATATCTTCACCAGCTAAGCAACCACCTGTTCGAGCGTCCGACACCCGTCAACATGTCCTCCCTGCCTACGAAGCGAGGCCCCTGCGGTCTCGACCTGGTCTCCCTCAACATACAGCGAGGAAGGGACCACGGCCTGCCTCCATACCCGGCCTGGCGACAACACTGTGGCATGAATAGGCCTAAAGACTTCAGTGACCTTGAGGGGATCTTTGATGACCAGTCTATGAGCAGGATCAGCACGATTTATCGGTGAGTGCAATAGAAGTCTCTACCAAAGCGAAGCGCCTCCGGTCTCGACCTGGTCTCCCTCAACATACAACGAGGAAGGGACCACGGCCTGCCTCCATACCCGGCCTGGCGGCAGCACTACGGCGTGACCAGGCCTAAGGACTTCAGCGACCTTGGCATCTTGAGTAGGACCAATTTATGAGTAGGATCAGGACGATTTATCGGTGAGTGTAATTATAGGAGTCTACCGAAGCGAAGCCCCAATGGTCTCAACCTGGTCTCTCTCGACATGCAACGAGGCCAACGAGGATTGACTTGGAGGGTGAAACCCTGGTGGATGGGGTCAACGGCCCATGGAAACCCGGAAACAAATGTTTTAGAGAACTCTGGTCAGATTTTTAGGTCAGTGATAAAAAATAAAAATGAAATACTTGATGGCCATCATTCAAATTTCAAACGCCTATATCTCCTAAACTAAAAGAGATAGATACATATAGTTTGAACAAACTTAGGGAATGAGGTAAGCTATTTGGATGACGTGACGAAAATCCAAGATGGCGGCCATTTTCAAGGTGCTCCGAACTGACTATTACCTTAGATGAGCAATATATTAGCACGATTTATCGGTGAGTCCTTTGTTCAACAGCACGCTTAGAAAGATAGTTGTAGGAGGGTGTCTGAACATCCCGAAAGAAATTAACAATCATGATCGTGACGGATGAGTACAAAAAGCCGTCCCAATTGCCATGCCTTATAATTTTCTTCGATCTCTTCTTATCGTGTGGGCAGCAAGCCCTGGTGTCAGAGTTTTTCCTAAATATTTGTATCCCCTCTTTCCAGCAATGTAGACGACATCGACTTATACACTGGTGCTCTAGCTGAAGACCCCAAAGGCAGGCTCCTCGGGCCGACACTGACCTGCCTCATCGCGGACCAGTTCCTCAGGCTCAAGGTCGGCGACAGGTTCTGGTATGAAACCAGCGACCAAACTGTCGGGTTCACTTTAGGTGAGTATCAGACTGGATCAAAATTCAAACATACTTCCTTCAAGTATTATTGATTTTTTTAAACATGTTACAGCCATGTTCCCCGGTTTGGAAGAGTGCGGATTCAAGTCCCGCCCGAGACAAATTTTCAATCCTTAATTTGATACTTCCTTCACCATTCACTTCAATCAATACAATCAACCCACATCAATCCATTTGGCATGAGGACCCAGTTGGTGTTATGGTTACCACGCTGGACTGATAAGCCAGGGTCCTGGGTTCGAATCCCGGTTCGAAACAAAATGCCTAAGGCTTAATTTGGGATCATTACAATGTATGTGCGTGAGAGTTATTTTATTTTTTCATTTATATTGCTTGGCTTAGGCACAAATAAAGTAAGAGAAAGAAAGAAACCACCTACGGACACTTCCTGCCACCCATACATTTTTACCTCACCCTCTTGTGGAGCTAACGGGAGGAAGACATTCAGTAACCATTCGTTTTCCTCTCACTCGCACTCACTGACTATCGTAGTGCGAGTCCGTTTGTATAAAGTGTCTAGGATGTGGCCTAGTAGGCATCCTTTTTACCCGACTGCGGCAGAAGGAGGGGAATGATTTTAAGCGCCCCTGACGCCAAATCAATCTTTTTAAAGATTTTTTGTCTGTTTGGCTGATTGTTTGTGCGAGTATCGCGCAAAAACTACTGAACCGATTTTGATGAAACTTTTTGTTTGATAGCTTATGATCTGACTTAAAATAGAAATAGAAATATCTGGTATACCTATAATTTGTGCGGATGAAGTCGCGGGTTTATTAATAAATTCATCTTTATCGCCACATACATGATCAGGAAGCCCTGATCGAACCCTTATCTTAACCTTATTCCAATATTCATCAAATTCCTGCAGAGCAACTGACAGAGATACGCAAGACGACTCTAGCCGGCGTGATCTGCGCGAACGAAGAGCTGCTGGACCAGGCCCAGCCCAGGGTCATGGAGGCAGTCAGCGCGACCAACCCCCTCGTCGACTGCAAGGAGCTGCCGCAACCGAGCTTTACACCCTGGGGACCGAAGAAGGGCAAGAAGAAGGCGTAAATTTATATAACAATAAAGAAATAGCGGCCAATCTCATATCTCATACTATCTCGCAGAAAGATATTATACAGGGTGAAATTGATATCATTAGCATAAAATGGAGTATATATTGTGATACTTGCTCATTTGGACAATTGAATTTAAGACTAGTAATGCATTTAACAATCGTATTATATGTCTGTTATGCATTTTGACTCTCGTATTATTTAGCACATAGGCAATCGAACCCTTTGTACGTTCAGACATGTGAACAGCCATGACCCGGAACGTTTTAAACTAATCAAATTGAACAACTTTTACTATGGGAGCAAACCGATCGGAGCAACAAAAAATCTGCTGTTGCATACATTTGAGTCGCAAACTCGCGCGTCGACATTGCAGTTTAGTATGGAACAGCAGATTTTTTAATTGCTCCGATCGGTTTGTTCCCATAGTAAAAGTTGTTCAGTATGATGGGTAGACTCTTAGTTTTAAAGGATGCTAATGATATCAATTTCACCCTGCATATGAACGAGATTCTCGCTCATAATATAGTATCTTTGTCTATCCTCGCACAGCGCAGATATATAGTGAAAAAAAAAGCTTTGTCGTAGCTTTTTATTTATTTCCATTAGCGTTTCTCCATAGTCGCGGTTTGTTGTGGAAAGGAAAGCCCCCATATTTGACATTATTTATATAAGGTCTAACAAAATTAGCTGAAACTATTTTAAGGGGATGATCAGACCATCAAACTGAACAACTTTCTCTAGGGGACCAATAACAAAATCTCGAAAAAAAAATCAGCTGCCCCATACATTTGAGTCAAGCTGTGTTCGCAGTTTAGTATGGGACATCAAATTATTTTTTCGCGACTTCGATATTAGTCCCATAGACAAAGATGTTCAGTTTGATGGTCTGATCATCCCCTTAACATAGTTTCAGCTAATTTCGTTAGACCTTATATATTAGGTTAATTTGTTTTTTTTTTTATACGACCAGAATATGACCGATCTTAGCAATAGCAACTAATGGACCAAGTTAGGGTGAAGCCAAACGAGCGTAATTTTGTGAGTTGTGAGTTTGAGTCCGTTTCATATAAAATCCGGGAATGCATTGTCTGTGACCTCAGCCTTTATATGAAATGGACTCAAAATACACAACTCACAAAATTACGCTCGTTTGGCTTTACCCTTAAAGTGGTTGCAGAGGGGTCAATTTTACACAAAACTTTGACGCACAATACGCGTAGACAGTATTAATATAAGTAACTTTGTATATATGGAATGAAATAGTTTAGAAAATCTAGATGCCACCTAGGCAACTAGATTTTTTAAACTATTTTCCATATATAAAATATTACTTTTATTAATTTGGTCAACGCGTATTGTGGACTGAAACCACCTTAATCAGATTCTCTAAGTACAGTGTCACCAACTTATCTGTAGAATGAGCGATGGCGCCACTTTCTGTATCAAAGAATGAGAATGACATCAACAAAATGACGTTTTTATAATGGAATCAGTAGTTCCGCTTTTGGCCATTCTACAGATAAGTTGTAGGCACTGTAAGTATCTAATGACGGCTGAGTGACCGTCACATTCTCGGTAGAGAGTAGTATATAATAATATTCCTAATTTCCTAGGTCACACATGCTCTGTCACACCAGTGTGAACGGCAGAACATAAAGTATTTCGGATTCAGTTTTCCTACGACCAACCGACGACTGACGACATTATTTAGTATTAGTTATCTCTATAGGCACATATTATAGTAGATACAGTAGGTAAAGAAATCATCGAGATTAGAAAAACGCAATGTTAACTGTAACCTACATATTATATCTTTTAACCTGCAATATCATTTAAGATAACAATATATGTAAAGTAATTCTTTAATTTCGAATATTATTGATTTTTAAACATGTTATAGCCATGTTGTGCTATTTCGAATCAAATTAAAGATTGAAAAATTTGTCTCGGGCGGGACTTGAATCCGCACTTTTTTAAACCGGGGAACTGCGTTATGCAATTTCGCCACCGAGCCCACTACCCAGAGAACGAAATTGTTGCGTCTTAAGGGGACGTGAGCGCCATCTACTGGTAGTTATTACAAACTAACCAAGCAGATTGAAAATTTCGTTCTCTGGGTAGTGGGCTCGGTGGCGAAATTGGATATCGCAGTTCCCCGGTTTGGAAAAGTGCGGGTTCAAGTCCCGCCCGAGACAAATTTTTCAATCTTTAATTTAATTCTTTAATGTCTGTAATAATCTGAAAGAATTTGTGTCAAATCTCTAATGCACGCACCAGCGTAATAGACAAACAAATAGTAAGGAAGTTATTGATTTGTGTGAGATTTTTGTAGGTACGAGTACAGGTATCTCTATCGCACTTGTACATTTGTGCCATAAGGTACCGCCTTCTCGCTTGCACACAATCTATTACATTATAATAGGTAGTTATTTTATTATTAAACCAGATCCCTCGCTTATTGGTTAGTAATATAATAATATTATGTAGAAATATTAATATAAATGCAATGTGAACATAGTGCCAAACGTATGTAGGTATTTGAGACTTGTTATCAGAATGAGAGTTTAATTACCTTTATAATTATCTAAATCATGTAATATACCGACAGGTTCGACATTTTTAATATGTGTTACATGTCAAATAGTGTGCTTCATACCTTATGTGTGTAACGATTTTAATATCTCACCCTGTAATTATTTGTTTTTGTATTTTATTATTAGGTTCACAGCTTAGACATAGACAAAAACAATAAAGGAAGATGCAATGTGAAAATGTCCCATCGTTCCCTTTTTCATTTTATCCGATACCGATGGTCAGTTAATTATGTTGATATTATACTTACCTAATGATAATTTTGGCGAGAAAAATTACTGCCTATGTTTGTTTTGGTAAAGAATAGTTAGTTAAAATATTTAAATACAGGTTCCTACGTTATAAATCGTACGAATCGTAGCATGTGGCGATCTGTTGTCTCTGCCTACCCCTGTAGTGGGACATAGGCGTGAGCATAAGTATGTATGTATGTACCTACGTTATAATAATAATTATAATATAATTGTAGGTATGTTATTTTAGTATTAAGAAGAGTGGATTTTTTAGTAATTATATCAAGTTAGTTGCCCTTTGTTCAAAATGTATGTTCTCTTAGGTGTTATGATAATTTTTGTACCTTTTAATCGAGTTTGTGTTACAATATTAAAAAGAGTTTTTATCATTTTAATTGTCTTATTGTTAATTAAAAAATAAACTAAAATATAATCTTATCTATCTTCTATACTATTATAAAACTGTAGCGGGAAGTTTGTCTGTACATTGAAGATATTAACAAAAAAAAAGTTACGATATGGTTTTTAGGTGTCCCTGATTCCATTTCACCAATTTTTGGATTTTTTGTCTGTCTGTTTGTTTGTGTGTTTGTTTGTTTGTTTGTTTATTTGTTTGTTTGTTTGTTTGAACGAGTATCACGCAAGAACTACTGAACCGATTTTGATGAAACTTTTTTTGTTTGATTGCTTATGATCTGACTTAAAATCTGGTATATAATTTATCTCGCTACATTGACGGGAGCCGGAGATATAAACATATAACCGCAAGTGCAACCAATGTACGGTGCCATTTCAATTTCAAGTAAGTAACACTAATTAAAATTAAAAGACTTGTAATAAAGTAAGCTAATTCTGAAGACTGTTTCATTTATAAATAACGAAAATAACAACAAATTACAAAATAAATACCAATAATTATAAATTTTATCATTGTCCAGTGCTGATGACTGCACCGGTTGTTAGTGTAACATTGTTTTTCTTTTTGGCGATAAAATCTTTCAAACTCCATGGAGAAAACCTTTGCATAACAAAAAAAACCTTAGGACTGGCCACAAGAAAAAAAGATTCGAACTACAAATTTCTTGACATTTTGTAGAATTAAAGTGCAACCAAAGCAGGAGTAATTATTTAAAAAAAAACTGCACGCCAATTTCAAACAAAGAGAATATAATCATGATTTCAAATCAGCAGCCGAAAGATGTCTAAAACTCGATTTTTAATTCGGAATGTTTTTATTTACGGTGTAATCACACAGTGTGATGTAATACACATTTTAAGCAAGACTGGATAATAGTTAATATTTTAAGACAGGTAAGAAACTATTTTGAAATACCGTAAATTATTACTAAAATACAAACGAACGAACTCTAACAAATTAATAAGGGTCGGTTTTTATGCCGCCGATGCGATGTGCCGCCGTGCATTTTGCGCCCGATTCGATTAAGGGGATAATATATTTTTCTACGGCGCTCCATCAAAACGAAGCTTAGTTTAAACATTTAGTAATTAAAGTAAAAAATGAATGGTTTTAAAACAATCTAGAAGCCAATATCTGTGATTTCCTTTTAAATGTTTAGTTCTAAAGTTATCTTGACTCCAAGTTTGTAGTCCGTGCTGCGGTCCGTCCGTGTCGTATGTCGTCCACCATTTGGGCTCTCTCTGAGAAACCTGCCACAGCCCTACGGACTGTCGCTTGATATGAGCTTTACATAAATTAATGTAACATTCGGCAATAGCCGACTGCGTTCTTCCGGACGAAATTATTCGCTGGAATCCAGACGCATACGTGTTGCCGTTGTTTCAAATGCACGCAAATTGACAGCGAGTGCTGACCAGGCCATGTACCCGGACTTTAGATTTTCGATATAACCCGACCGTTTCGGTTCCGGTCCGAACTTCATTGTAATAGAGTTGACATTGGAACGATAACTTTCATGCAATTGCGACGTTCGAATGTCCGGGTCAAGAACAAAGAACATTGTATATAGTATTCGTCCGTCCCTGCTGTCAAACGTCAAACGGTGACGTTGCAGTAAAATGCGGCCGGCACCGATTTCGCGCGCATCTGACCGAATTGCAAGATGTATATGGTCCTTCTTATATGCAGACAGTTTTTTAAGGGGATGATCAGACCATCATACTGAACAACTTTCTGTATGGGACCAAAGTCGAAATCACGAAAAAAAATCAACTGTTCCATACAAAACTGCAATCCTACTCTACAAAAATGTATGGGGCAGAAGATTTTTTTTCGCGATTTCGATGTTAGTCCCATAGAAAAAGCTGTTTGATGGTCTGATCATCCTCTTAAAAAAGTGTCAGCATATTAAGTTAAATAAATAAAAAATAAAGTAATATAATATATATAATGCACCCCGACGCGTTCCGTTCAGTGATAAAAATACTTAAAAAATAATTTTGTATCTGCCAGTACACTTGATTGTTTTCAGTAATGAAAAATGTCATCACGAAGAAGAACTAATAATCTCACTAATATTATAAACGTGAACGTTTGTGACGATGTTTGTAAGGTTGTAATGTTGTATGTTTGTGGCGCAATCACGCATAAACCTTATCGTGTCGACTTCAAATTCTGAAGTCGCTAAATAGTAGCTTGCCAGAATCGGGCAACCTATACTGCACCGTCGCTAGCGGTCATGAGCTCCTCCTGCGTGCAGATGTAAGGGCACGCAGGGCACGATGTGAGATGGGCCATCGTTTGTGGAGTTCCACACAAGCAAGTCACATTTTGCGCATCCGAGTATCCCCACCTGACCATGTTGTCCTTACTGCGACCGACCTGGGTTCGAAGTCGGTTTAAAGACTTCCAGGTCGCCCAAGGCAAGTCATGTCTAGGCGGGACACAAACGGCTCTCAGACGGCGACACCAATGGAGTGGGAGGGACACTTTTTGTCGCCATAGAGTACACCTTGCTTGCGCTGGGCCAGTATTCAGGGGGTCGACACACTTCATAAAGCTACGTCGGCTTGGCAGCCTTTGCGGCGCAGGAATAAAGCCATGCATGGGATGTCGTGTGTCGTCCACCATTTGGGCTCTCTCTGAGGAACCTGCCACAGCCCTACTTACATCTGGGGGCGCTATGCCAGCCAGTGGCTAAAGCAACTGTACCGGAGTCGGTTTCAAGCAACCAGTTATAATCCGACACGTTTCGTTTAGTGCCGGTATCCACCAGCTTGGCGTGGGCAGATCGGCCCCACACCGGGCACGCGTATTCTCCAGCGGAGAACGCGAGAAAAATAATTAAACAAATAAATAAATAACGCTCACAGGCACAAACATTATTTTAATTATCCCAAACAAGCAATAAAGGCTTTTTATTGTGGAAACCATACAACAACGGCATAAACATATAACATCCAAGACCGAACCGGGACTCGAACCCAGGACTCTGGTTTGGCAGTCCGGCGTGGTAACCATTACACCAACCGGGTCGGCAAATACTAAAAATCCTCTTTCTTTTAACCTTTTCTAAAGTTAGTGTTCATAATTTTATCGTAGTATTGTTTTCATCTTAATAGATGGCGTTGGGTGTTTTCTTGAACCAAGTACCATACTTAATTCACGCTCAAGACATTTCAGATATTCGGTCTTACAGATTTGATTGTATAGTTACTTACCGGCTGAATTCGAAAAATAATTAAATAAATAAATAACGCTTACAGGAACATTGTTATGATTCCAAGCTAGCACTATAGGCTTTTCATTATAGAAACCATACAACAACGGCACAAACATTTATAACATCCATGACCGAACCGGGTTTCGAACCCAGGACCTTGGTTTGGCAGTCCGGCGAGTTAACCATTACACCAACCGGGTCGTCAACTATCAAAAATCAAGTTTTCAAAAATTTTATCGTAGTAATTTAATCGTAGTATTGTTTTCATCTTAATAGATGGCGTTGGGAGTTTTTTTAAAGCAAGTATGCTACAATTATTAATTCAAAAACTTAGCTATAGCAGGAGCTTACAAATTTAGTTGATTATATAAGGTCTAAAAAAATTAGGTGAAACTGTTTTAAGGGTATGCTCATACCATTAAACTGAACAACTTTCTCTACGGGACCAATATCGAAATCTCGAAAAAAAATCTTCTGCCCCATACATTTGTGTTTGCAGTTTTGTATTGGACATCAATTTTTTTTCGCGATTTCCATATTAGTCCCATAGAGAAAGTTGTTCAGTTTGATGGTCTGAGCATACCCTTAAAATAGTTTCAGCTAATTTTGTTAGACCTTATATTATCGTTGTAATACATCGTTGTAAGTATATTGATTGTTTGAGTCCAATCTGAGCCAATGCTACGGAATGATAACCTTATTTTACAGAAAGGATGAATTTTGTTGCAGTAAGTCTTGCCAAATTTTTGTTTTGTTTGATTTTCGGTCTCAATTATGATTTTTTGAGGGTTTGTGCAACTTAACTATAGAACATCATTCTACCACAACGTATAAAAAGGAACCTACGTATCTAAAAGGTCCTTCTTATACTATAACACCACAGGTCGGTAATGTAGCTACTTACATAATTGAAAATCTTTTTTAGCAAATTGACCATTAGCTTGCTAGAATATTATTATTTTAGCTCTTGCCTTCACCATTTTACACTAGCCCGCGTGGTAGAGTATCCTCTAACGTTTATACGTGAGTGGTCTATGACCCGCAGTGGGTCGTAAGATGATTATTATGCTGCTCGACATAAATGAAAAACTAATAAACGACGAACAGTAGAAAAATTAAAGTGATGGATCCAGTGAATGACTTTTAAATCTGATACCTACAGAATTACTTGGGGTACTTTCTGATTTTGATTTAGCTTAAGTTCATGACTTTCTTATCTTATTATGGGAAATGGCAAGCCAGCAACACTTCGACCCAATGGTATCTTTTGTATTGACCCCTACATATTATTTTCTTCATCCTTGAAAAACTTGGAAAATGAGGGAGACAATAGCGTTCAGGGTAAGAAACATGTAATGAATAACCATCTCTCAGGAATCACATACGTTTACCCACCAAGACATCGCAGACACACAGTACAAATGTTCCATGGTTTCCTCCTCTTCTCCACACGCTCGGCAACCGGGATCTAGAGTGAGCTTTATCGTGTCTGTTGCGTAGTGCCCGGTGAGGGCTCCAACGATGGCACGAGCTTTGCTCCTGCTGTTGTTCAGTATGAACTGTGGGATTCGTGGTGTTATATTGCTGTTATACTCTGACACCAGGGCTTTGCCCACATGATAATAAGAAGATTGCTGATGAATTTCCTGCAGTGTTGCAGACCCGAGAGGCCAGAGCATTCTAGCCTGTGACTTTTATTAGCCCATTCCTTAATCGCCATTCTAATGTTACATGCCAGGATTCCTAGACTTGGTTCGGACCATGACCTTCATGACCTTAGACGAGACATAAGACAAAATTACATGTCCACGCAGACGAAGTCGCGGGCAAAAGCTAGTACTATTATAAAACTGTAACAGGAAGTTTGTCTGTACATTGAAGATATTAACAAAAAAAAAGTTACGATATGGTTTTTAGGTGTCCCTGATTCCATTTCACCAATTTTTGGATTTTTTGTCTGTCTGTTTGTTTGTTTGAACGAGTATCACGCAAAAACTACTGAACCGATTTTGATGAAACTTTTTTGTTTGATAGCTTATGATCTGACTTAAAATCTGGTATATAATTTGTGCGGACGAAGTCGCGGGTTAACGCTCGTCTAAAATATAATCTTTATAAAATTTACTTAAAGCCCGACCAGGAAAATAAAAAAGCTCCCATGTTGCGGAAAACCATTGGAACTTATTTTTGTACTTTAAACACTGACTTTAAAGGTTATAGTCAATTGCAGCGTCCCCAAACCAGGTTTTTTATATTTCTGGTCAGGCTGGTACTTATGCAACGTCCTTGTCGGTGGAATACTATGGGATCAAGCACATCCCTACTAGGTACCTTACCTTTCTGAAAAGTTTCTAAGAACCGAACCCCCGGCACGGTTTTGAGTTAATTTTATTGTCATAATAATAAAAGTTATAAAAACTTAGAACTATCTGACAAATTTAAAAAACTGACCAAGTGCAGTGATATACACGCATCAGCTTTGAGCTGCTAGTGTATCATATATAAAAATAATAATAAGCATCTTCACCACAGTTTAAAACTAATCGATTTGAAACCCAATACTTACATACAGCTTCAAAAAGCAGCCATCCTCAACACTTGCCGAATCGTTAGAAAATTCGTACAAATAGACGAAGACACCAACGAACAGACGGACATTTAGGCCCCAACAAAAAACGTTCATATCTCACAGATTCCCAATGTCATTTACTTGGTTCTGGCCCGTAAATGGCATTTAAAAATTACCAGCGCAAGCTGAGAAAATGAAACAACCAAAATAATAATAATATCTATGAAGGATAAGAATAAGTTCTTAATAATTTATTAGTTCATTTTTAATAAGTGCCTACCAATATTAAATAGCTAAAGTTTAATTGCATCAAATAAATCGAACTTTTCAAATTTTATAGGCGATTAACACATTTCTTTTTTTCAAGTTTTCAGACTGACAAATTTTTTTGTTTGTAAGGTGAAAGAAAAAATAAACTACATATTAAAAGTATTTTGAGTTGCAAAGTTTCAAAACCTAGTTATCTATCACTTAAAAAAAAAAATCAAATTCAAAATAATTTTATTTCAGACACAGTCCATAGATTGTTAGTATATACTTAAAAACTATGTTAGTACAGTATAATACATAACAGTCTTATAATTTAAAAATAGCCTATTTTCTGATAGAGGGGGTAGCGGAGAGGTGTAGTTCCGTCCAGTGCCTCCAGAAGGGACAGTGTGGCCGGTTTGAAATGGTGTTCAGGAGACTGTTGGTGCTACTTTGGACGCGACGCATCAGGGAGGCGACTCTACTGCGTATTATGGCGTGAAAGGAAGTCACACTTGCCACCGCGAACATCCCTGACGCGCTGCAAAACCTCGGGAGCCCCATCAGCATACTGAACCCATTATTGTACTGGATACGCAGAGCATTGTAGGCTCTCTGCGTATAGCTGACCCACAGGCTGCACGTGTACATCGACTGGCAAAAAGGTCTGAAAAGTGTACGCTTTACCTCTTCAGTGCATCGTGCAAACCTGCGCGCCAACATATTACAGCGCACCGTCAACGCCCTGCGTTCCCGCTCAATATCAGTATTGTCCTTAAGGTCATCGGTGACCCAGTGTCCCAAATACTTGAACTCGTTCACCTTTACGAGTGGCGAACCAGCAACTTAAGCTCACAGACTATGTTAATTAGGCTGAGATTCAGAATCGAAATGTGAGTTTGAGTTCAGAGTTGAAATTGAAACAGATTTATTGTCACAGCACAAAAAGTTTTAGTACAACATAATTCCATCTAAATATACTTAATTAAATGAATATAAGCTTATAAATGTATAATTATGTAGGTACTATGACAAAGGGACAGCCTAGGGATAGGCTTCAGCGTTTGCTGGGTTGAGTTGATAGCCCAGTCATTTTACGGTTTGAGCCGGGACTAATTAGTAATTGACATTTTTTTTCGGGATTATATTGAAGAGCCAATTTGAGCCTACAAATCTACAAAAATAAAAAAGAAATCACGTCAGCAACAGTTCCAATTTTAAAATTTTGCTATTATCTCGTTCTAAAAAACCTGATGGTAAATTTTTTTTTGCACATATTTAAGGCTTTACCATGATACATACTACAAACATGGTGTGAATATTTTTGTCTACTTAGAAGGTTTTAAAAAATACATTCGTATTTTCTAATAAATACCTCATTTTTTAAATTTCATTGCCTATTTTATTGCTCAAAATAATTTTTATTGTTAAATCTCAGTCAAGTCATTGGTATTAATATTAATAATTTAAAATCCTTCTGGGACACATAATTTTGATTTCTATGTTGCGTAGCGTTTTTTTTTTTTAATATGCCTTAAGATAGTCCTTTTGTCACTTAATGGTTCCGGTTACAGTTTAAAAGTCCAATTAGTAATTACTCCCTACCCCGCCTAAAAAAACTCCGTAAAATGACTGGGCTATGAGGTCAAGATCGTTGGAGCTGTGCCTTCAACTCACGCTCCAAGGACGTGTTATCTCTGCCTTAATGTTGTGAATGTTTCATGTCCCGATGTGTTCTGATCCTGAGGAACTTAATGACATTGCCATCGACTCAATTGATGAAGAAAAACACCACTACCACTGCAAAACAAATGGTTTTCCGACGGTTAAATATAACCAGAAAATAATAAAGAATCAGGTGTCGCGATGACTCAGAATGCCTTACGAGTAAACCAGCATTATTTGGACGACCGTAGGAGGACGCTGGCCTTGCGCTCTCAAATCAAGAGCTATTCCTCACAAATTTAATACTTACCTGCGAATCTAAAAACCGAGCAAATATGAACTTTATTTCCAAGTAGTGATGAGTTAGCGATGGAAGGACGACGGTAAAGTAAAGTTGGCAGGATGAATATGGAGCTAGGCTGATGTCAGGCCTGTCCTGCGAAAACTGGCACCTTGAAAACATCTGCATATTTTGTTATGCGATGTCCTGCAGTGCTTTGCTAATTTATAATGCAAAATATGGATGTTTAGTAGCATTTGTGTTTAGTAAACCTGGAAAAAGATATGAGCCTCGGGAAAAACCGCAAAATTACCCTTTCGTGACAGCCTGGCAAATACCGAAACGGTGAATTCAGTACCATTCAAAGTGAACAACTTTCAATATCGAGCCATCCTCAGGAAACATGAAAAAAATCTGCTATTTCATACATTTGAGTCGAGTAGGTAAAGCTGTTTGGTATAGAGCAGCTGATTTCTTTGACGATTCCTGAGGGTGATTCCATAGTGAAAGTTGTTCAGTTTGATGGTCTGAATTCACCGGTTCAGTATTTGCTAGGCTGTCAATTAGGTACACCCTGTTAATTTATTGTTATGTCAAAAAGTTACATACAAAATGTTTTTCGGTTATATGATGTTACATGAAAGTTCAAATTGTTAAGGTAGTAACAGTACAAATTTTTTCCGTGTTTTATTTGGGAAAAACCATAATAACAATGACGTTCTCCTTTTCCTTAACTGCAACCGGTCTGCATATTTACAAAGTCATTCATTAGCTAGTTTTTATAATGTAGAGGTATGTGTAGAGACGATAAACTTCAAAGGGATTTTGTCAAGCATTATTCCAAAATACCTTAAGCCGTAGGCATTGTAATATAAAATAGCACAACAAACAACAACAGAAATAGGAAAAGAACAACTGAAATCCCACCTATCCCTATCCCCTCCCCCGAAATCCGAATATTTGTATGGAAAAGTGATTAAAGCACTTACTTTTTCATTGTTTTTCTGTGAATATCCCCCCCGAAAATGAAATGTCCCCCCCCCCCCCCCCCCGAAATAAAAGTCTGGATACGTGCCTGGCCCAGCCTTTAGTTTGGGATGCCCTGCGGCGCTGGAACGACGACCGCTGAGATAGATAGCGGGGAGCGACACTGGATGAGAAAGCACAAGGAATACGAGAATGGAGTTTTGTGGCGCACTTTGGGAGAGGCCTATATTCAGTAGTGGATGCTGATGATAATTATTATTATTTGGTATAATTTAAGGAAGGTAAGTATGTACGTGAAAAATAAATAAAAATATTGAATTAAAAATAAAACTAACTTAACCTAAAATATGGTGCAGGTTTGGACCGCACGGGAGGGTAGCCAAGATGCTGGCAACGTTTCCTCGCTGGACGGCTAAACTGATCCGTTGAGCGAGGAAAGCTCCAGCCCTTGGATCCCCGGTCGAGTCGAGTCTACCAGGCGCTTTGCCAGATCTTTAAAAAGCACCTGGGCGCCGGGACCCCACGGACCAAGTGTTTCGACACCGAATGCTATGAATTTGTATTGGGTGCCGATACCCTTGTATTTACCCTCTTTTGCCTTTTCGGCAGATTCCGCCGCCGGCCGAGCCAACTCTTTTGCTCGTTCCCCGTAGATGGGATGGCGCCAGAGTGTCCACACAGGCGCATCCCACACCAGCACAGCTAGCATGCCACCCACGACAAAGCGTTTAAACGAGAAAAACGTCGTGCGCGCTCTTTTTGGCGTACATAAATAAAATAATAAAGATGGAGGTACATGTCGATTTTTGTCGTTTTCTCGGGGGTGGCATGGTCTCTTGCCATCCTCCCGTACAATACCTTTCGGCTCAATATATTATTATTATTATTTTAACTCTGAGAAGTATCCAATACTTCTTCTATCGAATCGATGGAAATATGTCATGGAATTTGACTTGTATGAATACTTAAATAATGTCAATCGGATTGATTTCTAACAAACGTATTTATTATGTGCCATGGACCACTCCAAAGCACTTATCAAAGGCTACAATCGCAAACTTGCGAACGGTCTCCTTGCCCTCAGCAAAGATCAAATTTGTACAGTAGCAAGGTCACTCTCAGGCCACTGCAAATTAAATAAGCACATGCACACACTGAAACTAAGTGACACCACCGGCTGCAGATTCTGCAAGGAGGAAATGGAGACTCCTCTGCACCTCCTATGTGACTGTGGCCCCCTGATGTACAAACGTAGTACTCATCTAGGTAGGCAGGTTCTGTCACCAGATGAGATACAAACTATCCCTATCAAGAATCTACTGCGTTTTCTGGCCGCAGTGGGGATTGGTAAGGAACTTTAAAAAAGGGCGTTCACAAAGGACCAGCGATGGTCTACGTGGCACAGGCTCAGCAAGCCTGTCAAGGCCCAAAAACCCCCCCTAATAATAATAATTTAGGTATGAGTTCAGTGTGTTACAGCCAAGTGAAGAGGTATATTATAGCCAATATTAACCGGTTACTAAAAGGACTATTGCAGAATTAAGCACGCGATATTTACGAACATAAATAATTTATGAGTTGATAAGAGGTAATCCACAATGTTTACAATTTGATAATTGAATTAAGGTAAAGGTCGAGTGTATTAAACAAAACTCATTAAAATGATAATACCTACACAAGAATGTATTGATTTTCTGATAAACAAAATATTTTCAAATAATACATTTTTGCTTGTTAAAGGACCAATTAACTGATTGGTTTGAGAGCTAGACTCTTCTATTACCATCTGGAAGAAATAACTTTTTAAGCGAAAAGACCCACTTATTTTGTACCTTCTGCTTATTTTTAGTTTTGGTTTTAAAGTAATGATCTATTTATTGATGGATACCACTAAGTACACACGGCGACACATCCAGCTATACAAAACCAATATAAAGCTAGTCGCGAGATGTTATGTCGCTTATTTTGGTTTTGTATATCTTGATGTGTCGCCGTGCGTACCTATATCTCATATCTTACTAGACATAACACCTATCTTACTAGACCTAGGTCTAGTAAAAAAAAAAAACTGTACTGTGTATTTTTACTATTGATATTAATTAATATCTTTGCTCATACCTATTGGACCCCTCTCTGGTCAACGCCATCTATCGAGAAATTAGGAACTGACTTTTTTTTTCTTCTGGAAAATGCCTAACGAGCGTTAACCCGCGACTTCGTACGCACAAATTATATACCAGATTTTAAGTCAGATCATAAGCTATCAAACAAAAAAAGTTTCATCAAAATCAGTTCAGTAGTTTTTGCGTGATACTCGTTCAAACAAACAAAGAAACAAACACCCAAACAAACACACAAACAAACAGACAGACAAAAAATCCAAAAATTGGTGAAATGGAATCAGAGACACCTAAAAACCATATCGTAACTTTTTTTTTTGTTAATATCTTCAGTGTACGGACAAACTTCCTGTTACAGTTTTATAATAGTATAGATTGAATGCCGGTAGTTACCTACCTCACCATTTTTAATTTCAACTAGAATTATCTCAGTGATTAGATTTAGGTAAGTAGGTACCTACTTTTATTTTATATCACGCGCACATTCAGTATTCATCCTCACGTGTACAGACCGATATAAAATTGTAAACAAGAAAATTGATACGATAAAACACCTTGTAGCGTTGTCAACGCGTAAAGAATTTATTGATCTCTAGAATCTTCTACTACACAGTACACAATGTCATTTACATACAGATAAGATAGCGTAAAAATTGTACACAGAATATTGAACTTTATTTCTTGAGAAAGTGAAGCGCTCTATATAGAGATGTGAAAATGAAATTGGCAAACAATTGATTTGCTGCAACGGACAATGTGCCAAAACGGTTAGGGAAACAAATTTAGAACGGTTATTTTGAAACAAGATATTTTAGTGTCGGTATTAAAATTAGATACTTAGTTTTGTTTTGTTTAATGGATAACTTTTTCCATTGGATAGAATGACACTGGTTAATAAATCAACATCTTGGAGTGCGATTTTTGAATCTCATTCCCCGAGCTCAGCAGTTGAAAATGTCAAAATAGCTATGGAGATATGCATCTTTCTACTGATGATTTGACTTTCGAAAATCATACTTCAGGAGTGCAATTTTTGAAAGTCAAATCAGCAGTATAAAGATACATATCTCTAAAGATACATTTTCAACTGCTGAGTTCAAAGTATGAGATTCAAAAATCGCACTCCATCTAGGATCTCAAAACCAGCAAAATTAGGCCTTCCTCCGGATGTATAGCACCCTTCCTTCATCATCAGCCTATGATGCAGTCCCACTGCAGGGCTTTGACCTACTTTGACGGATAAAATGTGTGTCAGGTCAGAACTCAGGGAGACCTCTGACACTAACATTGTACTCAAAATATGACCTATTTTGCTTCCAGTAATAAGTATGGCTAAAACATCTGAACGCACGTTAGTTATCCCTAGTCGCCGCTGTTGATCCTGGCTTACAGGAGTTACAGCGGTGGGAATGTGTGGCGGGCCTATGCCCGATTTTTTTTTTAGACCTCTGACACTCTCGCACTTATCCGTGACAGGAGGACCAAACTAAATGCTTTATAGGACTATAATAGAACCAAGTACCCAAATAGATTGTATATAAGTTTATAACATGACTTGGTCGTTGAACAGAATAATGCACGAATTCTAAACAAAAATTTCCCACGAGATAAGGGTGCCACTATACCCGATTAAAAACAATCAGCTGTCACTGTCACATTTTTTATATCGCTTTCTATAAATAGGTACTTATACCTACTGATACAGGGTGTAAAATTAAATGATTTACATTTGTAACTTGGGGGTTACACGTTAGGGGTTGCTTCACAACAACATTGCCGCCAAAAAAACATCTGCTGTTTTATACATATGGGTCGACTGACCACATTGATATTTTCTATGGAAAGAAAAGCACAATTTCTTTGAGTTTCCTACTTATCTACCTAGGTACCCTCCATAGTGAAAGTTGTATATGTCTATTTTGATGCTCTGAAGCTGTGTAGCACCCTGTTTAATTAAAAAACACTTAATTTAACGCCCTGTATAATGTTTATAGATTCTTTATTGTACACAAAAACATAATAAACATAACATAACATCATCATCTCAGCCGATGGACGTCCACTGCTGGACATAGGCCTCCCCCAAGGATCGCCATAACGACCGGTCCTGCGCTGCCCTCATCCAACGGGTTCCCGCCGCCTTCACAAGGTCGTCGGTCCACCGTGTGCGGGGCCTACCCACGCTGCGCTTTCCGGTACGCGGTCGCCACTCGAGAACTTTTCGGCCCCATCGGCCATCGGTTCTGCGAGCAATATGCCCCGCCCACTGCCACTTCAATTTAGCAACTCTTACGATAACATAACATAATAATGTTAATAACTCCTTTATTAAATCTCTTGATAAAAATTTACCTCCCAAATAATGGTAAGTACTACCGCAATTAAACACTAAGCTTTATAATCGGAGTTCAATTCAGTCGGGTAACACGACAAATTAGGACACCGCGACTAAATTTAAAACTGTCTGATATCTTCGTATCTTTACTAAGTCGGTGGCGCACGGAATTTAGTAGGATGTTTAATAAGCATAATCGCGTGGCTACGGGCCTCGCGTCACGTTTAACCTACACGTGACTTGGGCCAAGCACGTGTCTTCGTTCATTATCAATGTGGACAGCGGAGCGTCTTCTACTCTATTGTAGGGTAAATTCGGCAATATTTACTCTACAATAGAGTGAATTGCTTTTAAGCACCCCGGTCAAAATTTGCCCCTTCCCAGCACGGCTAGCATGCCACTCACGACAAAGCGTTTAAACGAGAAAAACGTCATGCGCGCTCTTTCTGGCATACGTAAAATAATAAAGATTGAGGCACATCTCGATTTTATCGTTTTCTCGGGGGTGGCATGCGAGGCCTACAGGGCTAGCAATAGCATGCCACCCACGACAAAGCGTTTAAACGAGAAAAACGTCATGCGCGCTCTTTCTGGCACACGTAAAATAATAAAGATGGAGGCACATCTCGATTTTATCGTTTTCTCGGGGGTGGCATGCGAGGCTAACAGGGCTAGCATGCCACCCACGACATTGCGTTTGAACGAGAAAAACGTCATTCGCGCTCTTTCTGGCATACGTAAAATAATAAAGATGGAGGAACATCTCGATTTTTATCGTTTTCTCAGGGGTGGCATGCGAGGCCTACAGGGCCAGATAACGAACGGCTATGGTAAGATTGGCCAAGAACTATGGCCGATCTATTGTAATTTGTACCTATCTAATAATGGCAGACTGATGTGTCCTGAGAGGTATGTAATTATAATTTATGGCGGCTGTGTGGTTCGGGCTATGTTACCACTTGTAGGTGCCGTACGAGGCGACTAAGAGACAAAGTTGCTTTTGCAGCGTCGCCCGAAGTGGCAAAATGCTGTACTGTAAATGTTTGGTATTTTAGGTAGGTATGTACGCACGGCGACACATCAAGCTATACAAAACCAAAATAAGCTGGCCGTGCGTAGGACGAGTAACGTATAACGTCTCGCGACCAGCTTATATTGGTTTTGTATAGCTTGATGTGTCGCCATGTGTACTTAGGTAACTAGGTAATAATTATTCAATTTTATTTCGCTTGGGTACCTACCTTACCTACCTAGGTTACAGAGTAATTGCCTAGGTGGAGCTTTTTTCCAATCGTTATCAAATCAACCATTAATATATTGGTCACCATTGTTAGATCAAAATGCAAATATTAGATGGGCAAATAATAGTATGACCTCCTTATTTATTAGTTTTATTACCATTATATAACTAAAAAGGACCACGTTGGTACCAAATTCTGTCTTCTGTGGTAGGATCTATGCAACGAAAGGCATGTTGAAGCAAAGTTCAATAGCACCGACAACTAATTGGTATTCCCCACAATAAACTGTTAACCCCAACCAAGCGGGCAGATTGCAAACGGTACCGGTCCGACAACTCCCATTGCATTTCTCGACCCCGCTCGACAAACTTCGTTCTTTCTCGGCCTTTCTCGACTCTTCCACGCATGTTGAGCGAGGCGGTACAGTAACCGCTAAAACATGCTTTATCGCATCAGAATAAGGTCAATTACATTATTGGCATTATGTTTGTTGTTATGTAGATACTTACAGCTCATTGTACTCGTACATGCTTGTGTGATTAAACAATAGTAGGGAAATGAAGAGACCTTATCGTTAAGTAGGTACCTACTAGATTATTCTATTGCGTAATTTAATACTAGTCTAGAATATTGTTGCAGCATTGTTGCAGTTTAAGTCAATATTCAGTTAAGTATAATGTCATATAATTATGAAGGTACCTTACGTTCAGTAGTCGCTTCTCTTTAATTTAACTATTTTTCAAAGTCTATTTCGATGCCCTCTGCAATAGTTTTAGTGGCAACCGTGTAAATTAATCGTTGAGATATTATTTGTGAAGTCTGCCAGACGCAGATATAATTTGGCACGGTTACCCGCTCTTAGTTCCTAGATGACTTTCAAAATAAAGCTTTTCAAAATGAAACTTAGTAATAAAAATACCTACTGGCGAGCATCAAAACAAAGCAAAATTTTTTCAGAGCAAAAACAAATACTAGTCTATACTAATTATTATTACGGTACTTACCGGTATCTACAGGGTGAAATAGATATCATTAGCATCCTTTTGAACTAAAAGTCTACCCATCAAACTGAACAACTTTTACTATGGGAGCAAACAGATCGGAATAAAAAAATAATCAGCTGTTGCATACATTTGAGTCGAGTAGGCATTGCAGTTTAGTATGGAACAGCTGATTATTTTTTTGCTCCGATCGGTTTGCTCCAATAGCGAAAGTTGTTCAGTTTGATGGGTAGACTCTTAGTTTAAAAGGATGCTAATGATATCAATTTTACCCTGTATAAACTGAGATCGGTTATTTGACGTAAGTCTACAATCAAAAAGTCTAGACATACCTAGTTATCGACCTAGTAAATTAGGTCTAACAAAATTAGGTGTAACTATTTTAAGGGGATGATCAGACCATCAAACTGAACAACTTTCTCTATGGGACCAATATCGAAATCGCGAAAAAAAAATCTGCTGTCCCATACATTTAGGTCGAGTACGTTTGTATGGAACAGCTGATTTTTTTTTCGCGATTTCGATATTGGTCCCATAGAGAAAGTTGTTCAGTTTGATGGTCTGAACATCCCCTTAAAATAGTTTCAGCTAGTTTTGTTAGACCTTATATATGACCTAGTCTAGTCTAGACTCTAAAATAACGCGTATTACGTCGCCGAAACGATGCCGTACATTACCTACCATTAGTACCTACATTTTTAAAACTTACCTATGCTATTAGGTAACTGGGTAGGCCCAACGAGAAACACTTGTTTGTACGGAGAAAGTAGGTACAGCTACCGAGGTTCTTGTACGTCGACCCGATCCTGCATATTTAATCGCAGTATCCATCTGTCTTTAGTCTATTATCTCGTTCGTTCGCCCACAAATAGAAATAGAGCAGAAGCGTGATAGCGCTATATCACGCTATCGCGGGTTGGCGTACTAGCCCAGCAGTAGATATGGTTATAGAAAATGGAACTACTTCAGGTTCAAGCTTAGGGTTCAAGGGAATATGAATCATATTCGTAGTAGACCTGTAAGTTACTTACCATGCCATTTTGCCTAATTATGATTTCTTCATTAAGACCACTTAACTATATACTTAATAATTAACTAACTTATAACTATATAATACTTAACTATATAATAATTATAACTATTTGTAGGTATGCTGTTTATTTAAGCGTTATCCGAGTACCTAACCAGGAACTTCCTTAGTTTTTTATATTTCATTTTTATCCTGTTTATGGCTGGTTTATGCTTATGGTTTATGGGCTCACCTACCTATGGGTCTGTCACCCTAGGATAGGTATATTGTGTTTTTATTTAGGCAACGCACATGTTATACACATCATCGCTAAATTAAAACTAGGTCATACATAAAACGTATTTCATTGACCAATAAAAAAATTATGTTCAACTCAAACTCAACCTTTTGTTTGGAGAGAAGTAGGTAGGTAGGTAGATAATGTGTTTGCAAAACTGTAGGTACACATTCATGACCTTATTTTATGGATTTAATGCAATAAAGAATGACATTATGGAACGGGCTGCAATCGTGGTAAATATTCGGTGATTGAACTGTTATTGGACTACGTACGAACCATAACTTTTGGTATTGCGCTAATCGCGGTACTGCTCTTGACAGCCGTTAGAGCCGTTTTGACAAATCGCTCAGACGTTATTGGCTGTCAGTTACATAGAGTTTAGCGCGATGCGGAATTCAGCACAGTTGAATAGTAATTAGATTGCACTGTGCTTAGAACTAAAATTGGATAAGAATAGATCTTCGATGTTTTAACTTAGCCCAATCGGGCTCTTGTGCGTGCTAGCTAGGTGCTCATGAAAAGTGACCACATCATCATAAATTCATAATGATTTTAAAAAATCCTGATGATACCTAAATAAAAGACAAGAATAGATAGAAGAATAACTAATTACTTATAACTACCTAGGAGATATATGATAGATAGGTAGCTGATGTGTACAATAATGTTCTTTTCGACACGCACCGTCTTTTTCATTGGCAACGGCATCAGCAGCCTGCATATTTTATGTCACCCAATTAAAAAGTTCTTAGGAAACTGGTTTGATGTAAAATTGCCTAATTTCACGGGTGACAGATAAATTGTAAATGTATTTGAGCATTTCTCCAGCGGGCCGAGCGGTGCGCGGGCGGGCGCGTATTTTTGTTGGTGACGTCAGAACTGCGATCGACCTCCGCACATGGCTACGTGTGGTCTTGAAGACAGCGGCTTCATAAGCTGAGCTGAAGCGAGAGAGGTGAAAGCAGCGTATCAAATTCGGGAAGTGTAATAATAATAAATGACTGCAATTTTACGGATAATGGACAAAATTTAATTTTTTAACCACCCGTTTTTAATGAAAAATATAATGAAAAGGTTAAAAATAAGAGACGTATTTTTCCGATTTAATTTTTGACCGATATTTCTATTTTTAATATACTATTCAATTTTCTGAAAAATTTTGGACGAATGGCTATAATACCTTGGCGGCAACCGCAATGAAATTAAAGAAATAAAAACTGTCAGATACAATGAGGGATTTTCCAAAAGTAAAAAAAATAAAAAAGTTATACAGTTTTTGAGAGTTACGCGGTTATTATTTAATCTAGAAATAAATATTTTAACGGGTTCTTACCGCGTTTTGGTATATTTGAGTTCCCGATATTGTAACACTGCCTGTTTTAACACTGCCGAAATATTAATAGTAAAAATACACAGTACAAACCCTTTCTTATTGTTGTTGTTTCATTATTTAACAATCTCGGTGGTATTGTCCGTCAACAACGAATCGAGTATCGAACGTGGCTGTATGGGCTACGTATCCGTTTTGAATATACGAACAATAAACGAGAAACTAAAAAAACCTAACAGAAACTGAGAATTTCTATAAAAATAAACTGGAAATATTTAAATCGTACGTCAGATTCCGTGAATGAAAAGCAAATGCTATGGACGAAAAATTTCGCTCTTTATTAGCAAAGCAATTTCAATATTCTTTATATGTATTGAAAAGTTACGTATACTTTATTCGTTTTTAGAGACAATAAATAAATAATAAATAACGCTCACAGGCACATACTTTGTAATGATCCCAAGTAATCCTTAGGCTTTTTGTTATTGGAACCATTGAACAACGGCACAAACATATAGCATCCATGACCGAACCGAGAGTTTGATAGTCCGGCGTGGCAATCATTACACCAACCGGGTCGTTAATAACACCCAGATTGTTAATAACTTGTACTGTGTATTTTTATTATTAATTTTAATTAATATCTACATACCTATTGGACCCCTCTCTGGTCAACGCCATCTATTGAGAAATAAGGAACTAACTTTTTTTTTCTTCTGGAGAAAGGAAATTAGGAAAAGGATTTTTGTCCCAAGGAAAATCCCTCATAGAAAAGCCAAATAGGCAAAGGAATAAAATCTCATTCAATCTTTTTTTATTTTTAGAATTTTTCAAATCACTCGAGAAATAATGGATAAAAATCTGATAATTTTGATATAAGCTTTGAAACATATAATCTCTAAATGGTTTTCTAATTTTGGTACGTTCTTTAAATGGAAATGTTGTCCATTAAGTATAAGATGCAATTCATAAAAAGAAGATAATCATAGGTACCTAATTATGATAATAAACTCGGTTTGGGTATAAACCCAACAAACAACAACAAACAACAACAACAACAACAACAATTTGAACAATAATGTTCAAAGTAAAGCTAAAAACAGTATCACCAAACAGCTACACACAGTTGAATTGAATGCAATGTGGTTGTAGATGGATGGTAGGTAAGGTAAGGTTGTAAATAGTTAACAGTTGACTAGTTAAGGCAGACTACCAGCTTTGTCTCTAATTTTATAACAATTTGATGTTTATTATCCACATTTTCTAGATAAATAATCGATGTCTTACAAAAACCATTAGGTACACCTACTGAATTAGTAAAGATATACGAGTCAATATAACTTAATAAATCATACGTGCCTAATAAAATGCAGTGGGCTTTGTTTACATAATATGTATAAGCAGTTGTCACGTTGCGAGTGGCGCTAAGCTCTCTCAATGCCAAGACTAAGATCAAGGCCAACGCGGCGCCCACTGCCACCCAGGCCCGCCAGTTCCCTGGCCACGCACGCTTCCAGCACCAAGGTCCTCGGCTCCCGATTGTGCCAACTGAGAACCGACTACCTCGTATCTCACAGCTGTTTATACAATCAAAATGGCTCCTATCATTAACAACATTGTCGACAAAATTATTAAGTTTTTAATTAAGAAATCCGGAAGAAATGCCCTTTCTTGTTGGCAGAAACAGATGTCAGACATTTCCTATTTTGTCCCAAGGTGCTTTCGGAAAGGTTACAGATTGCGTCATTGTTTGCTGAAAGATCATTGTGTGGTTTACGATAATAAAAACAATTGAATGTTTGTTTTTATTTAACTTTTGGTACGTAGGTATATGTAGGGCCCACATGTATTTCCTATTGGCTGTACCAAAATAGATATTCGTGTAGGCTGGCAATGAATATTAATCCAGAGGCAAAAATACAATTTTTATTATTAGTTACATATCTCTAGATATCTTGGCTCTTGGTGAGTTCGGAAATAAATAAAAGGAAGATGTTAGTTTAAAGTTTGTTTATTATTAGTCATTCTTTTTTTATAACAGTAATTATAAGTGATAAGTTCAAAATCGTCACTACATAGTTTTTGTAGACTACATCACTAAATCTAAATTGTCAGTTCCAAGTTTCTGAACACAACATCCAGTAATTTTAAATATTAATTTACTAATAATAGTAAACAGTCAAATGGATAACTGAAACTTAAAACTTACAATCACTGCTAAAGATCACAATATTTACAATTTAAGAATATTTACAGCTTAAAAAAATTAACATGAACAGTCTTCACAAAATTTCCCCGTACTAAAACGTATGGAGTCTACACTCGCACATTTTCCGCTACACCATACACAACACGAAACTTAACATTTCTATAAATTAGGCAGCAAAAATAATGAGTAAAAAACAAGATTTAGTTCCTATAATGTTGAAGTAGGAAAGTCTCCGTAAAATTTATGCACACAAAAACTTGATCGCATAAACTTGTACCAAAGGCCTTGTCAGTACAAATTTAGGGGATCATCCGGAATTTCTGCGCAACAATTTTATTAGATATCCCGCAGTCTTTAGTTGGGTAGCGTGTCCATTAAAATTTCTTTAACTCCTGAACTCAAACGGTCGGGGAATTTGATGTCAAATGCGACGAGAAGGTCTCCTTTCCTCGTAGGCTCCTTGGGGAACGGGAGGCCATATCCTGGGAATCTCTTCACTGTGTGGGGCTTGACTACCTCCCCTTGTAGGTTCACTGTCAGTTTTTCTCCGGTCATTGTTGGTACGTCGATGATTGTGCCGCAAAGAGCCTGGAACAAAGAAAACATTACGTTAGATATTGATATCTAAATTGACTCACATCCTATATGTAAACTGTATGCTGATAAAAACTATTGTTGCCAATTCAAACTCATATTGTTTTATATGTATAATGAGAAAATATGTTAATAAAGAGATAAAAGCTACTGGAACTCTAGAGAATATTACTTAATTGATGAATCATAATAATTCATGGAATACGCATGTTTAAGACAAACATTGATGCATCAAATGCTATGGAAACCTGTCACAACAAACATAGAATCTATGTCACCTAATTTATCACCGGAAGTGGTTTGAGGTGATATTTTACACAATGAGGTCAAATACTAAATAGCCAATGACCTTTATCAGTGTAACTAATATTTGCAATTATTTGTTTACTAATAAAAAGTATGTTTTTTAATGTTTTTGTTGCTATATCTAATAAGATGTTATGTAAATGACATCTTACCTGTTTTAAAGACACTTTGGCCATATATCTGATATCGCTGCCTTCTCTCTTGAACTGAGGGTTCGGCTTGTCTCTGATGATGAAGACTATATCAGCAGGGATCTTATTCCTGCCCTGGTCTCCCTCCTTCTGGAACGTGATCTTAGTCCCGGCCTTCCAACCAGGTTTCACATGGATCGTGAGGACCTTGTCCTCCTTCTTAGACGTGCCATCCGGTTGGATGACGCGACGTGATATCTTCATCTTCTTCACACAACCACGGGCGATATCTTCAAGAGAAACGTATAGATCATGCTCGATGGGTGGATCCTGGGACTTTTCTTTCCTGTTCGGTGAGCCGTGGAAGTTGAAGCTGTGGCTCCTGAAGGCGCCGCCAGGGCCACCGGGCCGCGCCGTGCCCATGCCCATGTTAGCAAACGGATCCATGTCGACGTCCATGTCCCGGTCGAAAAACATCGTGTTGCCTCCACCGCCGCCGTTGAGGTCGAAGAAGGCCTGGAACGGGCTGGCAGAGCCGAAGAACTGTGCGAACGTCGCCCGAGGGTCCCCGTGGAACGTGTAGGAGAAAGACTGGCCGCCTCCGGGCCCGTTCTGCGACCCCATGCCCCCCTTCAGCCCCTCCTCGCCGTGCGTGTCATAGATCTCACGCTTCTTCTTGTCTGAGAGCACCTCGTAAGCCTCCGCTATCTCCTTGAACCTCTCCTCAGCTCCCGCCGCCTTGTTCTTGTCAGGGTGGTACTTCAAAGCCAGCTTTCGGTATGCTTTTTTGATCTCGTCATCTGTCGCTCCCTTCGACAGCCCCAGAATTTTATAGTAATCCTTTCCCATGTCGTAGAATTATCCTATAACAAAGAAGATTCTTGTTAGCGGCCGTTCGACACCTTTTTAGGACGTCTACGTAACGGAGAGCGATGATCTGCGTAATGATTCTCGAATCGCGAAGATTTAAATGAAGAATTTAATTTGATCACACAAAATTCACAGGAGCGATAGGTTTGTAAAACACTTACTCTAATTTCAGCAGATTTTAGCAGTAATCCAAGTAGAACTAAGCAAAATTATGAAGAAAATTCACACACTCAGCACAACTCACAGTTCACAATTTTCACAAATGAATGAAACGTCGAGCACTCGGCGCGCCAAAATATATACATTAAAACATCTAGAACATTCTGGGACCTTCACCCTACATAGAAAGGAGAGAAAAGACCCGCTACGCTAATGGGAAAATCATGCGCCAGAAAGAGATACATATAAATTTGCTGCTTCAAATTGCTAGAAAATACGATCCGAAACAGTTAATTCTCTATGCTCACCTCATTCATAATGAAATCAATTCAACTGGTTTTAGCCAATAGCAGCTCAGGGTTTCAGTAACTACCAATGAGAATTTAGTATTGTAGACAAATTAACAAACTGAAGAAAAGATTAACCAATACTGACGTTTCATAAATTACGTTTTTACGTTGATGAATGACACGATTCAAATCTAAATTTCTCTTTTTAGCTTTGACTCTTTTTAGCTCATCCACGACAACAGGAGCAAAAGAGACAACAATAATGTTTATTGAACCCCGAGCCGAGCACTCAGTGCACATAGTAACGGCCTAACATGCGGCATCCACCAAAAACTAGAAAGATCGAGATGAGCCTCTTTCTTTGTTGCGTTTGTTACCTCGCGCAAGGCAAAATGAACGCGCATGATGGCTTTCGCATTTTGTCGCTTCGTCGTACGCCGTATGCTAGCCTTAAGAAGCTATTAAACTTGCAGTTGGTCGGGCCCGATTTCTATGAATAAGAATAAGAATAACAATATTTAATGTTCAAACTGTGTACAAAAGATGTTACAATAAAATAAAACAAAATAAAATATTTGAATGTCAACAACTATGCTAAATAATAATATTACAATAAAATGTATTTAGACTACGATCTCTATAACTATGAAACTATTACATATAGTAGGTAGGCTCTAATAACATGTGGTTATTATTAGTCAAAATAATCGTTTAACTTATAGTAGCACTTAGAAGTAAGCCATATTTTGAGTTTATTTGAAAATTTCTTGCCATTGTATGCTTTAATAGTATTTCGGCATACATTGCCGGATTTGTTCTCTCTTTTTTATAGTGTAGCGACCAAAGCAAGCAATGTATGCCGAAATGGGCCCTAAATTTTGGGTAATGTAAACGCTGCTGTACAAAACGGACGGTCGTCACAGGTCTGGCACTCTATAGAACGTTTTTTAATTTAGAAATGTCTTTATTAAAGAGCTAAAGCAGAATGATCAGTACACCATTGTGTAAACCGTGACATTTTTGAATTCATTATGGCCCGAAATGCTGGCCCACTACCTTGGCCCAATGTGTACAGCGGCCTAACAAAAACCTGCCACGGTGACCGACACAAAAAAAATATTTCTGTCTTTTTTGTTTACATAAGTTTTCTTAACTGGCTATCTCGCTCTCTCATTTCTTGGCACAAATTGAAAAAAAAAAACTTTATTGCCACACAAAATACAAAAACAAGGCCTATGTAGTTGGGCCAGCATTTTGGGCCAATAATTAATTCCAAAATGTCGCTGAGAATTTAGCGCCTAGCGGAGATCTAGCGCTTTTTAACTTTTAATAAAGCAATTTTGTTTGTGTTTAAATAGGCTATATTTTGTGTGATAGAAATATAATAAATATTGATAAAATATTGTAGTGAAAACATGTTCATAGAGTGTGCAGTGTTCGGGAGTTTCAAATACGAACGCATAACTGAAGTGTTATCATTAAAACAAGGAAACTACGAATTCACTGACTTAAATTAACTTAAGAATAGGTTTCGTAAAGACTAAGACTATTTAGAGAACTTTAAAGGCCTTTTTATGTGATAAGAATTTAGCGCCGAATCTAGAGCCCTAATTTAGAGCCCAATCGATTTTCTTAGGTGGCAGCCCTGCCCTGTCAGTGTTGCCAGAAGGTTACTTTTGTAACCTTTTAGGTGATTTTTAGCTCTGTCAGGTTACTTTTAGGTTACACGATTCAAAAGGTTACTTATAAAACCAAAATTACCAAAATTGTTTCTGGCATAGAAGCTCTAGCAGTGTATTCTTAATGAACAATGATAGAAATATTGCAAGTGAGAACAGGGTACAGCTGAAAATCAGGGCTGCGCCCGCTGTGATCTCTGATCAGATCACTCGGCCGGCACAACACTGAGCTGATCCCTTTTGTCGCAAGCAGACTCTATTAGTATAATTATTGTAACAATTACTGTACCTACATTCTGTTTGCACAATAAAACTTTTTTCAATTTCAATTTCAATTTATAGGAGATTTTTCGGAATTGGTACATAATCAATTTTCAAATAGATATTTTTCCATGAAATGGAATACTTTTTCATATTTCTTGCAATGTTTTATAACGCAAAACGTTCAAAACGTAGTGAGTGCAACTCATAAAAAAAAACACGCCACTTACTCGCTCGATCAATCAATCGGATAAAAATGCAACATAAAATGGAAAACGCTACTGAATTGTTTATACAGGGTGTAATATAAAATGGTGCTTCAGACCATCAAACTGAACAACTTTTACTATGGAACCAACACTGAAATCGCGAAGAAAAAATCCGCTGTCCCATACAAAACTGCAAACATAACTCGACTGAAATGTATGGGACAGCCAATTTTTTTCTCGATTTCAATATTGGTCCCACAGAAAAAGTTGTTCAGTTTGATGGTCTGTCTGAAGCAACCCTTTAAGTAACTGTTCTATTTTATGTTACACCCTGTATTTCCATAACCAATACATATTCTGTCCGTCAACTTTAAATTTTAATACCTTATTACTGTATAAAAATATGAAAGTGTACTTTTCATACCAAAAGGTTACTTTATTATCTATTTCCGGTTACTTTTGACAAGATTCGGCTGGCAACACTTATGAATTTATGATCAAAGAAAGTTATTATCCAGAGCCGTTAAAAGATATCAAAAAAAAAAAAAGAAAGTTATTTACTCTAGCGAGCTTATGTTTTGTTTTGCTTAGGGAGTATTATTTTCATATATATAAAAAGTACTCTGTGGTATTATATGCCTTGGTTTTGCCGTTGCCGGTCGTCGTCGTCGATAACTGGGTAGTTAAGTAAAGAATACTAAATAATATACCTACAAGTGTTCTTATTTGAAACATGGGTGTATTTTGTGCGGTACGCGGCTGTTTCAGCAACTCAAAAGATAATCCAAATCAAAGAAGATTCTACAGATTCCCGCAGGATGAAACAAGGTTAGCAGTTTTCATAGATTAAAATGTGGCAGTTTTCTTACTTTGCGTGCAAACACAATAGGTGTTCTGGCGTTAAAATACGTTTTTCTAGAGAAAAGCCGAACCGAATGTGCCGGCCGACTCGATCTTTGAAAAACAGTGCAATGCAATGCAATGCAAAAATTCTTCGTATATGAATGTAAGTAATAGAAAGAAAAGAAACAGACAGTACAAGTTGTTAGTGTGTTGTGTGTGAAGTGAAGAGGAAAACAGTCCGACATTGAGAGTAGGGGTTCGTTTCGTAACGTGTAAAAATCACTTTAGGTGCCAACTGCCATGCCAGTGCCAAATTGGCCAACTTTTAAAATAGCTTGCCAGGTTAGCGCCATACAATTTTTTATACAGGGTGTAGTTTCAAAGTTGACAAACAAAACATTTGTACCGCTGAAGTCTGACAGAAAAACCGGCCAAGAGCGTGTCGGACTCGCCCAAGCAGTATTGTTCCTGGCAAATTTTGGGTTGCCGTATTTAAAATCCGAAATTGCCGTATTTTAAGGGAAAATAAAAATAAAATTGCCGTATGTCCGTATGTTCATTATTTACGACGATTTTCATAAAAAGGTACAGTATTGTAGTACCAGGTTTATAAGTCTTACCGATGTACCTGCGCAGTTGACAAATTTTAATACAGTGCGAAATTATGTTCACCAAAAAGGACGCACCACCTTCGATCCGTTTACGCTATTGGCTTATTTGTTTTCGCGCTCTTTTCGCTGCTATCCGACTTTGATCCATTTGATCCTGATCAAAGGTACTAAAATGACTTCGGGTTTTGTCGGGGACTCGGGCCTGCTCTGCGCAAACGAAGATTTACGAGCGGAATTGGAAGATGCTTCCGTTATAATTTTCATTGAAAGTACTTACCGAAAGCTATAGTGTGTAACATTTTCATATGTTTTACTCCAGTATTTAAGACGTTAGAGGGGGTTGAATGATACTCAGTAGTTGTACGGTGCTTCCACTTTATGGTACAGACTTTAAATGATAGATAGATTGATAGTAACTACCTAACTATGATGATTTATTTATTGATAGGAAGGAATACAATTGATTATGTTAATATTGCTACTGATAAGATATTTGTGAACTGATTGGTTAATATAATGTTATCGAATGAGACGTTAGTGCTGATGCAACACAATGTACGGTCACTGCACCGTACAGTATTATCAACTTAAATTAATCTCAATCGGTTTTTAATATTAATTTTCTTTGTTCTAGATGTCTACTATGGATCCGCAAGATTGGTCGAACTGACTTAGAGTCCAAGGATATATCAACACTTCATAAAAGTTATCGCATCTGTGATCTCCATTTCCTTTCTACGGATCGATATAACAGATATCTAAACCTCAACGCAATCCCTTCTTTACTTTTAGACTTGAAACTTGAAAATAGTTATATATCATCAAAATATACACAAACCGAAGACGCAGAATTAAAATGTCGTACTTGTTATGTTGACATAAATACTCCTTCAACTTCAGATACAAATGTTTTCGCAACACAAACTGTTCAAGACTTGCCCACGGATCCCCAAAGAAAAAGAAAATTAAATGACGAACTTACTTCCGAATGTAAGATACTAAAAATAACAAAAGACCATATACAAAAATCTGAAGGCTACAAAACTGAACTTTTATCCGTAGTTGAAAAAATTTTGAAAATAAAAAAAAAATTCACCCATATCTATGAAAGCAACCGGTACGAACTTGAATATAACATGTTTGCAATGAACATTTATTTTGCAAGTCCAGTGGCGTATAGAATTTTAGCTAAAACTTTATCTTTACCAAGCGAACAAAATTTAAGGAACGCAAACATTGATATCGGCACAGATTTTTCAGAACATGCTATTAAATGCCTACAGTTCAAAGTGAACAACCTGTCAGATTCTGAAAAAATATGCGTTCTGTGTGCAGACGAAATGACACTGAGAAGGCATTTAATTTACCAAGTTAAGAAAGACAAAATTGTTGGCTTTCACGAAATCGATGGCGTACAAAAAAAAGAGCTAGCCACTAAAGCATTTGTAGTTATGGTGAGAGGATTATTTTCCAAATGGAAACAACCCTTGGCTTATTGCTTTCTAAATCAAACCAAAAACTACTCAGAATTGAATAACTGGCTGGATAATATAATCATGAAAGTTATGAGCATTGGATTGAAAGTTGTCGCTTTTACTTCAGATCAGGCATCCAATTTCATTAGCATGGCCAAAGACAGAAATGTAACTGCTACAAACCCATTTTTTCGTGTCAATGGTAAGAAGATATATTATATCTTTGATGTCCCTCACTTATTAAAATGTTTGAGGAACAATTTAATCGAGAATGACTTTGTAATATGTAACGACACTGACGGTAAAGAAGAAAGAGCTTCGTGGGATGATATTCAAAACTTGTACGGCATTGAAAAAGAGAAAAGCTACCAAATGGCCTTTAAATTAACGGAGTCTCATATTAGGCCTAACGATTTTGAAAAAAATAAAATAAAATTTGCGGCGCAGGTATTTAGTAGAAGCGTGGCTAACGCAATGCAGTGCAGTGTGGAACTAGGAAAACTTTCTGAAAAAGCGTTAGGAACGGCAAAATTTATACAGTTAACAAACGATATGTTCGACATTTTGAATTCTTCTTCAAGTAATGAAACGTACAAATATAAAAATTATTTTTCTCGGCAAGCTTATCAGACGGAAGTGTTACAAAATGTATTAAAGTTTTTAAAAAATGTACGCATAGTTCAGAAATCGAACGAAACAAAATTGACAAATAGTGTGAAATGCCTAAAAAGTCTCGAAATAACGATTCAATCGGTGGTACAACTGTCAATTGTTTTGGAGAGATATGATTTTAAATTCTTTTTTACTCGAAGACTAAATCAGGATGTATTAGAAAACTTCTTCAGCGATATACGACAACAAGGTAACTGTCCTGAACCATCACCGATCCAGTTTGCGTCAGCCTTTAGAAAACTTTTTCTATCAAATATTATTAGTATTACACACGCTAAATATGCACATTGTGAACAAGATCTTGATAAATTATTAATCGCCGTTGAAGATAACAGTAATCCAAAGCTTAATGAGCTACCGGAAAAAGAAAATGAAGACTTGAATCTTTTGACTGTTGGAACAGTAGATTATCGTTTTGAGCTCCCAGAAGGAAATGCTTTTAGTTATGTGTGTGATTACTTACTCAAAAAATGCAAGGAAGTTCACGAAAACTGCATACTTATGGATGAGTTCGTAAGTGCCACTAATCAACAAGAACATTTTAAAGATTATGTGAGACAAATGGATGAAATTGTCACAACAATATTTAAAAGGGAAGATTTATCCCCGCACATAGGCAATGACATTTTAAAAAACATAAGCATAATAATTTTAAACAACAAACCTTGCGAGTGCTTTCCTATTGCATATTTACAAAAGCTTTTTGCTCGTTTCCGCATATTTGATATAATAAGACAAAACAATCGCTATTTTAAAGACCCATCACTTCGAGATAAATCTTTTAGTATCTCTAATTTGGAGCATAGCGTCTGCTGACGACAGGAAGGTGGCATAGAGGTATTGTCTGACGAGTGACGACTGTGATACCCACCCTGGGGCTATTTTTTTAAAGATTATAGGTACCTACCAAATTATAAGTAATATTATTTTCTAGGGTCCGTTCCTTATCGATGTGTGACATCATGTTGGTGTCTTTGACGTTGTTAAGTTTAGGGCCTAATTATATTCAGTGGCGGTGCTGCTCTTACCATTTTGTATGTGATTTTTCACCGGCACCACCACTGCTAGTAGGTATAAGGGTTGAACCTCATCTGCCAGCACCGCATCGCATTTTTCCATCGCTTCATTTTTTTCAGTCACTCACGAACGTCATTTACTAGGGCGAGAAAGATTGCGAGCGCACGCGGCAGCACTGGCAGTGCTGCGACCTTTCTCGCTCTAGCCAATGACGTTCCTGAGCGACAAAATAGGATAGAGCATGAACAAAATTAGATGCGTCAATGTCACAGCAGAGCAGCGGTGAATTCATTGATCTGAGGTGAATTCATATACTTAGGCCCTGAACTGAACAACGCCAAAGACTTGCAAAAAGTTTAGGATTTGCCAAAAAAACTCTATCCCGTACTATCTGGAGCGCTAACTACGGTTCAGTACTTTTGTATTTAATAGTGCGTGTACTAAGTACCTAACAGTACAGTACCTACTTTGGTAAGTTATTGTGTGCACCAACAGTCAAAAATAAAAAATAATTTCTTAAAATGTATTCTTTCACTTATAATTATTCAATACTATGAAAATATTATCAAATTAGTTACTTACTTGATGAATAAGTAAGTAACTAATTTGATAATATTTTCATTGTAAAGACACGCCAAGTTTAGTTTTATTATAAGTAGGTACGTGAATAAAAATGTTCCTTGTTTTATTTTCTCCTCTGCTAATACTATGAGTTTCATGTCTTTATCGGGTACTTACCTAACCTAGTCTACTGAAAACAATGTACTGAAACTATAGTAGAGTCAATAAAAGGCTAAAAATGCTATGACCTCGGAACCCTTATTAAATCGGATTACTTTGAGTAAACTTTTATGAAAACTTCTACATTATGTTAGTTACATTACAAACGAAAATGTTTACCCATTTTTTGCCGCTCTCCATTATTCCGAGGGTTCCGTACCACCAAACATTACAGTGTTTTTTAACAAGGACAGTATGGGGAAATCTAAAACCACAGGAGATACAGGGAACCTGTCTTAGGAACCCTTAGGTCTTTTTTTATGAAAACACCCCCCCCCCCCCCCCCCCCCCAAATATAGTCTTTTATCTAGTTCGTTCGCGCGCAAATAGAAAGAGAGCAGAAGCGTGATACGAGGCGTACTGGCTATGGCTTCGCAGGTTACATAATATTTTTTCCAGATTGATTAGATGCACAAAAAAGGGTAGGTAGCATCTGAAGATCTAGGCCATGAGAAATATTTAAATTAAGACAATACATAGTTTTAACACTTATTGGGTACTAAATCGTACTAAGCTTCAGATATTTAGTACCTCACTGTAATCCGTGTCTCACCATGACCGCGCCATAACGTGAACCTCACCAATTTTGTCGTCACAATCGAATTGAGGGAGGCCTATGTTCACCAGTGGACGTCTATCGGCTGAGATGATGATGATCAATACCTATGCCAGCTTCCTGATGATCATGAATCGGATTATTTCTGAATATCTAGGAAGCTAAGCCGCGGACAGGCGGCAGACGAACATGTTGAAACTATAAGGGTGATACGGAATCCCGAAAAATAATCTTTTGAGCTGATAGCCTCGTTGCCAATGCCATAAAATAAAATAAAACATGTCAAAGTATATCAGTGTCAGTGTCAAATCAGACAGGACCAGTGTGACCATTTGTAGTAGATTTCTGCCACTTTGGCAGATCGCATTTTCACTTTGGCAGGCGTTGTTGACGAATTACAAATGTGGCAGATTTGGGAACATTTACCTTACTCTTTATATTTTTTGGAGAAGAAATAAAAAATTTGTTACTAAAAAAATTACTGACATGAAAATCATTTTACAGACCAGGCAAAGGCAACTCTTGTTCCAAGGCAGTATCTCCATGGAGGCGATGGAGTTTTTGTTTTTATTTTATTTCACTTTTCGCAAAGGAAATGATTGAAAAGATGCAATCAAAGTTGTCATATGATACGTAGTATACGTACGACGACAGAAAATAGATGGAATATGAGGCAAATGTGGTGTGGACGTACAAAAGGTTTTAAGTAACTTAAGTTTTAAGGTAAACCCTGCACGCATTTTTCTTTAGGGTGTTTGGCAGATTGTTAGCTAGTGTGTGGCAGTGGCAGATAATCTATTTTCCAGATGGTCACACTGGACAGGACCCGTCGCGCCCCGCCGCCGCCCGAAAATCACCACGGATTTGTTTTGCTTTGTCTAATAAAAACAATCAATACTTCTTAGTCTTTATTATCTAACAAGTCTCAAGAACAGAGCGTGCCGGCATCCCTTGTACTCAATGTCGAAGTACTTCTCATAGAAATCCTGAATCAGCTCCTCGACCTGTGAACAAAAATGTCGAACGATATATTACAAACTAACTGTGATTCATGCGGTGATCTAGCCCACGAGCCTTACATAGAGTGCTGTGAATGCGACACTAACCTCTGCACCGGCTGTTTCACCACCGGCCAAGAACCCCGCAACCATAAAAACGACCATAATTACTCTGTAAGAAGGAACGATTTCCCGCTTTTTGAAAACTGTAACTGGTCAGCTAAAGAAGAATGCAAGTTATTATCGGCTCTATCTACATACGGATTCGGCAACTGGGAGGAGATATCTAAAAGTGTGCACACAAGGTCTAAATTAGAATGTCAGGAGCATTATAAGAAGTATTACATAGAAAACGTTCAGTACAAAGATTTGCAGTTGTTGCCGGAGACGGAACAATCAATGTTTCCCAAACCGTTAATCCCATACTTGTATAGTACAGAAATAAGTGGGAATCCTCCAAGGAATAACCAGTCCGATCAGCATTTAGCGGGTTATAATGCGTACCGGTCAGAATTTGAGCTAAGTTACGATAATAATGCTGAAAACATTTTTAGTATAGAAAACAGCTATTCGGATGATGAAGACGATGATTGTATGGATGCCTTAAAAGTGTCTTTGGCGAATGCTTTAAATACAAGGCTAAGAGAAAGACATAGGAGGTACAAAATAATTCAAAACCACGGTCTAATAATGCCAAACAAACTTGCATCGTGGCTTCAGAAGTTTGACTTGACGTTAACGAGACAAAAATGGGAGAAATTACTATCATTCATGCAATTTATGACGGGAATGCAGTTTGATGCTTTCATAGAATCTCTTAGTTTAGAGGCAGAATTGCTTCAAAGGATTTTAAGGCTATCAGAGTATCGGAAAAACGGCATTAAAACACTTTACTGTGCAAGATTATACAAGCAACTGAAAAAAGAGAATGATTTGGTCATAAAAGAACAAAAACACGCAACAACTGTCATGGCAAAGAAATATGATCAGTCACCGATCAAAAACCGTATCTACTTCAGCAAAGATAATCAACCGAAGAGATTCAAACGTACATCAATGCCGTTAGAAATAATAGATTTACCTGGATTCCATCTTTTAGCAGAATCCGAGAAAACCCTATGCTCAAATCTGAGATTAGTTCCGGAGAATTACCTGGAAATCAAAGAGCAACTAATAGCGGAAAACAATAAAATGGGCTTCCTTCGTTTGCTGGACGCAAGGAGGATTGTCAAAATAGATGTAAATAAGACAAGGAAGATCTACGACCATCTTATCGTGGAAGGGTTTATAAGTAAGCCATTGTAAATAAATGTTTTATACAGTTTACAATATTTTGTTTTAATAATACATCGTGATCTCTACCACGCCGGACTCCCAAACCAGGATCCTGGGTTCGAATCCCGGTTCGGTCATGGATGTTTATATGTATGTGCCTGTGAGCATTATTTATTATTATTTATTAATATCTTGCTGCCTCCATCGCTGAACATAGGCCTTAAGAGGATAGACGGTCTGCAAGAGGTTTTTAAAGAGGATGATCAGACCATCAAACTGAACAACTTTCTCTATGGGACCAACATCAAAATCGCGAAAAAAAAAACAGCTGTCCCATACTAGCTCGAGTAGGTTTGTACTTTTGTATTTTTCGATTTCGATGTTGCTTTGGTCCCATAGAGAAAGTTCTTCAGTTTAACGGTCTGATCATCCCCTTAACACTGTCGCTGCTAAGCTCAAAACATGGAATGCTATACAATTCTGACTCACAGGGCGAGTCGCTGACCTACGACTTAGGTCATCAGCAGTTAACGCGTTACAAAAGTGTCAGCATATCAAGAAGGTCCCTATATAAGTTAAATAACAGATCTGTTGCTGTCACACTGTTCCCGAGTATCCGAGCTACCAGTGCAAAAGTGACAACTGCAGTGTGGACTGATTTTACCTACATAAAATGGACAAAATCACGGTTTCATATTCCCCTGTTTCCTCCTCTAAAACTAAACTGATTTTAATAATTCTTTCAAGAATAATATGAGAAAGACTTTGGCTTTGTCTGTATGTTTTTTGTTTATATTCGTCAAATTTGATCGCTGGATGAACACGGCAGTAAAATTGAGATATTTTTCGTAATTTTCGAAGGCTCCTACTCCTAGTAATTAATTTATCGAGAAAGAAACAAAACATAAGGACATGGAGAGCCGATATACACTGGCCTGCAAAACTAAGTATCATACTTTAGTTAGACGGCAATTTAAAAAGGAGTGTTTTTGTTTATAAATTTTTTTTTTTTTTTTTTTTCTCTCCTTTGTCCTTTGCAATCTGTCGTTTTTTGGACAATCAGCAAAGAGTGTGACGTATATTAATGTTGGCTTGCTTGGTATGCACCCAGTGATGCATCCAAATTAAAGTGTCTTAAGGAACGGTTACCCTCCCAGTAGATTGTCCTGTGGTATCTTTTTCTTAAGTCTGCGGGTCTGAGCCTCTTCCCTCATTAGATTTTGAGCTTTGTTTATAAATAAAGCTTTTTTCGTAACTTCCTTAAAAGAAGGTAATCGACTATAAAGTTTTATATAAAAAATAAAAAAATCGTATTGTTTTTTTTCGAAAATACGTCTTGTGCACTTTAAAGCTTATTGCAATTTGAAAAGTGTGGTACTAAGTTTTGAAGGCCAGTGTAGCTAGTGTGGTAAAAATTTGTTTGCTCTAGTGTCATTATCCAGACAGGAAACAGGGGAATACGTTTGTATGTACTAAACGGCACCCGCCTATTCTCTTTCCTTCTCTATCTTGGGCCTTACAAATATTATATTTTAATTAATGCAGTTTGTCGTATGTTGTCGGGCATCAACATGGACATTGTTTTTGTGCTCGTATTCTTGGAGGTGGCATGCTAGGTCTGTCTCTCTGATCAGTGTTTGAAATACACAGATGGGTGTGATTTTAGACGTTATCACTAACATGGATATGAATTGGAAATCCCGGGATTCCGGAAAGTCGAGAAATTTTTATTATCTAATTTGAGCTTTTAAAAGCTGTTATAAGTATTTTGTTTATATTTAAATCGAGAAAAATATAACCTGAATATCATATGATTGTTTTATTTACTTAGTTTAGTAACCAGTTTCCTGTTATTCATTTAAAGGGAAAGATTGTGTATACTACATGCAGTAGAATCATGCTCATTCAGAATCCTAGTAATGCATTTACATCCGTTACTAAGCTACCGAATCCCGGGACACCCCGGGTAATCCTGGGATTTTTGGTCATATCCATACCATTGATAGTAAGCATATTTATACTCACTTTGAACCCAAATTTCTGATAGAGAAAGATTGCTGGGTTGGTCGGTGACACATGAAGAGTTACATCTTTGCCCGTGCATGTCTGGAAAACAGCACAATATTAGGGGATATTCTAAGTATATTCTTACCTTAAACGTTCCAAAGAAGGTACCTACACATATTATTATGGCTATGGTAATCCCAGTAGTTTCATTGTGGAACTAGTCAATGGAACTACTGGAACATTTAGTACCAGATTCAGAGATACAGTGTGGTTGCCTTAACGCATATCGCTACGATAGAGGAATATAAAGGGGACAAGGACAGGAAAAGGGCCATAACTTTTATAATGAAATGTACGGCGCCGCGTATCTAGGTAGATACATGCTGTCACCCATTGACATAAAGAGTCGTTTCGTGAAAAGCGCACGAAATCGGGACAGTGCAGTATCTGTTACGTAGGCGTAGTAACTAGTAAATAATCTGTGACATTGGCCCCAATTTCGTGTAATGTAGGAACTACCTACAGCATACTAGCTGTATTTGAGCATCTCCGTCACTTTACTCGGGATACTCGAGCATAGCTCCGTCACTTTAATATCTGTACTCGAGCACTTTCGACATTGTACCCATGTTGCTCGGGCACCTCCGTCACTGTACGCTGGGTACTCGAGCACCTCCGTCACTGTACTCGGGGTACTCGAGCACCTCTGTCACTGTACCCATGTTACTCTAGCACCTCCGTCACTGTACCCTAGGGTACTCGAGCACCTCCGTGACAGCACAGCACGGACAGTGTAGAGGGGAACCGACCTGCAGCAGATGGTACAGCATGAACTCAGCTATCTTGGCGTGGCGCCACTCGGGGCGCGTGAGCACGAAGGAGATGTAGGCCTCGTGCGCGCGCACGTCGGGCACCAGGAACCCGCAGCCCACCACCAGCCGCCCGTACGTCACCACGCAGCTGTACTCCGGGTACTCCAGCACCTCCGTCACTGCACGGGGACAACATAGTTAAAATACAAAAAAATAGATTACAAAATAAGAGGATATTACTTTCTTTTTTTTTTTAAACAAATTTTGAATTTTCTGATAAAGATAGTTAAAGAGCAAGAGCCCGTGTCGATCAGACCTTCGTTATTTTATAAAAGCTAAAAGTTTCTCGGCTCATGCTCCCAACACAGGTACCAGCATGGGTAGCATGCCACCCACGACAACGCGTTTAAACGAGAAAAACGTCGTGCGCGCTCTTTTTGGCGTACGTAAAATAATAAAGATGGAGGCTCGATTTTTGTCGTTTTCTCGGGGGTGGCATGCTAGGCCTACATGTAGGATCTATGGGGCAATATGTTGGGCAACTAAGAAGTGTGAGTCATGATGGCTTTGGCAGGTAGCAGGTTAAAATTGTCTGGCCGCTGATTGGAAGTATCAAAACAATCGGGCTACTGAGGAAACAACTTCTAATAGATACCCAAATAACATGTATAAAATTCAGCTTTTATACGTAAAGTTTAGTAATAAAAAATAAAGTAAAGTTTAAGAATATCTGGCATTGTAACTATACTTATAGTTTTATATAATACGAGCGTTAACCCGCGACTTCGTCTGCACAAATTATATACCAGATTTTAAGTCAGATCATAAGCTATCAAACAAAAAAAGTTTCATCTAAATCGGTTCAGTAGTTTTGGCGTGGTACTCGTTCAAACAAACAAACACAAACAAACAGACAGACAAAAAATCCAAAAATTGGTGAAATGGAATCAGGGACACCTAAAAACCATATCGTAACTTTTTTTTGTTAATATCTTCAATGTACAGACAAGAGGGCGATCGCGCTAATATAAAACATCCAAGTTCAATCCTAATCTAATTAATATTCTTCTTCTTCATTGGATTCCTCTCCATTACTGGAGGTTAGCAATTACTATTAAACTCCGCTAAATCCCGTATCGCGCTAAACTTGACTTATTTACTATGTGACTGACTGCCTTTAACGTATTAGCGATCTGTTAAAATGGCTCTAACGGCTGTCAAATGAATAGCGCAATACCGAATGTATTAAAAGTTGTGGTTCGCACGCGATCCAACCATGGTTCAATTGCGATTTATTTAGCGCGATTGCTCTCCTGTGCCAAAAAGGCTCTAACAGCTTTCATGAGCTGTAGGTACCGCGCAATACCAAATGTGTAAAAAGCTAAGCTTCGAATGTAGTCTAATCACGGTTCAGTCAAGTTTTTTTTACCGCAATTGGGACCCTGTTCTGCTACCAGCTATTTATCTCGAATCATTTGTTAAAATCTTTGACTACTTATATAGGGACTAACTAGTTACGCGTGTAATTTTACTAACAAATATTTCTACCACTTTTTACGGGGGGCGAGGTAACATGAAATCCGCAACTTTGGATTTTATTCCCCATAACCATGGAATATCTAAGAGTAGAACCATAACTTTAGATTCTAATCTTGATTGTTAAAAATCATGAAAAGTAGTCTCGTGTGAACCCCAAACGTCATAAGTTCGTAGTTATTGTTTCGCAATTATAGTGATAAGGCAATTAATGTAACGAATTTTGACGAAGCATGTTGCTGATTTATGACTGTATTTGTTTTTGACGACGCATGTGCTGACCCATTTACTGTTTTATTTATTTATAAATTAATTGAATTCTGTTTTATTAATATTGTTTATTATGTTTATTAATGTAAATGCACATGATCAATTGTTCTTATACCGTGGCAGAGGGGAAATGTTACCGCAAGGCTAGTCCTTATAATCAATAGTCAAAGGTTACAATACGTTTTGTTAGGTTAGGTTACTATGAATTGACACTGTGGTATTCCTACGGTAATTTTTACTCGCATTTTGATCGTAAAAATTAGTTCTCCGATTTACCGAGCGCTGTACCGAATGCAATACAAAGGGAGTGTGTATATTCGCACAGTATGTTGGTTGGTTACCATCGATCCCCGGCCAGAAGAACTGCGCCAGCAGGTTGTTGACGGCGGCGATGTGCTGCGGCCGCACGTACGAGTAGTCCAGCGTGGCGCGCGCCGGCGGCGAGTAGCCCTGTATGTGCCTGTGCACGGGAATTATATTCATATTCATGCAACATCATATGGTACAATGTAGGTCTTAAGTAGTAAAATCATGGTTAACCAGCAAATGATCACAGTGTAAGAAAAGCTACGCGTAGGAGCGAAGCGTCCCCCTGGAACCTGGTCAGGCCTCCCAGCCAAACGAGGCCGCACGCCGAGCGGGGAGTGTCTATTACTCGATACAGTACGGACTCTCCCTTCCTCCCACCAACTTTTTACCTCACCCCCTCTATCGCCCTCTGGTTACCCGGCAGTTACCTAAGAAGCAGATTTTTTTGAAGGTTCAATTTCTTTGGTTTCGCATGTGCTGACGTAATCTTGTCAATTTAATTTTTTTGTATGCAGTGTCCGGGGTTTGTCATGATACCCATTGTGGGCATAGCAGATTAAAGGTAAGCTAAGAATAATATAATATTAATTATCCATTATGGCAAAAAAAAAATTATGCGAACACCTAAAAAAAATAATTAATTATACAATAATAAAATGGTACGTAATACAGAAATAAATGAATATATAAACAATTATATAATAGGTAATAATTTAGGACAATCAATTTAATAATAAATTAATAAAATTAAATTATAGCAATATATCTATAGATACAATATTGATATAAAAAGTTAGTAAAATAATTCATTATATTATAATTAAATATAATTATGGCATTTGAACATCATTTAACAAACAAAAAATTATTCATCTTATGGGCATTGATTCTTGATATTGGCTCCAAAGTGAAGGTTGTTTGACTCCAGTTTGATAGCCTAAACTAAACCACTTTTTTGTGACAACTTTTAAGCTTAACACCAGCATCTCGTACATGTACTTAATGAACCCTATGCCTATTGAAATAAGATGCATATTCTTACCGATGAGTCTTTCTGAGCAGTTCGTCAGTTAACTTCAGCCACGTCGGCATGGCGTCGGCATCACGACGTATGAAAGGTTTCAGGGTGACTCCGGAGTACGGGGAGCGGAACGGAGTGGGCTCTATGTGCGATAGTAACAAGGTTCCGTAGTTCGTGCTCGCTATCGTGCCGCATAGGTTGTCTATTAGGTACTGTGGAGAAACAAATTGATTAGTTTCATGCTTTTAAAAGGTATTTATTGAAAGAAATGGTTTTTTTTTAATAATAAGAATAATTTTATTTCTCTACAAATTGTTACATACAAATAGACACAGAAAATACAGGCATTTTTATACAAAACAATTTGAGGGAGACTAGAGACTAACGTAGGTAAACCTGTGAATTGTAAGTCTCCAGGCACCGACCCGCAGCTTATTTAAGATTAGAGATTACAATTGAATCGGAATATTTTTTTTCTATTTCTTAGCCCACCTCATTTCCACAACTGTATCTTGTGTAAACCAGGATGAACAGCGGCGTCCACTCATAATACTAGACGATGAAGTCCAGCAGGCGGGGGATGAATGGGGGTTCTTATCTGTCTTGGAACTCTGATTGATTGAATGATTTAATCTAAGATAAGAGGAAGAAAAGGTGTTGAAATAAGATTCATATTCTTACCGATGAGTCTTTCTGAGCAGTTCGTCAATTAACCTCAGCCACGTACTTTCGACGTTTAGTATGCCTACCCAAGACAACGGTATACGGATAACGTTTCCACAATGTGAAATGTAGTGCCAACTCTAGAAAGAACGTTGTCACAATATTTGCATCGAGTTGAAAAAAAGACGGACGGAATCTCGTCTAATCAAAAGTGAAGCACCCATTTATATGAGTGTGCCTGTGCGTGCTGTCGCCCTGTCGCGCGGTTATTACATAATGGCGGCGGGTTGTCGGACCTGCGCCTAGAACTGGTGCGTTTGTGTGAGTGTAGATCCCGTGTAGAACAAACGAAGTTGTAGAACCTTGCATGCTTCAACTCTTTCTAGTGTGACATTACGTCCGTCTTTTTTTGAGGGTCCGTGTTCTGAATATACTTTAGCTTATCTGACACATCGTTTGACATATTCCGTATGAAAGATATGTAACGACCTGTCAAATAAACTATGAATTCAGAAGTGTTGAAACAGGCCCTAAGGAATGTCTACGAGTCGTATAGTGTTTCAAACTTACCGATCTCTGGAATCTGTCCAAGATGCGCTCAGCGTTGCTGGCGACCCTGGGATCTTCCGTCACGTAGCCACCCAACAGTTTGACCGTTCTATAATACCAATAATCATTTTAAAGTATAGAATAATTTATTTAAATAATAAAAACACAAACTTCACAGAATTAGCAATGTCTTCGTCAAACTTGAATAAAGCCATCTTTATATCCATCAAATATAAATATTCATCATACTTATACAGGGTGAAATTGATATCATTAGCATCCTTTCAAACTAAAAGTCTACCCATCAAACTGAACAACTTTCACTATGGGGGCAAACCGATCGGAGCAACAATAAAATCTGCTGTTCCATACTAAACTGCATTGCCTACGCGACACAAATGTATGCAACAGCCGGTTTTTTTTGTGCTCCGATTGGTTTGCTCCCATAGTAAAAGTTGTTCAGTTTGATGGGTAGACTTTTAGTTTGAAAGGATGCTAATGATGTAAATTTCACCTTGTATAAGTATTTGCCAGTTACGGGATTCGAACCCGCGAGCTTTGGCACAGCAGGCAAGTTCACTACCGACTGATGCATCAAGCCGGCTATAGCTTCAAATACAACATGCATAGTCAAGTTGGTAAACCGACCTAAAATAGCTTGACATATCCTCAGAAAAATACGAAATTAAAATTGTGCTTACCTATCCAAATCAAAAAGGGGCAGATGTTTATGCCTCTTCAACCTCCTCAAAGATAACTTGGCCTTCAACCTCCACAAGTAAGCTTTCTTCTCCGGATCCCTGACCTTCGCGATCAGCCCCTCGACCTGCTTCAATAACTGAAGCTCCTCATACTGCGTCATTTCTACAAGACCCTTCCTAGGTTCTGGTATCTTTTCAAGCCATGGCATGTCTATGGAATTTAGTTCAGTGGAAAATAAAGATTCTCGTTTGACGATTGGTTTCTCTTCTGGTACGGGTTTTTTCTTGGTGTCTGGTACCAGTTTAGTGTTGTCTGGTTTGTCGTTTTCGTCGGAGGCGGGCTGGTAGTGGGGGGAGGCGCTTCGGGAGTCGGAGTCGTAGTAGAGAGCTGATTGTTGGAAGGAATGCATGCTTGACGAATCACTTTGCATCTGTAATTAATAGGAAAGTTTTTGTAGCTTTATTAATAAAACTGGTCAAGTGCGAGTCGGGCTACTCGCGCACCGAGGGTTCCGTACCACACCACCAAACAACATATTAACTTACAAAAAAGTTTTGTTTTCTCCGAGTTTTAGGGTGAGACCGACTCACACTTGGCCGGGTTTTATTATTTGTTGTTATACTATAGAGTTACAATTCAGTTGGTTACAATACATGCCTCGAAATTGAAGCATGGAGGTTCCCTCACGATGTTTTTCTTCACCGAAAAGCCAGTGGTGTTATAAATCGTACATAAATTCCGAAAAATTCATTGGTACGAGTCGGCGTGAACGGCGATCGAACCATCGCCTCCTGGACGGTAGGCAACACAGAACATTATAAGAGGGGTTAGAAATGCAAAGTAGCGGTTTTGCTTCGGAGACGGCTGTAGCCACTTGTCTTCCCGCTCACGCTGCTACAATCACTCATGCCCACTCGCTCGCACCACACCGCGCGCCTTATGGTGTTATGAAAATCATTGCATAACCTGTGGCGACACGTTCCACGCCTACTTTGCACTTCTAACCCCTCTTATAATGTTCTGAGGTAGGCAAGGTTACTCGCCACTGGACCACCACGGCTTTGCCACAGGTAAAGGTAACACAAAGGTAAAAAAAAAGTTAACCAACCGGTGGTGCGAAGCTGGCGGGCGTGAACTCGAAGCCCCTGAAGATGCTCTCCACGTCCGAGTAAGAGCCGTCCTTGGAGACCAGCGCCGACATCGACTCACTGAACATCGGCTCCTCCGCCACCTCGTTCCTGTCACACAACAGTTTGATATATAAGGTCTAACGATATTAGCTGAAACTATTTTAAGGGGATGATCAGACCATCAAACTGAACAACTTTCTCTATGGGACCAATAACTAAAATATATGTTTGCTAAGCCATATATAAGGTCTAAAAAATTTGGTGAAAATATGTTAAGAGGATGATCAGACCATCAAACTGAACAACTTTCTCTATGGGTCCAATATCGAAATCGCGAAAAAATAATCAGCTCTCCCATACATTTGAGTCGGGGAGGTACGGCAGTTTTGTATGATACAGCAGATTTTTTTTTTCGCGGTTCCGATATTGGACCCATAGAGAAAGTTGTTCAGTTTGATGGTCTGATCATCCTCTTAAAATATTTTCACCAAATTTTTTAGACCTTATATATGGCTTAGCAAACATATACGGTTTAAGAACTTTATTTCTCTAAAAGAATACAATTCACTTATATAGAGAAATACAGGTTAATACATACATCTAAATTGTAAGTAAGTAGTAGTACAGTACAAGAGTGTAGCACGGATACAGCGTTCTTAATCTAGGTAAATACAATAAACTTAATTTTAAAGTGTTAAGCATTTATTTTAGGAATGAAGGTACTTGTGTAAACATTCGAGAAACCGAGAATCGACAGTTCTAGTTTTACATGGGTCTTATTACTTATCAGATTGCAGTTGCTATGGTTTTATAGTGTGAAAGAGATTAGAATGTTATGTTGAATTAATTTTAGTTTCAATTATTTAAGATAACTGTATGTATGTATTAGGAAAAAATGGAAAAATTCTTCAAAATGTGGTACCTCAATTTTTTTTTTTGAACAAGGGAAATGATTGTATTTGTTTAATGTCGTTTGGTAACTTATTGTATAGCTCTGCTCCTTCGTACACTATGTTTTTCTGTCCATAATTTGTTTGTGGCACCTGGACCACTTGGACCTGTGATTTTTTTGTGAATGACAGCTTTGTATGAATATTTTTATTCAGTATCTTGCGGATGAATATGCACGTGTTATATTTGTAGATTTGGAACAGGGTCATTAATTTAGTTTCTTTGTATATTTTGGACGTGGGGGTTAAATAATCGTAATGGAAGAGCATTTTAATAATTTTATTTTGAGCCGTTTGTAATTTCTTTATGTTAGTTTTAGCAGCCGAACCCCATATTTCTATGAGGTAGTCGAGATGAGATTTAACCAAAGAGTTATAAATAATGTAACGGATAGATTTTGGGAAACAGCGAATGTTGCCGCGTAAGCTACCTTGTAGAGATGATCGTTTTTTTGTAACTTTGTCAATATGTGGTTTCCAAGTCAACTGGCTATCCAAAAGAAGACCTAGATACTTTTCTTTGCTAACTTTCAATAAGATTTCGTTGTTGATTTTTAGAGGATCTAAAGCTTGTATTTTCTTGTTTTTGGCACTAAATATGATGTAATTTCTTTTCGAACTTATGTACGGAATAAAGACTACTCCACTACAGAGCATATGCCGATTCTCTTTCACGCTTTCTACAGGGTGTAAGTGACAGCCTAGCAAATTCTGAAACGGTGAACTCAGACCATCAAAATGAACAACTTTCACTATGGAGCCTACAGGAAACGCAAAAAAAAATCAGCTGTCCCGTACATTTTAGTCGGGTAGGTACATCAGTTTTGTATGGGACAGCAGATTTTTTTTCGTGTTTCCTGAGGTAGGCTCCATAGTGAAAGTTGTTTAGTTTGACAGTCTGAGTTCACCGTTTCAGTATTTGTTAGGCTGTCACTTACACCCTGTATAACGTGCATGAGCTAGACATGAATGTTTGCCACCCATCTATTTAGCTACTGCTGGTTTGATGCCTTACACATGATTTTCGATATATCATCATCATTTTTGAAGGAACTTCATTGGAATCAAAGTCAAAATAATTTATTCAATATAGGAGCTTGAAGCTTGAATAGAGTTTAATTTTAGAATAAAACGTTCACGATATACCAAAAATTAAAGTCTTGAGTAGTTCCTCACCAAGTTTCAGTATTCAGAATCTTCGATCAAAGTAAAATGAATGGATAGACCCAAGCCGCATTTAGTTGAAACAAACACACACACACACACACACACACACACACAAAGCAGGCTCCGGCGTGCACTTGGTCTGTCATATTGGTATGTATTTGAAGTATACCGGACATGTCGTCAAAGTCAAGACAATAAGACTAACAATTGTTTTAACTAATTTTTCTCGATTGAAATGTTCGCGGGCGCGATTCTCCAAACGACGCTATGCTACGTAGTTATAAGGTTTATATTGTGTTACTTTGACTATCCGCCACCGCCATACGTCTCTTCTGTATAAACCGCGCCTTAGGCATATCCATCTATATTACTTTAATCGAAGATCAGAATACGAAAAAGTTTGATAGATAACAGAACTGGTACAATCAATAGATAATACCTGCTGTCACAGTCGAGCTGGTCGTAGTAGGAGGTGCTGGACACGGCGCTCAGCTCGTCAGAGTCCACGCGACGCTTTTTGGTCGCGGGCTCAAGTCTCATTATGGGCACGTCGCTCTCTATATTTATGTAGTCTTTGTAACCTGAAAAATAATATTATAACTTAACACTTTCGCTGCTAAGTTCAAAACCATGATCCTCGCGTAGTGCTAAAACTGACGCCCCTCGTGGGTCACCCGTACAGGCGTAAAGTTTGGGTGCAAATGCAATAGAACTTGACCCCCCTCGTAGGTCGTGCGCACAGTAACGTTGAAACGATAAATGTGGCTCGCGTCGTGGCTCACCCCCGCACAGGCGTAAGGTGACTCGCGCGGTAGGTAATGAGCATAGGCGAAAAAAAAACCGGCAATTGAACCGGCTCGTTACGTGGGTTAGCACTGTGGCCCATTTTTCTACAGGCTACAATGTGTTGAAGTATCCCAATTAAATACAAAGTTTACCACTGAAACCTACAGATCTGAACTTAAACAAAATAAGTTTGGTGTTCCACAGGGTAGCGTTCTAGGCCCTTTATTATTTTTGATATATATCAATGACCTACCTGATATGACTGACCATAAAACAATTTTATTCGCGGATGATGCTTCAGTTATTGAAACTTCAGAGAAGAAAATTACACTTGACGAACACAAACTTGACATAAACAAAACACTGACATTAATAATAAATTGGTTAAATAATAATAATCTACAAATTAATCTATCTAAGACAAATATAATTAATTTTAATAATTTCAAAAATCAATCTGTTAATATCACTCATAACGGACATTCTATATTGACGGCAAAGAGTGTCATTTTTCTTGGACTAGTTGTAGAGCCAACATTTAACTGGCAAGAGCAAATAAAGAAGGTACGCGGTAAAGTAAGTGGGTTTTCATATGCACTTTACCAGCTTTCAAAAATAGCAAGTAGAAATGCAGCTGTAACTGCATACTACTCCTACGTGGAATCGATTCTCCGATATGGTCTTGTGATATGGGGTAATGGTACCGGAATATACAGTGTATTCATTGCACAAAAGAGCTGTATACGAGCCCTATGTGGTATTGCACCTGATGTGTCCTGTCGACCCTATTTTAAGAGCTTAAATATACTACCTTTGCCCTGCCTGTATATCCTTGAAGTAGGTAAATTTGTTAAACAAAACAATCACTTATTCATACAGGCTAAAGATGTTATACAGAGAAGGATGAGATATCCAAATCGTATCGTTCTTGGGACAGTGCCTAAAACTCAGCGTTTTCTAAACAACTGCTATGCAATGTGTAGGGCTATATTTAATAAATTACCATCAGGCATGAAAGAGCTGCCCTTTAATAGGTTTAAGTCATCATTATACAGATGGCTCCTTGATAAAACATTCTACTCGGTAGACGAATTTTTGATGTACACTGATCTTGACGGTAACAGATAGTCGATGCATGGTTTAACCCTAGTAAGAAAGCCCTAGTCTTGTTCTGACATGATAATAATGTATAAATTTAATTATATTTCTCAATGACCTTAATATTTGCATGCTACTGACATGGCTAAATAGGCGTGATCAAAATTTTATCTAATTACATCTGAATTGTACCTACCCTATTTATTGGCAAATAAATTATTTGTATTTGTATTTCGCCGACCTACGACGTAGGTCATCAGCAGCGAAAGTGTTAAGCGATCACCGCATATCATTTATTGTCCTCATTTTTGTAACAAGGGGCCGAATTTCGAAAAATCTTTTCTTAGCAAACACCTAGAAGTCAATAGAACTATTTGTGTTATATTTCTGGTGACTACGTCAGTCAGTGAGTCATCATCAGCCTAGATACGTCTCACAGCAGGGCAAAGGCCCACCCTCCTACCCTCGAGGAGGGGTTATGGGCAATCGGGCATTAGTCCACTTCGCCTACGCTATAAAGATTCGTGGACTACACCAACTGCAAACGAATTTCTTCTTCAGCGAGCAGTCGGTATTACATACATAATTTAGAAAAACTAATTGCCACTAGAGACGTCATCCATGCGGATTCGAGCCCGGCCCCTCATGATTGAGAGGTCATACCTCTCCGCAATGCGCCACCGACCCTCTAAGTTAAAGACACTACATACCCATTTCAGTGACTCTGGCGATGAAGAGTGTTTTGTCCAGTGCCATTTGATTCCTCGGGCGACCCTTGGGCTTGTCTCGCGCCATTTCTTGTACTAAAATAATATAACAACACATTAAAATAATACTAATATGTTTGTGTTTATGTAAAGACTGAAGTCATATCCAAATAATTTATTTCTTAACAAATAAACAATATTTCCAAAAAACAAGAATGGGAGTCGCGTGGCGAGGTCTCTCGAGTAGACGTCTTTCGTTCGGCTCGCGATTCAGATAGCCACGCGGCTCCGCCATTTTATTGCGGTTTCGGGTGTGTTTTTGTTTAAAAACAGGGCAGAGATCGCCATATCAATTACCGTACAATGAACGTTCACTTGAATTATAATAATATCTTCAACACTTGATACTGGCGAAATCTATAAGGAAACGAAATTTAAAAAAAAAAAAAAAAAAAAAACTAGATTGTCACATGGTAGTCATTGCTGATTTTCAATTTATCAGGTCACTGCGGATTTGTTTTTATAATGTTTATAGTTATTAACTTTAATTTTTTTTTATGATAATGGCTACAAGCATAAAACATATAACCCGTAATGTTTCGACAAATTGAAAGCCTATCAGGACTACAATGTGACATTGTTGTTTCATAGTATAAAAATTTAAAAAAATACGATTTGGGGCAGCACAATAGGCTCGGTGCAGCCTTAACACTATGCACACAATCAATTTGATTTCTATTTTTTATTTATAGCATAAAGTAATAATAACTAACTGATGTGAGCGGCGACGGCGGGCGAGAAGGAATGCATCAGCTTCCACCAGCCCGTCTCGCCGAGCACCGACGAGCCTGAGCGGAACACCAGGTTGTTATACACGGATAGGGCTCCTGCTATTGTACCCACCCAGTTCTTCTTCTGCTTACTGGCAGGTAAGATAAAAATAAAAAGATTTATGAATAAATTAAAAAGAAAATTTTTGTATAAACTTCTTTTCACTAAAAAAGAACTGCAAAGTGGAACAGTCGAGTGAATAGAATACACAGAAAGAGAAGCTTTTTAGAAATCGTTTATTTTAGTTTCATGCAACAAAACCACAAGAAACACTCTCCTTCCATAGCAGTATTTCCCAAATTTGTACTGCATTCTGGAAATCTTATGCATATGCACGAGGTGGTATTATTATTGTCCTTCACAGTAGACCAAGTAATAGATACTATCGATACATACATATTGGACACATTTTTGCTTGCATGCATCATGACATTAATGACTAATAATATTTGTAGGAAATAAAAACGAAAATTATTCTCCTTTTTTATGAGAATAAAGTGTCTATTACATAGTAACTACTAGGCAATCGTTGTCACAGGCACCACAGATTAGAAGGTCTAGTATCCATACAATTTGTACAATACCATTAATATTTTAAGTCATTTTTACTAACACCTACAATGGATCTACGATTTAAGACAAAATAAATGTTTTTTTTCATCATGGGTTTGCTCTAATTTGAATTGAATTGAATTTAAGAGTAATTATAAGATATACATACAAGTGTACTCCAAACAGCAGATGCCAGTTCCTATCAATGAACGAGCAGATGTGGGTCTTGTAGTGAAAGAAGCCATGGTTGCTAATCCCGTACGACTGCGTGCTGAGGTGGTGCAGTGTCAGCAGGATCACATTCACCCTGGAATCACAACAGAATCATTAGTTGTACAGCTATCTAGCTATTGTCAGCTATACCCAAAAATAGAGACACACCTATACATACATTCCGTAGAACTTAGTGTTACTGTACCACTGTTACATGCCAGAAATCATACTGCTCTGTTCCGTATAGATAGGCTATCGTCACTCTTGGGGGAAGCCTATGTTAGGGCCTACAAGAAGTCAAGGTCTAATTTTAAAACTGTAAGTTCAAAGAATTTGTTTTTATACTTTAAGCCGTAAGCTCTGGTCGGATACATGAGGACTGAGGCATGCAAAAGAACTTGTGACCGGCTTCTCAAACAGACGTACCTCGGATGCCATCAATTCAAACCGCAACGACTTAAGGCTCTTGGTGCAAGTTAAACAAACACCTACACAGAATGGGGCTTGTAGATTCACCCACTTGCAGATTCTGCTGTGAAGCAGAGGAAACGCCCATACACCTCCTCTGCGAATGTGAAGTGCTCATTCACAGCAGGATTCGCCATCTAGGTGGATACATAATAACACCCAATGACATTAGGGACCTCCCCTCCAAAACATAACACGGTTCATGGAGTTTGTGGGCCTAGGAAATGACCTTTAGGTCTAGGGTGACAGCTACAATAGATCTGTCCAGGTCACAGTAGCTATTGGTCATTGACCAAGCCCTTAAAACAAATAATCTTAACTATTATAAAACTGTAACAGTAGTGTGTCTGAACATTGAAGATATTAACAAAAAAAAGTTACTATATGGTTTTTAGGTATCCCTGATCCCATATCACCAATTTTTGGATTCTTGTCTGTCTGTTTGTTTGTTTGATTGAGCATCACGCAAAAACTACTGAACCGATTTTGATGAAATTGTTTTGATTGATAGCTTATGCCTATGAGTTGACTTATGATCTGGTATATAATTTGTGCGGACGAAGTCGCGGGTTAACTCTAGTAATAAATAAAAATAATTTTATACTTTCCAAGTTTCCAAACAGTACAAACTCATGTATTTATATTGATGTACAGTAGAACTTGAAATGAAATTGTTTGATTAACATTATCGGTTTTAGCAATTCAATATCAAAAACATATTAATATAGAAGAAAAATCATAGATAATATAAAAGCTGGCTTTTACAACCTAATATGACTGGTCCCCTTGATTTCGTTATAATCAATTTGAACTGTATTGTTATAAAAATAAAGAATTATTACCTATACTGTTATGTTACTTAGATGTTACCATTAAGTACCAAATAATAAGGAACTTGATATAGAAAGCAGGGAAGACCTGGGGCACTGTAAGACAAAAATGTGTGGTGCTCTATGGAAGGAAACATAACTTGCGCTGTTGTTTGTTATTGGCTCAGTTTGACAAAATATAGGGACTCAGCAGGCAGGGCACGCGTATTTGCTAGGTGACAATGTTTGACAGAAAAATTTATTTTCGAAGTAGAAAAAAAAAATTAAAAGTAATGATTGGAGCGAGATGTGCCCTGAACCTGAGTCTCTATATAGCCCGCTTTGTCGTGGGTGGCATGCTAGCTGTCAAAGAGAATGTAACTGACAATGTTATAAGAGTCGGGACTTCCATTCTAAAAACTGGTCGCGACTGATGATCCAGAATGTATGAAACGTGTGGAATCGTTCAAAGAAATTTAATGGCGGCAGTGCACGTTTCATATACCTAACGTTTTTTTGTTAGAGAGCTGCGCGAGCCTGCTAGCTGTGCTGAACGCGGCCGAGGCGCGCGAACGCTTTTTAAATCAAGTTCTTAGGAACTCGAGGACTAAGATTCAAAATAGTAGATTCTCAATTCAATCTGCCTTAAAAAGACTATGATGTAAATATAGCTTACCATGGGAACTTAGTCCTTGCAAAAACTTCCTTCTTGTCCGGCGAGCACTCCTCACAGGTGAACTCGAAGAATATGTCGCAGGTGAAGTCGCCGGGCGTGCCGGGCCTCCGCAAGCACGACAAGTGCACGAAACATATACAACTCTCGCATATCAGGCCGGGACGCTCCTGCTTGTTCTCTGGTTCGTTGCAGTACTTACACGTCGTACTCATTGTTTTATTATACTTATATTAGACAGTAAATATAATAATATATACAACAACAAAACTATTTACATTTGTTTTGCTAATTATAACCTCAAAACAGGCTCGCGCAACTCTCTAACAAAAAAACATTATATGAAACGTGCACCGCCGCCATTAAATTTCTTTGAACGGTTGCACACGTTTCATAAATTCTGGATCATTGGTCACGACCAGTTTTTAGTATGGAAGTCCCGACTCTTGGACGCTGTCAGTCAGTGTAACAGGGCTGCCACCTCAAAAAATCGATTGGGCGTTAAAAATGTGAAAAAGGCGATTCCTTACGCGGCTCAGAAAAGCGCTAGATTCGGCGCTAAATTCTTATCACGTAAATCGTAAATAGTCCGTTAAAGTTCTCTAAATAGCCTTATCAGCCTTTCCAAAACCCATTTCTAAGTCAATGAGGGATTTTCCAAAAGCAAAAAAAAAAAAGTTTGTTCCTAATTTCTCGATAGATGGCGTTGACCAGAGAGGGGTCCAATAGGTATGAGCAAATATATTAATTAATATTAATACTAAAAATACACAGTACAAACCCTTTCTTATTGCTGTTGGTTTATTATTTAGCAATCTCGGTGTTATGGTCCGTCAACAACGAATCGAGTATCGGCGTGGCTGTATGGGCTACGTATCCGTTTTGAATATACGAACAATAAACGAGAAACAATAACAAACTACAAAAACCTAAGAGAAACTGAGAATTTCAATAAAAAAAAACGGAAATATTTAAATCGTACGTCAGATTCTGTGAATGAAAAGCAAAGCCATAGACGAAAAATTGGACCCTGGTTTGACCGTCTTGCGTGGCAACACGTGGTATCACGTGTAGCATGCTGCGGCTTCTGGTAGATTCGAACGCATTAAAAATATTTCTATGAGCTTCGAAGGTTCGGATTTCAATTCAATTCAATTCATATTTGAATTTCGAATAGTTGTTTTTATTGGTTCGAACAGTCGGGAAGACAATGTTTATAATAACCAAAAAAGATTGAAATGCTAGGTTTGCAAAGCATAAATTCTTGGCCAATAGTTGGCAAAAACCTAGTTTTACTTTTAAGTTATTTGCTGAAAAGACAGGACTAATACGTATCGTTTGGCGATTATGGCAAATCCCCCCCATTGGGGAGGCCTACGTCCAGCATGGAACGTCTATCGGCTGATATGATGAATAATATCGTATTTGAATAAGACCGTTAACGCCAGCAAGCCCTCACTTTGTGGCCAGGAGTGCGATTTTTGAATACGTTGAACTCAGCAGTTGAAAATGTATGGAGATACGCATCTTTTTACTACTGATTTGACTTTCAAAAATCGCACTCCTGGACTGGAGTTTGATTTTTAAAATTCAAATCAGCAGTAGAAAGATGCATATATCCATAGTCATTTTGACATTTTCAACTGCTGAGCTCAGCGAATGAGTATCAAAAATCGCACTCCAGGTCTAATTTACTTCCTTATATTACTCTTTGGGCCAGGGGATATTATAGTACTCTGGCCAGGGTGTAGTTTTATGATGCTCCATGTTGCACAAAATAAAATGGCGTTTATTTATTTATTTATTTTAACACTTTATTGTACACACGGAAATATAAATGAAAACAGCATAATAGACAATTACAAAGGGCGAGCTTATCTCTAAAGAGATTTCTTCCAGCAAACCCGTGAAAGAGAGAGAGCACCACCTTTTGAGCTTTTAAGTTTGCTGGAGTTACTACGAGCATTATAATGTTTTCCTTGTTTGTCTCGTTTTAAATGACTGAAGATTGATCTGTGATATGATGATTAATTCCTTGTCATATTTTATAGAATAGGGTACCTACCATAGAGATCTAGAGAGATGCCAACCAACGCGCTGAGTACGAAACCTAGTGTCGCATCACCACCAGTACCACGCGATAGAAAGTATTTTGTTAGCTTGAATGTGCTCATTATCCATTGCGGTATCAGAACTCAAGGTTCGAATAATCTTTAGTACTACGCAAGCATTGTAAACTATTACACATAATATCTTGGCTTTCAGCCTCATAAATATTGAATCATTACTGTCGCGAGCAATGTGTTCCGTTTTATCGCATATTGCTGCGACACTGGTCCCGCCCCCTTTTCACATCTCCCTTTAGTTTTTGTGATCTGTGGTACCTACTAATACTAAATAAAAAATATGGAATGAAAGGCAATAAGTCGTTAAAAAATGTAATCTCGAACTTAAAAACTAATCACAGTCAAACATCAATATGCATATCTCATCAGTTGTTCCCTATAGCCTCTGATCCACTTCTGAATGTTCTGTTTGTGGGAGTTCCTGGCCTCCTTCACCGTGGAGGGATCCTCGGGGTGGCTTGGCATCAGGTCAAGGTGGTGAGCTCCGTCGATGATAAGTACCGCCGATACTGAATCCGTTATGTTTGTGAAGATACCACCTGGGGACGACAAAAGGTATCATAATTTTGTAAAATGCATAATATCCACAAAAGTGGAGCGAAGTGGGGCGAAGCGGAACTGTGTAAAATCACTTTTTATTGAATTGCTCATCCTTGCTTATCAGAATAAATTAAGCCTATTGGATTCCGGGCCTAAATAAATAACGGGATTGCCGCCTCCGAAACAATCAAAATAAGAATTATCCAACTGGGAAAAAACGCTTAAAGTGACATATCACTAGACACTAGATGTCCCCTGTGGGAATCGAACCTTAGATCCATACCTTTCTATGACCTAGGTAGATGAATTGTAACTGCCTCCGTGGTCTAATAGTTAAGAGAATTGGGCTCTTGACTCGGAGGTTGTGGGTTCGATTCCCACGGGGGGCACCACGGGGGACCTAGTGATATATCACTGAGCGTTTTTACCCAGTTGGATAAGACATTGCAGGCAGAATCACCTGAATGTCTGAAAAGAAAGATGATTCCGTGCTTCGGATGGCAAGTTAAGCCGTTGCTCCCGGCTACTATCTCTGCTGGTAGTACTCGTTACATAAAAGCCACGTCAGAGGCCGTCAGGCGGTCTGAAAAAGCTCTGACAATAGGGCTCTGCCTACACGATAAGCAGAAGAAACTAGGTCGTTCGTTAAACTAGGTCAGAGGATTCTTGAGGCCGCTTTAAAAATACTGTGACTAATGACAGCCAGTAAGTTGACTACTAAACTTGCCACCACCTCAACCGAACCGCACTGGCCCACATCGTGGAGTATGGCACACTCCGTTTTACTCTTATTCATTAGAGGAGGCGTAGCTTTGTCCCGCAGTGGGATTCTGCGTGCCGCATTCGAAGCTTATGTTCATGCTACGTTCATCTCAAAACACGCTACCCACCAGCAGCCCAAGGATCCAATAGTCCGTTACTGAACACAATGTTGGAAGCCGCCTGCAGCCTCATGCCTCCGTATTCAACCCTCGCGGTGTTCTCCCGCGGCCACACGCCGTACTTGTTGTGGCACTCTTGTGCAAACTTCGTCATATTCCACGGCGAAGGCTCGAACATATCGCTTGTGCCTGTTGAACACGACGGCATTATCATTTCTGTGCAGGCCTGCGAAATAAACGGCAATGATTTAGGCATGCTCGTGACTTCGTACGTGTGGGATCGATGTTACCGATATTAGTGTCCATTACCTGGTAATCCCATCCACTGGCGTCCAAATTTCCATAATCGTCACCCTTTTTGTAGTCAACACATTTGCTTTTGCCGTCATAATTCGTGAATACTTGTAGAGCTTTGTTGATACCCTGAAAAAAAAACATTCGCATGAGACGAATCATGAGAAAATGATTATGCTATTAATAATCAGATAAACAGGGTTTGAATCTCAAATTTTATGATGACACAGAACAGGTTCAATTTATAGTAGCATATGAGTTGCGTACGCAAATAAGATTGACATAGTATGAAAAATCAATTTACACAACAAGTCTCTTCACGAAGTCTTAAAAGTGACAGTCGTAGTCGCAAATACCTCCAAAAGCTTTGCCCCAGTCATGGTTTCATTGAGATACTGGCAAACATATCTGACAGGCTGTCCTGGGAGCGAGACGAGGAAGTCTGTCGCGAACGGGTAGTTCACCATGGCCAGCGTCACGTACATGTTCTCCAGGAAGTCAACGAGCTGCTGGGCTTCTGTCGAGTTCTTCACGGGGTCACAGAGCTTCCAGTCCTTATGGAGGGTGTTGTTGGGGTTGGATGTCACGTTCCTGGAAGAATTATTACGTAGTAGTGTCACAAAAGAGACAGATACAGAAGGGCGCGGCTCCATGCAATGAGCGTGCAAGTACGGAGATAAAATGAATAGATAGGATAGTACTGTTGTTCGACTGACTTGATGCGAAATCGCTTGCTGTTTCGCTCGTTTGTATGAAGCTGCTCTTCTGTATCTGTATTTTGTTGTAATGTTGTATAGTCTTGTTACTTGCCTTGTAACATATTTATCGCATCTTATGTACCTACCTGATGACACTCCAAGACGCCCTAATGTTCTCCACGCATTTATAGTTGGAAATCTTGAAGCTCGAGGTCACAATCCTGTTGAACTGCTCGCAGGGGATCATTCCAGGGTACATGTGGATGGGAGCTGATGCAGCGATGGCCCCAGCCACTATGTGAGGGTACTTTATCCTGAAGTAGGCTGCCAACATGCCTCCGTAGGAACCTAGAATGTAAAATTCTTGGTGTCATTTTAGTCTTACATTTGAGATGCTTCTATTCCCCAACGGATATTATGTTGGTTATCGCATTAGCAATGCCTGGCTGGATCCTGGACATTTCAGTAATACTATTATCCAATTTAAAAATAATGATTTCGTTTTCTAAGAAATATAGATACCCCTGAGTTGAGTACAAACTTGGTGTTTTGTTATTTGCATTCCAAAACTTACACGTGTTTAGTAGGTAGGTACCTACATAACGGCTGGCATGCTATATATTTTCCTTGACATACCTACCTAATAAATATAATATTCACGTAATGTAAATTGCCTACACGCGTGATAATCATAGGTACCTACCGACTTAACTAAATTTAATGTAAAGTTTGTATTTAGCACTAGGAGGTATACAATTTTTACGAGTTGGATATACCTACTATGTATCGAGGAGTTTTTCTAACTTCATCATATCACTCGACAGACGTCCACTGCTGGACATAAGCTTCCCCCAAAATGGGGGAATTTGCCATAATCGCCACGCTTGGCAGGCGGGTTGGCGATCGCAGTTAGATTGAATGTGTGTACTCAGAGGATGCTGCTGCCCATCCTCCGGTAGATCCCTTAGTCGCCTTTTACGACACCCACGGGAGGAAACGGGATGGTGCTATTCTTAGCCGATACCACACGGCAAGATTTTCTAACTTATATGTACGTAATACCGACTGATCTCAAACGCTGAAGGAAAAGATCGTGAGGAAACCTGCATACGCTGAAGAAGATATTCTGATGACCTATGCATAGTCTACCAAACCGCATTGGTTTCACGTGGTGGACTAATGCCGATACACCCTCCCTGAGGGTAGGCCTGTGCCCTGCAGTGGGACGTTTAAAGCTTACAGGCTGACGATGATGATGATGAGGGTATTTATACCTACCTAAAGGCTTGAGTATCAACGCGTGCAGGGTAGTGGAGACGATAGCTACAGGGTGTTAGGGTAAACAGTTGCATTACTTTACTGAACAACTTTACCTAAGAAACGTATAGGATATATTATGGAGTAAAAAATTGTTTAATTCATTCCCAGATAGTGGGCAGGTTCGCTGGACCTCATTGCGTAGTATTGTTGGTCGCTGATGTTGATCCTGGTTTAAATTAGTTGTCTATTGGGGCTGGCCCAAGTGAAGGAAAAGGTTGATGTCGTGTCATTTCAAGAACTCGAGAGACTAGCGGAAAAGAGACAGGATTGGCGAATACTCCATCGACAAGAGCGTAGCTCTTAAATAAGGTGATGATAATGATCTATTGGGGGCAATGTTTGGTGGGCCTAATAGACCAGAAAAAGAATGTGCATGCACACAAATTCTTTCAGATTTATCTCAAGATAAGAATGCCTTTTTTAAATCTTTATTGTAGAGCTTGCTGGCTTGAGGTCATGTGGTACAAATATGGTACAATACGGCAAAGGTAGGTAATAATTCACAGACATTTATAAAATTTGGTAGGAAGTACAGATATAAAAATGAAAGTTAAAATGTTGTTATCATTATCATTTCCAAATGACCCGTCACCCTCTAGCATTGTTCATACTATTTAAACCATAAAAAAGATAAGAAAATACTAGTAAAGTACTTTTACCTCCAAAAGCAATGACAGGATACTTCGGCTTCAAAGAGTCTCCTTGAAGGAAGTTGATCAGGTCGGCGTAGTCTGCCAGAGCCTGTGCGGAAGACAGGTAGCCGATGTGATCGTTGTTGAGGGACTTGTTACCGAAGGGCATGGACGCCCCGTAATACCTGCAATATGCAACATTTTGTATAAAGGCTGGGCCACACAGTGCAGCCGCAGAACGGGTGCAGGCCGGCTGCGGGCCGGCAGTATTTATAATCTGGAATTATATGCGAGGTGTCTCTCTGAATGCAGTCCGGTGCGGCTGCGGAACAGCTGCGCAACGGTAGCCGCAGTGTGACACCTCACAAATAATTCCATAGTTTAAAACTACTGCCGGCCCTCAGCCGGCCTGCACCCGTTCTGCAGCTGCACTCTGTGTGGCTCAGCCTTTAGTCTGAACCAAAGCGAATAAAAGCTGAGACTTGACATCTGAACAAGTTAGTACCTAATCTAATCATCTTCGCTCTCTTGGCTGGGCTGAACTGTCGCAGAGAAGCTATGAAGGTAGGTAAGCGCAACAATACGCGAGTCTAAGATGTATGGTAGTCACCTACGTGTTATACCTAAATAAATATTTCGTGTTGACGTGATTCTAGTGATAATTGGCAATTCCAATAAAACCTAAGGTCACGAGAAGTTTTATTTTATTGATAAGTAGGTATGATACCTATATTAATATGGTTTATTGACTCCACTGCTGTTATCTTCAGCATGTTTTCGTGAATAGGCAATCAGCTGTTATGGTTTCCAACACAGAACATTATAAGAGGGATAAGAAATGCAAAGTAGCGCTTTTGCTTCGGAGAAGGTTGTCGCCACTTGTCTTCCCGCTCATGCTGCTACAATTACTCATGCCCTCTCGTTCGCACCACGCCGCGCACCTTATGGTGCTATGCAAATTATTGCATAACCTGTGGCGACACGTTCCACGCCTATTTTGCGCTTCTAACCACTCTTATAATGTTCTGTGGTCTCCAAATTCTTAAGCATGTGAAAATGCGATAGGCGTCTTTTGCGATCTTTCCAAAGCATTTGATCATAAACCTTTGCTTTTAAAACTGAAACATTACGGAATTAATGGTAGGAGAGCTCTTGATTTGATAGACTTCTACTTGAGAAATAGAGGTTAAAAAGTATTAAGTATGTGTAAATCATCTGGAACACAAATATGAAAACAGTAACTCTGATTCAGTAGTTTGACCTTGTACCAATCAGTTTGAGAAGCAAATTGTTATTGCTTTAGGTCAGCTTCATCAGCTGGTGAGCAATTTTGGTAGATCTTATCTAGTCTAATTTCAAGTATGATGCGCTGACCTACGCTAACGTGTTACCTAAGATGCAAGATTTCGAGAAAATCATGAGCAAGGATAGAGCTCCTACTTTGCGTGATTTGCTTAAGAAGGGAAGTCGTGGAAACGAAAATAAAATTTACAAGAATCAATACTATTAAAGAATATAAGAAACTGAGAAGATTTATCTTTCCGGGTGCATAGACCTCCAGCGAGACCAGCGATCGCTCATCGTTCATTGACATCTTCAGTTGCCGATGATAATAAAGTTTCCGAGTTTCTGACCCCCAAAAAAGTTATTCAAAATCAAAATCAAATCAAATATACTTATAATAATATTATATATGGTCGGTGGTATTTATCGTTATTCTGGTCATAACTAAACTTATAATATACATATAGAGGCAAAAAAAAAATTTGCTTTCCCAATCGAATAACTTTCTCTGCAACAGGAGTGCCATTTTTGAATCTCATACGTTGAACTCAGCAGTTGAAAATGTATGGAGATACGCATCTTTCTACTGCTGATTTGACTTTCAAAAATCGTACACTGCGCTCGCGGCATGGCGCCTCGATAAACGTTTTATCGTGCCTGCTGGCTCGTTCGTTCGCGCGCAAAAAGAGAGGTAGGGTGCAATAGATTATGTATCGCGCCGTCATGCCGATGCCGCGGGGGCAGGAGTATGATTTTTGAGTGTCAAATCAGCAGTAGAAAGATGCATATCTCCATAGTAATTTTTACATTCTCAAGTGCTGAGTTCACAGAATGACTTTCAAAAATCGCACTCCAGGACTAAAATCAAAATCGCAAAAAAGCCTACTCGTCTGAAAATAGATTTTATATTCAAACATTTGGGTCGAGTAGGTTGGCAGTCTTGTATGGAACAGTAGATTATTTTTTGGGACTTCCATGATAGTCCCATAGATAAAGTTGTTTAGTTTGATAGTCTGATCCAAAGAGTAATATAAGTATATTAGAAAAGAGAACCCACTCGTGGCAACATTATGCATCCACCTTATGTCAAATTGAAGGCTAGCTAGCGCCATCTATGTTTCACCGACAATAATTCAACCTATACTATACATACCTACTTATATCTACTCAAACCAATGGACATTATTGTTTTTAATCCTAGTTTTCGTTCAATCCCGCACCGATCGAGTGAACTTCCAGTATCCTTACTATTCCTGTAATCTAAACATTGGTAAGAGAACAACAGAAACTCTGGAACATCACTAAATCGGCACGAAATTGAACGAAAACTACAAACAACCCGTACATTACGCAAGATAGGTAGCCATTTTGTGATTTTGTCAATTTGACATTGACATAGACAATAAAATCTTTTTTTTTCATAGTTCTGCGAAATATTTAACAGATGGCAGCACATTCTACGCAAACTGAATCGGAAAAAGCCACCAAAAGGCGACTGTCCTCCGCCTGGTCTGATCGTGATCATCTTTTTAAAACACCGTCAGCAATAAGCATTAAGAAAAACCTTGTATTGTAAGAAAGCTTCTTCCTTCTTCTGTCGAATCGAGAGTTAGACTGGTTTTGATTTTAAATTGTGGGTTCTGAACATATGAAGCATTGGACAATTACATACCTGTGCTCAGCAAACACCAGCTTGGCCCTGAACTCCTCGGCGATGTCCCACATGAAGCCAGTGTGTTTCGCGAACAGCTCGATTTGACCCTGCGATTACAAGTCACTCGGTTATCGTAATCTATTACCGTTTTCACTTCACTTGTGCTTACATGCTTCTATGCTAATGATAATATTAAATGCCTTAACCTTTATTGATTTTCCTTATGGGTATACCTACGTAAAGAGTATGTATAGGCCATCTGATAATGCAACATTATTATAATTAAATGTTGTACTTTATTTGTAGTTGTAATTTGTAATACCACTATTTTGTTTTGTATAAAAGACGTGTTGTTTTGTACCTAGTTATAATATGTAAGTATACAACGTTAGTTAGTTTGTTTAGAATCGAGAGCAGAATCGAATTATCATGGTTTCAACATAGGTAATTTTTTTTCAAAATATTAAATAATTGGTTTGCAAAATTTAAAATTTCCTGAACCCGATGTCAACCCACCCCACGGGCATACTCACCCTACTTACTATCAAAACAAGATTATTAAAATGTATCCATGAGTTTGTTAGCGCTTTCATTCATTGCTGAAATGATAAAAAATCATTTTTGCCTCAAAACTGAAAATGTGAATAAGTTTAAATTTTAACTATAAAAAAAATGAAATTATTGTTTCATTGTAATTATTTTGTTATAAATCAGTTGGGGTGTATGACGCTTTGCGCTTATTCATTAACACGTCGTATATTTTGTTTTGTTTAAAAGATGTGTTGTAAAGGTTGTTCCGGCGGCATCTTCTCTCCAACCAACGCAACGTAAACGTAACGTAACGGTAACACCTTCAACGCGGTGCAACGTATATCGTTCAGGATACAAAACCTACTTTGATGTAGATATGAAAGGTATAGAATAGGGCGCTTCTTTCAGCAAGAGCAGAATCCACTAAGATGTAACCCCGACATCAAAACCGGATGAATCCACTAAGGGCCAGCAATTTAGTAAATTAATCAAATAAAAAGTCACGTTGCTCGACATTCTGAAATCTGCTAAAAGTGGCTTACTAGTAGTAGCAAAGCTTCTGTCCAACTCGGAAGGGATTTTGGGCGTGAGATTATACAGGGTGAAATCGATATCATTAGCATCATTTTAAACTAAGAGTCTACCCATCAAACTGAACAACTTTTACTATGGGAGCAAACCGATGATCGGAGAAAAAATTAGCTGTTGCATAGATTTGAGTTGCGAACTCGCGCGTCGGCATTGCAGTTTAGTATGGAACAGTCCTTCTTAATATGCTGACATTTTTTTGAGGGGTTGATCAGACAAAACTGAAAAACTTTCTCTATGGCATACATCGAAATCACGAAAATAAAATCAGCTGTTCCATACAAAAGCGCAAACCTACTCGAGCCAAATGCATGGGGCATAAGATTATTTTTTTCGCGATTTCGACGTTGGTCCCATAGATAAAGTTGTTCAGTTTGAGGGTCTGATCATCCTCTTAAAAACCTGTCAGCATATTAAGTTGGACCCTGTATACCTACTTATTATTATTATGTTATTGTCAAATTAAATGACTATCGCTAGAAACATCATCATCACCATCATCATCATCGTCACGTTGCAGGTACTGACCCGATCACTTGTCAAGCGTGGTTTTCGCGCGTCGCGTTTTTGCCTGCTTCGAGGCTTCGCAATCCCCAATCTCTTTTTGGTCTTGACCAAAAACAAAACAATCCGAGATTGGGATAGATTCTCCTATAAACTATTTGACACTGGCGGAAATGCAGTGCACAAGCAAGTAAAAACACATAATGAAGGAAGAAACAAAGAAAAACCTAAAGTAATCCTTTGGGAAGAAACTATGTTTTGACTATCCCTCTGCGTAATAATTTCCGCTATCATACTCTGATGGTGTTGTCTTGTGTTTATTATAGGTAGCTTGTCTGGGAGACAGTAGAACAATTCTGTGAACCGATCATCTATCGATATATTCAATCAAGTTTGTATAACTTTAATGTTTGTTGTACTTATACCTAAGTAAGTAGGTGGTTATTTTGTTTTACCGTTCGTCATCTCCATCGCATATTTTTATAGGTACATGTACACACGGCGACATATCAAGCTATACAAAACCAACATAAGCTGAACGCGCGTAGGTCGAGTAACGTATACTATCGCGCGGTCAGCTTATGTTGGTTTTGTGTAGCTTGATGTGTCGCCGTGTGTACCTAAGAAACAAATATTTTTTTGGTGTAAAAAGATCTTTGGTATGAAAGTACTTATTCAAGAATTCGTACGTTTTAATAAATACCGTTTTCGTAACAAATTAAAGCCCGTGAAATTTTGAAATAGCACCAAGACCGGTGCTTTCTTTAGATTAGAATGTAAATCTATACGAAATATTTAAATATTGTTTCCACAAGTCTATAAAATAAAAACCAGATAATTTGTCTAAAATCTCACCTCATTTCCAGTGTAAAAGAAGATGGGGCCGCCACCTCTGTCCCAAAAGTCTTCGTTCACCAGATACTTTATCTGGAACGTTTCATTCCTCTGATAACCGAAGTGGTCCAATGGTACTTTGAACCAGTTCGTTGAATACTTGTACTCGGATTTTACACTTGCTAGAACTAAAACTAATACACTTATTTTGTGCCACATTATTTTATACGGTTGAATGGAATTTATTGAAGATATATGAACGAGCAAAGCGTATGAAGTTACGATTGATAATGAGGCAGGGTAGCCGGCGAAGCGTTAAGTATTACGTAATGTTATGTATGTACAGGTGAGTTCAAAAGTTTTAACTAGGTAGGGTTCGATCAAAGTATAGAATGAATGGATGGATGGGATGGATGGTAGGTTAGGTACCTAGCGGATTTAGTTGAAGCATATTGACTTGCAATTGTTTTGACTTATTTTTCTCGTTTAATTATACGTGTGGATGGGCCATTCAGGTTATCGAAGGGGTAAGTTAAGATGGGCGCTGGGGTAAGATCGTTAGAATGAAGTTATAGGGAAGAAGGCCAAACAATTAGCGAACGGCGCCATTTTAGGGTTGAACCTCATCTGGCAGCACGGCATCGCCTTTTTTTCGTCGCTCCATCCTTTTTTGTCACTCAGGAACGTCATTTGCTAGAGCAAATAAGATAGACGGAACGCGACCGCACGCCGCAGCACCGCCGCGCTCTTATTTGCTCTAGCCAATGACGTTCCTGAGTGACAAAAAAGGATGGAGCGACGAAAAAATGCGATGTCGTACTGCCAGACGAGGTTCAACCCTTATCCTGCCATGCAATTTATGTAATCTATGTGGCCTGCTTCAAGCACGATGATCAAATTAGTTTTAAGGTTTCCTCTTTTCGCCAAAGCCTACTTTTGTTTGACAAAACGTAGGATTTGGCGAAAAGAGGAGTTTTCAATAAACCTTCTCTTAGCGACTGTACTTATTATAAACTTTAATACAAAACGGATTTTCTTGTCACGCATACATCGTTATCGGTGATCTGTTGACCCCTTAGCCCGTCAAGTTGACAGCAGCCAGCGCCGGCGCAGGATGTATCCGATTACATCGACTTATACACAAACAACGGCAACGGCTTACCGACAGCGGAACAACAATATCATTTAGTTTAGATGAGGGGAAAAGATGCATGCTAATATTTTGTTTATTAAAATACAGTGTGTAAAATAAAAAGGGACAGTTACTTATTAAAAGGGTGCTTCAGACCATCAAACTGAACAACTTTCTCTATGGGACCAATATCGAAATCGCGAAAAAAAAATCTGCTGTCCCATAAATGTCAGTCGAGTTATAAATTTTTTCGCGATTTTAGTGTTGGTCCAATAGTAAAAGTTGTTCAGTTTGATGGTCTGAAGCACCTCATTAAGTAACTGTCCTATTTTATTTTACAACCTATATTACACTAACTCCGGTCCTAGACTCTGGCTCCGGACCTTTAGACTTGACTGGCTCCGGACCTTCAGACTTGACTGGCTCCGGCCATTCAGACTTGACTGGCTCCGGACCTTCAGACTTGAGTGGCTCCGGACCTTCAGATTTGACTGGCTCCGGCCCTTCAGACTTGACTGGCTCCGGCCCTTCAGACTTGACTGGCTCCGGACCTTCAGACTGGACTGGCTCCGGACCTTCAGACTTGACTGGCTCCGGCCCTTCAGACTTGACTGGCTCCGGACCTTCAGACTGGACTGGCTCCGGACCTTCAGACTTGACTGGCTCCGGCCCTTCAGACTTGACTGGCTCCGGCCCTTCAGACTTGACTGGCTCCGGCCCTTCAGACTTGACTGGCTCCGGCCCTTCAGACTTGACTGGCTCCGGACCTTCAGACTGGACTGGCTCCGGACCTTCAGACTTGACTGGCTCCGGCCCTTCAGACTTGACTGGCTCCGGACCTTCAGACTGGACTGGCTCCGGACCTTCAGACTTGACTGGCTCCGGCCCTTCAGACTTGACTGGCTCCGGCCCTTCAGACTTGACTGGCTCCGGCCCTTCAGACTTGACTGGCTCCGGACCTTCAGACTGGACTGGCTCCGGACCTTCAGACTTGACTGGCTCCGGCCCTTCAGACTTGACTGGCTCCGGACCTTCAGACTGGACTGGCTCCGGACCTTCAGACTTGACTGGCTCCGGCCCTTCAGACTTGACTGGCTCCGGACCTTCAGACTGGACTGGCTCCGGAGCCAGTCCAGTCTGAAGGTCCGGACCTTCAGACTTAACTATAGTTTAGGAGCCAGTGCCGCATTTGTTAGTTGTTAAATTCAATTAAGGACTTTTTTACGTTTATATTATAGGTTTTTTGAATACCAGGAATCTTCAAAAACAGTGGTAGAAATAATACAATTTATTTGTGTATCAAATGCTAAGTATATTAGAAATATTATCTATTCATAATTAACATTTTGTAACACTCTAGCTATTACTATTTTTTGTCATAGAATTGTACAGGAATTCAAGAAACATTTACTAATATGTGCACATCTACATTTTTCACATTACTTTGTAGCAAGCAATGTAGATTCTTCGACAACGTCTTCGTGCAGGAGCATCCGTTTAAATGAAATCGAAAGGAAAAAAAACGGCACTAACTTATAAATAAGTAATAAAGGTACCTACCTGAAGCTGAATTTAAGCAGACTTACTATCGTTATTAAATAATTATATTCCTAAATTATGCCACATGTGAACCTTGTATAACAATCTCCACGTTTAAAAGTTCTTTTTACAAAAGTTTCTTATTTTCCAAGGTAATTTATTGAAGGTACCTTTATGTTTATAATACCTATAAGTAGCTAGGTATAATAACGTCTAAGAATTGACTGTTAAATATCATTTCCAGTGCAGATAGTTTATTTCAACAAATTAATGGTTAATTTGATAAAATGTCATGGTCAACTCACGAACAACCTGTTTTAATATTGCAATCATTTTCAATCATTTCCAAAATCCAATCCACACTTAACACCCATAAAATCATAACGTGCAATCAAAAGGCGGTATCCAGCAGCCACCAGTCCGATCACCTCCAGATCCTGCAGGTGTTGTCCTTCGAGGCGGTGATGATGGAGTCACCTGCGTACGAGTAGGCGCAGGAGAATATCTCCCCTTGGTGACCGGAGAGCACCTGCAATGATCACTATTGGTAAAAAACACGGACAAACTAAGAGAGTCTGTTGAGAAGTTGTTGAAGACACTCGATCATGAAGGTCCGGTTTCGAAACCGCTAGGACGACAAGCTATGTCACAATGAGATTTTCTAGTGAAGGAAAATATCGTGGGGAAACTTGCATACGCTGAAGAAGAATTTTTGTTGCGTGTGTGAAGTCTACCAATCTGCATTGGGCACGCGTGGTGGACTCCATACACATCACCCATCCTCTCTGAGGGTAGGCCTGTGCCTTGCAGTGGGCATATAAACTGATGATGATGACCTGCAGTACCCAAGTTCTTTCCAGTGAGAAAAACTCATTTATTTGCGTTTAATCATCCATTGTAGGTTTTGTGTTGAGTCATTGATGAGTAATTCGTACGTTGCGATACAATGTAAGTAGTCCATAATGATTCAAAGACCAGGTATTTAAGTAGCAAAGCGAACTACAATATAGCAGCCCAAGTTGCTCAAAAGAATTCTACATCTGTACAAATAAAGTTTGAAAAATGTTCTAGTTTCCAACGAAATAAATGTCAAGTCCCTGATTCGTCTGCGGAAGCAAGCAGAATATCATCAGAATCATTTAAGCCAATAGACTTCTACTGCTGATCGCCACAATGACCGGTCCTGCACTGCCATCATCCAACGGGTTCTCACCGTTGATCCACCTTGTGAGACTACCCACGTTGTGCTTTCCGGTACGGTTACCACTCCGAGAACTCTTCGGCCCCATCGGGCATCGATCGGTTCAGCAGCGGAATATAGCTTTTCTTTCTAGAAATTAAAGTTTCTTTTACCTGAATACAGTTTCCGGTGGTTGTATTCCAGACCCTGGCGCTGCGGTCAGCTGAAGCTGTCAGGAGACAACCACCAGCCGGACTGAAGCAAACCTGCCAGTAACAGTATTTTGTAAAAATTAAAGGAAAGATAGAAGGAAAGAAGCCTCATTTGAACAAGAGTTGACTTATATACAGGGTGAAATTGATATCATTAGCATTATCCTTTTAAACTAAGAGTCTACCCATCAAACTGAACAACTTTCACTATGGCAGCAAAAAATAATCAGCTGTTGCATACATTTGAGTCGAGTAAGAGGCATTGCAGTTTAGTATGGAACAACTGATATTCTTTGCTCCGATCGGTTTGCTCCGATAGTGAAAGTTGTTCAGTTTGATGGGTAGACTCTTAGTTTAAAAGAATGCTAATGATATCAATTTCACCCTGTATAGGTAGACCGCACAGTTGTTGGTGAGATCGCACCCTTTTACTTTTGTGAGTTGTTTTACAATACCATGAATATCTTATAAGGTGTTGTCTAGTTTTTAAGAACTATATGTTCCAGCTAGAACCCTGGGGATCATAATTATTGCCTTACCTTGGACACCTCCTCGCGATGCCCCTTCATGACAGCCAGCTCCTTGAAGTCCGAGCGAACGTCGTAAATCCTTGCCGAGCAGTCACTGGAGGAGGTCGCCATGCGCTGGCCGGCCCAGTCGAAGCAGATATCCAGCACCTGTCAGTTTCATAGTGTGTGATGAACAGACGAACTACAACTAAAATTTGTTCATCTGGTATTCAATTTAGCTACAAAATTACTCTAGAAAACCCCACGGCTCGGAGTCCTCTGACCGAATAGTAAGGCTCGGTGCAAACGAACCATACCGGTTACAGCCATCGACAAGCAGTTCACTTTTTATACATTCGCCTTTTTATACATTTTGTCTAGCCTCACCGCTACCGCAACATCCACCAGTGTGGCTGTGGCCGGTGGCTCGTTTGCGCCGAGCCTAAATAATGTAATTTCGCCATACTAAAAACACGTGTCAATAAGAGGTTTTTTCCTCATTTTAAAACCTTTCACTTCGAATCGTTTCATTTCTTCCAAATAACTATCACACTAACCGGTCGAACAATGGCCACGCCCACCTAGGTAGGTAGGTGTCTTACTTACCTCATCAGTATGGCCAGCAACAGTAGCGAGGCAGGAGTTCTTCCTAGCGTCCCACAGCTTGGCGCTGCCGTCCAGCGACGACGAGCCCACCAGCGAGCTGTCCCAGTTGAACTGCACGTTCGAGATCTCACCCTCATGCCCTTGTAATACTGCTACACGACTGAAAACCATCATTAGAATCTAAGATCAGAATCAATCATCAACTTACTTCACTGCAGGGCACAGGCCATACGAGGATCCAGTGCTGATTGACGAATGCAAGAGACAGTGTTCCTTGTAATCGAACTATTTTCAAAAAGCCCTAAATTAATTAGTGTCATTGTAACGCGGCAGCACTCGAGATCAACTGCTTGACACGCTGCACCTGTATAGCGTTGCATCTTTGATAATCATCTCGAGCTTATCGAACGAAGCTCTATTAAATCGATTGTAAATTACAGTCGCCTGATAATATTTTCTGAGCAATAATATCTAACAAAAAGATAGCTTTATTATTTTAACAGGCGTTTTGAAGGTTCTTACTCTTTAACTCTAGTATCCCACAGTGAAATGGTTCCATCGAAAGAGCCGGTGATCAGCCTCTGCCCTTCATTGGGATCAAACTGAAGAGCGATCACTTCGGCGGTGTGTCCAGCGTAGTGATTGATTTCGTTGCCTGAAAACAAAAATTTTAATGAAGGTCATGGTTATGGGCCCAGTTAGACTTCACGGTAAGTGATCACGGTGGAGTATTGTATTGTAAGTGGTTTAAAAACATAACTATAGTACTATAACGGTTGTTTCAATATTAAAAAGGTTAGATAAACTTAGTTCGTTATCATCAAATCTCACGAATAAACACCTGAGAACTTTATACACAAAAATAAACCGCTCTCACCAGTGCGAACGTCAAACAACTTGGCAGTGTTGTCCATAGAGCCAGTGGCAGCGTGGTCCCCTTTAGGACTGAACTGGGCCGCGACCACCTCCCCGCTGTGGCCCCAGAGGGTTGCCAGGCATTCTCCTGTCTCCGGGTCCCAGATCTTGGCGGATTTGTCGAAGGAGCCAGTTATGACGCGATTGCTGAAAGAAAAATTTTACGGTAAGTGTATTGATTAGTCTTGTGACTTTTTGGAGTAGTCAGAAGTTCGACTACAACCACCTAATACTAATATTCTTCATAATGATAACGGTGAGTATTCGAGGGTTATGGGTGAAAAGAGTTATCAAGAGGTGACAAGACAATGCCTTACGACCAAGAACCGCTGCAGTTGAAACTTTATCCCTATTAACGTCGAAAGACACGACACACCTACCGGATAAAATATTAGTAGCTTACTGATTCTAAAAGGTTAAAAAAACAATAATCAATAATAAAATTGAAAAAGTTGCTTGGTTTCTGAACACCTAGAAAGGAGTCCAAATTAAAGTTGAAATAATTTATTCAATTTACGAACTTTAAGGCTTCCTTGAAGCACGTATACTTAACGTTTTTTAATCTCGTCGGAACGTGATCACGCTATAGAGAAGATCAATGCGGCCAGAAGATCAACAACATAACACAGTAACTTTTGGGGTACTAACCATACAGGGAAATTATACCCGACGGAATACACGACGTTCTGATGCCCTGTCAAAGTTTTGATCTCATTACAGGCCTCCACGTCCCACACCTTGCAAGTCCTGTCGTAGCTACCAGATATACATCTGAGAACAAGAAGTATACTGCATAATGAGATTTTCGAGACCCACGGATTTCATATACCTTAATAATGCTTTTGGAGAGATCCCTAATATCTGCAGGTGTTATGTTATCCACCAAGATGACGACTCCTGCTATGAATGAGCACTTCACATTCATAGATGGTGTGTCTGGGCGTTACTTCTGCTTCAGAAGAGAATCTGCAAGTGGGTTAATCAACAAGCCCCATTGTAACTTATGTGGATGCTTGTTTATCTTGCAGTGTTAAGGCTCCTACTAGGAACTTATGTCGCTGCGGTGTAAATTGATGGGAGTACATATGTAGTTATATTCATGATTCATTGCAATAAAAGTAATAATATGATAGAACTAACGTAAAAAGACACCCACCTATTCCCAGTCTTATCAAACGCAACGTTAGTCAGAGGCAAGACATGGGTCAGCAACGTCTTGTAGATATAGAACCTCTTCCCTGAAGGTCCCTCGTGCTCGATCCGCTTCTTCAGGGTCTCCAGGCATGACTCCAGCTGCCCGTATACCTCGTCAGTGATGAGGGCCTCCTTTTGGTACAGTAGTTGCGCGAGTGTCTTTAAGTCGGTGCTGGAAGAAAGGGGTTTGTAGTTTATAATTTGTGTGGAAAAAACATAACCCTCCTTCTGGCGCAATCGGGTAAAAACGTCTTTGTATTTTTCTTCCCGCCCCGTAGGTATATCTGAGGTATGGAGTAACTGGGAAACGGGCGCCCAATGTATGAATGTGAATAAGACGAAAGAGGTATTGTCAGGATCATAGTAAGTAACGCCCTCTAGTATTATACTGTGTCTCTGCCCATCCCACTGTGAAAGAGGTGACGTTATAGATATGTATTTTACTGCTATTCCAGCAGCTTTACAAAGCATTCTTTATAGATATTCATTTCTCACTAGTCCATAGATGCCTGTAATTATGTAGCTGTAGCCGATTGTACGAGGCGTCTTAGGGATTAGGTGTTTTGGTAAGCGAAAGTACAGCCATCTAACTCTCACATCTGAAACCTTCAATGTGCTAAATATGAGCAAATAAAGAGTATTGTATTGTGAGCCTTTCGAAGTTATGGCGTTTAGTTATTCAGAGTTTATGTATCATCATCATCATCTGAGCCGAAAGACGTCCTCAGTTGGACATAGGCCACAAGGATCGCCAAAAGGATTGGAAGTGTTCCCACCAACCTTCACGACTGCGCCGGTCGCCACTCTAGTGAGTGTAAGGGGTTTTGGATGTATCATCATCATCAGCCTATTTAGGTCCCACTGCAGGGCACAGGCACAGTATAAGAAAGAGCATCTAGTACTACATACAGTACGGACACTCGTCCCTACCTACCACAGACTTTTCACCTGACCCCCTCCGGTTGAATCGTGGTTCCTAATGCGTATTCCTGTCTTGCTCGCACCCACCAGTATCGCCAATACTTTCTCTTTTACATTTTTCCTATTTGTATGAAATGACAGCTATCTGCTGACAGTGTCCAAGGTGCGCCTCAGGTATGGGCGTTACTCCACCACGCGTCCCCCACATACGCATCGGAATTTCTTCTTCAGTGTATATGCTGGTTTCGGTTTCCTTACGATGTTTTCCTTCACCGTTTGTAACAAATAAAACAAAAAGAATCTTACTTAGCGTCAAGATCCAAAAGATCAATTTCCTTCGTCTTAATAACACCTTTCTGCAAATATTCCAAAATTATTCCCGGGGGATGATACCGCAAATGGAATTTTACCAACTTCATTGTTAATGATTTTAATTAAAAAAATATTAACTAAACAAAACCATGATAAAGTTTTTGTGTTTTGTGCAGTGAAAATATTTCAAAATACTGTCAAATTTTGTCAATAGTCGTTTCCATGGTTATTTGTTGATTGAACGGCGAAAGTTTTTGTTTTGTTTTCTTTTTAGTGAAACAGATGACCAAAAAAATAATCTTTGCAGATATTATTCTTGAACCAAGGAGATTATTTCAACGTGAATTTCTCCGAAAATTGATCCCGGTCGTGTAAACAATGTTGGGGTTCGCAGTGCGTACCTGCTAATAAAATTGATGAGCAATTAAGATCACTTTGTGACTATTGATGAAGCAGGAAAGGTGAGGTACCTATACGTACACTTAAAGTAGTCACGTTAGTAGCAGAATATTCGTCTTCATCATCATCAGCTTCTGCCTTTCCCATTACTGGGACATAAAGCCCACCCTTAAGGCTGGGCTACACAGAGTGCAGCTGCAGAACGGGTGCAGACCGGCTGCAGGCCGGCAGTAGTTGTAAACTATGGAATTATATGCGAGGCGCACGCGAGGTGTCACTCAGGGCTGCATTCAGTGTGACAACTCGCATATAATTCCATAGTTTACAACTACTGCCGGCCTGCACCCGTTCTACAGCTGCTCTCTGTTTACGGGTATTTGGTGCAAACTTCGCCCATTAGAATTTCTTCTTCGGCGTACGCAGGTCTCCTCAAGTTTTCCTTCAGCGTTTCCAAATTATTATTAGTGTTATTTATCATAGATTATAATATGCATTATTTTAGAGGGCGAAATGTTAGCGAATGTGTCGCTTGAAATCTTCAATAATACTAAAAGAAAGTAGTAAGTAAGTTAATGCATGTTGCTTGATGAATAAAAGTTTACCAATTAAATAATAGCTTTGAACCGGAAAGCGCAGCGTGGTGGATAGGCCCTCTTCAAGGTGGACCGACACGACCTGGTGATGGCGGCGGGAACCCGTTGGATGAGGGCAGCGCAGGACCGATCGTTGTGGCGATCCTTAGGGGAGGCGTATGCCCAACAGTGGACGACTATCGACGCGGTGGTAGAGTCAAAAAATGAATTCAAAAAGCTATCTATGTGATATAATTTTGAATAAAAAATTTTTGAATTTGAATTCTGAATTTGAATTTTGAATTTGAATTTTGAATTTGAATTTTGAATTTGAATTTTGAATTTGAATTTTGAATTTGAATTTTGAATTTGAATTTTGAATTTGAATTTTGAATTTGAATTTTGAATTTGAATTTTGAATTTGAATTTTGAATTTGAATTTTGAATTTGAATTTTGAATTTGAATTTTGAATTTGAATTTTGAATTTGAATTTTGAATTTGAATTTTGAATTTGAATTTTGAATTTGAATTTTGAATTTGAATTTTGAATTTGAATTTTGAATTTGAATTTTGAATTTGAATTTTGAATTTGAATTTTGAATTTGAATTTTGAATTTGAATTTTGAATTTGAATTTTGAATTTGAATTTTGAATTTGAATTTTGAATTTGAATTTTGAATTTGAATTTTGAATTTGAATTTTGAATTTGAATTTTGAATTTGAATTTTGAATTTGAATTTTGAATTTGAATTTTGAATTTGAATTTTGAATTTGAATTTTGAATTTGAATTTTGAATTTGAATTTGCTGAGATGGTGATGATGATGAGGATGATGAATAGTTTTGAATTTTACCATAATTAAAACGACCAAAGTATGTAATTTTAAAGGCGACGTATTAAGGTGGTTTCAGTCGCGTAATACGCGTAGACGGAATTAATAAAAGTAATATTTTATATATGGAAAAATAGTTAAGAAAATCTAGTTGCCGCGTCAAAAATAACATTTGCAATTTATAATATAATTACGAAGATATAAAGCTTTTGAAATTTTGTATGAAATTGGTAAAATAGTAGTTCAATGCTCGTCCTCAATTTTACAAGAATACAAAATACAGCTTAAGTTAATTGCAATCATTACACTTTATCTCATTGCATACAATAAACCAACAAATACAGAATAGCTAAAATAAAGTACAGCGCAGATGTATGCATGGGAACAAAAAGCTTGTATCTACATGCCCCAGATTCGTGTCATCTTGCGGTGACGTCATATTTTGCACTAAGACACGTCCTTATTCTGAACTCTATTATAGGGTTTTCATGCCATCATCATCATAAACCCTTATCCATTCACTACTGGCTACCCCTTTCGGTCCTGCGCCAACCGCACCCAGGTCTTACCGGCGCTTTTCCAGATCAGCTCACCTGGCTGCCGGACGACCTAGTCTTTTGCCTTAGTCTCCGCGACCACTTTGTGAAGGCTTTACTTGCCATTTTCTCCCAATGCAGTGGCTATTTAAATCACAGTGGTTTTAAGAAAGAGCGGACTGTGCAATCATGTCTTGAATGCAGCGAACTAAAATACTAGTTGAATGTTAAATTGAATAATTGCCTACATATTTTAGGGGTTTTTTCAATGTTTGCCCCATATAGATGGTGCAAGGACAGCCTTCCGCAGACTGAAACGGTGAACTCAGACCATGAAACTGAACAACTTTCATTATGGAGCCTACCTTAGGAAACGCGAAAAAAAAAATCAGCTGTCCCATACATTTGAGTATGGTAAAGTACAGCAGTTTTGAATGAAACATCTGATTTTTTTCGCGTTTCCTGAGGTAGGCCCCATAGTGAAAGTTTTTCAGTTTGATGGTCTGAGTTCACCGTTTCAGTCTGCGGAGGGTTATCCCTTACTTACACCCTGTAAAAAGTTGTTCTATTTGATAGTCTGAAGCCCACAATCTTCTTTAGTGTCAGCAAGAGCTATAATCACATGACAATCACTCATGTAGTAGTGTAAAGATTAGTCAGTCAGCAATGGTCGTATCGAGGCTGACTGCCCAGGGCGCGCCAGATGCACTAGGTTTCGTCACACGAAGAAGCTCGTTTCTTGCAACCCCCGTATTATGAGACGCATTTAAGTTTACATCCTGTATACAGGGTCCTTCTTAATATGCTGACACTTTTTTAATAGGATGATCAGACCATCAAACTGAACAACTTTCTCTATGGGACAAACATCAAATCGCGAAAAAAAATATATATACATTAGGTTTGCAGTTTTGTATCGGACAGGCAGAATTTTTTTTCGTGATTTCGATGTTGGTGCCATAGAGAAAGTTATTCAGTTTGACAGTCTGATCATCCTCTTAAAAGACAGTCAGAATATTAAATAAGAACCTGTATATTCTGTGTCATGAGCTATGTAAAGACGTACGTCTTCTTGTTATTAGAATAGACATAGTATTCTAATAATAAACCAGGGAAAAGCGATTGAGAAATAAATTAACCTCATTAGCATAATAAGAGATACTTGAGCAAAAAGCTCACTCATTCTGTTCTCGCTCAGGCTCTCCCGCTTGGTGTTAAGGTAAGTTGGGGGTGTTAGGGTAAACAGTTGCATTACCTTAAGGGGTGATTGGACCTATATACTGAACAACTTTACCTAAGAAACCTATAGGAAATTCGCATAATTTTTTTGGACTTTCCATACTAAATGCAATCAGCTGATCGACCGTTTATGAGAAAATTGAAAAGTCGAAAAAAAAATTGCAAATATCCTATAGATTTAGGAAAAGTCGTTTAGTATCATGAGTACAATAACCTCTTAAAGTAATGCAACTGTTTACCCAAACACCCTGTTTACTAATACCTATCTACTAACATTTCATCACTAATGTACCTATTTACTAACATTTTTCAGCGGTGTCTACCCAGATCAAGTAATATTCCCGCACTATTTGCTTTCAGGCTCTGCAGTTAATTACACCACGTCGAGATTATGATAATGTGTTGTATCAATATTGGCATAGTATGCCTGTAACTGTAACCTCAAGCGAGATAACAGATTCTATGCTAATTAAAAACAGAGCTGTAAATAATATAGTATAGGATTAGCAATGAAACCTACGTACTACGTTATAGCTTTGTAGTGGTATTTTGGAACAAAATGTCAAAACTACTATGGAGATTATGCATTATAGAGTAAACCCACGATTTCGTCCGCACAAATTATATATCAAATTTCAAGTATCATAAGCTATCAAACAAAAAAACTTTCATCAAAATCGGTTCAGTAGTTTTTGCGTGATGCTCGATCAAATAAGCAAACCAACAAACAGAAATACAAAAAATCCAGAAATTGGTGATATGGAATCAGGGACATCTAAAAACCATATCGCATATCGTAACCTTTTTTTTGGTTATTCTCGTCAATGTACAGAGTACAGACACACTTCTGGAGTGTAATTTTTTAATCTCATACGTTGAACTCAGCAGTTAAAAATGTATGGAGATACGCATCTTTCTAGTGCTGATTTGACTTTCAAAAATCGCACTCCTGGAGTATGATTTTTGAGTGTCAAATAAGCAATAGAAAAATGCATATCTCCATAGTAATATTGATATTTTCAATTGCTGAGTTCAAAGAATGAGTTTCAAAAATCGCACTCCTGTTACAGTTTTATAATAGTGTAGATTCGATAATGATTTTGAAAGTGTGAGATTCAAAAATAGCACTTCAGTAATCCCGATTCTTAAGGCAAGGACATAAAGGACTCCTTACATTATTTTGCAGCTAACAATCTATCTCCACGACACAATATTCCATTCTAAAACTTTAAGTAGATAATTTTTGACCACCATGAAAGGAAATAGATATAGGTATGTTCTTGAGTTGTTGTATCATTTACAAGTTGGCATGATTTATAGTTATTGTAAAGCGACATCGCACGTGACGTCCAGAATAAAGAACACAGGTAAAAATACTGAGTGGAACTGTGAAATGAGAGCTTTTCTCTTTTTCTTTTTTCATCGCCTCATGACATATTAGCCTTGCTCTTTGCGGGCAGAAGTTTCATCACAGCTCATTTTTGCAACACAATGTTCATCTTAATAAACTGAAAGCGTTTTACGTAGAAACATTGGGTAAGTACTTTATTAGATTGCACTGAAATGGTTAGACAATTATGGTTTTACGAAGTGCTTGCCGCCTAAATAAAAATTAAACGCTTAATCTGCTCAAACTTACATATTTATTATAGCCCAGTCATTTTACGGAGTTTTGTTAGGAGAGGTGGGAAGTAATTATTAATTGGACTTTTAAACTGTAACCAGTACCATTTAGTGACAAAAAGACTATCAAAAAACGTACTAAAAAATAATTTGTTACGCAACATAGAAATCAAAATTGTGAGTCCCAGAAAGCTTTTAAAATAACAATATTAATACCAATGCACTCATTTGAATTAGATTTAACAGTATACATTATTTTTGAGCGATAAAATAGGCATTGAAATTTTTAAAATGAGGTTTTTATTAGAAAATACGAATGTATTTTTCAAAAACTTCTAAGTAGACAAAAATATTTACACCATGTTTGAAGTATGTATAATGGTAATGCCTTAATAATATGAATAATAAAAAATTACCATCAGGTTTTTTACAAAGAGATAATAGCTAAATTTTAAATTTGGAACTGTTTCTGACGGGATTTTTTTTAATTTTGGTACATTTCTCAGCTCAAATTGGCTCTTAAATACTATACCGAAAAAAAATATCAATTACTAATTAGTCCCGGCTCAAACCGTAAAATGACTGGGCTATTATTAAATTGCGTTTTTTAAAAGAAGGTAAATGTAACTTAATAGTAGGTATATTAAAAATAAATAAAAATATTGAGAAAATAAAACTAACTTAACCTTTTTTCTCGGTCGTGTTTATTATTTGACCGATGCGGTGGGGATGGACCAAATAGGCAAATGCTGGTGGAGACTGCAGTAGATGATCCTAATTAAAAGTTGTGAATAATTGGGATCTATTGAAGAAAGGCTCTAGATATAGGTACCTAGACAAAAAATAAAAGTCTGTCGTGAATATTTTATCGCTTAGAGATTTAGTTATTAAATAAAATCGTGACGTAAGGTATATTTAATAGGTATAACTTGGCAAGAAAGGCTGTTTTGCCGCAAAGCCAGTGACATCGATGATCAAAGACTGCAAAAACAAAAATGTTTAAGTAGTTTATAAATAAGATTACATCCAGGACAAAGGCCTTCTCTCATCAGAGGCTGTAGCTCTGTCTAATGAAGTAATGGATGGTGAAGAAGTTATTAAAGGGTAGTGGTTGGCCATTTTGTACGTATAGTACACGTTTTATCTTTAGCTTGTTTGTGTCTGCTTTCGTTTTGCGTATTGAACTTTTTACGTTTTGAACGTTTTGCGTCTTGAAAGTTTTGTGTTTTGAACGTTTTGCGTCTTGAACGTTTTGTGTTTTGAACGTTTTGCGTCTTGAACGTTTTGTGTTTTGAACGTTTTGCGTTTTGAACATTTTACGTATCGAACATTCTGCGTGTAGACGGTTAATACTTACTATTGGTACATTTAGGATCCCGATTCGCCGATCGCGAGTCACGATCCACGTATTCAAAGTTGGTCCAAAGTTGTTCAGTTTGATGGTCTGATCTGTCAGCATATTAAGTAGGAGCTGTATATGCTGTGTCTAGAGCTACGTTATTGTACGTCTTCTTATTGTTATAATAGACAGACTATTCTAATAATAAACCAGGGAAAAGCGATTGAGAAATAAATCAACCTCATTAGCATAATAAGAGAGACTTGAGCAAAAAGCTCACTCATTCTGTTCTCAGGCTCTCGCGCATATCGTATGGTATTGTGACGTATCCGGTAGGGTCACCAACGATTTTATATTTATTTGTTCGGTGCTAAAAAATACTATGTATAAAAGTGAACATTTGCTATAATACTAAGTAATAGGTACCTAAGAAGGACCCTGTATGTTAATGTAGAAACCAGTTTCTTACAAATCGTAAAATACATATCTAATGTATTAAAAGTAAAATATTACAGATTACAAAGCTATACACTATTTAATTTTGATTGTTGGATGTAGGCTGGAATGCTGGAAACGGCCACAGATGAACTTATCCGTAGTGGAACTCTATATTCATGGACACAGAGTTCAACCATGGCCTGTGGGTAGGTTCATAGGTTGGTCTGTTTTATAAAAATAATGTCTACAACGTTTTGAAATAATGCACCATTAAAATATGCCGACTAAGTTGCCCAGGCGTGTCTACTTGACCGCACAGCATAAAATTAATTCCAAATCACCATTTTTGGGTGCCGAAGCGTGTCCAAGTTTTCCCATTACACTTGGCAACCCTACATATCCGGTCAAACAGGTACAGCGGTCCTTGACCGGCGCGGGCGCAGTTTGCCGCGCGACAGGTGGGAAGGCACACGTTTCGTGCGTTATTTTAAAATTCGAACAACGATTCGCGCGCTAAAACTTTTACTTTCGCAGTATTGCATCACGATACCGCGGTTTCGTAATCGCTCTGGTGATTTTTATTCTATGGTCTTCTTGTGGTGCTATTTTAAAAAAAAAAAGTAGTGAAATTGTGTGTCGTGTCAAAGTTATTACGAAGTAGGTAACAGGTGTTTTAGTGAACAATGTGCAAATAAAAGGATGATAGTTTTCGGTGAAAACATAAAAGTTGATTGTAAGTGTGACAAATTTTACTCGTTTAAACAATTATATAACTCAGTTAACAGTTGTAAGCAACGCTTTTGAGTGAGATATTCCTTATCTTTGTAACAAATCATAATTATTCGTACCTATTTCTATGTAGGTTAGGTACCAATCTATCTAGATTCTTTAGCACATTTAGGTTTTTAAGAGTGACTTGGCAAAGATGCTAGCCTTTGGCCTACATAAACTCCGAATAGGCTAGGTACCTTTATCCCTCAGTCGCCTCGTACGATATGCACATGAAGAAATGGGATCTATTCCGTAAGCCACATGGCTTCTGAGGACCACCACACACATACGGAATTGCAATCCGGAATTCCAAATAAGGATTGTGATTTTGTATAAGATTTTCCGAGCGCATTTGTGGAGGGGGAAAGCAATTGTGGAGGGGGAAAATCCATACGAAATCGTCAACCTGAATCAGGATTCCGGATTGCAATTCCGTTTGTGTGTGGCGGACCTTAGTCTAACTAATCTTGCCAATATTCATGTTTGAGACTGCCTTTTCGACTCAACCTTGAGTGGACCGGGAGCCAAATCAGGTTTTCACATTTAATTATTATTGTCCGGTCGCTCGTATGTTGTTGTTGCGTAGGCATTGAGGATATATATCAGGCGGAGGACAGTCGCCTTTTGGTGGCTTTTTCCGATTCAGTTTGCATAGAATGTGCTGCCATCTATTAAATATTTCGCAGAACTATGAAAAAAAAGATTTTATTGTCTATGTCAATGTCAAATTGACAAATTAACAAAATGGCTACCTATCTTGCGTAATGTGCGGGTTGTTTGTAGTTTTCGTTCAATTTCTTGACGATTTAGTGATGTTCTGGAGTTTCTGTTGTTCTCTTACCAATGTTTAGATTACAGGAATAGTAAGGATACTGGAATTTCACTCGATCGGTGCGGGATTGAACGAAAACTAGCTATCAAAACAATAATATCCATAGGTATGAGTAGGTATAAGTAGGTATGTATAGTATAGGTTGAATAAAATTATTGTCGGTGAAACATAGATGGCGCTAGCTAGCCTTCAATTTGACATAAGGTGGATGCATAATATTGTCCCAGTCCCATAGTAAAAGTTGTTCAGTTTGATGGTCTGAAGCACCCCTTTAAGAAAGTGTCCTATTTAATTTTACACCCTGTATAGATTATTAGTATTTATCTCGTGTTTGGTTAGTATTGAAAATAGGATCTTACTTCGTTTGTCAGCCGCGTGTTCGGGCGCGCGAAAATATTTACACCATGTTTGGAGTGTGTATAATGGTAATGCCTTAAATATGTGCAAAAAGAAAATTACCATCAGGTTTTTTATATCGAGATAATAGCAAAATTTTAAATTTGGAACTGTTGCTGACGGGATTTTTTTTTTAAATTTTGGCACATTTCTAAGCTCGAATTGGCTCCTAAATACTAAATCGAAAAAAAAATCAATTATTAATTAGTCAGGTAGTTAGAAGGTAGGGTTACAAAAAAAAAGCTAAGCTAAGCTAGCCACGTAGCCACCGTTTTACTCATATCTTGAAATGAAATGAAATAAATTTTAATGTCATAGTTTACATTGTTCAATAAGGTAATCTAATATTGAAACCTTCAACATACTAAACGTAAGCCTTGCTATTAACTGTCTGCAATAAAGGTGTCATTTATTGTTTCTGAATACCCAGAAAGGATTATGGTCGTGAGTTTATGTATGTAAGAAAATACAAAATAATATCTTCCCAGTAGGCCTACCATGCCGCCCCCGAGAAAACGATAAAAATCGAGATGTGCCTCCATCTTCATTATTTTACGTATGCCAGAAAGAGCGCGCATGACGTTTTTCTCGTTTAAACGTTTTGTCGTGGGTGACATGCTAGCCGTGCTGGTAGCTATTTTTTAAAAGAAGTTCAAGTTGAATTAAGTTGTTATTGCACAATAGTGACTGACATACAAACTATAAGTGCTAGGCTAGGTATGTAGTTAATGAGTTTACCTACTTTTTGTAATGACTGAAGATATAATTACTGGCTTGATAAACGTAATAGCATAGACATTAAACCGGTATTAGACATAAGAATATTTATCTTATCTTATTAAACGAGTAGGATAGACTTACTAATTTAAATCCCACTTCTGATTTAATTATTGTTCTTCGCGGTCGTATTCAGGAAGATCCCACTGCAAGTTTTCTACACACTTTGTTTAGGCAATGATACCTAATCCAGTGGAAAGGTCAGCGTTTAAGATTTGTTAAAGAGATCTTAAAAATAAGGTCGCAAGAACCTGGCAGCATATGCAAAAAAAATTTACGGTTTGAACGGTGCTCACCAGGTTAATATTTTTGCGAATATCTTCAACGTCATTCACACAAAGTTTTCAATTTTATTATAATACAGGGTCCTTCTTAATATACTGACTCTTTTTTAAGGGGATGATCAGACCATCAAACTGAACAACTTTCTCTATGGGTCCAACATCGAAGTCGCGAAAAAAATCCGCTGTCCCATACATTTGGCTAGAGTTGATTTGCAGTTTTGTACGGAAGAGTTGATATTTTTTTCGCGATTTCGATGTTGGTGCCATACAGAAAGTTGTTCAGTTTGACGATCTGATCATCCCCTTAAAAAAGGGTCAGCATATTAAGAAGGACCCTTTACAGGGTGTAAGTGACAGCCTAGCCAATAATGAAACGGTGAACTCAGACCATCAAACTGAACATCTTTCACCATGGAGCCTACCTCAGGAAACGCGAAAGAAAATCAGCTACCTACCCGACTTAAATGTATGGGATAGCAGATTTTTTTTCGCGTTTCATGAGGTAGGCTCCATAGTGAAAGTTGTTCAGCTTGATGGTCTGAGTTCACAGTTTCAGTATTTACTAGGCTGTCCCTTACACCCTGTATATATTATATTAAAAGGATAAGTATGTATATTATTAATTCAGTAAAATAAATTGCGCTTAACGAGTGGTTAAGCTATGATTCAGCTTCAGGTGTGGCAGGATATGACAGAGTGGAGAGGATCTTAGGTATCGCAAATTCCATGCAATTTATGTAAATAACAGGTTTATGACATTCTAAGGCCCGCTTGCGCCTAGCAGGGTTATCGTTATTAACTCGGAACTAAACGCTAATTTGGAATTAAATTATAATTATGTCTTGCACCATCCTGTTTTAGGGGCTAAACTTGTGTTATATTTAAACCGCCGATGTGGTAGGTTTAAGTCACTAAACTACGTGCTAAATGTCAAAATTGAGGCAACAGCTGTTTTTACAGTTTTGATGTAGGCTCGCGCAACTCTCTAATAAAAAAAATTTGTATGAAACTTGCACCGCGCCATTTAATTTCTTTGAACGGTTGCACACGTTTCATACATTCTGGATAATCGGTCACGACCAGTTTTTAGTATGGAAGTCCCGACTCAGAACGTAGTGTGTTACATTCTCTTTGATAACGTGAATGAACGATGAAAACGAAATGTCATTGCCAAAATAAAACAAATGAGACAGACAAATACAAAGAGATGCAGTGTAAAAGAGACGTGCATATATTATGTTCATTCATCATTCACTTTTCATATTTTGTCGGATTACATAAACTCTATGGTCATTTAGGATGTTGCCAGCGAAAAACAGAGAACTACTTTAATTGTTTTTTCTGTAATTTTATGTGTACAATAAAGTGTTAAATAAATAAATAAATAAATAAACTGTCAGGTTAGTTAACTATGAACTAGTTTTCATTGGCGCAAGATTATCTTCGATAACACTCGTTCAATCTTTAGGTCGGTGCTAGTAAAGACGGGGTTACGCAATTTAACCCAGCATTTGGCGCAAGTGGGCCTAAACGTTCTAAATTCAAAGTCTCCGTAAATAATAATTATTTGAGACCAGACAATGCAAACCAAAGGTTATTCTACAAATACAATAATAAAGCTACGGTACAATCTTAGATAAACACGGTTAGATATGTTAAGTTTGTTCATGTATTATTCATACAAAGAGATAATGAGGTAACTAACTAATAATATATATTTGTTCATATTGTGATTGTGATGTTTTCTTGTTACATTTCGACTTGCTTACAAAAGTAGCCCTGTAGCTAGGGTAGTTTTAATATTTAAAATGTTTTTTTTGTTGTGAGAGATCTGTGAATTTTTTATTTATGATTCAAGAGTAATGTGTGGTGGCGAGTCACGTTGCAGGTTCTGACCCGAGCACTCGTCTCGCGTGGATTTCGCGCGTCGCGTTTTTGCCTGCCACGAGGCTCCGCAATCCTCAATCTCTTCTTGTTCTTGACCAAAAACAATCCCTGAGATTGGGATAGATTCTCCCATAAACACTTGACACTGGTACACAAAAAATAAAATAGAATAGAATGTGTGGTGGACTTTTATTCGACCAAAAAAATACATACAGGGTCAGTAAGGATGATCAGACCATCAAATTAAATCACTTTCTCTATGAGACCAACACCGAAATCGCGATAAGAAATCAGGTGTTCCATACAAACCTGCTTGACTTAAATGTTCTGATCTCATTAAGATTTTAGTCTTCTTTTGATGAAGTTGTTTAGTTTGATGGTCTGATCACCCACTTAAAAAGCCATCAGTATATTAAGAAGTACATTTAAAACTTTTAAGGGGGTTGTTGAGATCATCAATCTGAACAACTTTCACTATGGGACCAACATCGAAATCGCGAAAAAAAAAAATCTTTTGTCGCATACATTTAGCTCGAGTAGATCTGTCGTTTAGTATGGAACATCGCAAACGCATCGCATCATGGCGATTATGGTAAATCTCCCCATTTTGGGGGAGGCCTATGTCCAGCAGTGGATGTCTATCGGCTGATATAATGATGATGGAACATCCAATTTTTTTTTCGCGATTTCGATATTGGTCCCATAGTGAAAGTGGTTCAGTTTGATTTCAATTTCAATTTTCAATTCATTTATTCAATAAAAATAAATACATTGTGTCTGAACTTCACATGCCTACAATAAAACAAAATAGACCTAGATAAAAATTACAATTTATAGAATTCTCGGCATCATACGGAGCGATGGCAAGAGACCAGACGGGATGTCTCTCGTCCCCTGGAAGATGGGTCGGGCGCTAGTGTGGGACGCTACCTGCGTGGACACACTGGCCCCGTCTCACTTACAGGGCACGAGTCGAAGGGCTGGCGCAGCGGCGGAGGCAGCCGAAAAACGAAAGGCCTACTGGTACCGGGATATCGGCCCCCAATACCATTTTATGGGTTTTGGTGTCGAAACTCTTGGGCCGTGGGGACCTAATGCGCAGGCGCTTTTTAAAGACCTGTCAAAGCGCCTGATAGACTCGACAGGGGACCCAAGAGCTGGCACTTTCCTCGCTCAACGGATCAGCATAGCCATTCAGCGAGGAAATGCGGCCAGCGTTCTGGGTACCCTCCCACAAGGACCGAACCTGCACCACATCCTAGGTTAGTTTAGTTTTAAGTCTCTTTATTTATAATTTTATTTAATGTTACTATTTTATGGATCTTTCGAATAAACAATTCTTCCATTTATAGAATTATTATTAATTAAATAGATGTCAAAGTAATTATTAATTTTGTGAGTCAATAATAAATGTTAGCACATAGTAGTAACAATAATGAAAATAAGTCTTTCTACTTAATATTTAATTTTAGGTCATTTATCAATATGCATTGTCTACCTCGCATAATACAAAATACAATACTATACATCTATATCTATATACTATTATAAAACTGTAACAGGAAGTTTATCTGTACATTGAAGATATTAACAAAAAAAAAGTTACGATATGGTTTTTAGGTGCCCTGATTCCATTTCACCAATTTTTGGATTTTTTGTCTGTCTGTTTGTTTGTGTGTTTGTTTGTTTGTGTGTTTGTTTGTTTGTTTGTTTGTTTGAACGAGTATCACGCCAAAACTACTGAACCTATTATGATGAAACTTTTTTTGTTTGATAGCTTATGATCTGACTTAAAATCTGGTATATAATTTGTGCGGACGAAGTCGCGGGTTAACGCTCGTTATTTATAAAATTGATTATGGACACTACAATAATTACATGACATTATTGACTCGGTGTCGGACGCTCGGCGGAGTAACAACTCTGTTTCGAACGTTCGTCGGTCTAACTCCTGAGGATGCTCCTTGGTGGAGCGAAACACGTGTAGAGTAGAAATTATTTGGTGGGCAGGTTGTGTTGCATAACGTAATACAACTTTGTCTACTAGGTACTTGGAAGCGGAGGTCTTGATACAATCGTGTCATCTTTCCGCAAAGTCATTAGTCATGGATTTCCGCAAAGTAACGCCTGATTCAATTAATTACATGTCTTACATCGTTATAATTATAGAATGATGGTCTTAACCACCCCCTTAAATGTTTATTTGTATTTTTATAACACTTTGTATTCTCACCGATCCCCACTACCCAATCGTAGCCCGCGTAGTCCCAGCAACGCCCATTGCCGAGGTCCGTACCCCTTAGGGGTGCCCCTTGGGCAGGTTGCTTAAGCTCATGCATTGGTTCGGTAGACCTACCAGGGCGCTTCGCCGTCACTGGTGTGGTCCCCCCATAGTCCGCAGTAATAAGCAGTCGATGCTCCCTGAGCAATGCTGTATTTGTCAATTCGAAAAAAAAAAAAAAACACAATTATACCTTCACAAGCTTTGCTACAACTTAAAAAGATAGTTGGCGATTGTATTACACTCCGAAAGGGATTATGGTCGTGATGACCTATACATGAACTATATGAAACGTCAAAACTAAACGGTCAACTCTTTTTCAAAGTCAAAAGCATTTATTGTATAACTATAGGTGCGACAAGGTGTTACATCAATTACATAAGAGCGCTACAGCTTACCGGTAAAGGTGTTCAATACTTACTTACATTAAATTAATATATTCGGAATGTCAATTATAAATTAATTAAATTACTAGTTACATTACATCCAATTTCACATGTCAACAAACTAAATCTACTTACAATTTCATATACCCAATACACAACAAGTTTATAATGTTCGAATAACACTTTCATTACTACACTTTTCCTTTATTTTCAAAAAACTCATTTACAGTATATAAGGTCTAACAAAATTAGGTGAAACTTTTTTAAGGGGATGATCAGACCATCAAACTGAACCGAAAAAAATTCTGCTGTCGCATACATTTAGGTCGAGTAGGTTTGTATGGAACAGGTGATTTTTTTTCGCGATTTCGATATTGGTCCCATAGAGAAAGTTGTTCAGTTTGATGGTCTGATCATCCCCTTAAAATAGTTTCACCTAATTTTGTTAGACCTTATAGAATAATTTCCTCAGCAGCCAATTATTAACAGCTTTCTTAAAACTTAAATCGTCAAGAGTTTTATAAATGTCCGGAATATTGAAAACAGATGCTCTCATGATACAGAGACCAATCTTCTTTCACTATTTTCTCTACCCTAAGGTTGTCTGGAAGAAATAGCTTTTTAGCGATAAGACCGCCTGTTTTTGTGCCTTTTGTATTTCCTGATGGTTTGCTCTCTGTATACTCTGTTTTTTGGTGTCAAATAAAGTATAATTGATTGATTGATACAGAGTAGTGCGGTGAACATGCGGCTGGATTAATCTGTGTTTGTATCTCAGATTCCTGTTAGATTTGCTGTTGAATTCAAAAAGTGTCATGTTTTTCTTAACAAACATTTCGATCAATCTCAGTAGATTCATTGGCCGGATCCATGTTGAATCTTGTGCGTATTTATTTCTCATTAGATTTATAAGTAAGTATAATGTGCAACAGTATGAAAAAAATATCCCAGGTCTTTATTTAAATATTCCGCCGAGCTTCCCTTTCAATATTACATTTAATATAACATGTAATATGCTACGCGTTATTTTCCGGCGCAATGGTCCCGTTTGTTACCTGACAAAAGCAATGTCAACGGAAAATTGCCTTTTTGTCACTCCCCACTGCCTTATTACCTGCCTTATGTATATCTTGCTAATATTATAAGAATGAAACGTATGTCTGTACATTGTACACATACTGATGGACCTATTTCTTTCGATCCTTTTTTGTTTCATTAACTTTTTTTAATCCCAAAGGCTTACAAGCAAAGCTACCTATACAACGTGTTAATGAGTAAACGCAAAACTAGAAATTAGTTTGTTTACAATCAAGAGCAGAATCTAATTATCAAGGTTTCAACATAGGATATTTTTTTCCAAATTCAAAAAAATTTGTGAGTATAATATAAGGTCTAACAAAACTAGCTGAAACTATTTTAAGGGGATGATCAGACCATCAAACTGAACAACTTTCTCTATGGGACCAATATCGAAATCGCGAAAAAAAACCAGCTGTCCCATACAAAACTGCAAACATAACTCGACTTAAATGTAGGGGACAGCTGTGTTTTTTTTTGCGGTTTCGATATTAGTCCCACAGAGAAAGTTGTTCAGTTTGATGGTCAGATCATCCCCTTAAAATAGTTTCAGCTAGTTTTGTTAGACCTTATATAAAATTTACTGAACTCGATGTCAAACCACCGCACTGGCACACTCACCCTACTTACTACCAAATAAGATTCTTAAAATATATTCATGAGCACGAAAGCTGAAATAATAACAAATAATTTTTCCATTAAAACTTAAAATGCGAAGAACTTTAAATTTTAATTTTAAAGTAATGAAATTACTGTTTCAATGCAATTATTTCTGTATTAAATCAGTTGGGGTGTATGATCGTCCTAGGGTTTTACCCTTATTCATTAACACGTTGTATATATATTTTAACGATCATCATCATCATCATATCATCTGACAGACGTCCACTGCTGGACATAAGCCTCCCCCAAAATGGGGGGATTTGTCATAATCGCCACGCTTTAACGATTTTAACGATATAATCGTGATCCGTGAGTCCTATATACAGGGTGTAAGTGACAGCCTAGCAAATACTGAAACGGTGAACTCAGACCATCAAACTGAACAACTTTCAGAATAGAGCCTACCTCAGGAGACGGGAAAAAAAATCAGCAGTCCCATACATTTGAGTTGGGTAGGTACTGCAGTTTTGTATGGGACAGCTGATTTTTTTCGCGTCTCCTGAGGTAGGCTCAATAGTGAAAGTTGTTCTGTTTGATGGTCTGAGTTTACCGTTTCAGTATTTGCTAGGCTGTCACTTACACCCTGTATAATGCAGTGGAACTGATTATTAAACGAAAATCTCCCTGACCTGTTTGTCCCTATTATGGTGAACCTCCTTCCTGGCCAAGGTCAATGCAGAGGTGCTTAAATATACTCCAAACTCAGGTCGGCCGGACGAAAATTCATAATTCAACAATTTTTTATTCAAAATAATATCACATAGATAGCTTTTTGACATCATTTTTTGACTCTACCACCGCGTCGAAAGGTGTTCCGTTGAGAGAAGATGCGGCCAGAAACTCTACACCACACATCTTTTAAACAAAACAAAATATACAAAGTACAATTAAAATACAATATTGCATGACATAGAGTAACATTGTCAAGACCAGACATTTTGGTCATTAAAATAGTCATCGAGTTTATAGTAGCCTTTTTTACAGAGGACTTGTTTAACATGGGACTTAAACTTTTTGTCTGGCAAGTTTAGAATATCCTCTGGTATCTTATTATAATAGCGTATACTGTGCCCCATGAAAGATGTGTTTACCTTAGAGTTTACCTTTTACCGGAGTAAAGACAACCTGTTCAATTGGGGTTACATAGACGGGCCTGCCTCCAGTGTGAACGCGGTGTGGTCACACAGACTGTGGCCCTTATAACCTACCCACAGATCACAAAAACTAAAGGGAGATGTGAAAAGGGGGTGGGGCCAGTGTCGCAGCAATATGCGCTAAAACGGAACACATTGCTCGCAACCGTAAGGATTCAATATATTATGAGGCTGAAAGTCAGTCTAGATATTATATGTAAATAGTTTACAATGCTTGCGTAGTTCTAAATATTATTCGAACATTGAGTTCTGATACCGCAATGGATAATGAGCACATTCAAGCCAACAAAATACTTTCTATCGCGTGGTACTGGTGGTAATGCGACACTAGATCTCGTACTCAGCGCGTTGGTTGGCATCTCTCTAGATCTCTATGAACCTACCCTTTCTGCTCTGACACCTGCCTAGCTAACATGTCGACCCCGAGAAAACGACAAAAATTGAGATGTGCCTCCATCTTTATTATTTTACGTAGGCCAGAAAGAGCAAGCATGACGTTTTTCTCGTTTAAACGATTTGTCGTGGGTGGCATGCTAGCTAGGCTGCACTCGAACGGAGCTTATAGACGCTGCCGGCATTGCTAACCGTGTGGCGAAATACTTGACTGGAAAAATTTAAAATGACTTGCGATCGATTCGATAGAAGATTACAAATGAAAGAAACAGATTATGAGCGGGCAAAGTCGGGGACAAGAGCTAAACAGCTAAGCATAAGTAAATGTGTGTGCTTGATTACGATACTACAGGGACACTGTATTAAAATCATTCAACTGGAAGCGAGAATTTCAGTCATGAGTGCGGAACTTTTAGCTATCTCCGAAGCATTATCATACATTGAATCAATTGAGAATGACAAATTTGTACCTCGTCGTCGACACGAGGCACCCCGTTAGCCTACACAATAGATACTATATTAAAACTACAATCTAAATTAAATACTATTTTGTTCCAATGGATTCCATCTCATGTCAATATTGCAGGAAATGAACGTGCGGACGACCTAGCCAAACAAGCATCTTCTGATGGCGTGGCAATACTGATGTTGCCTAACTTTACCGATTGTATCTATCTGGTGAAACAAAAGTGTGATAGTCTATGGAAGGAATTCTTTGATTTACAATCCAAAGAACGAGGCATTTGGTATAGAACTATGCAATCGGAGCCTTTGAAAGTAACTTGGATTGATAATTGCTCATTAAGTAGGTCTGATATAACGACTGCACTGAGACTTCGTTCCGGGCACATTCCATTAAATAAATTTGCCTTTCTGATGGGAAAAGTCCCTTCACCAAATTGCAGTGAATGTTGGGTGGTGGAGGATGTGTACCACATTTTGATGGAGTGTGTGCGGAACGAGGCTCGATGGAGACAGATTTTTGACAACAGACTCTTTGAAACAGGGGGATGCAACAGTGCCTTTATCCTTTCCCCTATCAGATCCAGCTAAAACACTATACAAATTAGCTACATTTGGTATACGTTGTAGAAAGTAAGTTCAGTATTTTAAGTATTATTATTTGAAGAAAACATGTAAAAAGGTACAATAGAGCGGCATAGTCGCTTTTCAATAAAGAAGTAAAAAAAAAAAATCATTCAACTGCGGTATTACTCTGCCTTGGTTTTTTCAGACCAAGGTTTACACATTTTGCTTATAGCCTCATTAGTTCAACACATTTTAAAGACTTTTAATTGATTCAGTGAATCACAATTTATTCCGTTTTATAATAGTAAGTAGTAAGTATATAAGGTCTAACAAAATTAGCTGAAACTATTTTAAGGGGATGATCAGACCATCAAACTGAACAACTTTCTCTATGGGACCAATATTGAAATCGCGAAAAAAGGTTTGTATGGAACAGCTGATTTTTTTTTCGCGATTTCAATATCGGTCCCATAGAGAAAGTTGTTCAGTTTGATGGTCTGATCATCCCCTTAAAATAGTTTCACCTAATTTTGTTAGACCTTATATACCTAAGGTTATAATTATAGGGTCCTTCTTAATATGCTGACACTTTTTTAAGGGAATGATCAGACCATCAAACTGAACAACTGTCTCTGTGGCACCAACATCGCAATCGCGAAATAAAAAATCAGCTCTTACATACAAAAATGCAAACCTACTCGTGCCAAATTTATGAGACAGCTGATTTTTTTTTCGTGATTTCGATGTTGGTCCCATAGAGAAATTTGTTCAGTTTGATGGTCAGATCATCCCCTTAAAAAAGTATCCGCATATTAAGAAGGACCCTGTATATGTACTTATATCATACCTAGGCTAGGTTTTTATGTGAATTTAAAAAAGTTAAAACAAGTTGATCTGCAACGGTATCTACATGGTTCTTCTTTTATGCTGACGGCTTTTTAAGAGGATAATCCGACCATCAAACTGGACAACTTTCTCTATGGGACCAACAACGTCGAAACAGCGAAAAATAAAAACTGGCTGCTCCACACAAATCTTCAATTTCTTATTTGACCCAAATGTATGGGGACAGCTGTTTTTTTTCATGATTCCGATGTTGGTCCCATCGAGAAAGTTGTTCAGTTTAATGATCTGATCATATATACACCATATAAACACCGTCAGCATAATATTGAGAAGGACCCTGTATGTATGTTGATCTGTTAAGAATGGAGTCACCATTCTTTGTTCATTTCGTTTTGTTAACACCTTGTATAATACATAATTAGTAAAAAGTATCGACTATGTTCTAAAATAAAACGTAAAATTTATATCTTTATCGAAAATTCCTTTTAATTGGAGTTAACAAATTAAAATGTATCACTTTCTAAATATCCAATCGCACATTGTTATTCTGTATGCAAATATTCATGCAAAGCAACTTGGATCTGGTATACACTGTATTATTACTGTGTTATTGCTTTTCTACTATAAATATAGCCTTTTTAACGTCATGGAACATAAAATATTGCATATTTTATGTGATATTGCAAATTAAAACTACGCGTGTAAGGGATAAGCTTTTTATTGAAGTGTTTTTTTGTGATATAGGCTAATTGTGAGGAAATATTCTTACGCTGAAGAAGTTCAGTGAAACCTATCTGGCTGATGATGAGGCTAAAATTACACCTAGCTTAAAAATGAACCCTTAACATTTGGACGGCCAAGGCCTGTATACTTCGTTAAGTACTATGTTCTTCTTCTTATCGTGTGGGCAGAGCCCTGGTGTCAGAGTTTTTCCAGACAGCCTTACGGCCTCTGACGTGGTTTTTATGTAACGACTACTACCACCAGAGATAGTAGCCGGGACCAACGTTTAACGTGCCATCCCAAGCACGGAATCATTTTTCTTTTCAGACAATCAGGTGATTCAGCCTGTAATGTCCTAACCAACTGGGGAAAAACGCACAAAGTGACATTTCACTAGTTGTCCCTCGTGGGAATCGAACCCACAGGTCAATCGGAGGTCCGTGTCGAGAGCCAATGCTCTTAACCACGGAGGCAGTACTATGTTAATATTTAGCGACATATTCAAAAAGGGTCAACGTTTCTTCCCATGTGTGTCTTACAAAGTGACAGGCGCGAACTCCAAAAAATCAAAGAACCGGGGCGTGGGCGCGGGCGCGACACGTGTGTGGCGCGCGCGTTCCATATGCTTGTATGCAAGTACACACGGCGACACATCAAGCTATACAAAACCAAAATAAGCTGGCCGCGCGTAGGACGAGTGACGTATAACGTCACGCGACCAGCTTATATTGGTTTTACGCGGCGGATTGGCATAAGCATATGCTCACGACTATATTCCCCGAGGGGGTAGTTAGAGATATTCTGAAACCTCAGAACATCCACGTTTCACTAGTAGTACCGACGGATTGGGTAGAGGGGATCTGTAAGAAGCGGCCTGGGATGTGCCTGCAGCGTCTGTAGACGCCAGAAGGAAAAAAAATGGGCAGAGGACACGGCTGTCCCCACCGGCCGGGACGTTGATTACAGTGACGACGTTACCGATCGTGTTGTGTAAGTTTGTGATTGCGAGTCGTGTTTGTTGGGGGCCATACCCCATCAGGCACGGCCCGCAGGTGTGCCAATCAACAATGTTTGCCTACTGACACGGAACGATGACGTTACTCCACACGCACGACCCATAAACCGGGCAATTTACATCGTTATAGTGTAAGCTATAGGAGTTTTTGTGAGAAGTATAGACGTGGAATGAATAGTAGAAAGGCGCGTGTCGCGAGCGCCGGTTCCCATAGCAGCGTGTGTGTATTGTTACATTGTGTTGCGAAGTGAGAGGTCCGATTGAAATCTTGGGAGTGCGATTTCTATAGGCGTTTCAGAAGTTTCTTTTTATTAGGGCCTGCGATAGTACGATAGCACATTTTGAATATTAAATGACATAAGAAGTCAAGGGTCTTTGTGTCATACTTTTTTGAAGCTGAAGTAAAACCATTAAAATCTTATTGAGTGAGTGTCGTTTTCATAGGAATTTCAAACCAATTTTATCTGATTTCAAAATTATCCTATTTAGGATTCCGTACTCAAATGGTGGCGACGGAACCCTGTTCATAAGCCCACGTTGGACGTTAAGGGGTAAAGTTAAAGGTTAACGATAAAAAAACCTTTTTTGTGTATGCTCTATTGGTAAAACGGTATCAAACTTGGTGTGAATATAGTGCATACTCTAAGATAAAATAACAAATAATGAAAACTGGTCAAGTGTATGTCGGTCTTGTACTAAGGATCCCGGACCTACGGAACCCGCCGTCCGCGAGTCCGACTCACACTTGGCTGGTTTTGAATTGAAGGTGTTTCAGACTATCAAACTTTCACTACGGAGCCAACATCGAAATCGCTAAAAAAGTTTTATGGTCCGAAGCATCCTCTTTGATATAATATGTAACGCATTTTATTTTACAGCCTGTTTATACCTACCAGTAATACCAAAAACAAAAATTTTCGAACTAAATTTAAAAAAGCCCTATGGTATTCTTCTTTCTTATCGTGTGGGCAGAGCTTGAGCAGAGGACTATGGTATTAAAAGGACTACGTCGTAGACAGTAAAACGCCATACATAAGAAATCAACGAGACAGTAATTATTTTTGGGTCCAAAATAACGTTCTTGGCACTTAAACCACTAAAGATAGATAAAAAAGGCAATTTGGAATACTTTTTTTTTAAATTGTATACTAAATGATCGAACGTTTAAATGAAAAGCCGATTGTATTTTTGTGAATTTCCCTTATGTTCCTTTGTGAAAGTTTTCAGTATCATGAGTACACACGGCGACACATCAAGCTATCCAAAACCAACATAAGCTGACCGCGCGTAGGTCGAGTAACGTCGGTTGCTTGTCGAGGCTTTGTCATGAGGCTTGTCCTTGTCTAAAGTTTGTATATTACCTGTTGAATTAGGATAAGGTAGTATTAGGTTTATGTATTACTTATTGTATCTGCTGGCGTGGGCCGCAGTATGTTCGATACTTAAATCGAACACTAGATCCGTTTCCGGGTTCTTTTTGTCATTGACTTATGTCACATCATGCAGAATAAAAGATCTGTTTATAATTATTAAGAATTTAATATATTTGGCAAAACTATTAAGGTTTTGAAGATTGTGAAGGAGGAGATTACGTATTAACAGTCCACTTTGAAGAACAATAAACTATCCAAGTACTTATGTGCGTTGTATCATTACCAGCGAACATCTAACGCGCACATAAATTGGTGTAATGTAATGTAATCATGTAATCACACTTACACTTCACATGTACACTTCGGCGAGTATGCCCAGGAGCTACATGACCTGATTCCACCATCCCCCTTCCACCAACGTACGACAAGATGTAGTGCGAGACTGCATCCATACGTAGTCGATATTCCAACAATCCGCACAAAAAGGTTCGCATCCTCTTTTATAATGAGAACCGGAAAGGTTTGGAACTCACTCCCTGCGTCTGTGTTTCCAAGCAAATACAATCAGGATATTTTCAAAAGAAGAGTTAATAGGCTTTTTCTGGGTGAACGCGCTACATCCTCGGCTTCGTCTACACTTCCCATCAGGTGAAATGAAGCCAAGCGCAAACCCATTATGAATAAAAAAAAAAAAAAAATCGATCACTCGGCCAGCTTATGTTGGTTTGTATAGCTTGATGTGTCGTCGTGTGTACAATCACACATTAAAGTAATCCAACTGTCTACTCTAACACTGTGTACACGACCCACTGCAGGGCCTACACTTGAAGAGTATGGGCGTTAGTCCACCACGCGTGCCCAATGCTGATTGGTAGACTTCACAATTACGCAACAGAAATTCTTCTACAGCGTATGGAGGCTTTCTCTCTATATTTCCTTCACCGTTTGAGAACAGTCGATATTTAGATAAACAAAATAAAAAAAAAAATAATCCGCCGAAATGTTGTTTATTTCACAATTTGTGGTTTGTGGTGAATTCATTAGTTCAATGTAATAGTAGTGCTTTAAATTAACAAACGCACTAGTCGGCTTTCGATACTACGATTTTCGAAGGCTTCCTTCGATTTCTCTGGGATGCCATCATCACCTTTGGGATATCTCCTTTCCAACAAAAAAAAAATCTAGTTTTTTGTTTTCGAAGCAAGTATTTAAGAAATGTTCGAAGAAATTTCATTTGAAATTCAAAATTATTTTGTACCAGTACCTCATCTTTATCGACCAGTCTATCCATGCATCGTAAGTTAGGTATTCAATGTTAGTTAGGTTTTGTTAGGTATTAAATGTTTAGTTTGAGTCTGTAGTGAGCAAAATGTATGGGAGAAGTTTTTTGCGATTTCAGTTGGTCTCGTAGACTTTTTTTATCTTTATAAAAAACAGGATCGATTAACATAAAAAAAAGTTTTTGTGTAAAGGGTCTATTTTCTTGCTGACTCTAAATTTTTTTCAAAATCTGTTAATGGGGGTAAAACTGTCTCAAAAAGTTAAGGATAGTCTCTTAAGAACGTTTCCCTCTAGTTGCAACGGTTAAGGTACCTGCCCTTACTGGCCCGTCTCAAAAATCCACCCTGAATATATATACTTTTTTGAAGCCGGTTTAAAAACTCATTGGTACATGGCATGTCTTCCGTGAGGATTTGAATCCGGACCCTTGGCTTGAGTGTCCGTACCTCTCCGCAACGCGCCACCGACACTACTGTAACTAATGATAATTCTTGCAGAAATGAGCCATGGCGTCGACGGAGGCCGGCGGGTGCGTGAACAAAGCCTTCGATGCCGCAGACGATGGCTTCCACACTATAGACCTGCGCACCAACCGACAGGGCGACGAGAATCGGATCCACGCGCAGGTAACTAGGCAACCCTTTAATTTGGTACATTATGATACAAGTGAGGCAAAGTTGGTCATTACAGCCGAGGCAGGATTGCAGCACGAGCCGCCCTGCGAGTGATGCATACTAGCTGAGGGCTGTAATGACCCAACGCTCAAGCGTTTCTTACGACGTTTTTGAACATGCTTTCGAGGAAAAAGTAATAAAATTTCGTAAAATATAACAATTTTAGATACTTAAATATTTGTGGAAAATGGCGCTGGGCTTTTTTTTTTGCATTCCGTGCCTTTGGTTGACATAGCTATGCGCGCGCAGGTCGACGAACAGGCAAAGACTTTAACCGACATTCAACCAACGATATTTTGTTGCAAACAACATAATATTAAAAACGTTATAAACCTAATATTTATGTATTTATAACACAAATGAATGTTAATTTGGTAACTAAAATAAATTTCTTGATGAAATGAAATGTTTATTTATCATATCTATACTATTATAAAACTGTAACAGGAAGTTTGTCTGTACATTGAAGATATTAACAAAAAAAAGTTACGATATGGTTTTTAGGTGTCCCTGATTCCATTTCACCAATTTTTGCGTTTTTTTGTCTGTCTGTTTGTTTGTGTGTTTGTTTGAACGAGTATCACGCAAAAACTACTGAGCCGATTTTGATGAAACTTTTTTTGTTTGATAGCTTATGATCTGACTTAAAATCTGGTATATAATTTGTGCGGACGAAGTCGCGGGTTAACGCTCGTTTTAACTAAAACAGGTTAATTTATTCAGAAAAAAGTTTTTTTTTACATAAAAGCTCTGCTGAGATTTAAAAACAAATTATAGAAAAAAAAGTAACATTACCGCACTAGTGCGCAAAGAGAATGTAACTCACTACGTTATCAAAGAGAATGTACGTTATACTAGTGCGGTAATGTAATCATTTTCGCACACGTGCTCTATAAGCTGCATTATGTACCTAAAAGCGGCCCAATAAGAACCACTTTACGAGCAAGTATCTTCAAAAAGTTTAAACAGTGCACTGTCCCCTCCTAGCAGCTCTCAAAGCCTTGAACTCCTACTATGTAAGTTCCAAGGCAATTCTGAACGGAGTGAAGACCCTCAACAAGCTTGGTCTTCACAATACCGTAAGATTAGTTTGGGTTCCGGGACATACCGGCGGCCAGGGTAATGAATGAGAATGATGACGAGCTGGCGAGGGCTGGGTCAGAACGAAAGATGGTTGGCCCAGAACCAAGTGTGGGAATCCCGGCATGCAATATAAGAATGGCCATTAGGGATTGGACTGATAAAGCACACAAACTGGAGTGGTCTAGCCTTGTAGGCCTACAACACTCCAAAAACTTTATCAGCAATGTGACAACTCGTGTCTCAAGATTCATTCTGAATAATAGCAGGAGCAAGGCTCGTGCCATAGTCGGAGCCCTCACTGGGCACTACGCTACAGGCGTGATGATGCACAAAATGAAACTCACCCTGGATCCCAGCTGCAGAGCATGCGGAGAGGATGAAGAGACTATGGATGGACGCATGTGCCTCTTCGGAGATGGATACCCGAAACCGGGAGATCTTAGGTTTCTTCCCCTCAATGGTGTTGCCTCCTTCATTGACCATGTATTTGAAGGGTGAAGAACACAAAAGATCCCACTGGGTCGAAGTGTTGCTGGCTTGCCAGCCCCCACAACAAGATAAGAAGATAAGAAGGTCCCCTCCTAGACTGTTCCTCGCGTTTGACAGCTGCGATAAGTACCTACGCTCATAAATATCCAATAGTACCTACTATCTCTTACGCTACGCTACGGCGCGATATGTCGCATTGACTGGCATTGACATAAGGCGCACTTTAGTTCGTCGTTCTTGAAGCGCAAAGTTCGAAAAAAAAAAGCGTGCGAAATCGGGAGAGTGCGGTCATCTATAACAGTAGTAACTTATTTAGACGCAGTAACTATTGAATGATCTATGGTTGATTAACAGTATATTTTCTATAATTTATCAATTTTAATCTTAAATCTTTTTTTCCAAAATCCTTTTCGAAACTTCCGTTTTTGCTGATTCTGCAACATAATCGTTTTTAATGTTTTTTTTAATTTTAGAAAAGACGAGCGTTAACCCGCGACTTCGTCCGCACAAATTATATACCAGATTTTAAGTCAGATCATAAGCTATCAAACAAAAAAGTTTCATCAAAATCGGTTCAGTAGTTTTTGCGTGATACGCGTTCAAACAAACAAACACACAAACAAACAGACAGACAAAAAATCCAAAAATTGGTGAAATGGAATCAGGGACACCTAAAAAACATATCGTAACTTTTTTTTTGTTAATATCTTCAATGTACAGACAAACTTCCTGTTACAGTTTTATAATAGTATAGATTTTAAAGAAGGCAAAACCTTTCTTGGCCACTCTCGATTTCCCTCCAAAACCCATAAATATGGTGCGAATTTAATTTTGTTCGAAATTCAAATTAAAGTCACGTCAAGTCGCACGTGCGCAGTACAACGCGGGGAATACAGATGAAAATGAGAGTTAAATTTAAAAATATTACGTTTTCACATGTCTATTTTTTAGTACAATTTTTAGGCCTTTGGACATATTGAGCATGGATTTTTCGAGAAAGTTTAGTTTAGTTTATTTGAACTTGTTAAAATTAAAAATGAAACTAAAATCAAACGGGTTCCTTTCTGGTTACAAAATGCAAAAAAAAATCTATCTACCTATGCATGTTATAAATGCAATAAAAATAAATAATTGCACTAGGGGAAAAATTGGGCAATTTATCTAGGTACACAGCCTTCACACCCTGGTAAGGTCCTAACTATTTCAATGACAAAAATTTTAGATACGAAGGCAAGACATGAAAACCGATAGACCATAAATTACAATTACAATTTGAATGTCGCAAAGTCTTGACAGCATAACATTATTTAATTCAATGTTTAAAAAATATTAATATGCTTATCAAATCAGTTGCGTCCTACAAAAAGGGGAGGTGCGGAGTACTCGAAACCGACGGGCATGTATGAAGAGATGTATGGATGTGCATGAGGCAAAAGAAGTATGTAAGGATCGTAGTAAGTGGCGCGCCCTGGTCTCTGCCTACCCCACTGGGAAAGAGGCGTGACGTTATAGATAGATAGAGATAGTTTAAAAAATATTTGTAGAGTTGCTGGCCGCATCTTCTCTACAGCGAAATATCTTCCGACGCGGTAGTAATGTCAAAAAGATGACGTCGAAAAGCTAGAATATGTGTATTCTTCTTCTTCTTATCGTGTGGGTAGAGCCCTCGTGTTAGAGTTTTACTACTAACCACCAGAGATAGAAGCCGGGACCAACGGCTTAACGTGCCATCCGAAGGACGGAATCATTTTCCTTATCAGGTGATTCAGCCTGCAATGTCCTAACCAACTGGGGAAAAACACACAAAGTGACATATCACTGAGTGTCCCCCGTGGGAATCGAACCCACGACCTCCATGTAGAGAGCCCAATGCTCTTAACCATTAGATCACGGAGGCAGTAAGTAGCTAAATGTGTTAAGATAATTTAAATCGTTCTAGGTGATAACGATATTTGAAAAATTTACTGAAAATCTGCTGAAAACGTGAAAAAAAAATTAGTGCTTTGCATATACTACGTTCGGGTTGTTTATATGGCTGGGCAGGATGTCTTCGCCGTCAGTTTCCCGCGTGGGGTCGTCCTGCCCGGTTGTGGTCTCACTTCGCGTCAGTGTGAACGGACGTCGATAAAACTTTTACGTGAATTCGTTGTATTGGAATGTTCTGAATTTTGTTGTATGGATTTGGAAATTGTTGCAGTTTAAAAATGGTAGGTATTTTTAAAATTATAATTAAAGTTATTTAGTTAAAAATTATTATTTAGTTTTAAGAAACAAATAGAAATAATTATTTTTTAAAACGTATGCCTCTAAATAAACATTTATATAATATAAATGCTAATACAAGTACAAGTAAAAAAATTACTCTAAAAATTTTCTGAAAACAATTAGTTATTTTATGAATACAATTTATTAGATGGATAGGTATTACTTTGAAATTTACCTTTTTTTGGTATTCGTTTTCCCAAAAACAGGAAAATTTTGTTTTAACGATATACCTACCTCACCTCTACGTTTGCATGTAATGAACGCAGAGCCTAATAGCCCAGTAATTTTACGGAGTTTTGTTAGGCAGGGTAGGGAGTAATTATTAATTGGACTTTTACACTGTAAGCGGCACCATTTAGTGACAAAAAGACTATCTTAAAACATATTAAAAAAAAATCGCTACGCGATATAGAAATCAAAATTTTGTGTCCCAGAAGGCTTTTAAATTAATAATATTAATGCCACTGACACATTTGACATAGATTTAACAATATAAATTATTTTTGAGCAATAAAATAGGCATTGAAATTTAAAAAATGGCGTATTTATTAGAAAATTCTAATGTATTTTACACCATGTTTCAAGTATCTATAATTGTAAACCCTTAAATATGTGCAATAAAAATTACCATCAGGTTTTTTAGAACGAAATAATTGCAAAATTTTAAAATTGGAACTGTTGCTGACGTGATTTTTTTTAAATTTTGCTGTATTTCTAGGCTCAAATTGGCTCTTAAAAATTATACCGAAAAAAAAAATCAATTATTAATTAGTCCCGGCTCAAACCGTAAAATGACTGGGCTATAATTTAATTAATTATGTTTAATTGCACTCGGCCTCGCATTATCGGCTCTACTGTTATAAAATATTTTTTTTTCAGCAAAGGACAAAAGCTATTTTTCTTGCGTGTCGTTTTCATAAACCCACGTTTTCTTTACGGGGTGCACTCATAAACGTATTCCATGAATTAAATAAGTTGGTACACTGCCCTGTAAATAGTTAATAATAACTAGGTAGGTAGGTATATTGGCTATCTTACAGATGTGCTTATTGGTCGATCGTAGATTTGGGTATAGGCATCGAGGGACCAAAATGATGTACTGGTTATGTACACCTTTGTATGCTGAGATTAATGTGTGGTTATCGATGAAAAGAATCAGGAGAGAATATTTATTTATTGATGATATATTATAATTACTGCTACAATATAATGATTGAATATGCTGATGAAAGCGCGTTTACAGTAGTGTCGAAAAGTGAACTGAATGTCTTATGCTACTTACTAATAAGATTTGATTTTTAATGCTGAGATGGGAATGTGCATATAGCATGATAATTTTGACTACTTATATAAGGTCTAACAAAATTAGGTGAAACTATTTTAAGGGGATGATCAGACCATCAAACTGAACAACTTTCTCTATGGGACCGATATTGAAATCGCGAAAAAAAATCTGCTGTCCCATACATTTAGGTCGAGTAGGTTTGTATGGAACAGCTGATTTTTTTTCGCGATTTCAATATCGGTCCCATAGAGAAAGTAGTTCAGTTTGATGGTCTGATCATCCCCTTAAAATAGTTTCACCTAATTTTGTTAGACCTTATATAGGGACTAGTTACGTGTGTAATTCTACTAACAAACATTTCTGCCACGTTTTGCGGGGGGCGAGGTAACATGAAATCCGCAACTTTGGATTTTATTCCCATAACTTTAGATTCTAATTTTGAACGTTAAAAATCATGAAAAGTGGTCTCGTGTGAACCCCGTACGTTTTAAGTTCGAAATTATTGTTTCGCAATTATAGGCTGTCTCGTTTAGTGATAAGGTATAAAATTGAAAGTTAATGCACATGATTAATTGATCTTATACCGTGACAGAGGGGAAATGCTACCGCAAGGCTAGTCCTTAAAATAAATAGTCAAAGCATGATAATAATAATATCTGAAATAATTCTACGCTTCTACATCAAAACCGATCATTTGTTTTTGCGGAATTGATTATTATTATCGACTCAAGCATCCCTTGGGACTATAGTCCCGGAATTGACACTAACAGTTTACATCCCATAAGTACTCGTACACGTTCATACCAAAGTAATTTAGGTAATAATAATTTAAAAATATTATATTTTTAGGATAGGTAAAGTAAACATATTATAATTTAATTTTATAAATAATAAAAATAAATTTAAAATTTTTGTGCGGGAGATCGGGCGGCGGTTGAGAGCTAAAGGCGGCGATCCGCGCTCTGGTGCTTTTTTGGTGCAGAAGATGTCTTTGACCGTCCAGAAGGGAAATGCACTAGTGTCATGGGGACCATGGAGCCGGGTTTGCGTGGAGCTGGACCTTTGAGTGGGCTTTAGTCTTCATGTTGACGAAGCATGTTGCAGATTTAGAATGTATAGGATTAAGTTTTTGACGAAGCGTGTTGCTGATTGGGTTCCTGGTTAAATATATATATTCTTGACGAAGCATGTTGCAGATACAGATATTTTGCAATTCTAGGTTAAATTTCAATAAATAAAGATTTGGAATATAGTAGATACATACATTTCGACACGCCCAATGAACAACAACGTAACTCAATTTTGACAACTTTACAATACAGCAATTTTAAGGTAAAAAAAAATTCTCACGCTTTTGTTTTTGTATTTATTTAAGTGATTGTTAGTTTTAAAGAATACATGTAGCGGGTTTTCTATGATGTTATATTTGTTTTTATCATAATAATTTAATTTCATTGAGTTTTATGACTTACAATGAAGGGCTACGATGCTTATTACTTGCAACAACAATCTAAGTTGAGATAGTGATGCTTCAAAGTTGAAGAGATGGTTTAAATTTACGGTAAATACCAGTGTATGTCTGAGTTACGTTTAAGTTGTCTTATGTAATTATTACCTTTTGAGCTTAAATTAATCCAAGTGTATAGCTTAATTAATTAGCTTGTATTAAATTTACTTAGTATAAATGCAATGAAATAAAACAACTTTATATAAAATCTTATATTTTAATTTTTTTCGACTCGTTAACATTTTTTCCTGTGAAGTAGACTAAACAAACAAACAAACTAAATAAACTACGTTTTAATACCAAAGTATAATAATAAATTGATACCTAGTAGGCAAGTATTCGAATACTAGTGATACGACAAAAATAACCTCATTTCCATACCAAAGAAGAGTTTCATACCTAGTAGTCCAATTATTAGAATATTAGTGATACAACAAAAGTAAACTATTTTTCATACCAAAGATAAAGTAATTAATACCTAGTAGCCTAATATTAGAACACTAGTACTATAACAAAATTAAACTTGTTTTAAACCAAAGATAAAGTAATTAATACCTAGTAGGCTAATATTAGAACACTAGTACTATAACAAAATTAAACTTGTTTTAAACCAAAGATAAAGTAATTAATACCTAGTAGGCTAATATTAGAACACTAGTACTATAACAAAATTAAACTTGTTTTAAACCAAAGATAAAATAATTAATACCTAGTAGGCTAATATTAGAACACTAGTACTATAACAAAATTAAACTTGTTTTAAACCAAAGATAAAGTAATTAATACCTAGTAGGCTAATATTAGAACACTAGTACTATAACAAAATTAAACTTGTTTTAAACCAAAGATAAAGTAATTAATACCTAGTAGGCTAATATTAGAACACTAGTACTATAACAAAATTAAACTTGTTTTAAACCAAAGATAAAGTAATTAATACCTAGTAGGCTAATATTAGAACACTAGTACTATAACAAAATTAAACTTGTTTTAAACCAAAGATAAAATAATTAATACCTAGTAGGCTAATATTAGAACACTAGTACTATAACAAAATTAAACTTGTTTTAAACCAAAGATAAAGTAATTAATACCTAGTAGGCTAATATTAGAACACTAGTACTATAACAAAATTAAACTTGTTTTAAACCAAAGATAAAGTACGCCAATTTTAAGACACTAGTGAATACAACAAAAATAAACTTCTTTTTCATACAAAGAATTAAAGTAGAAGCACGTGGAAGGCAAATAATTGCCTCGATTTTGCGATTTTCGCTTAAGTAGGCAAATGACACCGGAATATTTCCGGTCTCTTTTCTTTTTCTTATTTGAGAAAATGCCAGGAGTATCCTAAAATAAGCTAAGAAATGCGTGCGCACATTTGAGGCCATTAGAATATACAAAACAAAGCTCTTTTTTTACCATAGATAAATGTCATTACCTATTAAAATTCTTTACCTAAAAATTTTGCAATCATCAGATTCATTCCCGGAAGATTCCTGATTATCGTTTTTTGCCACAGGCAAATTTTTGTAAAATGTGTGGTATGTACTTGGAATTGCTTTTGACGTGCACAGACTCCATAAGTCTTTATATTTAGCTGCTGTAATTGGTAACAGACTTACGTAAGCTTTGTCAAGCTCTGTCAAAGCAAAATCTGAATCTTGCGTACTGTACACACGACTGGGTTGTACACGCGACCCTTCGGCCACGACCACGTTTGCGGCCACATCCCCGACCACGACCACGTCCCCGACCACGACCACGTCCTCGGCCTTGATGGCCAGCAATAGCGTCCAAATTGGAGTTGAGAAGAAGGTCCATTTTTATATCAGTTTCATCAAAGAAAAATACGATCAAAAATTGTAAATAAACATACGTTGTTATATTTTTAAAAGGGAGAATATTTGATCCGTAAAACAAAATTGTAGATCAATATAGCATGTTTTATCCGGCGAACAATTTTCTTTTCCAGAAGGCGACCGCAGGTTACGTTGTTGTAATTCTCGCTAACTTCGGTTCTATTGTACTTAGAGATACGTTTGTTGGACACAAGTGTAGAGAAAATTATAATAAAAAAGGATATGAACTTAACTCATTTTTAACGTAACTCAAGTTACGTTGTTGTTCATTGGGCGTGTCGATTTAATGGTTTTCTATATCCACAATTTTGAGTTCCAAAACCAATTAACTGATAAAATACAATACTAAACAGGTACTATAATTGCGGTAAAATTACTTCAGCGAATCTGATAAAACTTTTTAACTATGGCCAGCAATTTTGTTTCTTATCGTGATATACAATATTGTGTTAGGTATTATAGCTATAGGTAATGTATGTAAACATAATGATGATTTGGCTACCCAAATTAGATCGAAAAGCAAAATTTTCTGATTGTCCTTTATGCCAGTAATGCCTAATGTAAGGTCATAGCTAATGTCAGTTCCTGCTGTTATCCGTGAGATCAAGTATATGTAAATTGTTTTTCGCATACATATGTACATAAACTCACGACCATAATCTCTCGGAATGGTCAGAACCTTTGCTACAATTACCACGTACCTTTTTCAATGGGTTGGTTGGTACCAAACTGCTTTATTTTATTTATTGATTTCTTAACGATTGTTACATTGATCAAAGGTAGGTAGGTAACATAATTTTTAAGTTAAAGCTAAATGCACAACCACTTATAAAGAAATACAGCATGCAATAATATTTAGCTTAATCAGTAGCAAGTAGAGTAGTAACCATTGTAAGATACTTATATTTAAAATATAGAGCGCCAAAATAAAAAATTCTGAATTTTTTTTTCACTATTTCGGCCATAACTTTTTTCGTTTTTGACTTTCTCGAATAATTCTTTTTGCACCCTACAGCTCTCATAATACGCGTCTTTTGAATATCATATCTTCTCAAATCTCCGAGATAAAAGGCGATATCGGGGCCTATTCTGGAGCGAAAGAAAAGACTTTTTCAATGTCAAAATAAGCTCTTTCATACATAACTGCAAACCTACTCGACCCTAATGTATGGGACAGCGATATTTTTTCGCGATTTTGATGTTGGTCTCATAGAGAAAGTTGTTCAGTGTGATGGTCTGATCATCCCCTTTTAAAAGTGTCAGCATATCAAGAATGACCCTGCATATTAATAAGATATTAGCCGTCCAATGTCACAGATGACCTGACCAGTTGGAGTTCGTTAACATGAGAGCCTTGATGGCTACCGGTCGAAGTATGTTGAACTTTGAGCTAAATTACCTTTAGCCTCAAGGATGTTTTACTTTCTTCTTTTTGACGAACTAGTGGGTCTAATAGTTACCACGCCGGACTGCTAAACCAGGGTCCTGGGTTCGAATCCCGGTTCGGTCATGGATGTTATATGTTTGTGCCGTTGTTGTATGGTTTCCACAACAAAAAGCCTGTTAGATCTTACGTGGGATCATTATAATATATTGGGGCGTTATTTATTTATTTTTTTACAAGATTTAATTCAAATAGTACTTTTGACAGTCCTTTTAAGCACTAGTGATTTGTTCTCAAGCAGTACGGAACTTGAGTTTATATTCTTACAAGTTACAGAAAATGCTTTAGCGATAATTTTGCAGAATTACCGAAAATAGGATGCAATGTGCCCTCTGCTAATCAAAGAAATACTCAGAAAAATTTCGACGCCCCAGCACGGCTAGCAGGCCACCCACGAAAAAGAGTTTAAACGAAAAAAACGTTATGCACGCTCTTTCTGGCATACGTTAAATAATAAAGATGGATCCTACAGGTCTGTAGGCCTAGCATGCCACCCCCGAGAAAACGATAAAAATCGAGATGTGCCTCCATCTTTATTATTTTCCGTATGCCAGAAAGAGCGTGCATAACGTTTTTTTCGTTTTAACTCTTTGTCGTGGGTGGCATGCTAGTCGTGCTGCAACGCAATAAGCGCAAACATCGTCACAACCTTAAATTCGTCGTTGAAACATCGGCGAGCTGACAATTCGGTATTCACTATGGTTATGTCATGTGTCAAACTGATATAAAATCTCCGACGATCTGAAGGATGCGAGCTCGTCAATGTTTTTGAGAGCGATGTGACGCTTAGTGAATTGCACTCCAGGATTGTTGCAGTCACCCATTGAGATTCCACTACGAGAGGCACTGACAAATGCCCAGAAGTGCTAATTTTGAATTTCACACATTCTAATTCACACTTTTTGTTTACGGATTGGGATGGGTGACTTTCAAAAATCTATCCCAATCTTCAAATTTCCAATTCCCAAGCTTCTTCTTCTTTAAAATCTTCTTCTTTCTTCTGGTTGCAACGGCATTTTCCTCCGGACTTATAGAAAGGGACCAGAGCCAGGTGGACACAATATCTTCTTCTTATCGTGTGGGCAGAGCCCTGGTGTCAGAGTTTTTTCAGACCACCTTACGGCCTCTGACGTGGTTTTCATGTAACGACTACTACCAGTGGCCGGGACCTACGGCTTAACATGCCATCCGAAGCACGGAATCATTTTTCTTTTCCGACAATCAGGTGATTCAGCCTGCAATGTCCTAACCAACTGGGGGAAAACGCACAAAGTGACATATCACTAGGTGTCCCCCGTGGGAATCGAACCCACGACCTCCGTGTCGAGAGCCCAATGCTCTAACCATTAAACCACGGAGGAGACACAATATAAAGACTACCTGACCAAGCCAGCTATCGATTATTTATCTTTATCTATACTATTATAAAACTGTAACAGGAAGTTTGTCTGTACATTGAAGATATTAACAAAAAAAAAGTTACGATATGGTTTTTAGATGTCCCTGATTCCATTTCACCAATTTTTGGATTTTTTGTCTGTCTGTTTGTTTGTGTGTTTGTTTGTTTGTTTGTTTGAACGAGTATCACGCAAAAACTACTGAACCGATTTTGATGAAACTTTTTTTGTTTGATAGCTTATGATCTGACTTAAAATCTGGTATATAATTTGTGCGGACGAAGTCGCGGGTTAACGCTCGTTAATGATAAAGTTTTATTTCAGTAATTTTAGGGTTGTATCAAAGGTGTGTTGATTAATGATTAAAACAGTATGGATTAGGGAGCGGTCACCCTATATTTAGGGGCATTGATTGATTTCAAAAAGCAGTAAAATTTAGGGTAAAAGGTGGACTTGATTACCGCACGCTATGTTTCATTGACACTTGTGATATTTGTGTGGGAGTAGGGAAAGTAGCTAGGTTAAGTAGCTAAATAATGAAATCGCTATACAGGGTGTTAGGGTAAACAGTTGCATTACTTTAAGGGGTGATTAAGAGATCCATGTTAATGAACAACTTTCCCTAAGAAAGGACATAAAAAAACGACTTTTCATACAAACGGTCGATCACCTGATTGCATTTAGTATGGGAAGCTTAGACCATTTAAATATGGACGGGTTACGCGTGTAATTCTACTAAAAAACTTTTCTGTCACTTTTTGCGGGGGACGAGGCAACATGAAATACGCAACTTTGGATTTTATTCTGTTACTTTAGAGTCAAATTTTGAATGTCATAAATCATGACAAAAAGTCTCGTCTCGTGTGAACCCCAACGAAGACTAGTTGTTCCGCAATTATAGGCTGCCTCGTTTAGTGATAAGGCATAAAATTGTATGAAGATGTACATGATCATTTGATCTTGTACCTTGGCAGAGGGGAATGCTAACGTAAGGCAGGTCCCTATTTAAATGGTCTAAGATGGAGAGTCCACAAATTCATGATGCTGCTGAGAAAAATGCGCATGCCAAAAACGCACAGTAATGATGATTTTTCTGGAGGCATGACGATCGACACCACTATTTTTTTTTTAAATTTCAAATGGGTTTACTCTTGACCTCAATCCAGTCCTCAGGACAAAGATGGGGTCGAAGATGTAGAGAGCTTACCTAGAAGAAGCCCATTCACTCGTACTTTAAAGTAATTCGGGTTGTAACCGCTCGGAAGTACTGACGCAGGCAGGGCATTCCACTCCTTGGCTGTGCGCATTATAAAACAATCAGAAAGGCGCTTAGTGCGGATATTTGGGATATCAACCAAGAAGGGGTGGTATCTCGCGGTGCGTCTGGAAGTCCGATAGTAGAAATGGGAAGGTGGGATGAGCTCATGTAGCTCTTGGGCACACTCACCGAAGTACAATCTGTAGAAGACCGACATGCACGTTACTCTGCGGCGGTGGGCTAGGCTATGAAGCTTGGTCTCAACCAGCTTATTGCACTAGCAACTGTGCACATTTAACTATTATTCAAATATCCACTTTACAATAAGCCTCAACGAAAGTAACAACGGCCAATTACTTTCGTTCAAGAAAAGTTAGTCATAACTTCTTAAAACCTCGCGACCGAAATAGAATTAGTAAATTATTTAACTTTGATTGCAACATCTTTGATGAACTTTTATTACACTGGGAACTACGGTGGCAAGGGTCTACAAAGGGTCGACATCTATACCAATTTTTTCCATCTGTTCGCGATCGTCTTGACAAAGCGTGGCTAGAGGTAGATCACTGCGTAGCCCAATTTCTTACTGGGCATGGTAACTTTAAGGGAAAGCTATTTTATTTTAAATTGGTTGCGTCACCTTTATGTGAATGTTCTGTTGACAGTAACGAGTTCGAACAGACCGCTCATCATATTCTTTGGGAGTGTGAGCTCTGGTACGCCGAGCGCCAGACCATGCTTGACTCAATAAAATCGTTTTCTGGTGTCCCTTACTACATGGATCTTGTTGCGACTAGGGATAACTTCCGTGCGTTCAGATGTTTTTGCCATACTTATTACTGGAAGCAAAATAGGTCATAGTTTCAGTACAATGTTAGGTTCCTATTGTTTTATTTTGTATTTTTGGTGCTTTTGCGGTCGTGTCTTCAACACTGCCATAAATGATCTCTTGAATTGGCTCTCTAATAGCCATGTTTTTTCCTTCTTATTGCTGTCTCCCGTTTGCAATGGAGGGAAGTCGGATATTTCGTTTTCCTACTCCTCCTATCTTCTTTGATTAATTCATTGCGGGTTCCAAGACAGATTAGAGTCATCCCCCGGGCTCGCTGGACTTCATTGTCCAGTGTTGTGAATGGTCGCCGCTGTTGATCCTGGCTTACAGGAGTTACAGCGGTGGGAATGTGTGGTGGGCCTATGCCCATTAAAACAATAAGCCTCAACGCTTATTGTTTAATAAATCCTTCCTCGTTTGCTCTGAATTCCAGTCCCCAACAAAAACTATGTCAGTAAGACTAAGCTCATGACTTGCATAATTTTATAACTTTGAAAAAAATCAAAACATCGGCCCTTCTATTAAAGGCGTCACGTATTGAATAAGAATGAATGCGTGCGCATATAACATCAATTTAGCCCATACAGGCCTCACAATAGGGCCCATACAGTTGATATCCTGTGCTTTGTGGGCCTCGCTAAGTACTCCTTTATGGAGTGCTTTTAATATTTGTTAGGAGCTTAATCGATGTGATACATCTAAAAATGGAACCGATCTTTGGAGGTGTGTTGTTCAGACAAACAGGGCAAATTTTGTTTTAGCATTTAGCCCAGTCATTTTACGGTTTGAGCCGGGACTAATTAATAATTGATATATTTTTTTTCGGTATAGTATTTAAGAGCCAATTTGAGCTAAGAAATGTACCAAAATAAAAAATAAAATCCCGTCAGCAAAAGTTATAAAAAACCTGATGGTAATTTTTTTTGCACATATTTAAGGCATTACCATTATACATACTTCAAACATGGTGTAAATATTTTTGTCTACTTAATCGTATTTTCTAATAAAACCTCATTTTTTAAATATCAATGCCTATTTTGTTGCTCAAAAATAATTTATATCGTTAAATCTAATTCAATGCATAGGTATTAATATTATTAATTTTAAAGCCTTCTGGGACTCACAATTTTGATTACTATGTTGCGTAGCGATTTTTTTTTAAATATGTTTTCAGATAGTCTTTTTGTCACTGTGTGTGCCGGTTACAGTTTAAAAGTCCAATTAATAATTACTTCCCACCTCTCCTAACAAAACTCCGCTATAATAGTCGCGTCGGCAGCGCGTTGCGAAGATGTATGGACAGTCTTGAGGATCCGGGTTCGAGTCCGCACAGCCGATTTTAAATGTACCATTGAGGTTTTTTTCCCGCGTTACTTCGCCCGTGTGGTATTGATAATGCCGCAAATATGGAGTTATTCTGATTACGTATTCTCAAACGATGAACGAAAACATCAGTACAGAGGCAGATTCACCAACAAACAATTTAGGGCCGCCTACATTCTTAATAACACCCTCTTCAATTGACTCAGAATGTTATTTATGTCCAGTGTGATTCAACCCTCTAATTCCAAACAATCGGAAACACCCACGGTGTCCGCTCATCCCAGCCCGTTGTTAACATTAAATAGTGCGGCATTAAATCTTGATTTGTGTATCGTCTGTCAAAAATATTTGTGGGTCATTTGGTTGAAGTCGGCAAACAGTGGATAACGCATGGCCATTGTATATAAGGTCTACTAAATTAGCTGAAACTATTTTACGGGGATGATCAGACCATCAAACTGAACAACTTTCTCTATGGGACCAATATCGAAATCGCGATAAAAAAATCAGCTGTCACATACATTTGTGTAACGTTATGTTAGCAGTTTTGTATGGGACAGGAGATTATTAAAATGCAATAATATTTTTCACCTCTCCGGGCGGAAAGCGTCAACTTTCGCCCCGCGCTGCGCTAAATGAAATTGCCGCTTTCCGCCTCCGTCGAAGAGAAAAATAGTATACTAACCTCGGTAAGTAAATAAAAAAGCCTCAGAACGTCTCCTCAGCCTCAAAAGTCTGAGACGTTTCTTACTTTCCTGCCCTCGGTGTGTAATCTACTATAGCTTAATCAGTAGCAAGTAGAGCAACATTAGAACTGTCTATTATTAAGATACTTATTTCTTTCAGAATTTTTTCGGAATTGTTTCTGAATAGTGCCGAAGTTTTTAATTTACTTACTAATACTAATAGCGGAAAAAAAAAGCTCTTCCATACAAAACTGCAAACCTACTCGAGCCTAATGTATGGGACAGTGATATTTTTTCGCGATTTCGATATTGGTCCCATAGAGAAAGTTGTTCAATTTGATGGTCTGATCATCCCCTTAAAATAGTTTCACCTAATTTTGTTAGACCTTGTATACAGGGTGAAATTAATATCATTAGTATTCTTTTAAACTAAGAGTCTACCCATCAAACTGAACAACTTTCACTACGGGAGAAAACCGATCGGAGCAAAAAAAAAAAATCTGCTGTTGGATACATTTGAGTCGAGTAGGCATTGCAGTTTAGTGTGTTTTAGTATGGAAAAGCAGACTTTTTTTGTGCTCCGATCGTTTTGCTCCCATGGTAAAAGTTATTTAGTTTATGGGTAGGCTCTTAGTTTAAGAGGATGCTAATGATATCAATTTCACCCTGTAGATAGAAAGAAAAATCTTTATTCACCATTAAAGGCACACACACGAAACAACAGAGTACATTAAAAGAAATAATAGGTAGTAGCGGTGTGTGCCGCGACGGTGAATAGGACACGACTCAACGTAGTGCCTTACTTGGTAAGCAAGGCGTTGGTTTTCTGCCGTGCCTGACAGAGCAGGAGATCTAGATGGTCTCAACAAACGAGTGGTGAGATTTTTTTGACTGCTGATGATGATGTGTGTTTAGCGTGGTGGACTAACGTCCATAACGGTAGGCCTGTGCCGTGCAGTGGGACAGAACCCTCCACCTCCTCATGACTCTTTCAACCTTCTGGTTATACGAGCCGAATCGCGGGAGATGCGCACGTTACTTGCTCTAGGCATCCATTTCACGCGCGCATTTTTGTCGACTCCCTACAAGTTCAATCTCTGTCCTTCTGTCCCATGGATCACCTCTCCCCTTTCTGGGGCGTGACATTCACTGTTACGCTGACTTCATCGCAGACCGCAGCTGTCCTTTTTCTTTATTCGAATTCCTTCCTGGTTTTGTGCCATTTGTGTGCAAACTTCCGAAGGTGTCCGAAGTTGTCCTCTGATGCCACAAGGTCGCTAAAGTAGACGGGGCCTATTTCTGTTCTTGTGAGGCCGTTCAGCATGATGTTCCGTGCAGTGGGACAGAACCCTCCACCTCCTCATGACTCTTTCAACCTTCTGGTTATACGAGCCGAATCGCGGGAGATGCGCACGTTACTTGCTCTAGGCATCCATTTCACGCGCGCATTTTTGTCGACTCCCTACAAGTTCAATCTCTGTCCTTCTGTCCAGTGCAGTGGGACAGTGGGACATACGGGTGTTAAATTTAAAACGTTACATACCTTTGGAGGGGCTGCAGACAATCAAACTGAACAACTTTGACTATGGGGCCCAACATGAAAATCGCGAAAAAAATATCTGCTGTTCCGTACATAAGTATGCTATATAAGATATCAATACCCTGAAAGATAGTTGGTAGGTCCATTTCTGTATGTTTTTATGGTTCCATAGCACCTGAACTGGACAATCGATATTTGTATAATACCTGTACTAGATTCTGCGGCACATTATGTGACAAGTAACGCAAGCTATTCATACATTACCAACAAATCGCATGTTTTGATATCCGTTTCAAACGCAATTGTGTCTAATTGTATAACAGTGGACACGGATCATTGCATAAATAAGTATTACTTTAGTATTATCATTTGTAACGGTCGTCGTATTCAATTATTTAATGTTTTAAATCATTGTGTCTGAACATCACATTTTTATAAGGGCACGCGACCTCGTGCGTGTGCGCAGACAACGCTGATATACTGAAAGGGGTTTGAAAACTTTTGGCATAGTCCCGATTCGCAATTTTTTTTTTTTTTAACATTGAAAATGTGTTTTCCATCGCTTCTGTATAGCCCCCCCAATTTCGCTCAAAGTATGACATCGCCAAGTATAAAGATTAGTTCCTAGAAAAAATTTCATTGACTTTGATTGGTTATAGTATTGAAAATATAACCAGGCATCGTTTGTACGGTGCCCGTTCCGGATTACATCCTCTTAATCGTGACTTGGATTTGATCTCCACCTACCCGTTCTTACCCCACAGCCTGACCCCGACCCGGAGCCTGACACCCCAGACGGGGCAACTCAGGAGGACGGGGCCCTGCGCTGCGGCTGGGGCGTCTTCAGACCCAAATGGCTGCAGCGCTTCAGAACAGCCAAGTGGGCTTTGTTCTGGCTATGCTGGGCTGGAGCTATACAGGGTAAGTGCTTTATTTATATGATTAGAATAATATATACAGCATGCGCAGAAGCGCACGGAAGGTTCCTCACCACCATTATGATATTACCAAAAAACATTATTTTCTCCTGTATCCATAACGCAAGCCCTAAACACACTTGACTGGCTTTTATTACCTTATTGTTTCAAACTATCTAGCTAATTTAGTTCAAAAGATAGATCTTTATAGTAGGACAAACAGACAGACGGATGGACGGACGAACAGCGTAGGCTTTGGTTACGGAACCCTTAGAACAGATTACCTACTTTCTGACTGCGCTGGCTTCGGGAATCTAAATGGGTCTTGAGACAAAGGACGCCAATGAACTTTCTTCTGTGCCACTTATCGTTCCAATTGGTTGACCTCCAACTCTTTGAGATCCTTGGTAACCTAGTCTGTCTCGCGATGTCTCTACCTGCCGGGGCATCCAGATACGCTCTATTCACTGCATGATCTTCCTCCATTCGTTCGAAGTGTTTAAATAAGCGTGGTCCCGTTAAATGTTGGGAGTGAAAACTAGGTTTACAAAAGACATAATTATGTCGATTTATTAATTACGAGCGTTAACCTGCGACTTCGTCCGCACAAATTATATACCAGATTTTAAGTCAGATCATAAGCTATCAAACAAAAAAGGTTTCATCAAAATCGGTTCAGTACTTTTTGCGTGATGCTCGTTCAAAAAAACAAACAAACAAACACACAAACAAACACACAAACAAACAGACAGACAAAAAATCCAAAAATTAGTGAAATGGAATCAGGGACACCTAAAAACCATATCGTAACTTTTTTTTTGTTAATATCTTCAATGTACAGACAAACTTCCTGTTACAGTTTTATAATAGTATAGATTAGTTGGCCAAAGGCTCTACCACGAAATTCGATTTTCGCAATTTATTCTCATAAGATAAGAAAAGATAAATGTTTATTTTTAACTTTTGCTTAAAACTATTACATTAAACGGTAGACCAAAAACGAGGCAAGCCTGATACGCGAGGTCTACGATGAAGATGAAGTTCGGACCGAGTGCGATTTATGAATTTCGTTCGCTGAGCTCAGCAGTTTAAAATGTCAAAATTACTATGGAGATATGCATCTGTCTACTGCCGATTTGACTTTCAAAAATCGCACTCCTGAAGTATGATTTTTGAATGTCAAATCAGAAGTAGAAAGATGCATATCTCCATAGTATTATTGACATTTTCAACTGCTGAGTTCAAAGAATGAGATTCAAAAATAGCACTCCTGGGTTTAATACTATTAATTTCAGTTCTGTAGCGATCTCTCCATAATTCTTACACTAACCGCCTTTCACAGGATCTTCCATTATTGGAAATGGGTAAAGTCCCACCACATGCTTGCTTTAAAAGATGCAGCGCTACAGACTTTCTATAGCTGTTACCTACATATTTCTTTACCCTGTTCAATACCGTCAATACTGCCTCCGTGGTCTAATGGTTAAGAGCATTGGCTCTCGACTCGGAGGTCGTGGGTTCGATTCTCACGGGGGGCACCTAGTGATATGTCACTTTGTGCGTTTTTCCCCAGTTGGTTAGGACATTGCAGGCTGAATCACCTGATTGTCTGAAAAGGAAAATGATTCCGTGCTTCGGATGGCACGTTAAGCCGTTGGTCCCGGCTACTATCTCTGGTGGAAGTAGTCGTTACATAAAAACCACGTCAGAGGCCGTAAGGCGGTCTGAAAAAATTCTGACACCAGGGCTCTGCTCAAGCTCTGCCCACACGATAAGAAGAAGAATACCGTCAAACCCCGATCCTAAGCATACAAAATTATTCTAAGCAAAATAACTTGGATTCATCAATCTTCATTACATAAACAAAACAAATAGTAAACACAATTTGGCGGCGAAATTGACTTCATCATAAAACTGTGTCGCTAGTTCGCTATACGTAGCTATAATATAAACAGAGGAAAATCAATATCTTTATTTTTTTACTTAAGGTGAAGTTATATATAGCGTTCCAAATATTTTGTGAAACGATGTTTCTAGTTTGTTTTCCGGGAGGCTTTGAATAAGTATAGCTATACAGAGGTAATCAAAACATGGAGAAATGCTCCTGGCCTAAATCACTCCAAAGCACTTATCAAAGGGTATAATAGTAAACATACGAACAGCTTACTAGCTCTTAAAAAAGACAAACTACGTACAATAGTGACATCACTCACTGCAAATTAAACAAACACATGCACACCTTGAAACTAAGCGACTCCACCTGCTGCAGGTTCTGCGGAGAGGACATGGAAACTCCCCTGCACATTCTCTGTGATTGTGGTCCATTAATGTACAAACGAAGTATTCACCTTGGCAGACAGGTCCTGTCTCCAGATGAGATACAAGAACTCCCTGTTAAAAACCTACTGCGATACCTAACCGCTGTAGGGATTAACAGGGAACTGTAGGAAGGGGCGTTCACAAAAGATCAGCGATGGTCGAAGTGGCACAGACGCAAATCTGTTAAGGCCCCAATCACCCAATAATAATAATTCTAGTTTGTAATCATAATCAATAATTTTATCGCCATTTAAATCAACAAATTTATTTATTACAAAGTTACAAACTAAATTTTAAAATTTACATTGACATAATTACGATAATCCTATTCTATTTTTGTGTATGTATTTAGCGTGCAAATAAAGAATATTAATTTAATAATCATGTGAAGGCGTAAATATTATACTATTAAATATCATTTTAGTACTAAAGGCAAACGAATCCGTTTCTTTTTCAGTACAAATAAAATTCAAAATTCAAAATTTTTTTATTCAAAATAATATCACATAGATAGCTTTTTGACGTCATTTTTTAAGTCTACCACCGCGTCGGAAGGTGTTCTGTTGAGAGAAGATGCGGCCAGAAACTCTACAACACACATCTTTTTAACAAAACAAAATATACAAAGTACAATTAAAATACAATATTGCATTACATAGAGTAACATTGTCAAGACCAGACATTTTGGTTATTCAAATAGTCATTGAGTTTATAGTAGCCTTTTATAGTATAAACAGGTACTACCTAGGTACCTATGCTTTCTATAATTATGTTACATTTTATAATATGTAGATCCTTCAGTCCTTCTCCATTCGGTAGGATATCTGCATACCGTTAAAATTAGGAATGCAGTGCTAACGCACAAGCAAGAGTCCATTAATTATAAATAAAGAAAAAAATTAGGAAAATAATTTCTACAAAATGCAAAGTGTCCACTGATATTCGAATATGAGTGCAGTGATGTGTTACGCTCTGATACCCATGCAGTCTCATTTCCATTATGCAAGTATGGAATGTAATATAATTGGAGCAAGGTGCAAATTGCATGTTAGTTTGCGTAATGGATGCCCCAGTCAAAATACGATGTGAAATAGTGCAAGACCCGGTGACGTTTGTTATTGCTAATTCATGCCATGTGCTACATTTGTACTGACAATTTGACTGTGCACAAACATAGACTGGACACATTACCACAGATCATCAGAATAAATAATTCATCCATCCATCCATCCACCGTAGCCGTTAACGGACTTTGGACATAGTCCTCCATATTTCTTCATGACGTTTTGTCCCTCTCCCTCTGCATGTTGGGAATCAAGTATTTTCCGAACATGCAGAGGGAACAGTGGCGGATTTACCAGCAGGCTGAGTAGGCTCGAGCCTAGGGCGGCAGATTTTGGGGGCGGCAAATTTGGGAAACGAATTTTTTTTTTTTACCTCATAGAAATCAAAAAGATTTTGCTATGACGGTTTTCTGATGTCTTACAGATAGAAGTCTGCAACAAATTTTGTCGATGACTTTTCTCTCTCACTTGTCATTGCACATTCCGAGAGTAGCAAACTTCCATATTCTAGAGTAAAACAGCTAGTTCGCCGCCCCTCAACCAGTAATCGGCCTCTCGCCTCTGCGCCCTTTGCCCACACTTTTTATGAGTGAAAAGAGCGAAATTGCAAAAAATATGCCCCTCTAAAAAATAATGTATCATATGACAATTGTTGAGGCAAGGGCGGCAAAAACTATTCAGCCTTTCCCTCTGAGGGAACCACCTTTTTGGGACTCTAGCCGGGTGGTTTTTATTTCCAGTGTTCTATAGTGATTACCACGTCCACGACCTTAATAAATAAATAATGAAAACTCTTTAAAATGTCAGCTATTTCCTATAAGATCATTATAGATTTTCCTCACGATGTTTCCATCTACTGACGTGCGTGCCTAGTGATAAATTCGGTCAAAATATTTAAAAAGTAAAAAATAATTTGGTCACCTATTTATTTTTGATGCAAGCAAATGTATGTTTTACTTCTTAACTGTCCGCGGGACCGCTATGAAATGACCATTGATTTTTTACAACCACTTGCAGTCCTCCAATAGGTGACCGAATTATTTTTAACTTTTCATTTATGTTAGTTTATATTGTTGGGAATTTTTAAAATTTGTAATTTAATGTTTTATTAGCCTATTTCATCTCACTGCTGGGCAAAGGCCTCTCCCCTGCTCTTCCACTCGTTCCTGTTGTGGGCAACCTCTGGCCATTGGTCGTCAAATTTGTCCAGGTCATCACGCCACCTCTTCCTCGATCGACCTGGACGCCGCCGACAGTTTTCGGGGATCCAGGGCATGATGATTTTTGCCCATCTCTCAGGATGCATCCGACAGACATGACCGGCCCACTCCCATTTAAGTTTGGCACTTTTCTCTCCGACGTCGGCTATTTGAGTTTTGGAGCGCAACGTGGTGTTTCTGACCCGGTCGGTTCGTTTAACACCTAGAATGAATGTCATTTCCAAATTTTTAAAGTTACATCAAAACTGCTAAACCGATTTTCATGAAACAAACTAAGAACACTCACAAAAATTTTGCTTTCTATTAAAAAATATCGCATCGATATCAGTCCACCAGTTTGGGAGCTACGAAGCCACAGACAGACAGACAGACAGACAGACTGACATACAGCCAAACAGACCGACATAGGCGTCAAACTAATAAAACCCGTCTTTTTGCGTCTGGGGTTAAAAATTTCCTCAAACGATTCTGCACAATCGAGCCGAATCGTTGCTATCAAACATCGCCTTAACGTAACATTACGAGAGAGTCACGGAAACGTTTCGTAACGCAATCCTCAACCGATTTGCGTTTCAGTTTCACCTTGAAAATGTTTCATGCATCGATTGACACACTAATGCTGCATTTCGTGTCATAAACAATGATGCTGGTTTTTTACATAATTAGCTAGGCATAGTAAATATGGAAAAGTTTGAATCATAAAATTGGTGAGTGTGTGTGGTTTGGAGAGCCTAACAAAAAAAAGTGAGAGGTTTGCGTAGGCCTGGTAAACGTTAACCTACCTACGGCAAAACTTTGTAAAACGTAAACAATTTCTTTGTAAGAAAAACAGTAAGAAAAATTACATGATAAAGGCTAAACAATAAATTGTTTCGTTCATTGGAAAGTAGGTACTTTTTTAACGGAACCGTGGCATATACAAGGTGTTACAAAAATACAAATAAACTTTTAAGGGGGTGGTTAAGACCATCAAACTAAACAACTTTCACTATGGAACCAAAATCGAAATCGCGAAAAAAAGTCGGATGTTCCATCATCATTATATCAGCCGATAGACGTCCAATGCTGGACATAAGCCTCCCCAAAAATGGGGAGATTTGCCATAATCGCCATGATGCGATGAGTTTGCGATGTTCCATACTAAACTACAGATCTACTCTAGCTAAATATATGGGACAATAGATTTTTTTTTTCGCGATTCGATGTTGGTCCCATAGTGAAAGTTGTTCAGTTTGATGGTCTCAACAACCCCCTTAAAAGTTTAAAATGTATATTTTTACTTTTGTTACACCCTGTAATATAGGGTCCTTAGTAGTATAATATTGGGCACTCTAGGCCACCTCGTTTCCTTCAGGCTCACCCTGTTCGCCTTCAGTCACTCGTTGACCTAGAGTGCCCAATATTATACTACGAGCTTGAAGGAAACGAGGTGACCTAGAGTGTCCCAATATTACAAAGATATCTTTCGTGAAATCGTTTACTCTTGCATCCACGATGCTTAATTCTAATTCAAAACCTTTCCGATCAAACGCTTTCCTAATGTATCAGTCAGCTGTGAGAGCAATCTGAAAGACTCGCATGTAGTCTGTGCAGATACAAGATTATAGTAGCAGATACCACGTTGACATCGAACACGACAGACGTTATAAATAAATAAGTAATAATGTCTTTAAAAATAGATGATGTTGTGGAAGTAGTTATTGTTAAACGCAATGAATATGGAATTCATAATGTTCAAATAATCGGTTCAGACTATTACGAAGGTATTTTAATACCAATTCTACACAAAAACCAATATGGTACATGGAGTGGAATTTATTATGAAGGACTCAGGGTACCTGCTCGTGTGATTAGAATGAACAATAAATTTATAGATTTCGAGGAAGTACCCAAACCGTGAACGAGCAAATAAGGTATTAGTTATTACCTACAACGACAGGAATATAAATAAACGTTGTTTTCTTACATTACTTTCATTCTTATAAAGACAGCATCCTTATTTGCACCAAAATGAAATTTGTGAAACAAGCACAATCTTTAAAAGTTGAAAACCTATGTATAAATTCTAAGAATATTACTTCTCGTCATGGAAATCTCCTACCGAATACAATAAGGTGCTTAATTTGTGGACCATCAAACTGCGGAAAAACTAATTTAGTCATTGGACTTCTTCTACATGAAAATGGGTTAAATTATCGAAATGTGTATGTTTATTCCAAGACTCTTCATCAGCCTAAGTACAGATTCTTGGAGAAAGTTTTAAATATGGTTCCAGGTATATCTTTTGCAAAATACCACGAAAATGAGACAGTCTTAAGTCCTCAAAATGCTAAACCTAACTCTGTTATAATATTTGATGATGTTAGAGAATATAAGAGATTATTTTGCAATGGGTCGTCATAAAAACATAGATTGTTTTTACCTTAACCAGACATATACCAAAATTCCCAAACAGCTTGTAAGAGATAATGCGAACCTTTTGGTTATCTTCAAGCAAGACGATGTGAATTTAAAACACATTTATGATGAGCATGTTAATACAGATATGACGTGGTTCGATTTTCGAAAAATGTGTTCAAAAATATGGAATAAGTCGTACAGCTACTTAGTGATTAATAAAGATTGTGATAAAAATAAAGGGTGCTATAGAAAGAAATTTGACACATTCGTGGTATTCGACTAGTTGATAATACATTAATAGTATATAAGTGTATTGCTTTCTTACGTTTATCATTACGTGGAAATTATTCAAAGCTTAGACACGTTACACTGAATTAAAATGGAAAAATCTATAAAAAGACAAGTTGTTAATGCAGCTGAAGCTGTAAAAAGAAAGGTACGAAAAATGCGTAATATTGAAACTGATAGAGATAAAACACTTGAAAACGTTTTTAAACCAATAATAAATCCCCTTAATCAAATGTTGGCAACAAAGAAACAAAGCACACAGTCAAAAAAAAATAAAGTTAAAAAGATTAAGTCTTTGAGAGATAGCTATTCCGATGCATCGTCATCTAGTGAACCGTATCTGGATAAAACAATCATGAAAAGGAAATCTGACATTATAAATAATGAAAAAGATTTATCAGATGTAAACACAGATGAAGATGATAATGACAATAATAACAGTTTTAATGACCATGATATTAGCAATATGTCCTTTAAAACTGTTGATTCAGCTCAGAATAGTCCTGCACGTAATGCATCATCATGGTCTTTATCTTCAGAGTTTTATGAAGATGTTCCGTATGGTGTTAGGAATGAACGTGGAAAACTTATGATGGGTTCAGCTCGTGTAACTACAAATGGAGAATATATAACAATAGGTGGGCATACGTATGATAACACTGTAGGAATACGTGAACTGATATTCAAGAAAGTACCTGATACGAACTTGATAACTTCCGAAGACATACAAAATTATAAAACCATGTTGATGGATACAAATGCGCATAGACGCGATTTTGATTCAACTAAACCAATAAAGAGCAATAAAGGACGAAAATACTTGAATATTATCAAACCATTATTCAAACTTCGTAAAGTTTCTGTAAGTACTGACGGTAGTGTTGCTCAAGGATCTGGCTTACCGTCTATGAAAAAGTGGAACAAAGATGTGGATTACGTTTACTGGGATGATCCTAACGAATTAGTGGAAAGACTAAAGATATTAATTGCATCTCGAGATGCAGGTAACACTGGACTGGATAATGAAATAATATCGGTTCTAGAAGAGTTGCGTGAAAGTGGAATTATTGTATAATAAATAAAGTCATCATATTTGTTTTGTTTCATTTGTATATTAACTTTTCAATTGATAGGTTCTCATCATGAATATTGATAAATTTGGTCATCATGTTCATAAACGAATGCGGTTATCTGAAATATTTGATTTAACCGATAAAACTTTGATGAAAACAGAAGGAGGAGAATTCGATTTGAAAAAAACAAGACTAAGAGGTGTTAAAATACCTTCGTCAGCTGATGATGCAGCTAATAAAGAATATGTTGATACTGTTATTAAATTATGTTGTAGCAAGGATGATGCTTCGGCACTCCTTAAAAGTATAAAAGCAGACGTAAACAAGGTTTTAAATCACTTCAAAAAGGAGTACTATACTAAAACTGAAGTCGATAAAATTGTAAAAACAAAATGATAAAGCAGCAAATAGTGAAAGAACTTCATAAAGCAGCTCGAAAAAATTTTATACGAAGATCTGTGATTCTAAAAGGAATTGATGATCTATGGCAAGCTGATCTAATAGACTTTTGTTCATTAAAAACCCATAACAAGGGTTTCAAGTTTATCTTAGTTGTAATAGACTGTGTTTCTAAATATTCATGGGCAGTTCCAGTCAAAACCAAGACAAAATCTGAAATAACAAAGGCGTTTCATCATGTATTGTGTACGAGTCATCGCCGTCCAAAAAATTTACAAACTGATATGGGTACTGAGTTTTATAACGATGAGTTTGAACAATTAATGAAATTATTTACCATCAACCATTATTCTACATTTTCTATAAAAAAAGCTTCAATTGTTGAGAGATTAATCAGAACTTTAAAAAACAATTTGTATCAAACCTTTTGCTTGAATGGTAGTTATAAATGGATCCAAGGACCGCTAGATGATGTAGTAAGGCTGTATAATAATACAAAACATCGTATTACAAAATATAAACCAATTGAAGTTACTCAGGCTAGTGAAAATATAGTAATGGGTAACATTAAAAAATCACAAATTTTTATATCAAAACCTGATAGACAGAAGCTCTTTGCAGGTGATTACGTTAGAATAAGTAAATATAAAAGTATTTTTCAAAAAGGGTACACTCCAAATTGGTCGACAGAAATTTTTACAATTAAAAAAGTTAATAATACTATTCCTATAACATACATTATTGAAGATTTACGTAAACAACCTATTCTAGGAACATTTTATAAACAAGAACTTCAAAAAACCAAATATCCTGATGTATATTTAATTGAGAAAATTATTCGGAAAAAGGGAAATAAGATATTGGTTAAGTGGTTAGGTCTCAGTGATGATGAAAATAGTTGGATTGATAAAAAGGAAATGGTATGAACTTAGTATTCATTACCTAATGAGATATGCAAGGAGGAGGTCTTATTAATAAATTAATAAATAATCTTCCATTCGAGTTACACTTACCTGGATATAATTTTTGTGGACCTGGTACTAAACTACAAAAGCGATTATTGCGAGGTGATAAAGGTGTTAATGAGCTAGACAACGCTTGTATGCATCACGATATAGCTTATTCTAACCATCAAGATTTGGAAAATCGACATAAAGCAGATACAGTGTTGTTAAACATGGCTAAGCAAAGACTTAGATCAAAGGATGGTTCGCGGGGAGAAAAACTTGCTTCTTGGATAGTAACTAAAGCCATGAAAGCTAAATTGAAATCAGGAGCAGGAGTAAAGGGTTTTAATAAAGCTGTTTCAAAAATCAAGTCTCACCTCAAAAGGTCAAAACCTAAGAACACGAAGGCTGCAATCAAATGTGCTTATTTTGCAGCTAAAAAATTTCTCGCTAATAACAAGAGAGTTCGTTTACCACGCGTAATACCACTCCCAAAGACAGGCGGAATTCTACCTTTACTACCAATCTTTGCAGGCCTTTCAGCCTTAGGTACACTGGCAGGAGGAGCAGCTGGCATTGCAAAAACTGTGAACGATTATAAATCTGCTCAACAAAATCTAAGTGAATCTAAACGTCACAACAAAGTGATGGAATCTATTTCATTGGGAAAAGGTTTATACATTAAATCACACAAGAAAGGCGCTGGACTGTTTATTGCGAGTTCAAAAAACTAAACGAAAGGTTACCTAAACGAGCCCTTACCAACTTAGATATTATAAAATTTGCTAGAGATATACCGTACTTTAGAGGTGTTTTTATGAAAGATCGATTACCTAAAACGCCTAAACCTATCGAATGTGGTATTGTTAATTTAGATAATTCTGATGGTGATGGAACTCATTGGGTAGCCTATGCGAAATTAAATAATTATTGTGAATATTATAACAGTTATGGTGATTTGAAACCTCCTTTAGAGATTGTTAATTATTTTAATCTCTTCGACATTTTTTACAACTACAAAAGTTATCAAGAGTTTAATACAGTAAATTGTGGTCATTTATGTATTTCATATCTTATAAATTTTTGGAATAAACATATAAAATGAGAAAGCTGGTTTAATATTCAACATTAATATAATGTCTTTCACTGTATCAATAACTGGTAATAAATCGATTTTATCTAATAATTATTATCCAACTTTACAATTAGAAGGTCAATATGAATGCGCTTTATTGTATCTATCAACCTTTAATTCTATTCCTAATATTGATGTTAGAAATAACAAATTTCATTACGGCAATAATGAAGTTATCGAAATACCCGAGGGAGCCTACGAACTCCAGGACATCTGCGATTATTTGAAGGCCAATATAAAAGATGCAGTTTTCAAATTACACTGTAACAATAATACATTAAAAACATCAATTTTTTGTACAAAAGAAATCCATTTTGAAAGAGAAACTTCTTTCGGTCAACTTTTGGGATTTGGAAATGAAACACTCAAAGCAAATATATTACACGAGTCACAGCATACAGTCAACATTCTATCAACGACAGTTGTGAGGGTTGAATGTGACATAGTGACAGGATCTTATATTAATGGAATATCAAGCCATATTATCCATGAATTTGCGCCGAATGTACCACCAGGCTATAGAATTATAGAAATACCTAAAAACATTATTTACTTCCCAGTAAATCAAAACAACGTAAATTGTATTAACATTCGATTGTTAGATATAAATAATAATTTGATTAATTTACGTGGAGAAGAAATTCAGTTATATCTACACCTAAACAAAAAATGATTGAATACAATAAATATATATCGCCGCTAACCAAAAACATCAGTACCATTCGATCTATCGGTAAAGAAACACCAAGAAAGAAAATAAAACTGACAAAAGAAAATAAGAAATTCCTTAAACTAATTGGATTGTTAAAATGAGCATTCTAGACATATCTAGTATTCCTTCGTACGATAACACTATCGACAGTGTTGAAATACATTCATATAAACCTTACGTTATCACTTTTAATAGAAATGATGAAATTCGTATTCCTATAAATCAGCAAGATTTGTACGTACTACCATCAGCAAGTACTTTATATTTGGAGGGGGTTGTAAAAGTTCACCACAGAGAAACGAAAGTAAGGTCACAGAGCGTGCAATTTACCAATAATCCCTTACTTTACTTATTCCAAGACATTCGCTATGAATTAAATGGTGTAGAAATAGATAAAATAAAAAATGCTGGAATAACAACAACGATGAAGTCATTAATATCGATGAACGAAAGTGAAGCAAAGATGTCTAAAGCTTGGGGTTGGGATATTAACGGAACAAAGAACAAACAGAGTGGTGGTTTCTCTGCATCTATACCCCTTTGTAATATTCTTGGTTTTGCAGAAGACTACAAAAAAGTAATAATAAACTGTAAGCATGAACTGATACTCTTACGGAGCAATACTAACCTTAACGCATTGAAATTAGGTTCGGGAGAAGTTGTGGATGATGTTGAAATACATAAAATAGTTTGGCGTGTTCCGCATGTAAAAGTGTCCGATAGAGAAAGGCTAAACTTCCTTAAATTATTAGAAAAAGATCGATCACTTCAGTTAGTATTTCGAAACTGGGATTTATATGAATATCCATTATTACCAAAAACTACTAAACATACATGGTCTATAAAAACCTCATCTCAAATAGAAAAACCCAGATACGTTATTATAGGATTTCAAACGAACAGAAAAAATAATGCCGCAGCAGATATGACCCAATTCGACCATTGTACTATGCGAGATGTAAAAGTCTATCTCAATTCAACTTACTTCCCATACGAAAGTTTAAATGTTAATTTTACCGATGGCAAAATTGCTTTATTATATGAACAATACGCAAGATTTCAGCAGTCTTATTTCGGTCGTAGAACAGAACCGTTGTTGAATTTAGAAGAATTTAAAGAAAAAGCACCTCTGTTTGTCATCGATTGCTCGAGGCAAACTGATAATCTCAAGTCGGGACCTGTCGTTAACGTGCGAGTTGAACTCGAGAGCAACACAGAAATACCTGATCAAACTTCTGCATACTGCCTTATCCTAAACGATTGCATTGTGGAATATAAACCGTTGAGCAATACAGTCAAAAAGATATCATGAATAAGGATATTATTTTCGTAGATATTCAAGGCTTTAAAAATTTTAAAAATGATTTTATTGTTAAAGAACTATCTATAGCTACTATCGAATTTACACAAACGTTTCTTATAAAATCTCCATATTCATTTCATAATTTATCGAATTTTGAAAAGAAACAAATCATATGGTTAGAGAAAAACCGAGGAATTCGATGGAGTGAAGGTTTTATTGACTATCGTGAATTTAAACGTGTGATCATACCATATTTAGAAAATAAAAAAATATTGACAAAAGGCTTGGAAAAAATTAAATGGATTAAAGAACTGTGTTCAACATGTCAAATAGTAGATATAGGAGAAAAAGGATGTCCTAATATTCTAAAATTACGTAATGATTATTGTAAAAACAATATTAATTTTAATTGTATAAATCATACAAAAGAATGTGCTTTAAATAATGTAATATGTATTAAAAAATGGTACGAAGACAATTATATGTACAAGTTCTCTTTGTTTGATTGATTGTAATATTTTTTTTTATTCTCTTTATTAAAATTTAATTAAGCAAATAATGTTAAAAATATAAAATGTTAAATTGCATGTTAGAATTAGATATATGATATAAAAATAGTAAATAATAAATCATTTCTTTGTGAACAAAAACATTTTTTTTTATTTATACCTAACATATTATCACTTATTTTAAAACCTTAGTGAAATTATTTAAACAAATTTTAATTGATAATAGCATGATACATTTTTTTATTTTAATCGCTCTGTCTTACAAGTGTGAGAGTAATTTCATAAAATAATAATACTTAGGTCTAAATTATTACTGAATATATTAAATTACAGATTATAAAAGCACTAAAATTATACAAAATTAGAATTATTTAATTACTTTTTTTTTTTTTTTTTTTTTTGTGTATATTTCTTCTTTAATTTTTTTTTAATTTATTAATGAACACGAATTACATAAACTAAAATTAAATTAAATGTATTTAATAAGTACTAAAGTAAGTATTCCTCTTGCATTTTATTCGCTCCAAACGGTAGTACCTGAAAAAGAAAATATAAAATGATTTTTACACTATTAATAACAACGCAGTATCGAGCTGTAAGGTTGAAAAAATACATAGATACATAATGCCTACACCTACGTCGCACCGTGGGTAGGTTGAGACCTATGAAACAATAAGAAAAGAAAATAAAAGAGTATAATTATGTACTAACCTATTTACTTGTATCTGAGCGGTCTCCCAATTCTCTCGAAATCAAAAACAATGTGTGTGACACTGATTTCATCACAGGATCTTCTTCATCTTGCGCTGCATAAATGGATCTCAGCATTGGTCGACCCTCAATTATTGAATCTCGTTCAACTATTTGATTTACTTCTATCTTGTTGGTAAATTTAGGAACACCAAACGTATCAGTTGCAAGGTAGCTAGTGATGACTGGATTCACTGGTCTAGACATTCTGATTATGTTTTTGAACTTTAAGTATGAAATAAAAATGCGGATGCTCCGTACTAAGGTTACTTAATGAATGACGAATAATTTAATTGTGAAATAAATAACTTGAGGCATGGAAATTTGAAACTTAAAAACTGCAAAACGATCTATGTCATCATAATCGGTAGCTTCACATGACCGACAAGTATGAACTTGAATTTGCTTTCCATGCAATTTTTCATTACGGGAATGGTTTAACACGTGTAATCACTACCTATACCTACCTATGTGAAAATGATAAAACTATTTTTGTTTAATTAAGGAAATATATAAATAATAATGTAAGTACCTATCTAAGAAATTTAAATCAAGTTTGATCTTGTTTCATTCTTGAGATGAATTGAATATTTTTTTCATAGAACCTGAGGCTTAGACGTGATCTTTTTAGGTAAACAACTCTTTAGTCACTTGCACATAAGCATTTGGAGAGGTCACTTAATTTGTTATTGAATTAAAATATTATAGGTAATCAGGCATTTCGGTAAGTTTAATTCATCTCTTTATAAAATATTTAAACTATACTGGGTGTAAGTGACAGCCTAGCAAATACTGAAACTGTGAACGCAGACCATCAAACTGAATAACTTTCACTATGGAGTCTACCTCAGGAAACGCAAAAAAAAAATCTGCTGTCTCATACAAAACTGCTGTACCTTCACGACTAAAATGGAAATGGGACAGCTAAATTTTTTTTCGCGTTTCCTGAGGTAGACTTCATTGTGAAAGTTGTTCAGTTTGATGGTCTGAGTTCATCGTTTCAGTATTTGCTAGGCTGTCACTTGCATCCTGTATAGGTAAGTACCTCATTAATCCTGCTTAATTACAGTTATCTAATGATTTTACTTTTACATTTTTTTGTTTTCAGATCATGGAGGAAACTACCGTTCCTTACTTTTATAATCAAGATCTCTTGAATAGATTTGATGTAGATTACCCTGAGCTAAGAAACAAACGCGATCATGGAAAAACAAAATTTAAGGAACAAAAGAAATCAAATAAGCGTGTTAACAAAAAGAAGTCAATTATTTCACCTACATCCTTTGTAATTTGCAAGAAACCGGACAGACCTCTGCGGTTAATAAAAATATTAGTCTATGATGTGAGCGAAATTGATTGTGTTAGAGAAGATAGTGCAATACTTAATGCGCAATATGTTGTCACCGAAAGAATGGACGAGATTATGGATCAGACAGAGAGTGTTATTAATAAGATTTCTAAAAAGTTGACAAATTACACTTTGTAAAATAATTAATATTTAAATGATCAGATTTATGGACACTGTAAAATTGTTTCTGTTAAGTTTAATAAACAGTAAAATGAAAATGAACTTTCAAATTATTTACAAATTCCTTCTTCCTCCAAATTCTAAAGTGAAACAATTATAGTTAATTGAAGTCTGAGTATGAGTCGAATTACTAATAAGCTAATAAAGTTAAGTATACATATATATCTTTATCATAATATTTTATTATCTGTCAGCACAGCTAGCATGCCAAAGCGCTTAAACGAGAAAAATGTCATGCGCGCTCTTTCCGGCATACGTAAAATAATAAGGATGGAGGCACATCTCGATTTTTATCGTTTTCTCGGGGCTGGCATGCGACGCCTACTGGTTTTACCTCACCATATTTTTGTGTGATAGACATTATGTCTATGTAGGGAAGTAGGGTACTATAAATAAAAAATGATATGAAGTAGAAAAAATTTTATTATTAGCACGCTATAAAAGTGCTAGCTGAGACATTTAGGCTAGCGTAACTTATACAATAGGTAAGTAAGAAATTAATATTATATCATTTTGAAGTTAAACATAAAATAATGTTGTCTGCTATACATATAAATTTAGTATTATAATCAGTTTTATTCATTGAAATATAATTCACACAATCTTTTTACAATACCACCTAACAGTCGATGAGTAATCAACCTATCTATTTCTTCATTATTATACTTAATATTATAGCCCGCTCGCAACTGACTAGTCACCGCCTGAGACATGGGATGGCGTGAAGCTCCGAATTGATGACGCGACGATCGCTTGCATGCGTTTATTCTACGTCCCACCTCCCTTGCCTCAGGCGGAGATTAGGTTTTGTGCGCAAGGTATTAGAAACTATCAATTTAGGATAATGTCTACACTCGTACTGTTACTGTTGATAATAAACTACAAAAATTTAAGATTTTAAGATACATTCGCTACCCCACGCCTTGGTAGATATTTTATCTTGAGAAATTGAACGTTTGTCATCATTCGCTGAGAGTGCAACTTTGTTAACACTTCTAGTAAATATTTCATGTTTGATTGATTTAAATAAAATATTTTTTTTGCGAATGACATCTTTATTAATAAGAACTTTCTCGTAATCTGATAAACTCAATTCTCGCACAATGTTTGCTTTAACACCCTTTGCCTTTTTTATTGTTTTTTCTTTGGTTTTAATGCAATATAACTTTGACCTTAAACCAACAAAGTCCGTTATAATTTTCCCTCCCATCTCATCCTTAAACAAACCAGGTATCTTTTTGTTTTTAAGTGGTAAATTAAATTTATTATTTTCGCTATAATTGCTTGTATCAAAGTAAGGTAAGAATTTGTTTTTCATGTCTCGATAAAAATCATCTGTGGTAATATTATAGATGAAACTATCTGTGTCAGTATAACATAGCTGAACTCGATCTCCATAGAAGGGTTTCACTACATTATAGTGAAAATCGTACATGTGAGCCTTGGATAATTCCAATACCGAAAAGCCTATGTAAATTGGCTTATCTAAGATGACTCTATCTGGTTTCATTTGTATTGCAACCAAACTATCATTAAAAATTGATACACTATGGAAGTAAGGACTAGCTATGAGTTTATCGGCACTAGTTTCCTTTTTGGTTATATTTTTTGTTTCATTCCATTGGTTTATCAATTGTACGTTAACCCTTCGCTCATTGTTTTCCAGAGTTTTACCAAAAACGCTGTTATTCAACAGTTTAAAAAAATCTTGTTCGAACTCAGACTGTGCTTTTTGCCGTAGCTCTGTGTTAAACTCTATGTATTGTCTCAAATAAGCACTTTGTTTGAATGTGATAGCCCTGTGAATTTTACGCAATACTAACCCATGCTCTAGACATTTTTTCAAATGAACGTAATGGATCACGTAGTTGTATTTATTGTACAAGTTTGGTACAAGCTTTACATTCTTCCCACCAGGTGGTATACATTTCTCTGGACAAAACGGGAAATCGTTATGATCACAATGTACGTTTTCAGGATATAGCAGATCAACCTCGAGTATGAAACCGTAATCAGCGTCATCTCGTATATCCGAAACGCATAAACCATCAATTTCGTTCTGCTCTAAAAATCTAAAATTAGAGAGGGGTAATGTTTGACACATACTATACCCATACAAATTATTACAATCTAAATAAACTATGAATGAATTTGGTTGGGAAGAGTCATAGTCATCTAGATATTTATGATTTGCTTTTGCGTATCGATGAGAGCACATACATACACCGCCTCTGATTCCATTTTGTAGCATTCGAATGATAGACAAATCATCAATAAGTTCTAGTTGTACACCGGTTTTGAGCAACATCGCATCGAAAGATAAGCTTGGTGCAGTGATATAAAATGCAGGATCGAGCTGGTAATGACGTTTACACGTTTGCCGAAAATTTTCAAATATATCCGTTAACAGAAGAACGTCAGTTTTCAGATATAAGTCCGTGTATTCCCCTAAACTTTTTATTTTAAATTGGTACCATACCGATTGCGCATGCTTATAATCTTCGCATGATATGTTTTCACCCGTCAGTGAGTTGTAAAATTTACTTTGCGGCGGTAAAGAGTTTTCTTCATAACATTTCCAGTCAGTCATATAATCATAGGGATATATACCTTTTCTTGTTAGTAAACTAAACTCGTCTTTATTTGGAAAGAAATAGTGGAGACTAGTAAATTCATCTTTCTTCATTGTTTTCGCTAACTTTCCTAAACTTGTTCCTAAAAATTTAAATGAATCTACGAATCTTAACTGAATATACTCTTCGTTTGTAACTTGAATAAATTTAGTGAATGAAATATAGTTTTCTTTAGACTTTGGTATGATTTTGATCATGCCGGGAGTTACTCCCAATTCTTTGATAAACAGGTGACAGTCATATCCTGCAAGATTGTGAAAAAAAATTGGAATAAATTTAGGAAGCCGATACTGTAAATTACAGTACTGATGGACAGCACCGCGATATCGTCCTGTGATATGACAATGATCTTTTACTCTATCATTCCATAAAAAATTATGACAAATATGACAACGAGTAGATGACTCGAAATCTTTAGCATCCTGTTTACTGAATATAATAGGGATAATAGTACCTAGAACTTCATGAATTTCCGCGACATCTCTATGCAGTGAGCTAACAAACTTTGGCACACAATCTTTACCGCGATAACTAACAAACCGATTATAACGTTCATCAACTGAACAAACGACTTGATAAGCAAACGCAACGGGCACATGACGCTGTAAGTCTGTTGTACTTGCATTATTTGGATCAGGTTCACAGCCCTGAAAAGGTTGTAGCATAGTTTCAAAGTCAGCGTAAATAACGAAAGGAACATTTTGTTTTCGTTCATAATTTTTAAACTGTATAACTGACCCTTTCTCAGGCAGCACAGTAACGACGCCTCCACAAATGTGTTCATCAAGTTTAGCAGCTGATGTAAAAAATTGTAAACAAGTATCACAATAGTATAACTTGCCGTGATGTTTTGTTATTTGTCGTCTAACAAGACGCGGCAGATCTTTGATTAAACAATAATGCGATGATTCACCATTTTCAAGAAGCAACAAATGAATACGTTTTTTATAGCTACTTGACTCCGATTTGTACAATGGTCCAGTTATAATCTTTTTGTCTTTCAGACCATAAACATAAATGCTTAAAGCAGGATTATTTTTCTCGAAAATTGAAATGTCCCTAAAGCTGACTGGAAACGACATATCTTTAATTTGCAACATATCCCGGAAATTTGCATATGATAAAGGTCTTACGGAGTGTTTTGTGGTAGGATATAGGGCCGCCATCACGCAATATAAGAAACAGTATTCGTCATTATTCTGAATATTCAGGCATGCCTTTTTGTTTTTGATAAATTTAGGTAAGTCTATATAATTTGATCCTCGTAATGGTTGACATTTATTTATGTTCAGTTCTAAGTGTAAATTGTTCAAAAATGTCCACCCACTGTCCCTCTCTTGAAATTCTTCAATCTTTTTTATCAAATTACTTTTAACATCTAAAAATAATGAATCGAAGTCATAATTTAAATGAAGTGTAAAATTTTTTGTTCCAAAAGACTTCACTTCCTGGGTATCATTTTTGAACATCAAAAACATAGAAAAAAGTTCAATATTAACTTTAACACATATATGACTTTTAAGTGATCGATCTAAAAGTGACTTGATTTTGAAACTAGTTCTGACAAAAAACGTATTTATAGAATTTACTTCCTCTTCAGTCACTGCTAAAATCCTATAGCTCGCGATACGACCCCGGAAAGCGGATTTTATTATCTGTACGTTATCGTAAACAGATGCAGCGGCATTATTTTTGTGTACGTTACTTCGTAAATGACCTGTCCATTTGTTTCTTACAACTAAAATACCGCAGCTTGAACAAAAAGGCATGTTAGAATAATTTAACTCTTGTAGTTTTTTATCAACAGTACGTATTAACTATAATTAACGCTAAGTATTTATAGATACGGTTTAACTGTACCTACCTACTATTTTTTATCAAAATTCAACAAATCAAAAAATGATGTGACTAGTTATTAAAATTATTATAAAAAGAAGGTGGAATGTCCTCAAACAGCTCATGAGCCGATCTCACAAGATTTTGGACATTTTGCCACTGCGGACAGTCGTCATTCGTAAAGAACTTCACCCTTACGAGAGCCTTCTTCCAACGTTCCTCTGGCTTAGAACCTTCGGCGTCGGTAGTATTATATACTTTAAGATCAATATAGTATTCACCACTTTGTTCGGTCACCCGTCGTTGGTTGCCTGTTGCTACCCGGTTTACGAAGCAGGACTCCAGAGTCCCGTTCCGCTTTGTTGGCTTTGAAGATGACGGTTGCGGTTGATCCTTGGTCAACCCAAACACGTCGAGCGCTGCTGGGGCTGTCTTCTTGCGCGCACTGTAAAAGCAAACAAATAGCTATAACATAACATTTTGTTTATTAAGAAAAATCAATCAAAAAAAATTTATGGTGTAGGTGCGAGTTAAAAATCAAATTACCTAGCTAAATTAGTCGATGACGTTTTTCGCTTCCCCACGCTGCTACTACTCAACGACGTAGATTTCTTAGAGGTCTTCTTTTTCGTTTTATCAACCTTTTCTCTCTCCTCTTCACTTACAATTTCATACTCGGAGTCAGACCTGAAAGTTAATAAAACTATTAAGCAAAAATTAATAAATTATCTACCTTCAGATCTCGAACGTTAAACTGTACCAAGTGTGTTTAAAATATAAGTACTATAATTGCAACTAGGCACATCAAAATAAGTTTCAACTAGGATTCGAACCCATGTTGTAGGTATTAAATCATAACCATAATGTTAATGATTGCATGATTAAATAATTGTTCTCATACCTACTTACATTTTTTCTTGAAGAAACTGAATTTATTAAAAATCACTCACGATAATTTATACTGCGACTACTGTTGAGCAAAATCAAAATAAGTATGTTACAAATTATGGATTGCAATAATTAGGTAAGCTTTTTTACTCTTAAGTCTCCATCTAAAAACGTAATGTAAAGGTTCTAATCAATGTAATTTGAACCTTAAATTCAAGTAAATACTATGTAACATTCTACGAGTCACTTTTATCACATAATACATTCTGATTTATTACGATAAAAATGCTTACTTAGGTTTTCTTCGGTTTCACAGTATGAATCAACATTCGAAAAAAATACAGTGTGTCATTTTGATAAATATTGAAGAAAGATAATATCTATTTTGTAGGAAGCTTAACGTGTTATGTAGCTAATTAAATATCTTTGTCATCACTATAAATTATATCTAGGTATATAATATTATTAATTAAGATATAAACATATTTAATTTTATCACGCATATATTTCAGACAATAACTGCCTACCTATTATACCTACCTACCTACCTACTTATTATACTTACTTATTTATTATTTAATAATAAAATGATAACGAAATTCGTTTAATAAAACCATACTGAATAAAACTAAGTAGGTATATAAACACACCTATACTTACGTAAGTTCACTACTAAATACGAACTAGTTCACAACTTAGTTGATAAAATAACAAGAAGAATTTTTGGTTACATTATCTTATTACAGACTTGAGTTAATCCCTTTAGTATTGTGATGTAATCAACTTAATAATAATATCCTTCTTATATTATCGTATATTTCAGTGGATACCTAACAAAATATTAAAATTAACACCTTGTATAATCGCAATGACGACATCCTTAGTATCATATTACGGTACTCAAATACTAACCGGGGAATTCAGTTTTTATTTAATGCCGCGTCTTTAATCCAGCTGTATGAGGTACATCGACTCTTTTATAAAGGTATTGTTACTAGTTCTGTTTACTAAAGACGTTAGTGTACAGCGGCCTAGCGAAAACTCACGCATTAAAATAACGATTTCTAAATCGCGCTATTAAAGTTTTCAACGATGTTACTATATATACCAGAGTGAAACAGTTTCCTCTGGGCTGGTTGAGACCATGTGGTGTTAGTTAAGCTTGGCCGACTTGACTACACTCCATAACTTCAAACATGCCTGTGATATGAAATATCAATTAGTATCGATCTGGCCAATCTGAAACTTGATAAAGTAATATCTCTATACCTATGAACTGAAATCCTACCTGAGAACTGACACTGTAATGTCGAACCTCAAATGGATACCAAAAACCCTGAAATCCTACCTGAGAACTGACACTGTAATGTCGAACCTCAAATGGATAATAAAAAACCCCTTGGGGTTTCCTCTAATGTGCGATGAGCAATTAAGGTACCTTGCACAACTTCCGACAATAGCCGACGAGACCGAGCAAGGTACCTGAAAGCTCAAAGCACGAGGTTTTTGCTTCTTTTGATTAAAAGAATGTTTTCTGTTTGACAAATAGACAGATAAAACGAGTTCCTGTTCTTGTTAAATAAACGATTTAACATCCTAGATGACAGTGCGTTCAAGGAGTGATCTTACCATGGCTCTCATCTGATCGCGTTAGAACGACACAGGTTGAATTTAAATTAGAATAGACCATCACACATGTCTGAGTAAATGATTGAACGAAAAATATCTTTGTAATATTGGGCACTCTAGGTCAACGAGTGACTGAAGGCGAACAGGGTGAGCCTGAAGGAAACGAAGTGGCCTAGAGTGCCCAATATTACACTACTGTCCTTATTAATACTTATGCTTGCTTATGCTGATAATTTTTTTAAGGGGATGATCAGACTACCATGAAACTGAACAACTTTCTTTATGGTACCAGTCGAAAAGTCAAAATCGCGAAACAGCTGTTTCATACAAAACTGCAATACAAACAGGTGATTTTTTTTCACTATTTCAACTTTGGTACCATAGAGAAAGTTATTGAGTTTCATGGTCAGATCATCCTCTTAAAAAACCGTCAGCATACCTATTAAGTATATAAGGTCTAACTAAATTAGGTGAAACTATTTTAAGGGGATGATCAGACCATCAAACTGAACAACTTTCTCTATGGGACCAATATCGAAATCGCGAAAAAAAAATCAACTGTTCCATACAAACATACTCGACCTAAATGTATGGGACAGCAGATTTTTTTTTCGCGATTTCGATATTGGTCCCATAGAGAAAGTTGTTCAGTTTGATGGTCTGATCATCCCCTTAAAATAGTTTCACCTAATTTAGTTAGACCTTATATATAATTACTGAAATATGTATAGACCAGTCACTTATTTATTCATCTACATTTACATATCCACCCACTTACTATAATTATCTTCAAAAAACACCTACAGCACTTAAAGTGTGGTAAAAGTTAATGAACTCTGACCATCTGATCCCTAAAACAACCCCTTTCTACCCTCCTAACCTGAAAGTGTAATGAAATAATAAAATTACATAAAACAAACTAGAGAGGGAACCACTAACTGAGTTTGTGCAGTTATACGCGCAAAATTAACACATTGAAGAAAAACTACTTAAGAGATTGAATGTTAAATGATTAAAACAGGAAGAATTAGTACGAAAGGCTGAAAGATAGAGTGAGAAATTGTGTAATAAGAGATCAATGTAAATTAAAAGAAGATGTAGTGACAAGAATAGAGAAAGGTATGCAGATGTACGAAAGAGACATATTATGTTGCTAATGTGAGTGGAAGCGCCGGCAGAGGGCGCCCTCGTAGGGCGTATGCTGATCAAATCAGTTGCGTTCTACAAAAAGGGGAGGTGCGGAGTACTCGAAACCGACGGGCATGTATGAAGAGATTTATGGATGTGCATGACGCAAAAGAAGTATGTAAGGATCGTAGTAAGTGGCGCGACCTGGTCTCTGCCTACCCCACTGGGAAAGAGGCGTGACGTTATAGATAGATAGAATTAGTAGGAAAAGTTCCAGTACCTACTACCTACTTAATTACAATGAATTGGCTCGGAAGACCCTTCGTGGTCCCTCCAATAGTCCGGAGTAAAAACCAGTAGGCCTAGCATGCCACCCCCGAGAAAACGATAAAAATCGAGATGTGCCTCCATCTTTATTATTTTACGTATGCCAGAAAGAGCGCGCATGACGTTTTTGTCGTTTAAACGCTTTGTCGTGGGTGGTCTTGCTGGCCGTGCAGTAGTTGCTCCCTGAGCAGAGCTGTAATAGTCATCTCACAAAGAATTACAATGAAAATTAAAAATAGGTACCTAACCTACGATAATAATGATAACTAAGTAATGTCCACTACATAAAAAGTAAGAATTCCGATTTATTTTGAAGATTATTAATCATGTGTCGGTTACGCGTTGTGGGTTCGAATCCGATATTTCAGATTCGGACGATATGCCATGTAGATACTAATGAGTTTTTCTAATTTATGTAATAACGAGCGTTAACCCGCGACTTCGTCTGCACAAATTATATACCAGATTTTAAGTCAGATCATAAGCTATCAAACAAAAAAAGTTTCATCAAAATCGGTTCAGTAGTTTTTGCGTGATACTCGTTCAAACAAACAAACAAACAAACACACAAACAAACAGACAGACAAAAAATCCAAAAATTGGTGAAATGGAATCAGGGACACCTAAAAACCATATCGTAACTTTTTTTTTGTTAATGTCTTCAATGTACAGACAAACTTCCTGTTACAGTTTTATAATAGTATAGATACCGACTGCTCTCAAACGGAGAAGGAAAATACCGTGAGGAAACCTCCATACGCTCTAGAAACTCTCATGCGTTATGTGAGTCTACCCATTCGCATTGGGAACGCGTATGGTGGACCAACGCCCATACACTCCATCATCCTTGAGGTTAGGCCTGTATCCTGCAGTTAGACGTATAAAGGCTGATGGTGATGTATTATACAAATAAAAATGTCCATTCCTCCCAGAAGACAATTTAAAACAACCACAGTCACCGTGTGCATCCACTGTAAATTCTTCAAAATGCCTTCCTTCAATGGTGCACTATTTAATAAAATATTTACCAAAGTACACTCGACAACAATGAATAGGGGTCACCACGGGTCATCAACAACATGAACATTAATATCTCGGATACTAAGAATGATAGCTTATTCAAATAAAAAGGATTTTATAGACAACGAGCGTTAACCCGCAACAAATTATATACCAGATTTTAAGTCAGATCATAAGCTATCAAACAAAAAAAGTTTCATCAAAATCGGTTCATTAGTTTTTGCGTGATACTCGTTCAAACAAACAAACACACAAACAAACAGACAGACAAAAAATCCAAAAATTGGTGAAATGGAATCAGGGACACCTAAAAACCATATCGTAACTTTTTTTTTGTTAATATCTTCAATGTACAGACAAACTTCCTGTTACAGTTTTATAATAGTATAGATTTAATACTACTTCTTAAATTAATAATATTTTTGGTTGCTATTTATCTATTAATCTATTAATTTAATGCCAATAAAAAAGGCTAAAAACTAAATACATTATTTTTTTTGAAATTAGATTTTTAGGATTCAACATTTATTATTAATGTGGTAATTTTATCACTCACATACACTAAAGTATGGGGAAATGTTATATCTGTGACAAAAAAAGGTTATTTTAAATGTTTGGCCTGCGATAGAATTGACACATTTGTATTTATGTATTTTAATTACTTAAGTCAAACAAATGAAAACTAAAAATGTTATCAATTAATTTAAAAAGTATTAAATCGACTGTGAAATATTTTTTGAATTGAAATTTGAATAAGCTATCATTTTTAGTTTCCGAGTTATTAAGGTATGTTAGCGAGTGTATTTTAACATAGGTGCCGACAGCAAATAAGGCATCATAACATTAAAGCATATTAAAGCTCTAAAATACACCGGGCGAAATATTTATACGCGACATTAACGGGGTGTTCCTTATAATTTCCCGGGGGAGAGTCCCGCGCCGGGATCCCGATAACGCGGGAACTCATCCGGATATATACGGGATTCCCGATTTCAGCCAATACGCCAGTGTGGTTAAGTTAATCGTCTTGGTACTCGTGTTGACATTTTTGGTAGCAAATTCTTTGAAAGGGAGCTGAAATAGATTCGGTATTTTGTCGATTTGTGGTTGGATATCAAGGTTTATTCTTAATACAGGGTGTAACAGAAAGTTGTGGTCATATTTTATTTGAAGGGGTGCTTCAGACTAAATAACTTTCATGGTGGGGCCGAAATCGCGAAAACATAATCTGTTTTTCCATACAAAACTGCAACTTGCTTACTTGACGATTAAGTATGTGGAACAGCTGAGTTTTTACATCTTTCTCTTACACCCTGTAAAAACAAAGATTTTCCATTTTACAATGCGTTCTTTATACAGGGTGAAATTGATATCATTAGTCTACCCATCGAACTGAACAACTTTTACTATGGCAGCAAAGTGATCGGACCAACAAAAAAATCTTCTGTTGCATACATTTGAGTCGCGAACTGGCGCGTCGACATTGTAGTTTAGTATGGAACAGGTGACTTTTTATTTGCTCCGATCGGTTTGCTCCCATAGTAAAATTTGTTCAGTTTGAAGGGTCTATACCCTTCTTAGTTTAAAAGGATGCTATTGATATCAATTTCACCCTGTATATCAACTTATTATGTATCTATTGTTATTTGGTTATATGGGCATGGTCAATGACCAATAGCTATTTAGAATATCATATTTTGTTACAAACTCAAAAAAAGCCTTTATTGCATTTACTTTAAAACGTGGTTGCCTATTGTAATAAAGTTTCTGATCACCTGATACTGAGTAACGAAAGGGAATAAGGTTGAGCGTATATACTTTGTTTACCAATCAGAACTTATAAAGAATTTTCCTGAACTTGAATGCTTCCTATGGATCTTTTGATTCCTAAAATAAACCGCACGCGATATTATTTTACAACTTCCTCTGTTGTCTAGGTCACGTCATCACGGGCTTCGAATAGGGTCACTAGCATGTCTTATGGGACAACATTTTACTATTCTTTATTTATGAGGTAGTTTAAACGTATAAAACAAGTTGGATCGACGACCTGAAAGTGGCGAGAATCCGTTCGATGAAGGCAGCAGGACCGGTCGTTGTGGCGATCGTTGAGGGAGGCGTATGAACAACAGTGGACGTCTATTGACTGATATGATGATACAATACTCTTAATTCCTTCCTTTTTTCTTTATCCTCTTTTTTCTCTTCCTCAAACTTTTTTTTTGTCATATGCAACTGGGACAGGATATAATGGTGGAAGGAACATTTGAACATTTTTGTATGACTAGGTGGATCAGGAAGTAGGTACAAAGGTATTATTGGTACAAGTTAGTGGTAAACTGTGGACGCATGACACGTTAACGTTCCACAATCGACTTTATTTATACAGGGTGTTAGGAAAAGTATCATTAACCTTTAAACCACATACTCTACCTACCCATCACACTGAACAAGCGAAACGATTGGAGCAAAAAAAACTATCTGTTCCATAGTAAACTGCAATGCCTACTGGCCTCAAATGTATGAGACGGCTGATTTTTTTTTTGGTCCAATTGGTTTGCTCCCATAGTAAAAGTTGTTCAGTTCGATGGGATGATGTTTGTATTTCTAGTATAGTTATAAGTATCATAAACCATACTTTGCCTTACACCCTGTATTTTGGCTAACAAATACCCCCATCCTATCGCCTTTTTCTACACCCATATGTTAATAAGTAGGGTGTTCTGTTTTCTGTAGGAGAGTGAGAGAGCTTTGTGCTTTCTGAGTTCTTCAACGGCCTATATCTATTGTACATAAATCATTAATCGAAATCTAAGCTAACTCAAAAAATAATAGGTACTTACTTACGATTAGAATTACAAATGGCATGAAAATTTATCCAATTTACACTGCATTATTTAAATTGTTGAAAATTACAGATATCACTTTTACTCGTCGATGCCTGCCGCTGCCGATGCGTGCCAAGTTGCCAACATGTGTTTATACACTCGATAATATAATGAATCTTTTACACGTGATACTCGTGAATACATGCAGTGTTTAACGAGGTTTTTATACTTCGCTTCTTCGCGAAAAACGAAGGTGATTTCGATTAGATAATTATATGGAAATAGTGTGCGGATATTCTCAATCATTTATTATTTGACGACGGCTATACTGTAAAAGTCCCGGTCAGATTAATTTTCAATGAAAAGAGAGAAATAATAAATGTCAACCTATGTATGTCGAATTTTGTTGCTACGCAACTTCCAATGAAGAGAAAATAACTTTCTTAGCCCAGTCATTTTACGGTTTGAGCCGGGAGTAATTAGTAATTGAAATTTTTTTTCGGTATAATATTGAAGAGCCAATTTGAGCCTAGAAATGTACCAAAATTAAAAAAAAAATCACGTCGGCAACAGTTCCAATTTTAAAATTTAGCTATTATCTCGTTCTAAAAAACCTGATAGTACATTTTTTTTTGCACATATTTAAGGCTTTACCATTATACATACTACAAACATGGTGTGAATATTTTCGTCTACTTAGAAGGTTTTGACAAACACATTCGTATTTTCTAATAAATACCTCATTTTTTAAATTTCATTGCTTATTTTATTGCTCAAAAATAATTTATATTGTTAAATCTAATTCAAATGAGTGCAATGGTATTAATATTAATAATTTAAAATCCTTCTGGGACACGTAATTTTGATTTCTATGTTGCGTAGCGATTTTTTTTTAAATATTCTATAAGATAGTCCTTTTGTCACTTGATGGTTCCGGTTACAGTTTAAAAGTCCAATTAGTAATTACTCCCTACCCCGCCTAACAAAACTCCGTAAAATGACTGCTATCTTAAAAACTTCAGAACCGTGATTTAATGCGTACAGGCACCTCACTTTTTGTTGTAAACTTTTAACAACAAACAAAAAGTAATCCTACACCGGCCATTCGAAAGCCATTACACCAGCCAGGTAACTTTATATTACACTACGTAATATAACAACATTCATATAGAATCTGGAATGGACTTCAACATACTTTTTGCACTTATATCTACGGACAGTTGCAGGGAGAAGGTTTACCTTGAGGATAGTGTACGAAGAGAGTATGTATTGTGTTTCTCTCCAAGTCTCCATCTCCATAGATACGTTATGTACCTACAACCTACTGAACCAACCACAATGCAACTGTTTATAACATGGATAGGCAAGACCGTCGATTCATGCAGCGAGCTTAACCTAAGCCTCGAAATTTTAAGTGTGAAATTTCATTAAGACTCAAGATATTAGTGGTAGTTAGTATGTTCCATTAGTATAGCGAGCATAAGCGAGCTCAAAATTTCACACACCCAGACTCAACACGCTAGTGGTAGTTGGTATGAGTTCCATTTAGCAAGCATAGCATAAGCGAGCTCGAAATTTCAGACACCAAGACTCAAGATATCAGTTGTAGTTAGTACGAGTTCCATTAGTATATCGAGCATAAGCGAGCTCGTAATTACACACACCCAGACTCAAGACGCTAGTGGTAGTTAGTACGAGTTCTATTTAGCGAGCATAGCATAAGCGAGCTCGAAATTTCACACACCAAGGCTGAAGATATTAGTGGTAGTTAGTACGAGCACAGATTATTATAATAGTGTACGAGTTCCATTAGTATAGCGAGCATAAGCGAACTCGAAATTTATCACACCAAGACTTAAGACGCTAGTATAAGTACGAGTTACATTATTCAGCGAGCATAGCACAAGCGAGATTCAATTTTACACACCAAGACTCAAGACGTTAGTGATACGGGTTACAATAGCCTTTGTAAGCATAAAACATCATTCAAAAGTTAGATCAAGGGTTCACCTACACTAATATGAACCTATCTCGTAACGTGCGATCGTTCGCTAAAAGCTTCCACTCTCTTGGCTCTGCTCGGCTCGTGCTTAGCTAAAAACGTCGCTTCCACCACAGCAACATCTGCGCTTGCAAGTGGGTCCCATAAATCAGCGTTAAGTTTTGCGGCGGTGGCGGCGTAGAGAAGTTATGGGCACACCACCGCCAACAGGTGCAAGCAGCGGGCTATGCTAAGGCTAAATATTGTTATTGTTATTAAAATTATGGAGTGGTTGATTTTGCATTTCTTCTTTCTTTTGAATTACGGTGTTTTTTAACAATAGTTGAATATAAGCTAAAACAAAGATTGGATTTAAATTGTATAATACATCTATGTATTCTACAGTGAGTAACAACATTGGTTTTAGTGTGACTTAAATTTCTGAACACAAAACCGACTACAAACTTATTAGTATTATGATTGGATTACTAGGTAACTTATAATTTTATTTCAATCAGGAATTAACATTCAATATTTAAACAAAATATACTTAGAGACTAAAGGCTAAAACTTATTTTCATGCACTTTAAGTTTTGTTGCTGACTGTACCCGACTCAAAATAATAGAGGTATGTTTCTTCCAGGCAACCTTACGGTAGAGTTATTGCATACTTGCATCATAATAATTATTATGTTCAGAGTATTATTCCCAGGAGACTATCCAGGAATACCAGAGACTATACCTTACACGGCTTTGGCTATATACACATACAGCCACGATGATCGTTAGTGTCTTATCCAAACATCATTGGCGTAGCTAGAGATTATCCCTGTGGGGGGCAACTGACCACCCAGCTCATAATTACCGCCCCAGTGGCAAGACTCACATTTCTCGTGGGAAGGTCGGATCCAAAAGTTCATTTTCCTAAGGCTTCCCCGTAACCAGAATTTGGCTTGGGATTTTTAAGGAGATTGTAGAATCGTTTATTTCATAAACAATAACAGTTCTAGTATGAGTGCTTCAGCCTTTGCACGCCTATACATCTAGAGCGAGCAAGGCGAGCTCGAAATTTTGCAGTATTGCCTTTAAGGTTTGGCTAGAATTTTACAAGATGATGTTGAAACAGTGTACTATTTAATTATTTATTCACTACTTTCCATTTTTCTAAGGGGGGCAACGAGGGGCCTCCCCCCTCGCTACGCCAATGCCAAACATACGCTGTTTGAAACATTTATTTAAATGAAAAATAAGGCCCATGATAATACATACACGTTTCACTAACATTACCTTAACTCTAGAAACACAAAGAAAATCCTATAGGCACAGTTCTTCTTCTACAGTTTTAAATATAATAGTAAAATAGTGAAGAAACGTGACATAAAGTCTTAAATAAATTTAAAATGTACCTAACTACAACTTTGTAAAATTAAAGGACTCTAAAAACCAATAAATAAAGCTTAGTCCCACCAAAACACTTGCTCGGCGAAATGAAGCCCCGACCGCCCTACAAATCATGGTTTTATAAAATTACGCCCCCGATGAGGGCGCAAAATGATAATGCGCCATATTACTTTATAGGCCTTTATTACTAGGGGACCCCTAATTTATTTTTATTACATTCTTGTACAGGATGAAATTGATATTTAAAAGCTTTGACATAATTAAGTTGAGTAGGATTGTCAACGGATAGGTTTTACGTAGTACCTATAAACTCACGACCATAATCCATTTTGGGGTTATCAGAAGCGTCTCTAGCTCACCTTTATTTACGTATAGTTGTTAAGAAGGATCTGGAGGATTATTCTTCACTTCCCTACATAGTATAAAACAAAGTCGCTTTCTACTGTCGTCTGTCCCTATGTATGCTTAGATCTTTAAAACTACGCAACGGATTTCGATGCGGTTTTTTTTAAATAGATAGAGTGATTCAAGAGGGAGGTTTATTATGTATATAATACATCAGCATTGCACCCGTGCGAAGCCGGGGCGGATCGCTAGTTTACATATAACTAGGGTAACCCGATGCTTATTTTATGGGTTACCCTCTTTTTCAGGCTATGATAAAATACGGGGTAAACAAAGCTAAATAAAACTATTCCAGATAAAATAAAATAAATCGTTCGCACATAAAAATTGTCTAAAATCGTATTTTTGTTACTGGTAACCCTGGAAACCACCGTTTACCATCATAATTTATGCACCTAAAATTGTTTAAAACCAAACCGCCTACTATCACAAATCCTCTATAGACGAGCTTAGATCTAAAGTAACGCCTCATAATTTTGGAAATGCCCTATGTATGGGAAAGCGTCATTTCCAATACCTAGTAAGTACCGCAAAAAGCTTTTCAAGTATCATAGGTTTCACACCCTCCTCGATTTGTGAATAGGGCGTTTATTGTTATACCTTGCCCTTTTTTGTTCCATTCAATTTTATTGCAACTCTGTGAAGTGCCATTTTGGTCGTTTTATTATTCCACAAGGGGTTGTTTTAACTTTCTTATTGTAAACTGTTTTTGTAAAATTATTAGCACAATAAATAATAATAGGTATTTCAATTTGGAGAATAATAGTGCGTTTTCGTGCACTTAGTTTATTCAATTAAAAAAGTGATGCCGTTTCAGTAAATACTAAATATAAATCCTTTTAAACTAAGAGTCTACCCATCATACTGAACAACTTTTGCTATGGGAGCAAACCGATCAGTCATTTCCATACGAAACTGCAATGCGTGGCGATGCCTACTCGACTCAAATGTATGCAACAGCAGATTTTTTTTAATCCGATCGGTTTGCTCCCCTAGTAAAAGTTATTCAGTTTAATGAGTAGACACTAAGTTTAAAGGGATGCTAATGATATCAATTTCACCCTGTAGATTACTTATTTAGAGGATGTATTTGGTATCCGCACAATATTGTCAAAACGGAACACTTAAAACTTAACCAAATAGAAATTAAGATTTTCCTACTTCTTTTACGTACATAAAAGAAGTCGGAAAATCTTAATTTCTATTTGGGTTACAAAAAAAAAACTACAATATACGGTGTAGACTCTCATTGGATTTTGAATAAATATCGAATAAAAGACAAAGCAAAGATTCGAAGTGTATCACTTCGGGCGGGGTTGACGTCTTGCATTATAATAATTTTTCATCCAAAAAAAAATATATTGCTAATCAAATTAAAGATTGAAAAATTTGTCTCGGGCGGGCGTGTAGTGGGCTCGATGGCGATATTGGATAATGCAGTTCCCCAGTTTGGAAGAGTGCGGGTTCAAGTCCCGCCCGAGACAAATTTTATCAATCTTTAATTTGATTCGAAATAGCACAACATGGCTATAACATGTTTAAAAATCAATAATATTTGAAATATATTGCTATTCAAGTATTCAACGAGTATAAATTATATCATTTAGCAAAACCTCTCGCAAGCCAAGCTAAGCAAGTAGCGTTACCGTACTATATTCTACTCACGACTATATTCAACTATAGGGATAGTCAGAGATATTCTGAAAACTCAGAACATCCACGTTTCAGTTGTACCGAAACTGCACTCCCCTGCTTGGTACGCCCATGCCACGCGTTTCATGCTAGAACGCCGCGCCGCCGGTCACCAGTCGTTGATCCAGAGGCCGGAAATCAAAATGTAGGAAACAAATCCCATATTGTTGTCAAATTACAAGATCAAAGAAGCACTTGTCATTGAGTACTTAATAAGCGTTTATTAGAGCAATCCAAGCCGGAAGCGGCCATATTGGATTCCGGAGGGTGCTCCTTTAGCACTAATTGGGTTGTCGACAGTACTGTTTGTTAGGTACCTAATCTTTATTGGAAAGTACTTTGACATTGTTGTAGGATGAATACAGGGCAATTTAAAAAAATACTTCTGGAAGTTGTATTAAGATTATGCATGTCAAATGCAGCAGTAGTGGTGGATTCTACGCAAACGATAACTTTTTGTATTTGTAACGTTCGTCTATTCTACTAGTTAAGTTACTCTAAATCTTAACTTTCATAAAACTGTAACAGAAGTGTGTTTGTACATTAAAGATATTAACATCAAAAAAGTTACGATATGGTTTTTAGGTGTCCCTTGGAGTGCGATTTTTGAAACTCATTCGCTGAGCTCAGCAGTTGAAAATGTCAAAGTTACTATGGAGATATGCATCTTTCTACTGCTGATTTGACTTTCAAAAATAGCACTTCTGAAGTATGATTTTTGAAAGTCAAATCAGCAGTAGAAATATGCATATCTCCATACTAATTTTGACATTTTCAACTGCTGAGCTCAGCGAATGAGATTCAAAAATCGCACTCCTGATTCCAAATCACGATTTTTTTTATTTTTTGTCCGTCAGTTTATTTGAGTATTTTTTTGTTTGTTTGATTGAGCAGTACGCAAAAACTACTTAACCGATTTTGATAAAACTTTTTTGTTTGATGATCTGGTCTGGTATGATCTGGTATATAATTTGTGCGGACGAAGTCGCGGGTTACCTCTATATTTATTAAAATTGTTCACTTTGTGTATTTATACCTACATTTATAATATTTGTATAAAACAATCATTTTTTATATTTTTTGGAATTTTTGTCGATTTGTTTGTCTCTTGAGAAATAATGAAACAATCAGAATCGCAATCGGGTCATTTAATTAAAAGTTTCTTTCCAAGTACATGTATGCACGTACGAAGTCCTGGGTGCCACTTAAAAGGTTTACCTACGCTGTTAATAGGTTAACTTTTGCTACAAAAGTTATTACCAGTAATGTCTTGAAAAACGACTCTCAACATTAGTTAAGTTTTGAAACTTTAAACAGTTTGCAAGATAAGCTTCTAGGAAATTGATAAAAAAGCAAAAAAGTATAAAAATGGCTAAAGTTAAATGGAGTGGACTCGAACACCTGTTGTCCAAAGTAACTGCTACTAAGGACTTTGATTAAATTAAAAAAGCGGAAGATAGGTGACGTTCTTGCATTACGTACTCGAAAAAAGGATCTAATTTTCTTTTTCAACGATTTGTATTGATTAGAAGTAATTTGATTAAAAGCACGCGAAGGCATTGTGGTAACTTTATCCCGCCTAAAATGAAAACAGTATCTCAGTCATGTAATGCCGCTCGGATTACAACTAAGTAAATTAGGCGACGGGGGCTCAATTTATGCGGTCCATGCGCTATTAAGGCTTAAGGCTTAAGGTATTTGAAGTTACGAGTACCTATCAAGATGGCTAGATAGACTTCGGAAGTTATTATTATAAGGATTTAGCGACATTTTTTGCATTTCATATCTGTTTATGCTGCAGTTTTATATTGATGCCACGGAGCGACTGGATCGTTCGCCGGTCGTTCCCATACCACCGAACCGCTAGGTCAATGATGTAACTCAGAGTAAGTGCACTTAATTAAATATGTAAATCAACAACTCATATGTATGTACCAAATAGTTTGTGGTGGTAAAAATAAAAACAATTTTTATTATTTTATTATTATTAACTCTTTTATATCATCCCGCTGCAACTTTTATATCACCCCTACAAGGACAATCAAAGAGTGATTCCGCAAAATGCGGCGTGGTCACACAAACAGGCATGGTCACATGAACATAAATAAATAAATATTCCTACAGAACGAAAGCTTCATACAAGCAACCGGTGCCGGTGCACTTTCACATTGCGCGCGTAAGAGGACGTAAGAACAGCAATGCAATTCACTAAGCGCAAACATAGTCACAACCTTAAATTCATCGTTGAATCGTCAGCGAGCTTTCAATTTCATGTGTCAAGCTCATATAAAATCTCCGACGAACTGAAGGATGCGAGCTCGCGACGCTTAGTGAATTGCACTCCTGAACAGGTGAGATACTCCGGCTGTGTTTGTGCACCTGGACGCCGATCGTGCTAATTTAAAACATCAAAGTTCAAATCACATTTCAGTTCTAATCACATTGAAATTCAGTATTCAACGGTGTTTTGGCTAAACTTGACTTAATTACTATGTGATTGGCAGCTGAAACGTTTGAGCGATCTGTCAAACGGCTGTCAAATGATTAGCGACATGGTCCAATCACGGTTCAGTGAAGATTTATTTAGCACAATCGGGGCCTTTTTCGTACGTCCTCTACGCGCGCTATGCGCCTTTGTGTGAGTGCACCGAAAGCGGCCACTTGTATTGTATTAAGCTTTCGTTCTGTAGGGATATTTACTCCTGAGGTGTTGTGGCCCGACGAATACGCATTGAGTTTCCTCGGTACCTGACAAAAAGTTTGCAAGGTACCTATTTTGAAATGATTGAAGATATGCTCACAAACGAAATGCTTTACTTGCTTTCGTGCAATCAATATAAGTAAACTAAATGTTTCGGATAAACATAAATAAAAATAATGTAAAAAATGTATACGTGCTACATAATATGAATGAGCAACAATGAAACAGTTTATAGATAAAAAATGAATTGCCGCGACTCACGATTTCACGACTTTTCCATATAAAGGTAGATCTTCTACGGGTTCTATGGTATACAGGGTGTAAGGAAAAGTATAAGTAACCAATAAACTACATACTCTACCCATCAAACTGAACAAATTTTAAGTAGGGAGCAAACCGATCGAGTAGAGCAAAAATAATCTGCAGTTGCATACATTTGATATACTGGAGATTTTTTTAATGCTCTGACAGGTTTGCTCTCAAATTAAGAGTTGTTCAGTTTGATGGGTGAGTGAGTATGTGGTTTGAAGGTTAATGATGCTTTTCCTATCAAACAACACAGGTACAAAATTAAAGCAACCCTGAAAAAAAATACCTAATTAAACTATTTTTTTTTTAATTCAAGTAAGCAAAATAAAATGTGCTTTTCCATCATTAAGGTCCGGCGATTTTTGAGAAATTAGAAGGTACCTACTTATCTAATAGGTATACATGTTTGTACAATACTTTCATGTTTTGCTGTAACTTGACAACACCGTTATGCTAAAGACCATAATAAACAAAAGTTTAATAATTCAAGTTTAATCAAAACTTTTAACGTGTTAATTTACACACGTTAATTAGTTCCCATCTCTAGACTTAATTAAAAAAGTTGCCGCTGTCAGGTTGACATTTTGCGGCGGGAAATTGACGCGGGATTATAAGAAATTTTTTTATTACAAACTTTTTACTGACTTAAAAATAGCTTAATCATTGGATGGATTAATGAGGGAAATTGGTTTAGGAACTTTTATATTGAACAAAGCTCAGTAGTACCTGCAAGATAAAGGGTGTAAGTGAAGCGGTGAAGTCAGACCATCAAACTGAACAACTTTCACTATGGAGCCTACCTCAGGAAACGCGAGAAAAAACCAGCTGTTCCATACAAAACTGCTGTACCTACCCGACTGAAATGTATGGGACAGCAGATTTTTTTTCGTGTTTCCTGAGGTAGGCTCCATAGTGAAAGTTGTTTAGTTTGATGGTCTGAGTTCACCGTTTCAGTATTTGCTAGGCCGTCACTTACACCCTGTATTATACTTAGATTGAATTTGAAAATGTTTATCCAATATGATATTTGATATCACATACCAAATTTGATGTAACTCTACCACAGCCTCAGAAGGTTGTAGGGAAGATGAGGCCAGAAACGACAACAATATTTTACCTTTTTACATTTACCAAATAATTATAATACAATAGCTTTTGCCGGTGAATTCGTCTGCGTTGATTTAAAAAGGTATGATATATTCCGTGCTCATTTTCATCCAAATCTGTTCAGCCGTGTAAGATGGTTGCAGAGGAGTCAATTTTATACAAAACTTTGACGCATAATACGCGTAGACGGTATTAATATAAGTAACTTTATATAAATGGAAAAATAGTTAAGAAAATCTAGATGCCGCGTCGCAAATAACATTTGCAATTTATAAAATATTTACGAAGATAATTATAAAGCTTTGAAATTTTTCATACAAAATTTTAAAAGCTTTATATCTTCGTAATTATATTAAGGTGGTTTCAGTCCATAAACTTTTGTATGGACTGAAACCACCTTAAGCATGTTTGAGTCACAAAACATGGTCACAAACTTTCAATTTGAAGTAGGATTTACAGTGAGTGAATGATTGATTGTACTTAGCAGTAAATGTACCTACCTGACTAATATTTTCGCTAGAAATTTGAATTAAAGTATGCAAGCGAGACGCACTCATTGCCAAATGAATGAACACGAATCCGTGCTACGTCACGCGGTAATCCTTCTACACATTTCTCATAATTGAGTGTGCTTATGGAGGGCTAATTTTAAAACGAAATAGGGGATGCTTGAATCAGTGCAGTTAAAATTATTAATACAGTACCTAAATAACAGAAAATTCGGTAACTTTTGAAGATCACTGGACTGGATTGAAATCAACAGCAACCAAAGTAGGTAAGATGTCGTGTATCATCATCATCATCAGGCAGGACACAGGCTTACCCTCAGAGAGGGTGTATGTGCATTAGTCCACCACGCGTGCCCAATGCGGATTGGTAGACCTCACATACATATCAGAATTTCTTCTTCAGTGTATGCAGGTTTCCTCATGATGTTTTCCTTCACCGTTTGAGAGCAATCTGTATTACGTACATAAGTTAGAAAAACTCATTGTTATATGGCATGTTGTCCGTGCGGATTCGAACCCGGACCCCCATAATGGGGTGTCCATACCTCTCCACAACGCACCACCGACGCTTTCTCTCTGTATGTTATAGAACACTATTTTGGTGTTAATCCCATAAAAAAGTGGTTTAATTTGATGGCACATACATTGTAATGATCCTAAGTAAGCCTTAGGCTTTTTGTTATGGGAATCATAAAACAACGGCACAAACATATAACATCCATGACCGAACCGGGATTCGAACCCAATACCTGGTTTGGAAGTCCGGCGTGCTTTACACCAACTCGGTCGTCAATTCTCTTAATCAAAGATAGCATGGTTCGATCTTAAGATCGTAGATGGGTGTAACAAGGATTCTGACTACCCTAAAGGGGAGAACGGTCGTCCGTGAGTTTACACCAAAAATAACCTAAGTAAAATTATTATTACCCTAAAAAATACCCTAAATAATTTCTTAGCCCATGACTTCCTTTTTACCCTAAATCTATGTTAAAAATACCCTTATTTGGCAACACTGTACAGAGAGTGACATTGTTCTACAAAGCTAGCTTTATGAAGTATAGGATATTAAATTGTTTATACGATATTTTATTTTTATTTATGACATGAGCCAACGTAGAGTACGTTGGCTCGCGCCGCGTCCACTATGAACTTGAAATGTACATAATTTACAAACTAATTTCAAGTTTGCGCAACTTTTGAATATTACGACGCCACTTTGCACAACTTTGGAATAGATGGGAAATGCATCTTGTATTTACTGGTGATTATATTTTTAAAATTAAGATACAATATTTTGGGACTCTTTTTTTAATAATGTGAAAATAATAACAAAATTCAAATTGAAAAGCATTTTTTTTTATAAAAACTGATGGCATTTTATATTAAAGCATATTGTAACTAATTATTTTTTATTTTTCGGCCTAGCCTGTGAGTTAGCTAGCTCGGACTGTTTAATAAAATAATAAAGAAAGTATGAAAGTAATCGTATAGGCAAGATCAAAATGATCTTGTTCATGTGCATACAATTTAATACCTACCTTATCACTAAACGAGACAGCCTCTAATTGCGGAAAAACTAGTCTTGTTTGGGGTTCACACAAGACTTGAAACTTAAAATAAAATAAAATAAATGATTTTGACATTAAAAATTATACTCTAGTAACGGAATAAAATAAAAAGTTGCGTATTTCATGACATCCTTCAAAAATTGACACAAAAGTTTTTTAGTAGAATTACACGCGTAATTCGTCAATATCTAAATGGTCTAAGTTCTGAAGCAATGAAGACACAGTCTCATAAACCCGGAGATAGATCACGGAGACCGGGGTCCCGTTCCCGGACATTCCCATTGTTTTCCGGGATTTACCGGACTTCTCCGGTAATACCGAACATTAGTTTGGATTCCATGCGGACATATTTGCGGTCGTTTCCTTACTTTTCTCTTAGCCTACTTTATTAATTGTAGGTGTTAAATATTTTCTTATTTATGTTTGTGTAAGGCTGCATTGTGAGACGTTTCTAAATTCTACATCATAGAGTGTTTAGTAAGCTAGTCTAATCTAAGCATAAGCAAACTCACGACTATGTTACGAAACTGCAATGAGTGGCGATGCCTACTCGACTCAAATGTATGCAATAGCAGATTTTTTTTTTGCTCCGATCGGTTTGCTCCCATAGTTTAAGTTGTTCAGTTTGATGGGTAGAGTATGTGGTTTAAAGGTTAATGATACTTTTCCTTACCCCCTGTATAGGTCATCATCATCATCAGCCTATAAATGTTCCACTGCAGGGCACAGGCCTACCCTTAGGGAGGGTGTATGGGCATTAGTCCCCCACGCGTGCGCAATGCGGATTGGTAGACTTCACATCATCATCATCATCATATCAGCCATTAAACGTCCACTGGTGGACATAAGCCTCCCCCAAAATGGGGGGATTTGCCATAATCGCGACGCTTGGCAGGCGGGTTGGCGATCGCAGTTGGATCGAATCAATGTGTGTACTCAGAGGATGCTGCTGCCCATCCTTCAGTAGATCCCTTAGTCGCCTTTTACGACACCCGCGGGAGGAAATGGGATGGTGCTATTCTTAGCACACGGACGGCAGACTTCACATACGCATCAGAATTTCTTCTTCAGCGTATGCAGGTTTCCTCACGATGTTTTCATTCATCGTTTGAGAGCAGTCGGTATTACGTACATTAGTTAGAAAAACTCATAGGTACATGGCATGTCCGTGCGCATTCAAACCCGGACCCCCATTATTGGGTGTCCATACCTCTTCGTATAGGATCCCCTAGGGTACCCTGTATAGGGGGTCCTTCTTAATATACTGACGGTTTTTTAAGGCGAAGATCAAACCATCAAAGTGAAAAACTTTCTCTATGGGACCAATGAAGGAATAACAAAAAAAACTGTGTAATTGATTGATTGATTGTTTAATACAAAACTGCAATTTTACTCGACCCAAATAATATCTTACTCGTAACTATATACTATAGTAATCGTAAGTATCAAAAATGCATATCAATTAAACTTAACTCCAACTTATGTGCAATTCCGGTGCAATGTCGCTACCTAACTTGGCGAGACTTAACTAGAACATTCATTAGTTAACTTAACTGGCAGATTAGTTAGCTACACCTGTCGTCCTATAAATTACTTGCTTTAACTTCATTTAACTTTAAACGCTTTGGGAATAGCTTGACTAATGCTATAACTAAGTAGAATATGGAACGCAACGCGTTGGCATTTTATGGTAACTATTGTAGGAGTTGAAACTAGAAAAAAAGCAGAAAAATCAATTTTTATTTCGGAAATATATTTCCGAATTGAGCCTAAAAAATATATTGTTTAAGAGTTTTTAGCCGCTCTACACCGACAACACGTTGCGACGCGGTAGTAGAAGGAAAAAAAATGTCATTTAATAAGTGGGCTTCTAGTTCCTATATTAAATAAAATATTTTATTCAATAAAAAATATGAGGTACATATTTTTTAAATTCGGGCATAGACCCACCACACATTCCCACCGCTGTAACTCCTGTAAGCCAGGATCAACAGCGGCGACCATTCACAACACTGGACAATGAAGTCCAGCGAGCCCGGGGGATGACTCTAATCTGTCTTGGAACCCGCAATGAATTAATCAAAGAAGATAGAAGGAGTAGGAAAACGAAATATCCGACTTCCCTCCATTGCAAACGGGATACAGCAATAAGAAGGAAAAAAACTTTTTTTTTTCATGTTTTTTTTCCTTCTTATTGCTGTCTCCCGTTTGTAATGGATGAGGTACATATTAACATAGGTACAAAAAACAACGAAAAAAGTAAATACAAACCCTATAAACAAAACACCTCATTTAAGGCCTCGCCTTGAGGCGCTGTACCCAGGAGGCTATCAGCATTCCCCCTCTGGATTGCTAGGCTCATCCGCTGCCGGAGGAAGCTATTTTGAGTTGGACTTTGATAACTGAAAGTCAATCCTAAAATCTAAATCAAGTGCCATGTCCGACAAACATTTGGCGAGATTTATAACGGAACAATATAAACTGGCGACTGCAGACGCGCCTGCCCGGGACGCGGACGGTTTAAACTTGTACTCGTTTCACGACACTGATACACTTCGCTTCGATTGGGATAACTTGGGGTGGGATCACACTGGGCATACGAAAATATGATAACAACTTTTGATACAGCAACTTAATATGCTGACGGTTTTTTAAGGGAACTAAACTGAACAACTTAAAAAAATAGCTGTTCCATTCTAAACTGCCCTGCCTACTTAAGGGGGGTGTTATTTTGTCTGTTTTCGAACCGGTATTTGATAACCAAATTATTACATTTAATATATATAGTTTAAATAACAGTTTAGATACATTCTTTCTGCAGTGAATCTAACAGTTGAAAACTCGATTCTATAAAATTTTCTCGATAGAAAAGAGGACTAAAGTAAGTTCGATTTCAGATTTATAACCGGTTTTACAAGAATCATCATACACCATTTCTTCTGAATATACCGTCATTTGAAAGGTAATTAATTATAGCGGCGATTCTATCCGATGGTTTTTACCAACCCAAGAGAAAAGATATTGATCAAAAATAAGTTCTTTTGCGATCTTGCTTTCTATTGAAGCGGGATGGCTAATTGCAAAAGTTTGCTTGTTAGAAAGAGACGCTTGCACTAGGGATACCTGGCCTTAACTCGACTCAAATGTTTGAAACAGCAGATTTTTTGTTTGCTCCCATAGTAAAAGTTGTTCAATTTGATGGGTAGACTACGTGGTTTAAAGGTTAATGATACTTTTCCTTACGTTATGCAACAATGGACCCTGAATTGTTGCATTGCAGTTTTATCGAAATGCGTCCCTTGTTGGGCGTCAATAATATAAATCCGTACAAATTGTACCTACAGGTAAACAAGTACTGTGCCAATAGCGAGGTTATCTCTAAAGACAATTATTTAGACTTGAGGCGTAATGAGGCACGCACTTTGGCTCAGTATATAATTTTTGTGATGTGATCGTTTTGCGTTATTATTGTTATGGACTCTAGTTTTCGGCTGCAACTCTTGCCCTCGTGGCAGTTTATGACCTTGGCCCGTAGTTTCGTAGGTCGTGGGTTCGATTTCCACCATCATTGTGAAAATCTTTTGTTGTTACATAAACCGTGCTGCCTCCGTGGTCTTATGGTTAAGAGAGCATTGGCTCTCGACACGGAGGTCGTGGGTTCGATTCCCACGGGGGACACCTAGTGAAATGTCACTTTGTGCGTTTTTCCCCAGTTGGTTAGGACATTGCAGGCTGAAATATAAATAGAAATAGAAAAATGATTCCGTGCTTCGGATGGCACGTTAAGCCGTTGGTCCCGGCTACTATCTCTGGTGGTAGTAGTCGTTACATAAAAACCACGTCAGAGGCCGTAAGGCGGTCTGAAAAAACTCTGACACCAGGGCTCTGCCCACACGATAAGAAGAACATAAACCGTTTCTTCATATATTTATCAAGTAAACAAAAGCAACAATGTTCAGTACACCCCCGCCCTAAGATATCACGGTTCGTTGATCGCGATTACTCTAGCCTCTAGCCGTATTCCCCCGACTATACTTGTGTTCGCTCGAGTACACTCCGAGGAAACTTCTATATTAGGAGGTAATAACTAGATTGGGAGATATTGTGTTATTTAGGAAAGTTTGAGGGAAGTATTGGAATGAGTTGATCCGATATGGATAGGGGTCCGTTTTGGGCACCGACTGGGGATAGAGGTTGAAACCTATCAGTCTATGCATGCCCCTAAACTAGAAGCTCAAGTCAATGGCACATTAGCCTGGTGGGTGTCTTGTCTATTCGGAAAAAAACAGCTCAAAGACAAAATTACATAAATAAGGTAGGTACTTATACAATGCTTGTGAAATGTCGTTTGCACTCTAGATTAGAGCGTAGCAACTGCAGAGAGACTTTGAAAAAAAACATGAACTGTTAGGTACCCAACTACACTGTATATGCTTTGGTTTTCGATTCTGAACATGCGGTTTTACGTAAAGCATAGTAACTAACATTAGTAATATTCATCATCTTACTGAGGATCTACGCTCTTTTCGGTTCTGTATTCGCCAATCTAGTGTATGGCAATAATTAATCATAAAAAATCGGAGGACAAGGAATTTAGGACCACAATGATGTTCATCCTTGTACCGAACTGAATATTAATTCATATTCATTAGTACCATCAACAAAACAATATTATTGATACTAATATAAAATCACAACCGCGTGCAAAAAAAAACCGGAGTGAACAAATCATTGTACCTAAGCACAAATTATAAAGAAAAAATAAAAACATTTTGTAATGAGGAAAATTGAGAGTACTTCTATACTATTATAAAACTGTAACATGAAGTTTGTCTGTACAATGAAGATATTAACAAAAAAAAGTTACGATATGGTTTTTAGGTGTCCCTGATTCCATTTTACCAATTTTTGGATTTTTTGTCTGTCTGTTTGTTTGTGTGTTTGTTTGTTTGTTTGTTTGTTTGGACGAGTATCACGCAAAAACTACTGAACCGATTTTGATGAAACTTTTTTTGTTTGATAGCTTATGATCTGACTTAAAATCTGGTATATAATTTGTGCGGAAGAAGTCGCGGGTTAACGCTCGTAATAATATAAAAATAAGAATTACATGTGGTGATGTGAAGAACATAAGAACTTGAACAATTTATAATTCGGAACCTACCGCTGACTTCATTGAATCGCGCACATACACAATTACACACCTACAAGCTCTGGTTTGATTCTTGTTGCAAGAAAGCCCGAGCAAGATACACAAAACCAACAAAGACACATGCCTTGTATGGCCTGGCTATGCCTGGCGTCGGGCATTAAGTTAGTAACTTCTTTTTCTGTCTCTACAAAGCACAATGTCATCAAATATAATCGGATTAAAGCAAGGATTACGCAGAATCAGAACTGAACGAATGGCTGCATTTCGCTATTGAATTTTAGACGCGGAACACAAAAGGGAAATGTTTGAAAGGTTTAGGTAGGTTGAACATTTTCGGAATTATTTATTAATTTATTTTATTTTATTTTTCAATTTTGGACACAAACAGTCTTAATAATAACAATAAATCTAAAACTAGTGAACAGATACCAGACTTGGAGGTCCCAAAAATTATTTTTACAGTTTTTATAAAACTACGTAGGTGTTTGGCTTAACATAAGTTTGATTTTAGTTTAAGGATTTACAGTTAGATATAGTTAAACAATTTTGGAATTATGGCTTTATTACAAGACCAGATCCGAAATGTCTAACTTCCTGCCGAATGCATTAAGTACAATACACTTAAGTACAGACGGCGACACATCAAGCTATACAAAACCAACATAAGCTGGCCGCGCCACTTTATAGGTTACGCGACCTACGCGCGGCTAGCTTATTTTGGTTTTGTATTCCTGGATGTGTCGCTGTCTGTACATATGGGCACAGAGTACTATAATTACTACCGTATACGGAGTTCCAAAATGTCAGTCGTTGTTTACTTTCGACCATCAAACTGAACAACTTTAAGTATGGGAGGGAAACTGAAATCGCTGAAAAATCTACTTAAATGTATAAAACAGGATTTTTATTATGCAATTTCTGGTTTGCTCCCATTAGTAAAAGTCGTGAACCACCCTTGAAAATTTGGATAAACCCATCCAATCACCCAGTATGTACGAGTAGGTGGGTACACGGAATAATTATAATAATTTTTATTTTCATGGAATTTTTTCAAAATGTTTTCTTTCCTGAACTTTTAATCCCGTATGATGCCAGAATCATTACCTTCCAGAAAGCAAAGTCGAGAATATATAGAACACACACGGTGACACCTCAAATCAAGCTACGCAAAACAAACATAAGCTGGCAGTGCGATGTTATACATTTCTCTACCTACGCGCGGCCAGCTTATTTTGGTTTTGCGTAGCTTGATGTGTCGCCGTGTGTGCACATACCAAATAATTTGAAGAAAAAAATAAACAACAGCTAAGTATATTATTTTAAAGCCCTCCAAGCAGAACATTATTCAGAATTATTCGACAAAAATCTTTTGCGTTCTTGAGAATAATAACTTAATTATCAAATCCGCACAGTCATCATAAAATAAAGGGAGTTTGGTTAAGGTTGGTCGTAAATCATCCTTCATTTTGCTTTAAATTAAAGGGTAATTGTTGTACTTTTTAATATTGAACAACATTGTACATGTTTTCTCAACTTTGTGTATTATTATGTCCGTGTGTACAATAAAGTGTTATAATAATAATAATAACATTCCCCAAGAAACGAAAGAAAGGAATTACGCGAAATAAAATTCTTTCCATCCAAAACAAATTCTGCGATTGTATGAAAAGTCCAAAACAATTTTTTGGAGTTCCACTTATATTCCTAGGGGAAAGTTATTCATTATCATGAGTACAATCAACCATTAAAGTATTGATGGTGTCTTAACTTACACCCTGTATAATTAGCACCGATTTGCTTATCACCTTGGTAAGCGACTATTCGGTTTTGCCCGCATCGGCCGCCGGCTTAACCCAGTCATTTTACGGTTTAAGCCGGCACTAATTTATATTTTATTTCGGTATAGTATTTAAGAGCCTTATTTAAAAAAAATTTAAGAGCCAAGCCAGAGCTTAGAAATGTACCAAAATTTAAAAAATATCACGTCAGCAACTGCCCCAAATTTAAAATTTAGCATTTATCTCGTTCTAAAAAAAGAATGGTAAATTTTTTTGCAAATGAAGGCTTTACTATTATACATTACTTCAAACATAGTGTTAATATTTTTGTCTACTTAGAAGGCTTTGAAAAATACATTCGTATTTTCTATTAAATATCAATTTTTTTAAATTTCAATGCCTATTTTATTGCTCTAAAATAATGTATATTGTTAAATCTAATTAAAATGAGTGCATTGGTATTAATATTATTAATTTAAAAGCCTTCTGGGAGATACAATTTTGATTTCTATGTTGCGTAGCGAATTTTTTTTTAATATGTTTTCAGACAGTCTTTTTGTCACTAAATGGTGCCGGTTACAGTTTAAAAGTCCAATTTATATTTACTCCCCACTCCTCCTAACAAAACTCCGTAAAATGACTGGGCTAGCTCTCCGTCATATCGTAGCGAGATAAAATATTTTCAAGTCTAATCAATAAGTTTTTAAACACAAAACGTTTCATCAAAATCATGCGCAGATAGAAAAGATCTTGCGCAGTGCCTCGGACAAACAAACTGACGAAAAATAAATTAAACGGTTATTTGTAGTCAGATACAACACAACACCATATAGACTAAGAGATAAGTGTACTTTTTGCAACCATCAGCTGCAAGGCTGATTTAGTGTTTATGAGGTGTAGAGCATCTCTGTGATAGGGATGGACCAGGTCTGCCTGCATAACTCCAGTCGGTTTAGAAGTTACTGATGTTTAAAGGTCAGCAAAAAATTAACGATCAGCTGCAAGGCTGATCGTATAATAGTATTGTAGTAGGCGCTGTAGCTATGTGAACAGTACTAAAACTGACATGGTTCATCAATCGGTTTAGGAGATACAGCCGTTCAAAGGTCCGACCTTTGAACGGCTGTATCTCCTAATCCGACTAGCAGTTCATGCCAGGTTTTGTACTGTTCACATAGCTACAGTGCACACTACAATAATATCATACGATCAGCCTTGCAGCTGATCGTAAATTTTTTACCAACCTTCAAACATCAGTAACTTCTGAACCGACTGGAGTTATGCAGGTAGACCTAGTTCATCCCCATCACAGAGATGATATCTTCAATGTACATATACACTTCTACTTGGTAACACCGCCTACCTTTCTTCGTTCACCGTTTCCTCTACCCTAAGGTTGTCTGGAAGAAATCGCTCCTTAGCGATAAGACCGCCTTATTTTGTGCCTCTTGTATATCTCTGTATTTTACTGTTTATGTTTTGGTGTGAAATACAGTATATTTGATTGATTGATTGACTTCTGTTACAGTTTTTATGATAGTGTAGATTATATTTCCTAAGCTATACAACGTGTTAATGAATTAACGCAAAACTAGAAAGTAGTTTGTTTAGAATCGAGAGCAGAATCGAATATCATGGTTTGAACATGGGTAATTTTTTTCAAAACATTAAATAATTTTTTTGTAAAATTTAAAATTTTCTGAACCCGATGTCAACCCACCGCACGGGCACACTCACCCTACTTACTACCAAAACAAGATTATTAAAATGTATCCATGAGTACGTTAGCGCTTTCATTCATTGCTGAAATGATAACAAATCATTTTTGCCCCAAAACATAAAATGCGAATAACTTTAAATTTTAACTATCAAAATAATGAAATTATTGTTTCAATCTAATTATTTTATTATATATCAGTTGGGGTGTATGAGGTTTTGCGCTAATTTGTTAACACGTTGTATAATATAAACCGCAACGCGTGAGACTCTGGTTTTTTTATTCCGTTCTATAATTATGCACAGTCACGATTTCCATACCTAGCACAATGATACAAGATACGGGCTTATGTAAAGCTAAGCTTGCGTAACGGGGTACCTCATAAAAAGTACATTGCACTTACAACTAGAGTGTTTTACTGTTAGGGTTAACTCGCTCGTGTAATTTGACTATAAACTAACTAGAAAAATACTAAGATTCTTTGAGCCAAGCTTAGATAAAAGTAGAAAGGAGAACACGCGGCTTAAAAATATTCAGTGTTAAATAAAATACGTAATACGGACCTGCTAGTGAGCAATAATGATAAGCAAAATCTATTTTTTTTTCCTTTTCAGACAAAATGATGAAATGATTCCGTGCTTCGGATGGCTCGTTAAGCTGTTGGTCCCTGCTACTATCTCTGGTGGTAGTAGTCGTTACATAAAAACCACGTCAGAGGCCGTAAGGCGGTCTGAAAAAACTCGGACACCAGGGCTCTGCCCACACGATAAGAAGAAAGAAGATCTATTTTTTTTTTGTTTTTCTGTAGACTGCACTATGACTGTGATACAGAGGGTCAACTATACATATTCTAGACTCGTAGAGCATCCTCCTTTCTTGGTTATGTCCACAGACCACAAAAACTAAAGAGAGATGTCAAAAGTGGCCGGGTCAGTGTCGCAGCAATATGCGCAAAAACACACATTGTTCGCGACAGTCAGGATTCAATATATTATGAGGCTGAAAGCCAGTCGAGATATTATGTGTAAATAGTTTACAATGCTTGCGTAGTACTAAATATTATTCGAACGTTGAGTTGACGTAACCTCAGGGTTAAAAGCTCCAAAAAAAAACAAAAGAATGAAAAAAAAAACGTTGAGTTTTGATACCACAATGGATAATGAGCATTTTCAAGTTAACAAAATACTTTCTATCGCGTGGTGTTGGTGGTAATGCGACACTAAGGTTTCGTACTCAGCGCGTTGGTTGGCATCTCTCTAGATCTCTATGGTCTTAGGTTTTATAGTCTGTTTTATCGTATAAATGTACTTTTAATTAAAAGAAAACTGTTAAATGATCGCATTTACGTATTGGGATGTAAAACATAAAGTTGGCTAGTCATTCATCATACCGATCTTATTAGGTAAGCGTTTTATTATTATTTGGTGATTCAATTTAGGTGACAGATCTACTATTTTAGGAACAAATATTATTTATTAGGTCACTGAAAATGCATTTATTAGGTAATTGATAAAATCATACCCATTTTTTTCGTGATTTCGTCCTTCTTCCTATAAAGAAAGTTGTTCAGTTTGATAGTCTGATCAAACCTACAACATATAAGGTCTAACAAAACTAGCTGAAACTATTAAAAGGGGATGATCAGACCATCAAACTGAACAACTTTCTGTATGGGACCAATATCAAAATCGCGAAAAAAAAACAGCTGTTCCATACAAACGTAACCGACCTAAATGTATGGGACAGCAGATTTTTTTTTGCGATTTAGATATTGGTCCCATAGAGAAAGTTGTTCAGTTTGATGGACTGATCATCCCCTTAAAATAGTTACACCTAATTTTGTTAGACCTTACATTAAGATGGACCCTGCGTATACCGAAGGATACCTCTAATAATAAAAAAGCTTCAGCGTGCGGTGGCAATATAAAACTAAAAATATAATCTATACGTCAATCTATTTCAGAAACCGCCTGTCCATCCGGCCCGCCGTCCGGCCCGGACGTGAAACTTTAATAACCAGTATTAACCGGACTCTATAAATGGTTATTTTTGCACTCCATTGAAAACTGTCTTGTTTCGATAAACTCCGTTAAAATAACATGAAGAACGAACAAAATTATCATTATGATTTATCGTTATCATATCCGATTTTGACTGGTTTTGAGTACCTGCATAGAAAAAATCAGTCAGGCACGTACGATGTTTTTAAGAGCGAGTGCATGCGCTAAATACAGATGCACTCTCTCGTCTTTACCAGAATGAATCTGATGGAATAGAAAACCAATCCTGTTAGGTGGTAATTTAAAAAAAATTCTGTAATTCTGTTGAGGCGATTTTGTTCAGAAATATTAGGAGGCAAGTCAACTTTGCTATCAATGGTTGCAGGTTTAGCAAGCGCCACCATGATATTCAGAAACTATTTTGATGGAGGTACTTATAAAGCTCATTGCTTGTCCACAGGTATGGTGGTCAACGGATTCGTGAATGTGGTGATCACAACCATAGAGAAGAGGTTCGGACTCCGCTCCATGCAGACCGGCGTCATAGCAGGCGGGTAAGTTCGGGAGTAACACGACGTGTACATTAGTAACACGATTAGTCCAAGTAACACGGTCGTGGTGCACGTTGAATAAAAAAAATTCTAACGCTGCATTTTCTACATTATAATTACATAGATGTACAAATGTTGATTTTTCTTTTACTTCTTCTTTGGGGTAAACAATTGCATTGTACCCATGATAAATCAAATCAAATCAAATAATTTATTTCAGACAAGATGTACATATAGTGTTAGTATACATTTATCTTACAGCTAGTGTTAGTAACAAAACATTGTATTTTATTGTATTTCAAAAACCCGGCATGGAGCTTCACCCAGTGATGCAACAGCGGGGAGTCCCACCGGTCTTTGAACACGCTCAGGCCCTGTACCCGGACTTTCGATGTTCGATATATCGCCACTGTTTCGGTCCTAACTTCATTGTAATAGAGTTGACATTGTAACAAAAACGTTCACGCAATTGCGAAGTTCGAATGTGCGGGTAGAGGCCCAGGAGACCGCTAGAGCTGGCTCGGAGCCTGCCCAAACGATCAGCTTTCCCTAAGAAACCAAAAGGAAATATAAAAAAAAAATCACTTTCCATACTAAATGCAATCAGCTGATCGAATGTTTGTATCAAAAGTCGATTTTTTTTGCTAATTGCTTAGGGAAAGTTGATCAGTATCATGGGTACAAATCACCCCTTTAAACCCTAACATCCTGTATTGTCATTTCTTCGGGAATTTGATGTCTTCGTTATTGATTTGGGAGACACGCGGTTTTCCATTTTGCATCCAAGTTAATATAAATTAATATACCTACATTTCTAAAATACAATGATGACGGTGTCCTCCACGACGTATCCACTGTCCGATAAAAAGGGACAGACTCCCTAACTGTCATACTGGACTGGACCAAAATTGGCACTACTGACGAAATGTATATATTTTGAATTTGGTAAGTATACCATTAAGAATATCTCCGGCGTCCTCAGATAATACAGTTGTGATCATTTGCTATGCTAGACTCAAAACTATCTCATTCTTCCAGCTACGATATGGCGTCCTTCGCGTGCCTGGCTCCCGTCACTTACCTCGGGGGCCGGACCGGGTCCTCGAAGCCCCGCTGGCTGGGCTGGGGAGTACTCCTCATGGGCATGGGCTCGTTGCTCTTTGCTCTGCCACACTTCCTCGTCTCCCCTTACAGGATAGCGGGGGATGAGCCTGACGATCTCTGTCTACAAAATCGTACCATGGTTAGTGTTGTTGTTTTTCTTTTAGATTTATGTTTAAAGCTTTGTTAAGTTCTTGTTTGAACTTTTGTTAATACTAGGATACGAAGATATTAAACTGCATACAACAAAGGAATAAAAGGTGTTAAAATATCTCACGCAAAAACAAAATAAACTACTTATATAGGGTGTAGATGCGTTGTATATTTTAGAGGATCTTTAAGAGATTAGACCAACAAACTGAATGAAAATTAGCTATTGACAATTTGAAATTTTCTATGGAAAACCTTATTTTTTTCGCTATTTCGCAATATCGGCCCTGAAGTGCTATTTTTGAATCGTGAGATTCAAAATCATGATCGAATGATGCATAATCTCCCTAGTTCACATCTTCTATTGCTGAATTCAACGTGTGACTTTCAAAAATCGCACTCATGATATAAAAGTGTTTAGTTTTATGGCGCCTCCCAAAGCATGTAATAATGCATTTTAGTTTTAACATTTTAAAAGTAATAAAAAAATTCCAACCTACCTGTAATGTTATCCCCTAGTCCAGTCTCCGGTGCGAAGGCAGCAACACGTCGGAGGGCGGCGCGTGGGCCGTGGGCATCTTCGTGCTCGCGCAGCTGCTGCACGGCGCAGGCGCAACGCCACTCTTCACCCTCGGGGTCACCTTCATCGACGAGAATGTCTCCAAGAAGATGTCCTCCGTTTATTTGGGTGAGTTGGTTTTACATTTGCGCCTACAGTCCTAAATCGCGCTGTCAAAGTCATCAATCTAACCGCTAAGAAGCTTTTAAGTGGTTCAAAGCATCTCGTCTACATCAGAACCTGTCTTTACCTACTTGTGGTCCTCCTGGGATAATCCATCCATAGATTACCTACTTAACAAATAAATCGTTATTTTTGTTATTGTATATCAATGGGTTTTATTTATATGGGATCACCTGTTTTTGAAAGGTTTTATACCTCTATAGGTCATCATCATCATCTTCCTAGCTGCTCTCCCACTGGATGGCATGGTCTGCTTTCCTAGTCTATTTCTTCCACTTCGCTCTATCTTGAACATCGTCAATGAAGAGCTGGCAGCTGTCCATTTCCTTCTTTACAACATCAGACCATATGACTTTTGGCCTCTACGCCACGTTGAACTGGTAGGGTAAAGTCCACTGCTTTGTTGCCAATAAACCTATTCAAATGGTCTTCTTTCTGCATGACCAAATCATCTTTTTTTTTTTGTGTGTTTTTATCTGCCTTCAGTCGAAAGACTATAATCAGATGTGTTGAAAGATTTACTGGCTTTTAAGAGTGGCAGGGCCAGCGCCCTACCCTCTTTTAGTTCGGGAGCACATGACTCCGCTTCAACCTTTTAGTGTTGCTGGCTGTCAGCAGCGAGTTGGCGAGCTTGTTTGGGTGACTTCTTAACCGCTCTTTGTATTTTAGTTTGTGCCGCTCTATTTCTTGGAGAACGGTAGGTATTTCCAGGTGTTCGTGGATTTCGGATTTGCGAGAGAACCAGGGAGCATTGGCAATGGTCCTGCCTAGCTAGCATGCCACCCACGACAAAGCGTTTAATCGAGAAAAACGTCATGCGCGCTCTTTCTGGCCTACGTAAAATAATAAAGATGGAGGCACATCTCGATTTTTGTCGTTTTCTCGGGGGTGGCATGCTAGCTAGGCTGAGTATGTTGTTAACCCCAAAATCATCTAAGTAGATTTTCTTGAGTTTTATCAGCTACGTCGCGGACTCCGAGACTGCTTGTTCTGCTTGTTCTGTCGTATCTCATAACCCCGCACATCCAGCGTAACATTTTCATCTCAGCGACTTGAATGGTTTGGACTTGCCGTTCAGTGGTTGCCTTTCATTCTTATGAACATCTTTTTATCGCAGGTTACACCTCTATAGGTATCTATAATAAACGATTTAGGTAGGTATAGCGTTTATCTACGGTGTTGATTAAGGAGGCTGAGTAGTCGATTTCAAATTATCGACCAAAGAACGAGAAGGCACATTATCATCAGCGTTTAAAAAACTTGTAATATTTACACATTCATGTTTACCTCATGGTATCTAAATCTAATTCTTTCCGTATTTCGTACTGAATCACATGTGTCGTTGTTTTATAAAACAGTAGGTAATAAAACAGTAGGCAGTAGAGCCATTCCCGTTAATGTACGGGTCCAATATTATATAAGTCACTAACAGCTTCACTCAGAAGGAGTTCACTCTCGTCGTAAACACAAGAAACCACTCCGGAAGCTATTATATTATTATGAAACTTACTGAATTAACGTTCTGCTTCACCCTTTATGAAAACGCTAATTTAAATATGGAACTTTGGATGTATGAAAGAGTGTGATGTAAAGATGGTTTCGGGCACCAATCAAACTACGACTCTTTTTCAGGGTTTTTATTCAGAGTTTTATTCAACAGTTTTTTATTTTTATGTCTTGAAGCGATACGACTTGTGCACGTAGAAAGTCAGAAGCAATAACAATTAATAATCTTCCATACGAGTAGCTCATGTTAATTTAGTTACTTCAAAACGTGGCTGCTTCAGACCATCAAACAGAATTTCACTATGGAACCAAAATTGAAATCGCATAAAAACCCAGCTGTTCCATAGAAAAAATCGCAACTCGACCGACATGAATGGAACAGCAGATTTTGTTTGTCAAGATTTCTATTTTGGCTCCACCTTGAAAGTTATTCAGTTTGATGGTCAGGAGCACCCAGTCCAAAATGTAACGCACTTAATTTTATACCCTGTATATATTTGTTTAATGTGATATAGCTGAATTTATTACCATGTTACCTAAACGACAATAACCATGCGACAATTGGAAATTAAAACTTAATTACCTGCCTAACATGAAACATAACATAACATAACATAAATATTCTTTACATAAAATACCTATCTAAAAAAAATAGCAGGGAGTGCACCTCCTGAACTCAAGATTTTATGGAACCATTTTGTCCGAAAGGGTTTATCTATTATTTGATCGTATTATCGAAAGCCAATGTACGAAATAGACATTAAACTGGATGCAATTATTCGAGTAGCGACGGAAATGCATTTAGACGCATCTTCCGATGGATTTGCAACACTGCGTGTCCTGCGATTAGCTAATTGTTAATTAAGGTTCCGGCAGCTGAAACGTTTTAATGCAAAGTGATCGTCCAAACAAACATGGCGTTCGGTTGAGACAATCCAAAAAAATAGTTGGACAACTTTTCTGCTTACAAATACAAACAATATACAGGGTGAAATTGATATCATTAGCATCCTTATTTTAAACGAAGTGTTTACCCACCGAACTGAACAACTTTTACTAAACCAATTATTCAGAATCTGAATATTTGTGGTTTTTTCAGTCTTTATAAAGCAAAAGGCTGTATAATTGAAAATGACTAAGCTCTCTTATAGCGGTTTAAGCGCATGGGAGCAAACCGATCGGAGCAAAGAAAAATCAGCTGTTGCATACATTTGAGTCGCGAACTCGCGCGTCGAGATTGCAGTTTAGTATGCAGCTTATTTACTCAGATCGATTTGCTCTTATAGTAAAAGTTGTTCAGTTTGATGGATAGACTCTTAGTTTAAAAGGATGTTAATGATATCAATTTCACCCTGTATGATTCAATTAAATTCATTTTTATTTTGTGTCAGATCATCACCATCCTAGCTTAAGGTGGTTTCAGTCCATACAAAAGTTTGACGCACAATACGTGTAGACGGAATTAACAAAAGTTATATTTTATATATGGAGAAATAGTTTAGAAAATCTCATAAAAAGGCTGAAAGTCACCCAAAGAGCAATGGAGAGGGCTATGCTCGGAGTTTCCCTGCGAGATCGAATCAGAAATGAAGAGATCCGCAGAAGAACCAGAGTAACTGACATAGCCCAAAGAATTGCTAAATTAAAGTGGCAGTGGGCGGGGCACATTGCTCGCAGAACCGATGGCCGATGGGGCCAAAAAGTTCTCGAGTGGCGACCACGTACCGGAAAGCGCAGCGTGGGTAGGCCCCGCACACGGTGGACCGACGACCTTGTGAAGGCGGCGGGAACCCGTTGGATGAGGGCAGCGCAGGATCGGTCGTTATGGCGATCCTTGGGGGAGGCCTATGTCCAGCAGTGGACGTCCATCGGCTGAGATGATGATGATGATGATGATGAAAAATTTCAAAGCTTTATATCTTCGTAATTATTTTATAAATTGCAAATGTTATTCGTGACGCGGCATCTAGATTTTCTAAACTATTTTTCCATATATACAAAGTTACTTATATTAATACCGTCTACGCGTATTGTGCGACAAAATTTTGTATAAAATTGACCCCTCTGCAACCGCCTTAACCTATTGTAAGACAAAATATTACCAACGTGTATTTATTTTGGATACTCGATTTTGACGGGTTAAAATGGTAAAAGATACAGCGAACATTTTATTTACATGAACTAAATGGAAAATGTAAATTTGCAAAACATGCAAATTTTCATAAATATGTACACCTACATACTTCAAAAGTAGGTATATCGATCGACTAAACATACCTAGCACACATATAGGTACATGACCTGGATTTTTTATTCACCGACCAATTTCGATGCACGAAAGTGCAAGAATCTGGTTCACCATTCACATATTATAAATTTACAATTGTATTCCGTATCGGTGCAGTCAGAAACCTTTATTAAAACAGGTACCTACAGTTAGAACAGAAACCTAATATAAAATGCTTGTAAACAAATAGCCTAACAGAAAACAGTACGGATTCGAAGGAGGGACGGCCATTAGGAGCGGTTTACACCGTACCGTGTGAAGAGCCCTTAGGGAGAGCGATGTATGCTCTCGAGGTATCGAGATATAGGGCCGGTGGTATACTGCATGCGTTTGTAATGCTATGATATATTGAGTTATTCATATAGGGTCCTTCTTAATATGCTGACACTTTTTTAAGGGATGACCCGGTTGGTGTAATGGTTACCACGCCGGACTGCCAAACCAGGGTCCTGGGTTCGAATCCCGGTTCGGTCATGGATGTTTATTTATGTTTGTGCCGATGTTGTATTATGGTTTCCATAATAAACAGCCTATAATGCTTGCTTGGGATCATTACATTGTAGGTATGTGCCTGTGAGCGTTATTTTTTAAGGGGCTGATCAGACCGTCAAACTGAACCACTTTCTCTATGGCACCAAGGTCGAAATCGCGAAAAAATCTGCTGTTAAGCAGTCCTACCTGACCAAAATGTATGGGAAAGCAGATTTTTTTTCGCGATTCTGATGTTGGTCCCTTAGAGAAAGTTGTTCAGCTTGATCGTCTGGTCATCCCCTTAAAAAACTGTCAGCATATTAAGAAGGACCCTGTATGTTGCAGCCATGTTTTGGTGTTTTGGCGGTTGCAGAGGGGTCAATTTTATACAAAACTTTGACGCACAATACTCGTAGACGGTATTAATATAATTAACTAACTTAACTTTGTATATATGGAAAAATAGTTAAGAAAATCTAGATGCCGCGTAACAAATAACATTTGCAATTTATAAAATAATTACGAAGATATAAAGCGTTGAAATTTTTCATACGAAATTTTAAAAGCTTTATATCTTCGTAGTAATATTATAAATTGCAAATGTTATTTGTGACGCGGCAACTAGATTTTCTAAACTATTTTTCTATATATAAAATATTACTTTTATTAATTCCGTCTACACGTATTGTGCGTCAAACGTTTGTATGGACTGAAACCACCTTAAAAAAGATTGAAAAATTGGATATTTGACTACATACAATATATTTTATTTTTATCTTCTCAATAAAAAGCATAGCATAGCATAGCATAGCATATGCTCACGACTATATTCCCCGAGGGGGTAGTCAGAGATATTCTGAAAGTTCAGAACATCCACGTTTCACTAGTAGTACCGAAACTCTGTCCAGTGTGACGGGGAGTGAGCCCGTCGCCACTTATAATGGACAGTAGATACAATACATGCCTCGATATTGAAGCATGCAGGTTTCCTCACGATGTTTTCCTTCACCGAAAAGCCAGTGGTGTTACAAACAAAAAAAAAAGGTTAGAAAATAACGCTGAACTCCCATTTTCATTGCGTTTTTAGCTGGAATACTATTTTTAATAACAAAATAAACTTTAATGTGTAATGAAATGTTGATGACGTCACAACTCATTATATAGTACAAATGCTCATACAAAGCGCACATTTTGACGTCGGATAAAGAGTAGCTGATTTGACTAGTTGTCAAGTAGCCAATTCAGTACGAAATGTACTCAAACCCATAGGTAACCTGACTAAATCCTATAACCTGCTTAAATACCATGTTTTGGAAGGTTGCTGGTTCCAGTTTCGTTTTCCACAGAGTTTTCTGTCTACCTATGTAATGTGATGTCAACAGTAAGTGTTTCTGTAGGTACATTGAAGATATTTACAATAACAATTTATGGTGTAGGACTGTAGGTAGTTATTGATTATCCTGTTCGCCGACGATGCTGCTTTCGTAGCCGAATCTCCTCTCGAGCTCCAATCCCAGCTGGGCAAATTTGCTTCCGCATGCTCTCTCTTCTCCATGTCCATAAATGCTAAAAAGACCGTTGTGCTGGCACAGGGAATTGGCTCTACTCCAGTGATCCTGTTAGACGGGTCACCCTTGGAGGCAGTCGATCGGTTTTGCTATCTCGGGTCGACCGTTTCGAGCAATCTCTCACTGGACGTGGAGATTGGTTCTCGCATCGGCAAGGCGGCCACGACGTTTGGAAAATTCAGTGCAAGAGTATGGGACAATAAACACCTAACAACTAAGACAAAGATGGGCGTGTATCAGACATGCATCTTGAGTGTACTCTTGTACGGAGCTGAGACCTGGACGTCGTATGCAAAACAGGAGAGGCGGCTAAACGCATTCCATATGCGCTGCCTTCGGAGTATCTTGGGAATACGTTGGCAGGACAGGGTGACAAACGAGAGGGTACTTCAGGTTGCACAGCTGCCTAGTATCACGGCTCTTCTTAAGGAGAGGCGGCTTAGATGGCTGGGGCACGTACACCGTATGGAGGCCTCTCGTTTGCCAAGGCGCATCCTTCTTGGTGAGGTCGCACATAGGAAGAGGCCAGTCGGAAGACCCGTGCTGCGATTTAAGGATTGCGTCAAGAGGGACCTAACCTCTTTCGGAATCGGCCACGCAAATTGGGAAGAGCTCGCGGAAAATAGAGGAGGGTGGAGAGGGAAGACAAGAGATGGACGGACTACTTATGACGAGGCCTGGTTTGCACACCTGGCAGAGAAACGTGACAAAAGGCATAATGCTGTCACAATCCCACCTCTGTCCACCGGCGGCGTACGGTTCTATTGTGGAGGCTGCGGACGTGTATGCGGCTCTCGTATAGGACTTTACAGCCATGAGAAAAAGTGCCTCTCCAAAAACACTGATTAAACCATCTGCAACAGATGTAAAGGCCGATGATGAACTCTAAAACACCGATTTTGGCATAAAATCTAGCATAAGATAAAGTTAAAAATGTGCGTTTCATTGTAGACCAAAATGTAAGTCTCATTGATATCTTTTGTATGTAAATCTGAAAAATCACTTTTCAACTTTCAATGCAGTCAGTCTTTAACTCTTAACACTTTTGTTTCGTCTTGAGTTTAGGTACACACGGCGACACATCAAGCAATACAAAACCAATATAAGCTGGCCGTGAGATGTTATACGTAATGTAACATACGCGAGGCCAGCTTATGTTGGTTTTGTATAGCTTTGTGTGTCGCCGTGTGTACATCTTGCTTGGGTCCCCTAAAGTTACCATTGAAGAGCGGAGTGCGGGTATCCGAAGATAGTGAGGGGCAGGGAGAGAGAGTGGCCGTTCTTAACCTAAAATATACTATTATTAAATCTGTGGTATTATAGGTAAGGCGTCAACCATAAAGTACTTAAATAAATTAGTATAGGTGTACTATTTTTCGCATGCCAGCAAATACTGTCCCACAAGCCTTATTTCCCTCCGCAGCGGCTTTTAACTGTGAAAACACAGGGACCCCGATAGGTTCCATAAGAAATGTGATACTTTGCCAGGTTTTACACTTCTACTGCTATTCGTAGTCCCTGAGATTTTAGTGTAAAAGGGTATGAACATTATTGATGTTAGGTATTTTGAGAGTTTAAAGCAGCTTCGGATGAAACATTGTAATAGCATTTTCAGGAAAAACATCGTAAGTGCCAAAAAATGCCCGAAATACATTTTTAACATAAAATTTTTGTTATATTGCATTTATTATCTTATACTCATTAGCAACGCACCACATTGTAGGGTTAGCATTAGCATACCACGCACGACAAAGCGACAAACCGATAAAACCGTTATGCTCGCTTTTCTATACGCTAAGTAACAATAGACAGAGGCATATCTCTATTTTTGTCGCTTTCTCGGGGGTGACATGCTAGGCCCTACTAGTGAAATGTGGATATTCTGAATGTGGTTGGTATTAGCATATCTGGACTAGGTACCCTCTTTCCCTCGGAGTAGGTATATATTCGTAAGCATACGTTCATGCAAAACTGTTGCTTTCAGGAGTGTACTACACGATGGCTGTGATGGGACCAGCCATGGGATACGTCCTCGGAGGTCAGATGCTGAAGATCTACACGGACTTCGTGACAGTCGACTCTGAGGCGTAAGTTTACAAATATAGAGCCGAGTATCGTGTAACGGGGATGATAATTTTCAAAACAGCACTAAAACGGTCACCCATCCAAAGACTGACCGAACCGCGCTTTGCTTAACTACGATGTTAAATGGGTGCCTTTAAGGGGTGCTTCAGACTATCAAACTGAACAACTTTACTATGGGATCAATATTGAAATCGTGAAAACGCATTTAAGTAATACTAACACACTGTAGGTATACAGGGTGTAAGTGACAGCCAAGCAAATACTGAAATGGTGAACTCAGACCATCAAACTGGACAACTTTCAATATGGAGCCTCAGGAAACGCGAAAAAAAATCAGCTATCCCATACAAAACTGTTGTACCGACCGACCCGACTACAATGTATGGGACAGTTGTTCAGTTTGATGGCCTGAGTTCACCGTTTCAGTGTTTGCTAGGCTGTCACTTACAACCTGTATTTTTATAAAAGGAAAATGTTAAATTCTCAACATTATAATATTTATTTCACAAAAAGTGGACATGAAAATAAAAAAAAACACACTAAAAGGCCAAGAAACCTCACAAAGGTCCACGAGACATAACTTTTTAATATTTCATCAAGGCAACGACACCGCGCCATTCAGCCACGCAACATGCTTTCATCTCATTGTGCCCCAACTTTTCAGCCAAATTAATTCCACAGCCATACTTGCGTGGCTTCTGAAACGAAATATGATTTTCCGAGGGATGAATTTTCAAACGCGAGTGTTCTGATACGGCTTCCCATTTTATAGCATAGTATATACTTTTTCGAGTAGGTTCGTTGGTAGGTATGAAATAGGAAGTACATTGATCATTTGTAAAGAGATCTCAAAAGTGTAAAGTCATTATAAAGTAGTAGGTAGGTAAAGGTAGGTATACACTTATGGCGCGGAGTGCCAAAAGTCGTTTTACAAGCTTTTTTAATTATTAAATTTTTAACGCGTTGACGACCATTTATGAATTTCTTCGTTTACCTGTCACTTACTACTACTAGTTAGATAAACTCAAATAGAGATTGTAACTAGTACCTACCAGTAGAGATGTATGTATTGTATGTTTATTTATCTATTAAAGATGTTGTGTTTTAGAAAGCAATCTAAAAAATATTGAAAGAAAATGAAGAATGACAAATTTGGATCCAGCCACTTTTTACGAAAATTAAAAGCCGAAAAATTAAGGCATTTTAAAAAAAAACTTTCACACCTTCCTTAGTCCGGATTCAAAAGTAGGAATTACTAGTAAATAGACATATCATCCAAAAAGCAGTAGCAAAACGCAACCACGACAGGAGTGCGATTTTTGAATCTTATACGTTGAACTCAGCAAATGAAAATGTATGGAGATACGCCTCTTTTTACTGCTGATTTGACTTTCATAAATCGCACTCCTGTAGCAAGATTTTTGAAAGTCACATCAGCAGTAGAAAGATGCATATCTTCATAGTAATTTTGACATTTTCAACTGCTGAGCTCAGCGAATGAGTTTCAAAAATCGCTTTCCAGCTATTTTTAACTAATATTATCACTGAGGTATTTTTTGTCGATACGGAACGTATTTGGCTTGGTTGAACTGATAGTGTGTGTGATTTCGTTTTCTTCCATTATCATAATATGAATGCGTTGAAGATTGAGTGGACTATCCTAATAAGAAAGATTATGAGTTGCACACACTTGATACAAAAGGTATCATAAGGAGAAATACCTTTCCCTCAACTTCTACAGGTTACAACCAATCTACTTTTTTGTTAGTTTTGTTTCACTCTACACATACCTATTACTAAGTTTCATTTATGTACGGGACCTCTTAAGTCTTGGTCTCACATTACATGGCCGTCCGCCAAACTTCTTTAAAAATAGTTTATTCAAAGAAACAGTACTCGTAATAGCAGTGTTTTACACTTTTGCACTGAAAATTGTTAAGTAGGTACCTTCTTAAAACAAAAAGTGGGTCGTGCGTGTCTTCGATGGTTTGTTTTCTGCCTCCGCTTCGTTCAGACCTTCCTAGTAAAAGGCAAATTGTACACATTGATTTCATAAGTGGTTTCTCTCTCCAATTTTGTTAAAGCAACGGAACAATATTGTACAATAGAACTGCTTATCTTCCCTTTTATTCTAATTCATTAAAGAGTCGATCGTATTTTGTTTTCTTAAGGGACATTTCACACGAAACTATTTAAATCGCTGCGCGAAAAATAACAGAACGATTTTTTTTATTTGGTTCGTTTTGTTACGTTTATGTTCTCAAATCATGGTGTTGTCATGTCGTGAGCTTAGTCGCGCGATTGCATATCGCGCAGTCTATTGGAATAATCACTAGTGAGACCCAACACAGTTGTTTTTATTGTGTCGTTATGAAACGGAAAAAAAAACATTTGTTTGAAATCTAGTTACCATATCTATACTATTATAAAACTGTGACAGGAAGATATTAACAAAAAAAAAGTTACGATATGGTTTTTAGGTGTCCCTGATTCCATTTCACCAATTTTTGGATTTTTTGTCTGTCTGTTTGTGTGTGTGTTTGTTTGGGTGTTTGTTTGTTTGTTTGTTTGAACGAGTATCACGCAAAAACTACTGAACCGATTTTGATGAAATTTTTTTTGTTTGATAGCTTATGATCTGACTTAAAATCTGGTATATAATTTGTGCGGACGAAGTCGCGGGTTAACGCTCGTTATGAATAAAGTTGGCTCCATAGTGAAAGTTGTTTAGTTTGATGGTCTGAAGCACCCCCTTACGTATTACTAGGGTGTTTTGTTCCACCATGTAGAATGTCTGTGCAGGGAAATGACCGGTTGTAGAAATGGCCGTGCGGGGAAAGGTCCGTTCGGGAATATGCCCGTTCGGGGAAATGGTCGTTCGGGGAAATGGCCGTTCGGGGAAAAGGACGAATCCGGGAAATGGACGTTCAGGTGTACAGTGGACGTTCGGGGAAAAGGACGTAACCGACCTGATCCATACACTGACAACTCATATTGCTAATGTACAACTACACGCATCTCATAAGGAATAGTTGGTAGGTTGTAACTAAGTTTCTCGAATGTCCATTCAGTATGGTAAAGTAACCTATGCGACTAAAATCGCCAGTGTGAAACCACTCCAAGCTATATTCCGCTTTAGAAACACACCGCGGTTCGGTGGCCAGTTCAGTGTTTGGATGGTTGTCTAAACAGTTGAATTAGCATATGAAAACGATTTAATGTATTCGGGAGCTATATGATAATGGAGAACCTGCTTGTTCGAGATTGGGTTAACGCCTGAGAAAATTGTTTTAGCAATTCTGTACGGTTGGCTGTACATTACATTGTTCGCTCATAGATTGGCAGGGGTTCTAAGATTTTCATTACAGAAATGGAAAAATATGCTCAGGTAACACTATAGGGCGTAAACATAATATAGAGGGCGCTTCAAACTGAACAATTTTCACTATGGGAACATTATTAAAATCGCGAGAATAAAAATTGGTTGTTCCCTATAAAATATCAATAGGTAGTACTCGACGATCGAAATGTATGGAATAAATGTTTTTTTTGTGATGTCAATGTTGGTCCACGTTGTTGTCCTTGTTGATAAAAGTTGCTGAATTTGATGTATGGTTTGTTCATCCATGTTTTAGGGTATTGTAACGCATTTAAGTTTACACCCTATACCCCTACGGCCTACACCTACACCACAGCCTACACCCTACCCATCAAACTGAACAACTTTATATGGGAGCCGATCAGAGCAACAAAAATAACTCTGCTGCTGCATACATTTGAGTCGTATTTGGAGTTTAGTATGGAACAGCAGATTTTTTATGCTTTGAGAGGTTTGATAAATCCAACCACTTTTGTTGATGTCTGACTGTAGCTACAAATGAAATACATTTAGTCAACAAACGCTAAAACCTCTGTCCACAGAATAGGTATAACTCCAGTGAGCTCAGTGTGGATCGGGGCGTGGTGGGTGGGCTTCATATTCGCGGCGATGCTGTGCCTCTTCGTCGCCATACCGATACTGGCCTTCCCTTACGAGTTACCAGGTTCGTTTCGTACCACACTCATCACTCTCTATTTACAGACTAAAGCGGGATCACATCGTAGCTATGAGAAGCTCAGGAACGTCAAAGCTGTACTTCTGTCATGTCTGTCGAGTAGATGGCATATCATTGAGCTTTATTTATACTCATTGTGTTTGAGAAACGTATGCTTCCTTACATTCGACACAAATACACGCTGTATTTCATTATCGGTATGTAATGCATATCTACCTAGAAATGTTGGAAAATTATTAGCTCTATTGACGATGTACCTAACATTATGTTCTCTTTTAGATACCATAACATAAGTAACGTAACACCATTGATTTTAAGTAAAAATTAGGTCTATGGTTAACAAGTTTTTGTAGAATATGTTGGTCTTATTGACATTAAACAAATAACTAATATGCCTCTTACAGTATCATGACCCATAATAATTTTTTCAATCTCTAACTTGGTTTAAAACTCTTATTACAAACTTCAGGTGCAGAAGAAATTCGAGCATCAAAAGTATCGGAAGCCCACGAGGGTGCGGCGTCCAAGTCAGCAGCTTTCAGCGCTATAAACGAGCTGCCCCGAGCGGCCGCAGCGCTGCTCAGGAATCCCACGTTTCTGTTCCTAAACCTGGCTGGAGCCAGCGAGGGCATGCTCATCTCTGGATTCGCCGCTTTCTTGCCGAAACTGATTGAGAATCAGTTCGCTGTTAATGCTTCGGATGCAGCTTTACTTTTAGGTTGGTGACGATTTTGAGTTCATAGTTTAGAATTTTCAGTACAGTTTTCAATAATTTAAACGTAAAAGCTTGTGGGCCAAAATCAATCAAATTCCAAGAACCGTTGACCGAACCTTGGCCCTTTCAGAGCCGCCTCACCTCCTATACTCTTACTACAACTACATTATTTTAGTAGGTATACCTATTTTTGACTGGCTTGTTCTTCATTATATTTTCATTGTCAGTAGTGCCTTCTTATCCAAGTAAATCGAATTCCAAATTCATAAGAATTCGCACTAAATTTTAAAATTGTCTAATATTGGTCTTTAAAAAATGTACTTCAAAGCAATTTTAGATCTTAATATTGTCTGCACTACACAATGGTGTGTGTCGCAAGTAAAAGTGACTTCAACTTATAAAGTAGATGCAAATTACACAGACTATTTCAAATATTTAGGCTTTCCTTTGAACACGAGTTTCATTTGTATTTTATAGAAAAATAAGAAATATACTTCAGAGCAAACAAAACCGAGATGTTGAAGATCATTCCTATATTTTTCATTAATTTGTATGTCTTTCAAATAACGAGAAGATAGCTTCTAAAAACCAGCAAAATATGGCGCGGCCCAGCGTTTACATAGTGGGAGCCTCTTAACTCCCTGTCTTTCATTGCAGGTGTAATCACAGTCCCAGCCGGAGGTGGAGGCACGTTCCTCGGTGGCTGGCTGGTCAAACGGTGGCAGCTGGCGTGTGCGGGCATTATCAAGCTATGTGTGGCTGCCACTGTGGTCGCAGCCGCCTTCACCTTTAGCTTCGTGCTCACTTGTGATGATTACCCGTTCGCCGGGGTCACTGTTCCTTATGATGCGCCGGCTTTACCAGGGTATGTAAAAAGTGAAGAAAGAGAGTTTAGGACTACCTATAGGAACTAGTCCGCCGACGAATTGCTCCATATTGTCAGAATCTCTTCTTCCATATTACTCTGGTTATTTATTTATCCTTTTGCCAAGTTTATTAAAAGCACCAGCTTAACACTTTCGTGGATAGTAACTGGCTATAGCAGTGATAACAATAAAAGTTCTACTGTGTCTCGTTCACTTTAAAAGTTATTTACAGTGTGGCAAAAAGAAAAGTTTAACGAGGTGATCTGTCACTAAACTGATCGGTGTCTATAGCGTGGCGTGATCTAGCAGTGTCTGGAACTAATTATTTTAGTATGATGGTCTGGCCAGGTTATGCGTAAACGCTCTCGCAAAGAAAGTGGCGCCACATTTTTTCCAAATTCATTTTTGCCAAGCGTTATCTTTCATTCAAGACATAATGGACTCTATAACTAATATGAAAAACTTTGAACCCATCAGAGGCGATCGACTGTCATCATCGTGTAACGGCGGCTGTATGTGCGGCGACGCGGCGTACGCGCCGGTGTGCGGCGCCGACGGCATCGTGTACTACTCGCCGTGCCACGCGGGCTGCGGCGCCCGGACCCTCGCCGGCGCCGCACAGCTGTTCCACCAGTGCGACTGTATACACACCAATGGCACCCTACCGAGTTATAGCGTTGGAGAAGGTTTGTGGCAACTTAGTTTCTTCTGGGATCATTATAGAGGGCTTGCGCTTGAGACTTTTAGTTAAGACAGGTGAAAATATGATGACAGGTCAGTGCTGCCTCTCTTTTTTTTAAGAATCCAAAAACGTACTGTCTTGGAAAAGTGTTAGTGGCTAGAAGAAATTTACAGCCTGTTGTAGGTAGACTAAAAAATATTAATAAACAGTTGTCATCCGGTACTCGTGTGTTTCACTTTATAACATGGTGGCAGCGGTGTTATCTTAAAACATCCTTGATATTTACGGGCATAAATATCAAAAAAGTGTTTAAATCTACTTTACGAAACCCAAATTACTGTAGTACATTGTGATTTTTGTGAAATTAGTGAAAAAAGTTAGCGATGGAGCACGCGAGACCTCCGCCAGAATTGGTTATGGATGGCGGCCCCGTCAGCCGGGCTGACGCATGGAAACGATGGAAGACACAATTCCAACTGTTCCTTAAGGCATCGGGGGTGCATAAGGAAGAAACAGGTGTACAAGCGAGTTTACTGATAAATCTGATAGGGCCAGATGGTTTTGATGTATATCAAACGTTTTCATACCAGACTGGTGAGTCATCAGATGATATAAAAATTGTTATGAAAAAATTTGACGAGTACTTTGGAACCAAACCAAATATTACCCTATCAAGATACAATTTTTTCACTCGTAACCAGGAGCCGGGTGAATCAGTAAATCAGTATGTTACTGCGCTAAAGCTACTGAGTAAAAATTGTGAATTTTCGACCCTAGTAGAAGGCTTGATTAGAGATCGAGTCGTTTGTGGGATAAGGAATGCAGTCGTGAGGGACCGCATGCTCAGAACAGATGACTTAACACTGGAGAAAGCGATTAGAATATGTACTGCCGACGAGGTGTCTTCAGACGGAAGTCGTCAACTGGAGCGAGGAGCGGGCCAGGGGTCAGCTCACGTCGATGCAATAGCAGCCAGAGGCGGGCGCGGCGGGACGTCGACGTCGCGACGCCGATGGCACGGCCGAGGACGCGGCCGACCTGCCGATAGCCAGGCGCGCGGCGCCTTTGGCGGTCCAAGTTCGGGGAACTCTGACCAGTCGGTTCAGGGGTTAAAAGTGTGCGTAAAGTGTGGATCGTCACAGTGTCAGCCGGGGGCATGCGCGGCTTCCGCAGTGAAGTGTTTTGAATGTCAAAAAACGGGACATTTCGCTAGAATGTGTAGGTTGAACAGTGTAACAAGAAAAATACATGATGTGGAATATCACGAAGGTGAGGTCACGGACACGGACAGTGAGGACGAAAACAGTGAGTTATTTTATATTTCTACTGTATTGTCGCAATGCAAACAAAAATCAGAAGAATGGTTTGAAACCTTGTATTGTAAAGGTGGCTCTGAAAAATTTAAACTCGATACTGGGGCAGATATCAATGTGTTGTCTTATGAGAAATTTATAATGTTGGGTTTCAATCCCGCTCAGATTAACAAGGCAAATATTAAATTAGAATCGTACAGTGGTGATTTTATACCTATCAAAGGAATCTGCTCACTTAATTGGAATTATAAAAACCAATTTTACTCATTGAACTTTGCCATTGCGAATATGAAATGCCAAAGTATATTAGGTCGAAAGTCATGTCAAGAATTAGGTGTAATACAGCGAGTAAATACAGTTAATCTGTTAGAATATAATGATTTGTTTCAAGGTCTAGGTTGTTTACCTGGCATTTATCACATTGATGTTGACCCAACTGTCAAACCGGTCGTATGCGCACCGCGTAAGGTTCCGTTTTCTTTGAGAGATCGCCTTCACGCAGAATTGAATAAAATGATTGACTTAGGAGTCATACGTAAAGTGAGTCATCCTACCTCTTGGGTTAATGCGTTGGTTATTGCAGCTAAAAAAGATAACGGTATTCGAATTTGTTTAGATCCACGTCCATTGAATCAAGCGATACGACGTGCACACTTTCAATTACCATCGATTACTGACTTAGCAACACGTCTACAAGGATGCTGTTTTTTAGTGTCTTAGATGCCCATGCGGGGTTTTGGATGCAAAGAATTGATGATGCTAGCGCCGACTTATGCACATTCGCCACCCCGTTCGGTAGATATCAATTTTTAAGATTACCATATGGAATTAATTGCGCCTCGGAGGTTTTTCATGGTAGAATGCGTCAGTTATTAGAAGATTTAGAGGGAGTAGACTCGTTCGTAGACGATATAATAGTTTTCGGAAAGACCAGGGAGGAGCACGATAACAGATTAAGCGCACTGTTAAATCGCGCCAGACATATTAATTTAAAATTTAATAAAGAGAAATGTAAGCTATGTGTTAAGGAAGTTACATACTTAGGTCATGTCTTCGATAAGAACGGAATGCGAGCCGATAGTAATAAAATAAGAGCAATCACAGAAATGAAACCTCCCACTGATAAAAAAGCCTTGCAACGATTTTTGGGAGCGGTAAATTATTTGGCTAAGTTCATTCAAAATTATTCGAACCATGCGATCCCATTAAATAATTTATTGAAGAAGGACGTATTGTGGTGTTGGGAGGAGGAGCATCAGCGTAGTTTTGATGTACTTCGCTCTCTGGTGAGCCACGCGCCGGTGCTAGCCCTGTACGACCCGACGCTGCCGGTGGTGGTGTCGGTGGACGCGAGCGGCGCGGCGCTGGGCGCCGTCCTACTGCAGGCCGGCCGCGTGCTAGAGTACGCCTCCCGTACTCTTACCGACACACAAACGAGGTACGCTCAGATTGAAAAAGAGTTGCTTGCCATCGTTTTCGCATGTGAAAAGTTTCACCAATATTTATTTGGCAAATCAAAGGTTTTGGTTGAAAGTGATCATAAACCGCTTGAAAGTATTTTCAAAAAACCATTGATGTCTGTCCCGGTGCGATTGCAAAGGATGATGTTGAAAGTACAAGGTTACGATTTAATAGTAACCTACAAACCCGGCAGACTAATGTACGTACCGGACACACTATCTCGAGCAGCCCTACCAGAATTATATAACAGTGATATTAATGACAATGTATTATTGCAAGTCCATTTATTAGTGAACAACTTAAATATATCAACAAACAAACTAACTTTAATAAAAAAGGAAAGTAGAAAAGATCAAACATTATGTACTTTAATAAAGGGTATAAAAAACGGTTGGCCTAAGTATAAATGTGACTTACCTGGAAATGTGTACGACTACTGGTCTTATAAAGAGGAATTGTTTGTTATAGATGATGTAGTGTTTAAAGGAGATTTGGTTGTTATTCCAATGTCTATGAGGAAAGATATGCTTAAAATTATTCATGAGGGTCACTTAGGTATTGATAGATGTAAAAGGCGGGCTCGAGATGTAATATTTTGGCCGGGAATATCAAATGATGTAGATATTTTTGTAAAAAGATGCAGAATTTGTCAGGAGAATGCAAATGCACCTTGCCGTGAAACGCTACTACCCATAGAGATTCCGTTACTACCGTGGTACAAATTAGGTTCAGATATTTTTGAATATGGAAAAAAGTATTATTTGATCGTGGTTGATTATTATTCAAACTATATTGAAGTGAGTGCCCTCAACAACATATGCTCTCAAACTGTTATTAATAGTATGAAGGAGATGTTCGCTCGCCATGGGATACCCGAAATTTTAATAACTGATAATGGGACACAGTATACTAGTTATGAATTTAAAAAGTTTGCAAACGAGTGGGGATTTAATCACCTCACTTCATCGCCACACTATCCCCAGGCGAATGGAAAGAGCGAAAGGGCCGTCCAGACTGTAAAAAGACTATTGATAAAATCTCTTCAAAGTAACAACGACTTACAGTTAAGTCTGCTTAATTTTAGAAATACACCACTCGATGGTTTGGATTCTCCTGGCCAATTACTTATGAGTCGAAGACTCAATTGTAAACTACCGGTCAACCCCGAATTATTAAAACCAAAAGTAAGTGACACCGAAAAACAATATAAAACAATGTTGCAAAAACAAAATAAGTGTAAACATAATTATGATGCAAAATGTAAAAACCAGCATCCCTTGAATGTGGGTGACGACGTTGTGTTAATTCAGGGACAAACTAGAAGCCGCGGAACAGTAATAGCACATTCCAACATGCCAAGATCTTATATTGTGCAAAACAAAATGGGAGCACAATATCGGCGAAATAGACGCCATCTCATTAAATGTATACCGCCAGGGCCCGAGCCTGATAAACACAACGACGACGCCTACTGCTGGCGCGACGCGGAGGACAGGCCGCCGCCGCCGCGCGTTCCCGCAGCGGAGCCAGCTAGCGGCCAGGGGATATGTCCAGCTTCTACCTCACTAACTGGGTATTCGCCACCGCTAACTCGCTCTAAAGCGAAGGAACTAAACAATTATTAGATATAGATTTATTTTTTATAAATAAATAATAACGCTAGAAACAGTACTTTATTTTTTTTTTTATGAAAAGGAGATACAAGTATAAAAGTTTATTGTTATTATGTTTACAGTGTACTTAATAGATACTATATAGCCTACCGATGTTACTGATTTACAATAACATAGGCTTTAGTAATTTTTCAAATTGTTAAGTTACTATAAGTTAAATCTTTTGTAAACTAAAGGGGAAGATGTTGTAGGTAGACTAAAAAATATTAATAAACAGTTGTCATCCGGTACTCGTGTGTTTCACTTTATAACACAGCCTGTTACGAATTACACTCGGATCCAAAAAGCATTCTTCGTTCGTCTTGTTTCTTAGATTCTTTATTGTACACAAAAACATAATTATGAAAAAAATTACAACAAGTCGTGATGTACAAAGGCGAGTTTAACTCTAAAAGAGTTTTCTTCCAGCAAACCGTTGAGTGAGAGGAAAACTAATACGATTGGGTAAAATAAGTGTGCACACAAATAAAAATCTACTTATCTATCTATCTATCTGTTTCCTTTTGAAGTTGCAGATATAATGGATAAAGTCGTATGATTCGATAAAATCCAGTCAGTAAAAATATATTTTAACAGTCTTACAAGGTTGGACACACAAATGTATTATCAACCAATTCCCCAAGGCCAAAAATCAAACGACCGCCAAACCTAACAAAAAATGTCTAATCTTCTGTTACAGCCTCAAACTCATCCGTTACATACGAAGCTATCAATAGCATCTGCAGTTCAGACTGTCCATACCTCTGGGTGTTCGTGTGCCTATCGTTCGGCGTGATGCTGTTCACATTCATCGCTACCATGCCGGCGCTGTCTGCAACCTTGAGGTGAGAGCTTCTGGTAGTAATAGTATGCATGACCCACTTCATCTCACCCAATGCGTCCCTATCTTCATTCTAATATGAAGATAGGGATGCATTGGTCTTTGAACTCAAGGCTCGTGAGTGTCTGATCTCCATCAGAACGGAATTTTTACCAAATCATACTTTTGATCCACCTTTTCTTCGGTCGTTTCGATGGCTGTTACTCATTAGTTTGAATTGCCATCGTGATGAATAGATTTGCAGCGTTAGAGACTTTCTGATGAGAGGTTCAGTAGTGCACTTGGGGAGGCTCTTTTCGTGCATTCAATGCATCATTGTCTCTGACTTTATCTTCGCAATATTTCCAGATGCGTCAGAGAGGACCAGCGCTCCTTCGCGCTGGGCATCCAGTGGATCAAGGTGCGGTTGCTGGGCACGATCCCCGCGCCGCTTCTCTTCGGCTTCCTCATCGACTTGTCGTGCTCCTTGTGGGACAAGTCGTGTGGCAAAACTGGAGCTTGTCTTCTGTATGATAACTTTAATATGAGCAGGTGAGGAACTTGTTAAAATTATTTCAAACTTAGTTGCTACAAATGTCTTGGTCATGAATATTTGTGGAGACGAAAATATTTCACTTCTTTTTTATTTAACCTACCTTTTTCGTCACATTGTTGAGCAAAGGTCTCTTCCAAGTTTCCCATCCTTTTCTATTTTTTGCCAACATGGAAAATCCTGCTTCGTGAGCATTCCGATCGTCGCGCCACTTTTTCTTGGTCTATCCCGGCTCCTGCTTCTATCGTCGGGCTCCCATTTAGCAGACGGGCTTGCACTTTTTAAGAGCAACTATTATTACTTCCTTATGTACTTTCTAGGCAAAGATTTATTTGGTCTGCGCAGACAACAAAAATTGATTCTCGGTTTCTCCTGATTCATTCAACATCTGGGTTACATGAGAGTAAATATAAGCTTTGACGATAGCCTGATAATTAGCACTAGTGCATGTCTCAACCTCCGAGAGCTTTAAATGACATCTACGTAAAACAACAAGATTTTCTTGCCACTTCTTCTTCATTGTAGGGATACGTTCATCGTTCAACGCTGAAGCTACGTCTCCAGAAATTACTAAATACGTTCTAACATTTTTCCAGATACATGCTTGCCCTAGCACTGGTCGGGAAGTTGTGTTCAGTTCTGTTCTTCTTCCTCGCCTGGTGGTTCTACCGTCCGCCGGGCGGGAAGAGCGGCAACGCCGTGGTGCCGTCTGTGGACCTGGTCGTCTGCGAGAAGACGAATGGCAACGTCGCAAACGGCACCGTCGCCAATGGAAGCAATGGCTACTGTAATGCCGCTCTGGAGTGTAGCGATCATTTGTAAGTTTAGTGATGTGGGTAGTAATGATTTTTGGATATTGTGAATCGTGAATAATGTCAAATGTCACAAAATAGAGTTTGCCAAGACAGAGCACAATCTTGGCTCATAGATGCCTATCCGATATCCGTAAAACTCAAATCGGAATCCTAAACACACTGTGTGTTCCATTTATATTAAAATGTACCAATATGAAGCCTGGAAACTATCATGAAGAAACAAAGAATATTTGAAAATATTCGGTGACGTCAATAGATGGCGTTGCATTCGACTGCCATTTTTTGACCTCGCAATTATTATGGCTTTTACAATTTTGGCGAAGTTATTGTATTTAACCATATTATAGCTGCTATTTCTTTTTACAAGAAATATATTAATTTCCAAAATCATTTGTAAACTTAGTAGGTGCCTCCATTAAAACATAATATTACTTACATACACATCACTTCTGTTGTAATAAAAATATATCTGTGATGCCATAGTTTTTAGAAAAGAACCATCAAGACAACTGACCATACACATACAAGCACTGAACATTTCGTTTTTAAGGTAAACGCTCAAAAAGTATTAAATTCTTTAACATAATCACCTCAGAAAGTAGGCTTTGATACGTTAAAATAGAGTACAATTTAGGATGACACTGTTTTTTGAAAATTTTTAATGTGTGATACACTTAATGTTAAGATGCAAATAAAGTAGGCGCCAACACAATAAGTACCTACTAAGTATTTTAAAAGTTTTAAAACTCGATATTTATCGCGTTATTTGGTGATCTAGATCGTGATAAGGAATCGTATGGACCATACGATTCGTGATAACTACGTGCCCGATATAATATCATGATCGTGGAATACGATCAAAGAATTAAATATGAAGGCGGCTGGGAACCTGTTGGCTGAAGGCAGCGCAGGACCGGTCGTTGTAGCGATCGTTAGGGAAGGCCTATGTCCAGCAGTAGACGTCCATTGGCTAAGATGATGATGATGAATTAAATATTGAGCGTATCGCCTGTTTTTAAATAAATGACATTAGGTACTAAGGTCCGCCACACACATACGGAATTGCAATCCCGAATCCTGTATCAGAATTACGATGTCGTATAGATTTCCCCCCTCCACAATTGCGTTCGGAATTGCGCAGCTGTCAAATCCTATACAAAATCCAAGGATTTTAGAATCATGAAGGATGCCATTCCTCCTTACAAGCATGCAAACAAGAAAATTGGCTATGGTGGTCGGTAATGTTCGACCTTCTTTTGTACGTCTCCGTCGTCGATATTTCCAACGTTTTTGTGTCCCTTTCTTTTCTATCCGATGATGTGACGTCATGTATGACAGGAGCTACAATTTTTGTCGTTGGATTAGAAAGGGACAAAGAAACGTCGAAAACAACGATGGGAATTTACGAAAGAACAACGATCATTGCCGACCACCAAGGAGTATTAACATGTTTCACCGCTTGTTAGGCAGTCTGTACTCCAAGGAATAGACAATACATATTCCCAACTTCCTGACAAAATCGCATTTCCGTATGTGTGTGGCGGACCTTACTTCAGCAGTTCTTTTGTGTTCGCGCCAACTTTTAACGCTGCATATGTTTGTTTGTACTCTAATTGTACTGTTTTTAAATTATTTTTGTTGAATTTACCAAGCGATAGTTATAATAATATTTAAGTGTATTTTGGTTGAAGACTGATTGTTTATTATTAAAGATATTTTAGAAATTTGTATCACAATTTAATGCACCATTGGACAAAGTGTACAGTTGCTTCCAATAAGTCCTAGTTGGTCACTATTATTTGATGTAGTGAGGTTTTTAGTCTTAGCTAGAATAAATGTGAATAATAATTAATATATAAAATAATAATAATCAATCCAATAAAGCAGTAAGTCACTAGAATTAAAGTAAGTAACTATGTATTAAAAGTATTTATTTAGTTATTTTGAATGCATTGTCAATGTTGTTATTGCGTTGTAAGTCCCGTACAAGTTCCAAAAACAGCTACAAGTGGTGGGACAAGCTTCGGATTCTATTTTGCCGCCGAATACGGCCTTCAGTTCTGAAATGTAATGCTTCCTCCACAATCTCACGTGACCTTAGGCGAGCCCGCTGAAGCATCAATATATGACGCTAAAAAGTTAACAAAGCATTAACAATCACTTTGCAGACGAGTCGATGTACAAGGGGCTCGCCTAAGCTCGCGCGAGCGTGTGGTGGTAGCATAATAAGTGTATAGGACGCGCGTCGGGAACGCGTTCCAGCTATTTTTTATTTATTTAGGTATTAATATTAAGATTTCGGGCACTGCTAGTAAAATGCCGATATTCAAGATATATTTTTAAAAATTTCTGTCTACTACCCCTTTGGTGAATATACTAGGTACTTTAATTTGACGGTGACCCTTGACCAATGTTTTCCTTTACCCCGATAAATTTGCAATCAATGTTTAGATTGTTACCTTATCTAGCTTAGGCTGCATTCACATTAAGCGATTCTCCATTACGTCTTCATATGAACGTGCTTTGAATGAACCAGCGGATAAACAACAATGCTTTACTGCCCAAGGGTCAACGCAGATTTGCCGTGCTGCTCCAGCATTTTTAAATAACAAGCAAACCCTGCTAGAGCAAATTATCTCTTGCACGCTATTTATTTACATCTCTTCTTCTGGTGTCATCACCCTTTGGCTGGCTTGTAGGGCTATTTGGACCCGGGAGACTGCAGCCCTAAATAGTGAGATTGTGTTCATATCGAACCATTCACACCGGTCCTTAAGCAAGGACAGAACGTCCTTCAACCAGGCATTCATACCCCTAGAATTTACCTCATCTGGAGAAGTTAACATTTTTCACTTCTCATAATGTGACCGATTTACAACTCTATTTGAACTAAATAAGGGCGAAAATATTCGTGGGGAAATGGTCGTGCAGCCGCCTAGTTTGCGCTGACCCTAAATATGAAGACAGTCCTCAAATAATGGAGCTACAGATCCTGGGCATCAGTAAGTTGACTGGTTTCAAAGTATCTACTCAGTTATCATCAAGGACTTTCAACACCAAGAAGCTAGATTAAAGTAGGAGACAAATACATTGCAAGTACAATTGGTAACATCCATCACAATTTTATAAACTTTTACATTTTTTATAATGGAATTTGTAACATAAATTAATTATTAAGACAATCAATTTTGAAATTGTACAATTTTACACGTATTGATTGAAATAAAATGTTTCCAATTAATTATAACAACCTTTTTCTGACTTCCACCTATTTCATAGACCTATGATGACCTATCAGCTATCACACATGCAATATTCAACGCAACGTCGCATCTGAATCGTCGAAATTTTTAGGCACGAATTAGCGTTTTCGCCGTAATATCGTTACTTCAACGTCTACGTTCGGCCCTTAGCCACATGAGAGCTCATCATACAACAAAGAAGTTGAAACAGTCGATATTAGACATATCGCTTAATATTATGGATAACGAAGTTCAATATATTGGCAGCTCCTTGTGATCCTAGTTCATAGCTTTTAGTTGAAAAATTCATGGTAAAAACCGACCTAAGGTCCAAGATGGTAGGACCATAGAATAACTAAGTCTAATACACTATAGAATGGAATATCCTTTGTGCGTGCTCCAAACGCCGCCTTATAAGCACCTACTTCCCTCCTCAGCCCGCAACGCCCCACCGTCGCCCACCGGGGCCACCAGGGTTGTTACATAAAAAAACTAATTTCTTAGGCTGTTATTTACTTCGTATTTTATAGTTAGGTACGTTATCTATTTGTGTACTTAATTATGTGTTACAAATTATTTACTGAATTCGACACAAGAAGAAGGTTCTAAGATTTCGTTTAAATTCACAATTTTCAGTGGTAAAATAATTAATATTAGTTTGACATAGATATCAGTTATTTTATACACCCAAATACTGCAATAAAAAGGCATGGTGAAAACCGATAATTCAAATCAGTCGGAACGTCGTGCGACGGCGCGCGGGGCGACCGACACAAGCCCCGGCTGATTTCTCTGCTAAGCAGAGGCGGGACGGTAGACTATTATATTAACGTGACCTCGAACGCGTCTGGCGCGCGAGTTTCGTTTCTATAGAGTATTAATTATTCTTATGGTAGGACCTAGGCTTATAGCCAACGCAGGGCCCATTGAGATGGTTATCGATAACATCCAGAATTTTTAGACCATCCTGAATCAGATTTCTACTCTTAAGTTTCTTAGCTAGTAAATAAAAGATTACATAAAAATGTGACGCAATATATTTTAACATTAAAAATATGTATAACTTAACAAAATGCAATTAACATTTTTTCTATCATAGGTATCCAAAATAATGTACTTACAATAAATTGATTTCGAAACAGAGCCAACAATCTCACACATGGTTCAGAAAAACTTGACACCTTGGTTGTCGTCAAATTCCATTAGTTCGCATCTGCCTTTAGATTCTAGTCTTTTCAGAGCTTTTATTAGTATGTTCATATCGAGGCCGTGGAATTCTGAAATAATATAACAAAAATACAATTTTAAATTATGTATGACAATTGGCAATTATAAAGTGGAGTGTATAAGATAGAAAATGCTTTCTGATTTCTGGCCTAGGTTAGAGATATTAAACGACATGGTGTGCAGGGAGCCACTTATTACCAGTAGACATGCTTTAACCTCTCGCATCCCGACTTTAAAATAACAATTGATAAACAATGGACGACAGTCGATATCGCGTCGCCGGGATGTGTCAGGTTAAAAGATGGCTGGTAGGTAGTTACAACAATATTACTGATCAGCTCGAAATAAAATTATCATAATTATTATCATCATCACATCTAGTCATTACACATATAATCACACATTGCATCATCACATTTAGTCCCATAAGGGTCAAAGGGATTTGGAGTGCGATTTTTGAATCTCATATGTTGAACCCAGCAGTTGAAAATGTATGGAGATACGCATCTTTCTACTGCTGATTTGAATTTCATAAATCGCACTCCTGGAGTATGATTTTTTAATGTCAAATCAGCAGTAGAAAGATGCATATCTCCATAGTAATATTGACATTTTCGACTGCTGAGTTCAAAGAATGAGTTTGAAGTCGCGCTGCAAGTCTGGGGGAGGTCAGACGCGTGCGTATTGGCATCTGTTAGGTTTGCACGTGGCTCCGCCATTTTGTAAACTCTTTTGTGTTTTAACTATAAAACGTTAACTTGAGATTATAATAAACTACTTGACATTGGCAGAAATGCTACTAATCATTTTCCTACGTGTACTCTCCATATAACGAGACATTGGCACAATTGTGATAACGCATCGGACGCCATTAAATAAAAATAGAATAGAAGAATGAGTTTCAAAAATCACACTCCAGAGTATAGATCTCCAAAACCTAATCCTGCGCAGTTCTTTTCTGTTCTGTAGGCCGCGCATGCCACCCTCGAGAAAACGACAAAAATCGAGATATGACATCTCTCTCTCATCCATCCTTATTATATTAAGTATGCCAGAGAGAGCGCGCATGACGATTTAACGCTTTGTCTTGGGTGGCATGCTAGCCGTGCAGTTTTAACAATAGTTATTGATTGCAAAAAAGATTAGATAGAGTAAATTTAAAAATTTAGGCATTGGGCAAATTCCAGCAGCCGTGGCATGGCAGGGTAATATAGCGATATCGCGCTTTAGCTCTTTCTATTTGCGCGCGAATGAAGGAGATAAAACGAGTTTAGCCTTATCGCACACATCAAACTATGGTCACTGGGTTATTTAAATATAGCTGCAAGGCATCCTCTCATTACAGAGAGTAAGAAGAGGTGCGCCATACCTACTTACTTACCACAAAGTGCAGATTTAGAGACTAACCTGTTCTATGGAGTGTATCGTCAATTCAGCACATTACAGATAATTTAAATATTATAAATAAAAATAAAGAAATACATCATACCTTGATCAGCAGTATTTTCACTTTCCCTCAACTCAAACAGAGTGCAGACTGAATTATTCAAGCCATTATTGGATGCCCAGGTGTACACCATATTGCCCCACTCATCCAGTGAGTGCCAGTAGACTTCCCATATATTTTTACTCTTATCTACAGGCGCTGCTCTTCCATTCTTCGCCATATCTTCTAGAATAACTAATATTGATTCCTGTGATAGCTTTCTGCTTATGGATGAGTTATTGAATAGGGGACTGTTCTGTGACTCTCTTATGTCTATCGTGGACTGTTTGTTTGCCTTGAAGTAGTCTGCTATGAGGTTTTGCCATGCTTCTAATTGTTTTGCTCTTGTTTCTGAGTGAGGTTGGATTCTGTAACAACGAAGGATTTGATTCAAACCGTGATTTGTAGATCGAATATCTACTTATATGTGCTGTACAGAACAAATTTATTATGTGATTGATTTGGAAGTTTAACACAAATTCTGCATCTAAGTAGATACAAGTCTTGAAGTTTTATTTAACTCAATGATTAAAACAATTTTAAAAGATAGTTACATAATTAGAAAGCCAAAATGATGATTTTATGAATTTTTCTTTAATACCTTTATTATCTATTTATTATTATATTTTTAGGCAGTTGTTTGAAGTTTTGAGATATTTGGCATCTGAGATATAAAACAGCTTCCTCCATTATCCTGTTATCCATGTTGGTTTCTTAAGTGGAGTAAGAAAATATGAGATGAAAACGAATTGCAGACAAAACATAAATTGACATGCAAATGCTACTAGTAGGAAAATCAAGCTACACCATGTTCTAAACAATTTCCACATATTTTAGGATTTCTGCTTCAGCATACCTCTCCATGATCAAAGTGGTATTCAGTATATGCACATTTGAAATCATACTTATGACAACTCTTCTGTTATACTTACCATTACAAAATATCTGCTGATCCATACATTTCTCATATATTGATATTAATTTGCTCTCCGTTTTCATTCTCTTAGCTAATGTTTTAGCCGGTTTTGGCTCTAAATCTGTCACAGATACTCTGAATGGTAATATTCTTTCCCCAACTTGAACTGTGGAGTGTCCTTCTTCAAAATCAGTTGAAAACTGAATCATGATAGAGCAGTCTTTGAATACCGCAGATATTAAAGACAGATATCTTGGATCACATGTTTTAACAAAGCTCTCTCTATCCTGTTCTTTTTTTAGGTGTAAATTGTTATATTTGAGTTGTTTGATTATTAGTGGAACATATTCAAGATTTTCAGAAGTATCCACATTGTAATCCAGTGATTCGGACAACTTTTGCAAATGTAATAAATTGTGTAGGAAAGAGTTAATTTTCAATTCATTACTTTCTGTACATTTATTTTTTTCAGAAGGAATAAATACTTCATTTGACTCATTTAGAATAATATTTTTTGATTTATTTCCTGTGCTAAGTAAAATTTCAATCAGGAAATCTAAAAATACATTGGTGTTGTAAAACACAGTCATGCTTTTGGTGATATTTTCAAATGCAGTATGCGAAGATTTTTCATCAAAAATAAGACTTCCGTTTTGGAAAACCTTGAAATTATTCTGTGGATTGTTTACTAGACTGATCAGAGCAAGTTTCATTCGTTCTTTTTCACCAGAAAATAAGTCTAAAGGGCAGTAATTGCTGGTTCTGCTGATTATGTTTTCATTCAATTTCAAAAGCTGTTTCATACAGTAGTAACACTTTGAATACTTCTTAAAACTTTGTGCCAGGAAACCTTCTTTAGGCTTTATCTCAATACAATAGTTCATCTCACATCTAGAACTAAGAATTGTCAAATTAGCTGTCCTTATTGCATAGCGACTCAGAGCTATTTTGTTTCTTCTATTTTCTGGACGAAATTGTACCAAATCTCTGTTTAATTCTGTCATTTCTTCAAGATCTATCTCAATGACTTCCTGTAGGTTATAGTCGACGGTGGATAGCAAAGGAAGCGTGACCAAGTTGACAAAATTCACAGAGTTGTAAACAGTCTCCAAATCAGTAGGCTTACCATCTTCTTTGATAAAACGAACAACGTCGTTCGTTCCGACGAGTTGTACGACGATGTGGACGTTTCCTTCGCTGATATACTTCCATTGTTTACCCAGTAAACCCATTTCAGTAAGGACATACAAGATCTAAATGTTTATACAGAAATAATGTTATTTACTTACGTAAAAAAGGGAGGAAAGTTATACTGCCAAGGCCACGTTATCTCTGCCATCATTACACAATATATTTAAGTAGAATTTCAAGTTTTTAATGAGTAATTAATTAATTTTTGTTTTTATTCCGCCCAGCTGATTCACCTACTCGTCTTGACAATCACAGAATTGACTTTTTTTTTTTTTTTATATCTTTTAACGGCTCTGGATTTTCATTCCTTTTGAGCCAGTCTTTTATTATATTGTTGACATATTCTTAATGAACTGTGTGTTGTTTCAGGTAATCTTTGAGCTTCATCTTCAGATTGTTTCTACAGTGCTTGTAATAAATTTGAATACGGCCTTATAATTGGATTTATCAGTTAAAAGCACAGAATTGACATTGACACAGTGTTGCCAGATCCATGAGTTAAGAATTATCCCAGATTGACAGTAAAATTTTATCGCGTTTTTATTGCATCACAAATCTTAATGCGTGAAATTCAATCATTCTTACCTTCATTACATGCCACTATTTAATCCTACCTATTTACAGATAGGCAAGTACCATCTATTAAATATATCGCAGAAGTATGAAAAAAAAAGATTTTATTGTCTATGTCAATGTCAAATTGACTCATTCACAAAATGGCTACCTATCTTGCGTAATGTGCGGGTTGTTTGTAGTTTTCGTTCAATTTCGTGACGATTTAGTGATGTTCTGGAGTTTCTGTTGTTCTCTTACCAATGTTTAGATTACAGGAATAGTAAGGATACTGGAATTTCACTCGATCGGTGCGGGATTGAACGAAATCTAGAATTCTAAACAATAATATCCATCGATATGAGTAGATATAAGTAGGTATGTATAGTATAGGTTGAATTATTGTCGATGAAACATAGATGGCGCTAGCTAGCCTTCAATTTGACATAAGGTGGATGCATAATGTTGCCACGAGTGGGTTCTCTTTTCTAATATATTTATATTACTCTTTGACTTAACAATACGGACAAGACAATTTTTTTTTAAATATTTTTACGGCTCTGGATTCTGACAAGACAAATGAAAATGCAGTGTGGCCAAATCTATACCGAACTAGATATCAAAAACCTGTTTAGATATAGATCATCATCATCTCAGCTAATGAACATCCACTGCTGAACATAACGTTAAGCTCAGGAAGCTGGCATAGGTATCACAGACTTCTGTCTATTGTAATTAGGTATTGTCTGTTAAGTTACATTCGCACTAGCGCATACAGGTCTGTTAACTAAAGCTGGCGCCTTCAACACATTTACACATTGCGCATGTGTAGTGTCTGTGAATAAGCGCGCGGCATGACGTCGTACTGCATACGCATCATGAAAAGTCTGCCCGTCTCTCTCGCGCGCGGTCTATCTTATGAGCGTGAAGGGGACAGTTATTGTTTTTCTTTTGCTACTGTTTATAAATACAGCGTGATGTTAAATGTTAGCGTCAGTCAGTCACGTGTGATCGACGCGAATGTAATAATCATAATAAAAACAAGTAACACATATATTTGTATTTATTTATCTACAACGCACCCATTTTACTAAAAACTAACTCTAGTCTACACTTATGAATCAATTATTTGAAAATCATTTTTAAACACCTGTATAGTGAAATTGCATAAGTGTGAGTACTGTGAACGCGCCAGCTTTAGTTAACTGACCTGTACTGTGAGCAAGCGGCAGTGAATCGATCGATTTGATCGTTTCGTTTATAGGAAGTTTTTATCTGTTTTTTTGACGTTGTCAATTTTGACATTGACATGACATACAAGAAATTTTGATTTCTGCAAGCTTTTGGTTGATTCTCGAAAGGAATCTAAAAAAAAACGAAATAAATTACTCGTTGATATGATTGTTTCGTTAAATCGCTAGAGTAGAATAATTATAATGATTACGCTTAATAGGAAGTTAAAAAAAGAATATATGGAGCCTACAAATGGGATAACAACAACGGAGACTTGTAGAAGAATCTCTGTGCGGGACAAACTTCTGGTGAAAGAGGTCCAGGAGATGAACGAGAACCTTCCGACGACATGTGGCGTCAGCTTCGAGGACCCGAATGTGCTGAACGAGTTCATATTGACCGTCAACCCCGATGAAGGATACTGGCAGGGAGGCAAGTTTCAATTTAGCGTTTTCGTCACTGAAGACTATAATATGGCAGTAAGTAATGTTTTTTAATTGTTTACTAATTTACTACGCGTCTTGTAGAATAGTATGATCACTAATATATGTATGAATAATTTGTTTATTTAATAGACATCCAACAAATAAGTTTTAATTGTTTATCTATGTTTTTTTCTTTCATTGCTCTACTTTGGTTAATCATAGAATTGTCCTAGTAGAATAATCTTCAATTTCTGTTCAATATTTGTACAAATGATATCGATCTGTGAGGCTTGTGGGAGTGTGGGGAAAAAAGAAATAAAGCAAGAGTATTGAAATAAATCGTAAGCTTATATTTCTAACCAACTGGCAGTTATAATCAATTTACAAACATGAAAAAGTTAAATAAATTATTAAACATTAATTATCATAATAAATCTGTGTACGCTACCTGATAACGAAGACAGTTCAGAGCACTATCGTAGTGCCGTGCCCGTGGCTGAACAACATCTGATCCGTCGATACGTAGCGGGGCGGCTTTTATACACAAGTGGCGTGGTGGGAGTGGTACGAAGTTTGCACGGGCTCGGTGCACGTGCTCGGTTTAACAACTCTTTATGACAAAACTATTTCTTGAACCGTTCATGGTGATCGTAAATGTATTTAAAAATAAAGACTTGATTTATGTAATAAATATTATTGACAAAATATACCTATCTCCCACACGGCCATCCTGACGAGCAGCATTGCTCGCGAATAAATTTAAATACAATTCAATTTAAAACTCTAAACACAAGTTCACAATGTAGAGCTTTTCTAAATGTAATTTACAAAATTTTATAACCGTACCGTTTTATTACTACATGCAGAATCACACAGCAAAGGCCAAATCACATGACCATAGTTTAAAACATATTAATCGCTAAATCACATAGCGAAGGCCAAATCACATGACCACAGTTACAATAAAATATCGCTAAATCACATAGCGATGGCCAAATCACATGACCACAGTAACAAAATATCGCTAAATCACATAGCGATGGCCAAATCACATGACCACAGTAACAAAATATCGCTAAATCACATAGCGATGGCCAAATCACATGACCACAGTACATATTATTCAGTTACCCATTGTCAAGTGTACAAAATGGTAGTTGGCCAGACTCATTCCTTACACAAGACAAAAGGTAACAATCATAAATACGTAAATGAATTTATTACAATTATAATTTGGATCATCATTTAATTATCTTCTAACGAGTCTATGAGTTCACATCCCATGTCTGGGGATACCAAACGCAAGTTGTCATGGGATACATACAATTCATTTCCAGTTTCATATACCTTAACGGTATATCGATCGTTCTCGTTTATTTGAGTTATAACGCATGGTCCCCTAAACTTGCTATCAAGTTTATTTATTGCTCGAAGGTTTTGTCTTACTAAGACTACATCACCAACTTGGAATGGAACGATCTTGGCCTTAGTTTTATCGAACTGCTCTTTTAGGATTTGTGCTCGTTCATCGATCCTTTGTTTCGATTCTAGGCGACACGCTTCCATATCTATGCGATCCAGATCATTTGTGAGAGCTGATATAGCAGGAGGAGACCGATTACAACCCATGAGAAGCTGGAAAGGGGTACGGCCAGTACTTTTATTAAAGGTAGTATTGATCGCGAGCTGTACTTCACCGACGGTATCCTTCCAGCTTCCCTTAGTGGTATTTTCTGCTATAGTGAAACAGTTTGTCAGAATTTTCATCATCCGCTCCACTTGACCATTTGCTCGCAAAAGATTCTCAATTCTTTACCGGTATAAGAAGCCGCTTGATCACAAACAATCCGTTTGGGAGTTCCAAAATTATAAATTAATTCTTTCAGACAGTTGACAGTGGAGGTTGCAGTTAGATTGTTAACTGGCTTTAAAAAACAATATTTTGTGAAAGCATCAATAAACACTACAACATATTGTTTGTTGGGCTTGTTGCCACTTAATTTACCAGTGGTATCCATATGCACGGTATGGAAGGGCACAGGGGTCTTGTCTATTGGATGAAGCGATATTTGTCGAGAGCCAGACTGACTTTTGTTTATCTTGCATGTCAAACAGTTTTCAACAAATTTACGAGTACTTTTAGACATATTCGGGAACCAAAACTGCTCTCGAATTTTCTCCAATGTTTTTTCCCAGCCAAAATGTTTAAGGGAGTCGTGGTAAATCTGTATGAGATGCCAACGATAAGATTTCGGAACAAAAAGACATTTCTTTGTTTTGTTGTCTTTTGTAGTGAACACTCTATGCAATAAGCCATTTTGTATTTCATAACTAGATGCCAGATCTTTATCTATCGAACCTTCCCTTATGGATTTGAGTATGTTTTTGGTTTCTGAATCATTCTGTTGCCCTACTTCTAACCAATCGCTGTAGTTATTAACATTGTTAATGGTGAGAGCTGGAGGATTACGACTCAAATAATCGACATGGGGTATACATTCTCCTTTGCGGTATTCAATAGTAAAGTCAAAAGATTGTAGATATGCCCACCACCTATGAACTCGAGGAAGAAGTTCTTTTTTGTTACGCGATGCCTTTAGTGAATTACAGTCTGTAATGATTTTAAAGGGTCTACCAAGTAGATAATGTCGAAAATGCTTAATAGCTCTTACAACTGCCAACGTTTCCAGCTCGTAAGAATGGTAACGACTTTCGGTTTCAGTGGTGCGCATACTAAAATATTCGACTACCTTTAACTGATCTTCGTGTTTTTGAAAAAGGACAGCACCGAATCCGGCCGAACTAGCATCGGTGTGCAGTTCCGTAGACCTTGTCGGATCAAACAAGGTTAATATGGGCTCAGAGGAAAGGTGCTGAAGAACTTTATCCCTAGCGGCCGCGTGCTCTGATGTCCAGTCCCACTTAGCATTATTTCGAGTAAGGTTGTATAAAGGAATCATAGTGAGAGAAAAGTTTGGAATAAATTTCCGAAAATATCCTGCTAAACCACAGAATTGACGGATTTGTTTCACTGTTGTCGGAATAGGAGAATTTAAAAGAGACTGCACTTTTCCCGGGCTAGGCCTAACTTGACCCTTGGAGACGATTCTGCCTAAATATTCAATGTCTGTTTGTAAAAATTTGCATTTTTTAATGTTCAGTGAAAAGCCTGTTTTCTGTAAGGCGTCAAGTACTTGCTGTAAATAGTCAAGACCTTGCTCCGTAGTCTCTGAATAAATTACTACGTCGTCAATGTAGATTAAAACAAAAACATCAATGAATGGTTTTAATGCTGTGTTAATGGCTCTCTGGAATACAGATGGTGCATTTGAAAGGCCGAAAGGCATTCGCAAGAACTCATACTGCCCATCTGGCGTAACAAATGCAGTTTTTTCTATAGCGTCAGGAGCTACAGGGATCTGATGGAAGCCTGCTGCCATATCTAAAATCGTAAAGTATTTTGCGTTTACCAATTTACTGATATGGTCGTCAATCAGGGGGAGAGGGAAGTGATCGCGAACAGTGTTGCTGTTTAGTTCTCTGTAGTCAACACACATTCGATCACTGCCGTCCTTTTTACGGACGAGTAAAATGGGGCTTGCAAATGGGGAATTACTGTCACGAATGATGTTGTTGTCTTTAAGATCTTTAATAAGTGTTTTAACATGTTCGCGTTCAGATGGAGCTAAGCGATAAGGTCGCCGTTGGACAATTTTGTCTGGGTTTTTCAAACGAATTGACAACTCACCAGTAGTGACTTGTGTGACTGCATTGCCAGAGGTAAACAAATTAGACCGAGAATCTATAATATCACGAAGCTGTTTTTTGGATTCGGGATTAATTTCCTGATTAATGTTAAGGGAATTGAGATCAAATTGAACAACATTAATGTTGTAGGAATCACGAGTAATAATCGTGCTACCTTTTGTGAAGGTTACCCGAATTCCTGGTAATTCAAAAAGATTTTGACCAAGCAATACATCGTATTGAATAAATCTATCAGGGACGAGAACAAATTGTAATTCAATATTCAAGCCATCAACACAGATCATGCAAACTTTTTTACGTGAGGAACAGAATGAATTTTCTCCAACTCCTCGTAACATCGTCATTTCATACACAATTTTGCCCTTAACAGAGTCACCTACACTGTTACGCATGAGTGAACATTCGGCGCCACTGTCTAACAAACATGAAAAATCACGGTCGTCAATTTGCACTAAGCTAGATCTGCTGTTGTTTGCAATGAAAGCATTAACCGATTTTTCGTCTTTAGCCTTCTTATTAAGCCGTTGGAAACAATTTTCTTGTAAATGACCTTTTTTGTTGCAAAAAGTGCACGAAATAGGTGGGACCTTTGGGTCTTTCGATGTAGAAGGGACAGGGGCTTCTTTATTTCCACTATGGTTACTAGTATTAAATCGACAGTCTTTTTGCAAATGGCCTAGCTTAAGGCATTTGTGACATCGCCTTTGTTTGTTAGGAGGATTTAATTTCGGTTTTTTAGATGGAATGTTGTGATCAGCGTCTGTCGTCAACCTTTTTCGCTTGTAAGAGTTCAGGCTTTGAATCAACTGTGGTAACGATTTAGGCGTAAGCCGTAGCAAGTCAGAGCGTATACGAAAATCAGACATACCAGAAATTACTGCTTCGACTAAGCGCTGCTCGGTCATCTCCACACCAATCGCCTTTTTTGCCAGCTCCCACTTGCGAGTAGCATACTCTGCCAAGCTACTCGCCTGTTCGCTGGTGTACTCCATGAACAGCATCAGGTCGTCGTAGTACCGCGCTTCATCTGCAAAGGTTTCAATAAGCCTATCCTTAAGTTCTGACCATGTAGTAAGGGTGGTATAATTTCGTCGTACCCATTCAGCGGCACGCCCAGTTAGGTGTTTTCTGGACAAATTGAGGGTTTCTCTATCAGTTAGTTCGTATTCAGTTTTCATATCTTCTATATTACGACACCAAACTTGTATGGTGTCAGTTCGGTCATCAGGATCGAATGCAGGGACATAAATATGTTCAAGGTTTCGGACACGAGGGATCGGTCGCGAATTGGGGTTGTTAAAAGCACTAGCAGTGGTTTGTATCAGTTTAGACATCATTTCCTGCATCATGTTCTGCATAAAATCAAGTGGAACGAAACCTGTCCCTGAAGTATGAGTGCTGCTAGTCGAACTGCCTGTAGGTGCCTCGCCGCTGCCGACAGGTACAGATCGGACAGTTTGACGAGGCGGAGGTGCTGGTCCGATGATAGGTGACCCAGATCTGGTTCCTGCTCTGAGGCCATCAGGAGGCTGGTCACCCCCTGGCGTGACAGGTCTGCCTCGATCCATATTACGCTGACTTGAACCTGAAATCACAAACAGTCGTAGGCGTAGTTTGGGTTTCCCAATCCCACTTCTGATGTGGGAGTGTGGGGAAAAAAGAAATAAAGCAAGAGTATTGAAATAAATCGTAAGCTTATATTTCTAACCAACTGGCAGTTATAATCAATTTACAAACATGAAAAAGTTAAATAAATTATTAAACATTAATTATCATAATAAATCTGTGTACGCTACCTGATAACGAAGACAGTTCAGAGCACTATCGTAGTGCCGTGCCCGTGGCTGAACAACATCTGATCCGTCGATACGTAGCGGGGCGGCTTTTATACACAAGTGGCGTGGTGGGAGTGGTACGAAGTTTGCACGGGCTCGGTGCACGTGCTCGGTTTAACAACTCTTTATGACAAAACTATTTCTTGAACCGTTCATGGTGATCGTAAATGTATTTAAAAATAAAGACTTGATTTATGTAATAAATATTATTGACAAAATATACCTATCTCCCACATGTTACTTGATAATATGTTTAAATTATCTATCATAAATAAAATAAGTAGATAGTAGATGCTCTCATCTAAAATCTTAGCAAATTGTCCGCATTGATATATTTACTGTCAGCCAAATGGAATAATACTAAGACAAATGTGACCTCAGATATACATTTGAGCCTCAGATATAGTTTTAGTTCTGCTATTTTTAATTTTTGAAGTTTGAAGTAGAAGAAACTTAAATATAGAAAAAACATGCCTGAAGTTAGTAATAATCAATAATATTTGAAATCTTTTGTCTTTCAGCCTCCAAAAGTGAAATGTCTAACGAGACTATGGCACCCGAACATCAATGTAGACGGTGATATTTGCCTTTCCCTGCTGCGGCAGACCTCCATAGACGAGCACGGCTGGGCCCCCACTAGAAGATTGAAAGATGTTGTCTGGGGCCTCAACTCACTATTTACTGTAAGTTTTTTATTTTTTACCAGTGTTCGCCAATATATATCAGCGGATATATATCACAATGTATATCAATTGATTTTTATCTTGATATATATCAATTGATTTTTATCTTGATATATATCAATTGATTTTTTCCTGTCTTCTGAACTAAAAATTTTGGAGATTAATGTTTAACCCTGGCAACATCTTAGCCTGGATATAAAACCTAAAACCAAATAAAACCTAAAATTGAGCTCTTTTATAGTATTTACATTTTTTCTATGGCTTTTACATAGATTTTAAAATTGCATACAGTGAATCCCATTTTCACACATACAAATTGTTTTTTTTGGACACCACAACATATATTAAGAAAGCAGTAGGCTGAAAAGTCCATGCTACCTGACTTGACAGCGGAGGCCTATGATCTTTGGGGGATGCCTATGTCCAGGAGTGGATGTTTATCGGCTGAAATGCTGATGATGATATGTATTACATTTGATGTTACTATTACTGCTCTTTAACTAATCTTATTTTTTTTAATTTGTGTTAATACTTTGTAAGGAATAAATAAAACATAAATTTGTATTCTGTGTGGTTACAGGACCTATTAAATTTCGAAGATCCACTCAATATAGAAGCAGCAGAAATGTACAAAAAGAATAAAACAGAATTCCAAGCTAAAGTACAAGAGTACATCGGCGTATCCAAGGCGAAGAGATGATGTGAGGAGAACTAAGTCATTTTACATTTAATAGGTATGATGTATGATACTATAGAGAACTTTATACATTTTCACTTTTCTTAACATTTTTATTTTGTAGGAAAAGTGTATTTTATTACAGTGGAATCTTCAAATACAAGGTTTTACAATCAAAGCTCCTAAATGGCAGAATCAAAATGCACTTAAACAAATATCTGAGTGCACTATGGTATTCTAATTCTTTTCCAATATCTAGTTTAAATAGCAAAAGTGCTTGATGTTGAATGGTAATAAATATTTGGAGACTTCAAGTATTGTTTTATGCACAAAAACACCCACATGAGCCACCATAAAATGGTTGGGCTTCGTTGAAAGCCAGGGAGCTAGCAACCGAAACGCGACCACACAGTAGCAGACTTGCATCACACCTTCACTACTGTGATCTTAATATAGCCATCTTGCTGACATGTCAATTCGGGCAATATAAAAAAAGTATTACAAGATTTTTTCTGCTGTTTGTTTGTTGAATAGGCTCCGAAACTACTGTACCGATCTAAATAATTCTTTTACCATTAGAATGCAACATTATCCGCGATGAACATATGTTATAATAAAACGGCCACGTGTGTGTCGGGAAAAAAGGGGCATTGCAACGCATGCCACGCAACAGCTATTTAGTGATAAAGAATAGGAAGAGGTTTCAGGATGGAATGGCGTGACATGTGGTGACAGGTGGCTAGCCTTTCCGACTACAAAAACACTACATAGGAAACCTTATCCCTTAGTAGTCTTTTAATGTATGTAACATTACAATAATAGTCAAAGCAAAACGTTTCTAACCTTGATATAGGAAGTGTCTTTTGTGGTACATAACATTTCTTGTTTATAACTTTTTGATAAATAGGACGAAAATAATTCTTACCTTAATCCAAGATTCCACTGTTCTCTAAAAATTGATATCATAATATTAACGTAATGTAGGTACAGGTATTTTTAATAGTTTGCAATTTTAATAAATCTACTCTTGTCGCATGATCTTCTCATATATCATTTATTGTGAATTTCTAGTAAGTAAATTGATATGAAATTATTTTTAATGTATTAATTTAAAATGCCAAATAAATGAAATAAGGTTTTTTCCACATTTCTGCTAGATAAAATAATTATAATGTATTTTATACAGTCATTCAGATAACTGGATATTAATTATTTGGATATTCTTAATGTCTCAAACTACCCCTACGGGGAATATAGTCGTGAGCATGTTGCATATGATTTAGAAACTTAAATTAATCCATCGCCTTGATAGCTTATCATTTTTAAATATTTTTATTACTCTGAAATGATATTAAAAATTTACATGGTAGAATGCTGAAAATTGTACTTAATGATATCGCAAGTTTGAATAAAACTGGTGCTGTGAGAATCTGCAATAAAATATGCTTACAATATCTTATCACATTTTATAATAATGTAAATTTTATTTGACGTGTGGCTCCCATAGAATAAACCACCCAATTTACAAGTACCCACTCGTACAATGCTTTGCTCTATGTGCCGTTTTCTCTCCTTGTCATGTGTCCTGTCCATTTCCAATCAAAGTCCACGACACCTACCGACATCTCAGTACAGATTCCTGTATTCGGAACTGGTTAGGTCGATCGATTCTCCTTGATCATGCATGGGTGAGCGACATAGTGCCACACGATAACGGTGCGGCGATCTTCATACAAAAATCCGCCGCTGTGGTAAAGAAAATATTCGCTAACGGCCACGACAGGCCTCAGTCATTCGTCTGTAGGTACCGAGATAAGTACCTACCTACACTTTATTGTAAGCGATGCGCTTGCTTGATTTCTGCCACTCAGTCTGGACGGTAACGTCGCATACGTCACGCGCTGTATGGTAGGCTACTAGGTACATTTTTGCGCTTCATCATCAGCTTATAAACGTCCCACTGCAGGGCACAGTCCTACCCTTAGGGAGGGTGTATGGGCTTTAGTGCCCAATGCGATGGTACAGCAGTTTTGTATGGGACAGCTGATTTTTTTTCGCGTCTCTTGAGTTAGGCTCCATAGTGAAAGTTGTTCAGTTTGATGGTCTGAGTTCACCGTTTCAGTATTTGCTATGTTGTCACTTACACTCTGTATTAATAGAATTGAAATAGATACATATTAACACAGAAGAGAGCTTGGCCTTAATACAAGTAGCATGCAGGTGCAGACCGTCTGTTCATACAGAAAGTTCATAAATCACTATGAAAATTTTTCCAAGATTCAGTCATACGACTTATGAAGATAAGGTTGATTTTAATTTGATTCGTTTTTCGTTGTTTTGGTCGCGGTAGTTCTCGAACTAAATAGTCTTCATGCAATTTCTTCTGATCTTCTTTTCTTCAGTACCTACCTAGAACGGCTTCCTGCTCTCGCCATTGTCAGCTCCATCGCAAATTGTAATAACATACAAAAAAAAGTTCTGGAAAGATTGGGTCAGAACTCAAAAATACAAGAGATTTGAATCAATGCTCGTTTATTAAACTTCTTAATACTGGAGCATCAAGTACCAATTAGTATAAATAATAAATAGTAAAAATTGTATACAATAAATAATAAATAAATAACTTAACAAAGTAACAAAATGTTCGTAACAAAATTTTCATGATGACTAGAATTTTGTGATTAATTATACAAAAATGTACATGATTTTAATGAATTACAATGGTATTCTAATGTAGGTTTGTGGAATCGACATACTAGTTTATACCTTAACATTGTATCAAAAGTAAAAATGAACATTGGACGATATCAGTTCCCTAAGTCAGCAATGATCCATGTTTGCAGATATGAAGACATATTAGCATACATGAAATGTCCTTATGTTAAGGTCTTGACTCTTCGACGAGGAAGTGTTTGTGTGACGCTAATGGGTAGAGAAGGTTGTCTGCAGCTCATCCTGGATGCTGTTGGAGCGGGTGAGGTGTCGGGGGGAGACCTTGCCGAAGGCTGACGAGACGGTGTCGGCCTGTGACGCTTCTTTCGATTTCTTCTCGTGGTATTCGTCCGAGAATTCCTGCAAAGAGATTATGGTTTGATATCTCGGGTAATTCACTGTTAATCGTTACTAATTTTGTAATTTTTATAAGTAAGATAAGTACAGGCATAAAAATAAATGCGTTATACAGGGTGTAAGTGACAGCCTAGCAAACACTGAAAATGTGAACTCAGACCATCAAACTGAACAACTTTCACTATCGAGCCTACATCAGGAAACGCGAAAAAAAAATCTGGTGCCCCATACAAAACTGCTGTCAGGTACAACTCTCTCAAATGTATGGGACAACTGATTTTTTATCGCGTTTCCTAGGGGTGGCTCCATAGTGAAAGTTGTTCAATTTGATGGTCAGAATTCACCGTTTCAGTATTTGCTAGGCTGTCACTTACACCCTGTATACTTAAACTTCAGATAATCAAACGGAACAACTTTTCCTATACGTAAAGTAGGTAGGCGGTAGGTTTTAAGTAGGTATGTAACGCATTTAAGTTTACACCCTGTATAGCACAATAGGATTCTACTGGGACCACAAAGAACTTCTTTCACGAATGAGGGAGTGGACTATAACACCACAATAAATGCCCAGTGTGGTTGATTGTTGGGCAGAGTCAAATAATCATTCTTCTTATTCCATTATTTGGGATCATCATATCGTATGGCATTTTTATCTTCCTGCTTGGATCCGAGGGGGGGGGGGGGGTCAGATTTCGAGATCGAGGTGTTTCAGCCAGTCTTCCGCTGCCGGGGTTAGCCTGTGAAGTTCTTCGATTCCACCATTTGGGATAATGATAATTTATTTGCAAAAAGGAGGGGACATACATACTCTTTTTCTTAGGGTTGGCACACTGACTAGCAAAATGCTCGAGCTATCTTTATTGATAAATGATAATTAACGAAATCAGAACTAAAATATAGTTGAAAATTGCGTGCTCGAACATATGCCACAGGAAACTCTTGCACGCTATTTTTGTTGTGATTTTTACTATCATTTTATCACCAAACACTGCTTAAGTATTTGCTGCTCATCGTGCGCTGACACTTAAATTATGAAGAGACCTATGGATGCTGAAGACAAGCGCAAGAGATGTGTGTTAGACTCGTAGAATTTGGCGATCTGTTGTCTCTGCCTACCCCAGTGGGACATGCATGAGCATAATGTAAGTAGGTATGTATAAATAAATATTAGTTGCGTACCTTAAGTCTGTTGCCGAGGAAGACTGCGCGCTCGCGCTTCTTGTTCATGAAGTCGCTCTGCGTGAGCCACCGGTGCTCGTGGCACTCCTCCGCCGACGGCCTCTTCAGCGGCACCTTCTTGAACAGGAACATCAGGAAACGCGTCGCTTCCTGCAATCACAATATCAACATGACATTACCTTGTAAAAATTGGAGAAATACCCAGAAATCGTGATACATGAAATCAACATGTATCCATCCAGTTGTGAATCTCGGTGGTACGGACATTCCATGCCCCCAACAAGGAGGTAATCGTCCACACTATTCGTCACATTGCCGCCTCGTTAGCATCGTGCGCAACTTCCTAGCAGATCACCATCTCACTATAATGTTTTATGCACTTTGGGGGTATTCAAACTTCAACCATCTTCAAGCTTTTCGTCAGCTAGGCAGTTTTTCGAGTCTAACAATTAGTTTTGACTAGAATACCTGCAGAGTTTCGCCATGTCGCCATGGCGGCATATGACAGACGCTACCGTGGGCAAATAAATAAAAAACTCCACTACAGGTTCTCTTTGTACATAGTTTCCTGCAGCACTTTCGCGCTGTAATGCAATAATATTGCCTCCTATCGCACCGCTCCCCTGACGCAGGGCAGAAACCTACTCAATTACGCTAGACCCGTAGTTGCTTACCCACCATTTCAACTCAGAAATTGACTTCTAGACTATCCCGTAAGTCGCACATACCTGTGTGATCTCTTTGTAGAGATGTTCGAAGCGGTATCTGACGAAGGAGATGTTCTGCTTGGTCTCGGCGTCGTCGGCGCCGCGGTAGGGGGAGACTCCGGAGAGCATGATGTAGGTGAGGACGCCCAGCGACCAGATATCTGTCTGAGGGTACGCCGGCTCGTCGTTCACTATCTCCGGCGCTAAGGGATTGATCGGACGTTATATTACGGACTTTATGGTCATTGCATTTAGAATGTTAGGTTGAGCTACTCTGGAGACACTTACTTAAAGGCGTGCTTCAGACCATCAAACTGAACAACTTTCTCTATGGGACCAATATCGAAATCGCGAAAAAAAAAATTCTCAGTCGAGTTATGTTTGCAGTTTTATTATTATTATTTATTATTATTTAACACTTTATTGTACACATAACAATACAGAAAAAAACAATTAAAGTAGACATGTACAAAGGGTCAGGGTCAGGGTCATGTACAGTTTTGTATGGGACAACGGATTTTTTTTCGCGATTTCAGTGTTGGTCCCATATTAAAAGTTGTTCAGTTTGATGGTCTGAAGCACCCCTTTAAGTAAGGGTTGAACCTCATCTGGTAGCACAGCATCGCTTTTCCGCAGCACCGCCGCGCGCGATCGCGTTCCGTCTATCTTATTTGCTCTAGCAAATGACGTTCCTGAGTGGCAGAAAAGGATGGAGCGACGAAAGAAGGCGATGCTGTGCTGCCAGATGAGGTTCAACCCTAAGTGTCCCATTTAATTTTACACCCTGTATATTGCGCCGACTCCAAATAATGGGATATGAGCACGAGAATAATGGTGATTATTAAACCTTTATCAGGGTTTTATTTTGAACAGGGTTTTATTTTAAGCAACAGTACAAAGTCAAATTTTTGCTGATAGAGAAAACTGCTTTTTTACTAATGTAAAATCATCAAATGTAATGATAAGTACCTACATAATATTTCTAATCCGGGCATAGCTCCAAGTGTACATCAAGATTACTAACTTTTGTCGAAAACAAGCCATCAGTTTTTCGCTTATAATTTGGAACACTATTGCCCATTCCCTCGGGCAATTTACGTCTTGCGTGGGATGATACGAGTACACACCTAATTTTTTAACGGTTTTTTCATTCCCATTATCAGTTTTTTCAACTAGGTACCTATCCAAACATTTTAAAAATATTATAATCTTACCTTTGTATTCCAAATCGCCGACTTGAGGCACACTGGTTCCTAACTTTGTAACTTTATGCGCTGATCCAAAATCAACCAGCTTGACTTGAATGGACCTGACTGAGGCCATCACCACGTTGTCAGGCTGAAGGTCCAGATGGCAATATCCTCGCCAGTGCAGGTACTGTAGACCGTCTAATATCTGTGTGACGATGGTCGCTACCATCTGTTCTGTGTAGTCGTGGCGACTTGATAGGTAGGTGAGGATGTCAGCGCCCTGCAGTTTCTCTAGGATTAAAGCGGTGACGGGTGAGCCAGGGGCTTGGTATGCGGCGAATAGGTTCGATATCCTCTCGTGTCTGAGCCTTCTTAAGCATTCGAACTCTCTCTGTATTTGTACTTCTGTTTCTGGACGATGTTCTAATATTTTGGAGACGACAACGTTGTCATTTGTTTTGTCTACGCCTTTAACTACTATGGAGAATTTGCCTCGCCAAAGTTCAGAGATGAAACTATAACGTTCTGTGAATGCTTCTGAGGTATCCCAGTCGATGGGGCTGTCTTCCGTATTGTAGTTCAACTTCGGTTTCTCCTCGTCGAGTACTACTTCTGTTCCCGAATCGGTCATTTGTTGCAAATGCTTCATGGCTTTGGTGACTTCGATTTTAGGCGCGCCAGATTCCTTGGTCTTCACGAGGTGCGTGGGAATGCCCTTATCGCTCCACCCGATCCTATTGCGCGAGGATAGTCTGAACTGGTAGCTGGTGTTCGGCTTCAATTCCCTGAGGACGTAGAACTCGTGATCGATATTGTTGGCGACTTCCTTCCACTCAAGACCGTCGCCCTCCTTGTACTGGAGACTGTAGCATACCACCGGAGAGTTTCCGTCGTACTTCGGCTGCTTCCACCTGAGGAGGACCTCGGTGTCCGATACTTCCGCAGCGGTCGGACTGTCGGGGGCGTCAGGGTTGGTGGCCTCGACGATTCTAGTCCTAGCGACGGTCTGTCCGACTTTGTTTCTGGCTACGACCTTGTAGAAGCCGATGTCGTGGTGCATGGCGGGGTCGAATTTGAGGGTGGACCTGCCCTCTTCGTCCTCGACGATAGTGATGCGCTGTCCGTCGGCGATGACCATGTCGTTCTTGAACCACGTAATGGAGGGTTTGGGGTCCCCGACGGCGAAGCAGGAGAACTGTGCTGGTTCGCCCTCCCTGACGGGGAGGAGCTGGGGCTTCTCGCGCAGGAAGGGGAGTTGTCCGTCGCGCTTGGCCTGCATGAAGGCCTCGGCCTCGGCGTAGCTGTCGAGGCGGGTGCCGAGCTCGTGGCGCAGGCGACGGATGGTGTAGCTCTCGGTGCCGTAGTTGTTGATGCGCTCGCGGCGCTCGTCGTCTATCTCCTCGTCCATTATGTCGGTGAAGCGACGACGCTCGCGGATGATCGGTGTCTGTTGAATAACATGTTTTATTATAATTTGGTAAAGAGTCAGTGCCAATAAGCCAAGCACGCAAAACGTGCCGATTTGAAACCGACTTCTGATATTTATTTTACATATAGCTATGCGAATGTGAAAGAGATTTATGTTAGAATTATTTTTAAATTTCGCTTAATGTGATCCTCAAATCAGAACTGACTAAAAATAACTAAGTTAGTTATAGTGAGAGGAAGTGGGCCATACTCCACTCCACCACGTGGGCCCAGTGCGGATTGGTGGAGGCAAGTTAGTGGTCAACTTGCCGTGAAAGAGTTTTCAAGCCGCCTTAATAGGCCTCTGACCTCGCTAAACGAATATTCGTTCGTGGCTATTACTTCTGTCTAATAACTATATAGTTACAACGCCATCTGACAGAAGTATCCGAGATCAACTGCTTAAAGTACTTTCCGAAGCACGGAGACGCTCGAGATGAAACTCCGGTCAGTCCGGTCGGTCGGTCCGGATCTCTCGTTGCTTAACTACGGTGATCGAAGTTGCACTACGTGTACAAGCATGCCTATATGCTTAGGTATAATACTAGCAATGAACGTGTGACTGACCCTGGGATCGTAGCTGTCGTTAATGCTCAGGTTGTAGGCGGGCGAGCGGTGGCAGGCGACCTTCATGTACTCGCGCAGGCGCACCGGGAACGACGTGTCGCGCAGCTGCAGCAGGTACGTGTCCGGACCGTTCTGGTAGCTGCGACACGGAACACGGAATTAGTATTCATTCCTACTCTGACAGATTTTCAAGGGAATGCCCAGCCCTCCCGGACCCCGAAACAAAAGCCTAGATACGTGCTTGAACAGCTGATTTTTTTCGCTATTTCAACGTTGGGTGAAATTTAATCAGTTTGATGGTCTGATTTAATTTTTTAATTTTACACCTGTATAGTACTAAGTTCATAAAGAAAAGATTACCCCCTAACCTTTGACCGCGGGACGTCAAAGTTATGGAACACCAAAATAATAATTTTAATAAACATAATTGATACTAACTGGCTCTCGGATTTGGCAGAAACCTCCCAGTCGGGGTGGTCCCACTGTTTGAACTTCAGGTCCCAGGGACCTGTCTTGCTGTCGTGAGATGCCCGGTCGGGGGTACCTGCGGAGTTAAATACATCTTCTATGTAAAGGGCGTGCGTATGTCTTCTACCATTCCGAATTTGGCATGCGTGCTGGTCAGACTCCCATACACCCAACCTGAGGTTACATCTTTGCCCTGCTGTGGGACGTATGTAGGATGATGATGCTAAGATCAAGAAATTTCTAAGATAGTAAGGCTGGAATCAACCAAGAACAATTCACTTTTAGACATGCCTCATATTGTCATAAGATCAATAATTATTGCTACATTTAATAGTAATTGGGTACGAGTATGTCAATTGAAAACATACAAATACACACAAACTCACGACCACATCGGGGTGGTAAGAAGCTTTGCTACAATTATCTTTTGAAGCATACAGTTGTAGCAATCAATGGTTACTTAGCATTTTCAAGATTACAGGCTGGAATGACGTGTCAAGTGTTGATATAACCTTATCACTTAGTCGCCTACGACACCCACGGGAAGAAATGGGGCATAGCGTTTGAATGGGGTGTTCTATTCTAAGCCGAAACCATATTGCTAATTGAAATATTTTCCAGAATTTAACACGTTGGATGAGGGCAGCGCCGGACCGGTTGTTGTGGCGATTCTCGGGGGAGGCCTATGTCCAGCAGTGGACGACAATCGGCTAAGATGATGAAGGTCGATATCTTCATATCATGTCTTTCTTAGAAACATCCTAACGCTTGCACGTGAATGGAATTTATAGACGATGTTGGTAGTGGTAGGCTAAAATACTGCACATTTGTGTCGACTCGACAAAAGAGTACGTATCATTTTTCCAGTGAACGTAATGTACCTTCAGGTGTGTATATCTCTCCGGGCGGGTACACCATCTTGGAGGGATGCTCGAAGGCGCCGCTCAGCGGGCGCCGGCGGAACCAGTTGCGGCACTGGGCGTTGCTCGTCCAGTCCCTGATCAAGTAACAAGCATAAATTTAAGTAATTTAGTGATTATTTCTTCTAATATAACATCTGGAAGATGATTTCAAGTTCGATAGCAGTTGATTCCAAGACTGTCCACAATTTTGGGGTGAATTTTCATTAAAGCTTACCAACTAAGAGCCGCGATAGGTGTACGCCATTTCACATTTAGAATAAATTGTACCAAAGAAGGCCTCTTCGTGTTGGCTTCGGCCCCATGTCTTAAAGGACCGTAAGTGAATAAAACCACAATTTGTTAAAATGTGACAGAATGAAAGATGTTTAAAAGGGAACATCCACTTCGATCTCATAGCTTCGTACTAACTACATGCTCTCACACTTATTCGTAACAGGAAGACTATTCCATACAGACTATAAGATGATGATGATGAATCTTCTATTAGTGGGCTTGTAAGGACCTAGTTACAACAGGCGCCCGATACCCAGCGTTTTGTAAAATTATATGAATTTATAATGCAACGAATAGGCAACGAATTACATCAAGAGCTGCCGCCATCGGACAATTTTGTATAGCGGCATATTAGGCGCGCGCCTTAGGCGTCTATTGTAACTAAGGAGTGTCTAAGACACCCTGGAGTAGTGACTTGGGGCTTTAAAAACGATTTTAGAGAAACATTGAATATACACTCACCTGTACAAATTGTAGTAATTCCTCAACCGATCAGTAGTGATCAGATACTCGTCCTGATATATCTTATCGGCCAACGTCAGCCAGGGATGCGACAGCGCCGCGCTGACATCCATACGATCGTTCCATTTGTATACCAACAGTTTTGAAATAAAGTCCCTCGACTCGGTACTCAAGCGGGACCACCACTCCTCATCGTGCCACTCCCATTTGCCCTCGCGGATCTTGGTTAATGTTTCTCTATCGTTGATGCCTCGGAAGGGGGAGTGTCCGCTGAGGAGGATGTAGGTGATAATGCCGATGCTCCACATGTCGGCGCCGAAGGAGACGCCCTCCCCGCTCGCGACCTCAGGGGCGACGAACTCGGGGAAACCGTAGTCGAGCGAGGCGTGCTTGCTGAACTGTATGCGGCGGGAGAGGCCGAAGTCGCAGAGCTTCAGCTCGTCGCTGCCAGCGTGCGAGAGGAGCAGCTCACCGATCTGGTGGGGAAGTAAACAATTGTTTTAATTAAAGTGAAAAAATTGTTGAATAGTGTTGACAATACAAAGTGTCGCTGTGTGGATTTTCGCATATTATTTTCAAAAATTCTGCATAACGTAGTACGTACATAAGAATACTTTTTTAAACGTGTTGTTCAAGCAAGGTTTCCAGGATATTTAGTCTTAAGATGGATATTTAGTCTCGAGTCAAAAACACTGCAAGAAAATCCTTATCCTAAATACAAAAAAGAAAAAAGAAAGCTTTGGCAAGGGAAATAATAGGGCACTTGACACTTTGTTTGCAAGAACATCAAAATCCCCGATACATAACCTGGCAAGACCACATTACTACAGTAGTTAGTTCCACCTGTCACTCTTTTCTGCCTTTGCCAATGCCTTCTTGTGTCAAGGCAACCAAACGCTGCTTATATCACCCAACCAAGGAATATACTACTCTCTACCGAGAGTCCATCCATTAGTTTTTATTGCCCCATTCTGCTTCAAATTTAGTTCGATCTTCAATCATTCAGCCCCCAAATCCTATATAGTTGTAAGTCTATCCCTTCACAAGTCTACCCCTGATAAGTTCTTCTCCAGTCACAAAGTTTAAAATAACAATAACTCACCGTCAATCCAAGATGAGCGACACTGTTGTCATGCATATACTTCAATCCTCTCAGCGTCTGCCTGATGTAACCAGCGATTTCCCTCTCGCTGTACCCCTGACTCCTCAGAAGCCTGTCCCTAACTAGTTCCCCTCCGGCGGCCAGCTCGGTGACCAGGGCGAGGGTGTGCTCGTGCTCGTACGCGTCGTGGAGGCGGATGAGGTGACGGTCGTTGAGCATGTTCATTATCTCCAGCTCGTTCTTCATGAACGGCTTGAGTTCTGAGTGGCCGTGCATTATCTTGGCGGCGTAGTTGCGACCTGGGGAGATTTTGGAGGGTTAATAAAGAGAGATATGAACATTTTGATGGTTCCACGATAGTTTTAGTATTCGGAAAGTTACGACAACTTCTAGTTTTAAATACTTAGATCGTGTCAGACAAGTCTTCGACTTATAATTTCTGTTGCCAGACTTGCCAGGTATGATTTCATAGTTTCTACATCTTCCCTTAGCCTCATAAAAAAGCTCAAGGTTCTTCAAAGATCATTTAGAGCCATGATTGGTATTTTCTTGTTCGATTTAATCTGGTCGAAGCATAGGTATAGTTCGATGAACTTAACTTTGGGGAATAACTGTTCCCGAGATTGCAACAGAAGACGATCTAAGTCTCGTGCAAGGTGAATTTGAAGGCTTTGTAAAGTTCGCATCAGATTTCACTCCAACACCAAAGCAGTAATTGCAGAAATCATTAGGAGAGGTTCCACAGTCCTACGTTTTTCGTCAGAAATGATGTCGTTATCTAAATGTATGCTCCCCTCACAAGATACAAAATGATAACACAAACCGGTGAGTCTCTCAGCGGCGTGGTAGACGACGCCCTGCACGCCGCGGCCGAGCTCGTCGCCGAGGTCGTAGAAGTCGCCGAACGGCTTCGTGCTCGCCTTTACGCGCGGCGGGTGCTCACGGATCCTGCAAATATTTTACCAATATTTGAATAGAAAAAACTTGTTGCTGCATTTGATAGTTCGTATCGGAATCGGATTATATGAACTAGAAAGATGAAGTACAATAAACAACTAAAGACAGTGGAGGTGCGGTGCAACGATTGAAGCAGCGAATAGGCAATCCAAAGTGTTTTGCATGGGTGATAGTTTTAGTACCTAAAACATCATCACGAGAGGAAGGAAGGAACGTTAAGCAGCTCGATAGTAACTAACACCCCGTGACATTATTCGGCCTCCGGTCTGGTTCATCATTCTCCTGGGACTCCTAAGTCAGAGGAGGCCGTTCCCTGTATTTTAGTGGCGTCCTAGAGGCTATAACTAGCATATTATGGTATAAGTTAAATTCTAGTAAAATCTTGACTTCATTCGAACTTTAGGTACCCTTAGGTTTACATACCCTATGCGTCCACATTATAAAATACTTGAACTATCAGCGCATTCGATAATGCGTACCTAGATTTTGTGTGGATCTGTGACCTTACTCAGGAAAGGCTGTGTGCCGGCAGTAAAGAAGAAACTAAGGTGAGGGTGGAAGCTAAAGAATGCAGCGGCTTGCGGACAGTTCATTCGCTATGTGCAAAACTGGCGGTTTCGCGGCACGTTTTGTATTAGGTAATACTTGGTAACTCTAGCACCAACCTGTCTGAGTACTCGCGCTCGGTCTCTTCGACGTGCAGCATGGCTGAGGAGCTAACGGCGCCGGCCACGTTGCGCGCCGACACTGAGTACAGCCCCTCGTCCTTCAGGATCGCGTCGTTTATTATCAGGATCGAAGTGTCCGGCTCTATGAACTGGATCTGATGGCGAAATGGGTTTGTTACACAAGTGCAGCTGAAAGACAAGACTTGCTACCATTGAGCTATTATTTACTTAGAGGTGACGTAACAAACAAATGTCATGCGCCACATGCAAGCTTAGACAAGTTAAATTGATCGAAGTATGCAGGCTAGAGAATCTAGCGATTGACTGAGTACGGCGCCGCAACACCATCGCATTTGAATAGGACTACGTAATGAAGAGCAGTATCTCCTCTAGTACGTAGTGCATAAGAGCTTGATTACTAAGTGAGCAGGTACTTGTTTTTTTCCACCTCTATCCTTTACTCGACATCATGGGTCCTTTTCCATCTAAATATAGCTTCCTATGTTTTAACCGGCGTCTATTTTGATTACCCAAGTGCATCGCTACCTTAGAATCGCTACCCACGGAAACAGTTGTCACGGAAACAATTTCAATTGTGGTTCAAGGGTCTTTGTCAAGTAAAATACCCTAACTAGGTCTCTTCTTAAGGAGAAAAAATTCTGGAAAACTAATAGAGCCTAGTGATATAGCACATGGTAGTCAGTCAGTCACCTTGATGCGGCTGCTAGCGGCGAGCGGCTGCCAGTCCTTGTACCACTTGATGTCCGGGTATGGCACGCCGGTGACGCGCGCCTCTATCCGTGCCGACCGGCGCTGTAGCACGACGGACTCTTCGGGACGCTTGATGAAGGTCGGGTACTCGGCCAGCTCGAGCCGCACCCTCTGCCGGGTCTGACCGTGCTCGTTGGTCGCCACGGCTTCGTACCAGCCGACGTCGCGGTCCATCATCCTAAGTAATGGCGCAACGATTAGGACGTCAATAGTAACTGATGTTCAGGGTTTTTCTTCGTATGCTGTCCGCTTTTTAAGGGGATGATAAAACTATCAAACAAAAAAATAAAAAAGCTTTCTCTATGGGACTAACATCGCAATCTGAAAAAAGAACAAATCAGATGGTGGTAGAGTCAAAAAATGACGTCAAAAAGCTATCTATGTGATATTATTTAAATAAAAAATTTTGATTTGATTTGATTTGATTCAGCTGTTCCACACAAAACTCCAAACCGGCTCGACCCGAATGTAGGTAACGGATAGACAACTGATATCTTTCGCGATTGCGATGTTAGTTCCATAGTTGTCTAGTTTGATGATATCAGTAGGCCTCGCATGCCACCCCCGAGAAAACGATAAAAATCGAGATGTGCCTCCATCTTTATTATTTTACGTATGCCAGAAAGAGCGCGCATGACGTTTTTCTCGTTTAAACGCTTTGTCGTGGGTAGCATGCTAGCCATGCTGATCATACTCTTAAAAAACCGTCAGCATATAAAGAAAGATACTATATTGGTCATCAAACTGATCATTACTGTAAGGGCATTATTAACGTTATAGAACTACATAAATTGTTATCAACATCACTGGCTAGAATTTTTATAGATGATTACAACAAAATAATAGGTTTTTTTTTTATATTTAATGTTTGTATCGTTCGCATAGTATAAGCACAGTATAAGAAATAGATAGTATAATAGTACCTACTACATACAGTCCGGAAACTCCCTGCCTCCCACCAATTTTTTACCTCTGTCAGGATCGTGGCGTAAAATGTAATCAAATTTGTATTCCTGTCTCGCTCGTACTCACTCAGTATCGCACATGCTTACCTCTTCTTAACAATTTTTCCCATTTGTATGAAATGACAGCTAAGTGTCCAAAGTATGGTATAGGTGCATAAGTAGATCAGTTTGAAGATTTGATTATAAATTATGGTTACTATTCAGTAAAAAATATTGTAATAAGTATATAGTAATCACACAGATAGATAAATTAAATATGCTATCACTAAGATCTCTTCGATTCATTGAGAATTTCGACGGAACATTTCATAGTCCGCGATACTGGTGGAAATATCTATGAAATTAAGAAAAATGATACTCACAGGCAAGCAACTTAGACCCCAATTTTATGGGAACCAAATAACATAGAACCAATAACAAATTATATTCTTTAACTTATAAGATTTTTTTGATATCTCTTCATAAAGGTCAGACGTGAAAGAATGGGATAGGCTGAACCAAACAAAACCATAGTTGTCTACAAGCGTTAATTCACACTGAATGCATAGCTATCCAACTTTTGGTTTCAACGTGTTTCAACTAATCCCATTGTATATATTTGCGAGTAGATAGTAAGATAGATAGAGCATCTGGCAACACTGAGGATATATGGTTTAAGAGACGATTTTCAAGATGAGTTTAATGAGTTATATTCCTCTACCAAGAGGTATTGATTTAAAACCAAACTATTTATACTAGACCGATTGCACGTACTGTTCAAAGCTTCTTCTATCTACAGAGAACAATGATGGAACACTGCAAGCATAATAAGTTTATAAATAAACGACTTTACAAAATAATTACACAGTATTATTCACCATTTACACGCGCTTTCCGCTTCTAAACTACCTAATTTTATATGGAAAGCACATCTACCCCCAAAGACTTTAAAGGGGTGATCCAATGTTTGTTGCAAAAGTAAATCTAAACAGCCAGTTTTCGTCCACACTAATACTAGTTATAAATTCAAAAACATGTTATGTTTCTTACGTTTTCACATATAAACCTCAAAACGGTTTTCTTGTAGGATGAGAAAAGACAGAGGTTTTTGATATGAATCAAAAACGTTCTACAGGCAAATTAAATTTTTCTGGTTAGAGACAAATTATCATTTGATGCATAATTCCACCCTGAAACCCAATGTAAAGTTAATTTTGATTTATCCAGGTTGGTTCGTTGATCCGCTTAGAAAGCTCGTGATATTATATACATTTTGTAGTTTAAGGCCTCATCGACCATTATACCAATAAGCAAGCAAAATAACCAACTGTGTTATACCTACTTGTTAATAAACAGCGTAGCCTGTCCGTTCCTCGTGTAACTCCAGTCGTATCTACCTCCAACCTCAATCGGCTCATCATTGAAGAAGTACGTCATCTTAGGCTTCGGGTATCCGTACACGAACCAGAACAGGTTCACGTTGTGTCCCTTCACGCCGTACTGAGAATCGTGCTCCTGGCGGAGGAACTTGGGAGCTTGGGCGTAACCGTCGTGGGGAGGGCGTTCTATGTCGAAGTCTCTAGGGAAGTACGGAGAGGTTTCAGGTCGGAAGTCGATGCCTGGCTCGAGGTAGGGTATGAACTTGGGCGGGTCTGGCTCGAGCTTGGCGCGGTGTGTGATCGCGTGAGGCGAGGGATCGCTGACGCCGTATTTGTTCTCTACGCGGATGCGGAACTTGTAGTCGCGGAAGGGCTCGAGGTTGCGGATGTCGCACACGCACGAGCGGAGCCCCGTGCGCGCCGTGAACCAGTCCCCGTCCGGCACCTCGCACATCTCCACCTGAATATTTAAGTTTCAGGTTAAATATTGATAGAGTAACCTCGGCCTGTGTTCAATGGAGTTTACATGGGAAAGTAAAGAAATTTGAACTGCCCGCTTAAAATATCATTCAGATTCCGAAGTGATATTTTTAGCAGTTATGATCAAAGGAAACTTACTATTCCTTCGTTTAAAAAGTGGAAACTAGATAAGTTCGCTCCCTTTTAAGTATTGTAATCCCGTATAGGCTAATGATGATGATGATTCAGGTCTCTAGATTCGATTTGTTGTAACTCAAGACATGCCCACATCTTTTCTACTGTAAATTTCATTCTGTGCTCCCACAATCTCTACGCATCAGTAGTCACCAAACAGTCAAACCACAGTTTTCCGGACCACTGTGTATTTTAAATGAAAGTACCCTAGAAAATACTTTGACATCAAGTTGACCACTACCCTGCCTTCACGAAACTGCAGTAACCCCGCGTGGTGGAGCCGTGGAGTATTACCCACATCTTCTCACCATTATGCGGGTGAGAAGGCAAAGTCCATAAAGTACGATCCTTCATAAAATAAGTCAACTCTACTAAGAAAAAACTAGCATCCAGATATCACATACCTGATAAGTGACAGGGAACCTGGGTCCGTGAGGGATGGAAGGTTTCCAGGAGAGGGTGAGGTGTCGGTCGGTCATGCGCGAGATGATCGGCTTGTCGGCGAGCGGCATCGGGATGCCAGTCTTCTTCATCTTGTCGAAGTCCGAGTACTGGTCAGAGATCGGACGCTTCTGCTGATGAGGCTCTAGAGCTGGGGTATAAAGAAATCATTAAATATATTAAAGATAAAATGTCGAGTGGACCTCGGTAAAGATGGAGGGACGATCTAGATGCGTTCGATGACAAGCGAATGGACCTAAACTAAGACAAGGACGCAATAGGGATGTACCTAGTTAGATTGAATAGGCTCGAAGAAAAAAAAATAACGTGTGTGGGTTGACACAAGTAAGAGAAGCGTTGGTAAGACAGTGATGGGATTGACAGCTCGGGAAGGATGGCATGGAATGAAAGCGCTTGAAATCGAGAGAAGACAGACATTGTTATTGAGACCTGGACTGGAAAGCCATACCCAGCGTACATGACCAGCGACCATGTTTCAGCATATACATTTTTCTGATTTTTGATGAAACAGGGATCCCGAAGCTTGACACTTTCGCTGCTAAGCTCAAAATCATGATGCTCGCGCAGTGCTAAAATTGACCCTCCTCGTAGGTCGTGCTCACAGTCGTAACGTATAACGGTCAAAATGACTCACCTCGTGTGTCTCATGCTCTCATATTAAAGGTGACTCATGCTGTAGGTCATGAGCACAGGCGAAAGCAATAGAACTTGACCTCCCTCGTAGGTCGTGCGCACAGTCGTAACGTTGATATAAAGATGGCAGGCATAAGATTTTCAGTGACTCGCGGAGTAGGCCATGCAGAGGCGAAATGCAATTGAACCGACTCGTTACGTGGGTTCCTCAGAACTGTGGCCCATTTGTCGCCGACCTACGACGTAGGTCGTCAGCAGCGAAAGTATGGATAGATAGCCAAGCTCAATTATTTTTATTAATGTCTGATAGAAAAAAGTTTTTCTCGCCAGATTTATCTTAATATCTTTTATTTTCAAAGTTTTATGAGAGATAGAGACTCAGTGGAAAATTAAATGAATAATAAATAAATAACGCTCACAGGCACATACATTGTAATGATCCCAAATTAACCTTTAGGCTTTCTGTTATGGGAACCATATAAAACAACGGCACACACATAGAACATCCATGACCGAACCGTGATTCGAATCCAGGACCCTGGCTTGGCAGTACGGCGTGGTAACCATTACACAAACCGGGTCGTCATAGTAACAAGCGGCATTGCCAGCGTCGAAGAGCTGTTTCATTTAGCGAGAGATAGGTAGGGATATGCAGAGCTGACTGCCAACCTCCAGTAATGGAGAGGGACTCACAGTCGTATGTAAGCTGAGCCGTGCAGGTCTCCTCCCCGTGCGGGTTGTAGATCCTGCAGCGGTACGCGCCGACGTCGCTGGGGTCCACCTGGCTGATGGTCAGCCGCAGCAGGCCCGTCGTCTCCTTGTCCATGCGGATGCGCTCGCAGGGGAACAACCTCTCCTCGTTGCGGTACCTGCGAAAGATTTAATTCGGAGTATGCAACATAGACTATACCGACTGCTCTCAAACAGTGAAGGTAAACATCGCGAGAAAACCTGTATAATCTGAACAAGAAATTCTGATGCGTTATACATACACAACTGAATTCTAATTCAGCGTATGCAGCGTGTCCACCAATCCACATTGTGCACATGTGGTGGACTAACGCCCATAAATCTTCCTTGATGGTAGACCTGTGCCCTACAGTGGGACATATGCTGATGATGATGATGCAACATAGACACATAATCAACATTGCCCTGTCAGGGTAATAGACCAACTGAACGAAAGGCGTAGATATATGTTAGACGAAGTGCTATCAAGTCAAAAATTCTGCAAAAAAATTGAGGAGCAGAGTGTCTGAAGTAATACAGAATGTCACGACTTAATGCTGATCAAGACCATTCTACGTATTATGTTTTACGTGATTGGTGTGGAATATCAACTTTATTCAGGTTTTGATTGATTTCCCTCGCAGGCACGTTAGGTCGTATGACCGGAATGCCCAGTCAGTCTATTTCTTACATCCACTTCTTTATAGGTCGAAACTATTAAGAGGTCTGCTATTATAAGTAAATAAAGTATAATACCATTCCACTTCAGGTTCTGGAGTGCCGGTGGCGCAGGCGGTGAACTTGGCGCTCATGCCGCGCAGCACCTCCGTGTCTCCGATCTTCTTGAGAAACGACGGCGGCTCCATCCTCTGTTGTCTGCCGCTGCAAGATATATTGTAAACTTTTAAATACTATGACTTAAGTTGGGTTGGAAGTATGCAAAAGAATTACTATTCTGCTACAATACTACCGTAAACCGGGGTACGGGGAACTTTGACTGACGGGGTCACATTGGTTGGAACTTCTCTCCTTCAATTTAATGCAATTTGTGTGCAAACAAAGTGCGACGGCGGATTTCTTTTTTAAGCGTTGGCAACACCGATAGTTAGTCATCTTTCCCTTAAAAAGAAAGGCGTGTGCGTCGGACCAGGTGAAATTGTAGTTCTGAGAACTACAATAAAAAGAAAGAGAAAGAGTGAGCGAGACGAGCTTGAAATTTTTTCACAATATGTCTGGGCTGTAGCCATACAACTGATGGTCTGTAGACTTAGTATGTGTAACAATTTCCTCTCTATGTGTATGGCCACCCTCTTGAACTTGCCGCCCTTAGCACTTGCCTATTTTGCCCTTAGGAGAATACGCCCCTGTTTTAACCTTAAATACTTTTTGGTGCAAGCCAGCCTGAATCTACTAAGAGAAATCATCACAACTTACATCTTTTCGACGACCTCCAGCTTGGCCTCGCAAGAAGCCTCGCCCTCCTTGTTCCTGGCGGTACACCGGTATGAGCCGACGTCGTCGAACGTGACGTCACGCACGTAGAGGCAGCACGCGTCCCCGTCCCGCTTGATGTGGTACTTCTCAGTCTCGTGGAGGAGCTGACCGTTCTTGTACCACGAGATCTCCGGTGTTGGTACACCGTTCACACGAGCTGGGAATTTACCGTCGAATGTTGGCAGCTGGGAAATAAAAAAAAAAAATAAAAAAAATCGTAATGTAAGTCCAGTGCGATCAAATTGTCTAGCCTGTAGATATAGCATGCCGCCATCGAGAAAACGAGAAAGATCGAGATGGGCATGTCTTTGTTACTTTACGCATTAGAGTTTTCTCGATTTGTTGCTTTGTCATGCCTCATGTTAGTCCTTCTGGCGGGAAAATTTTGAACTAACACCTTGATGATATACCATGCTGAATCTACCTCTGCTACATGTTTATTAATATGTGAAAACGGACGTGTTTGATCCATGTTTTCTGCAGGTCGAGACGTACCTGCTGCAGGTCGGAGAACTTCTGTGTGAAGTGTGGGGGCTGGAAGACCTTGCGCACGTCGATCCTTCCCTCCGAGCTGTCCTCGCCCAGCGGGTTGGTTAGCTTCACCGCGTACACGCCCGCGTCCGACAGGTCCACCGGGTTGATCTCCAAACCCACCTGGCTCGACACAGATATTCATTTTATCATTTTACAAGTCTAGTAAAATATCACTACGAAGTGTGCGTAGCGCCTTTTTATAGTTGTCCTGGGCAGAGGTGCACACGCCGCCGCCGGACCTAACTAAATACTTCGTCATATTCTAGGTTGTTATGGAGTTTCTTGCCGTTTCTTCTCCATAGCAGTTTTACTTGTGAAACGGTGGTAAATGTCGAGTCAGTGAAAGAAATAAAAGGGAAGTAATAAATAAGATTATGATGATACGGAGTTTTCATTTAAAATAACCGATCCCAGCACTGTAGCATACATATATTTTAGTGGTGGATATTGACTACAAGTAAAAGTAAGAATAGTATCTTGCTCCGATTAACGCTAACCATAGTTTTCTTGTTTTTTGGAAATGTCTGATTGTTTAGAAATAAAAAATACGATTGAGGGCAGCACAATAGGCTCGGTGCCCCCTTAAATAGTATTTGACGTAGCTTGACCATCCTAAATAGGATCGCTAGTCTCTGTGTTTGATCAATATTATAGCAATAACAACATACCCTCTTGCCATCGCAAGTAAGCTGCAGCCTCTCGCTGGGCCTGAGGGTCTGTCCGTCCTTGGTCCAGACGACCTCCGGGACAGGGTTGCCGACGAACGGGGCGCTGACCGACAAGGGTTGTCCCTCCTCCGCAGTAATGTCGCGGAGCGCGTGGATGAACTGCGGACGTTCTTGTGGGTACGAGTTGTCGTCTCGGCCTGGGAATATGAGATTTTGTTTTAAAGTTCCAATATTTGAAAGGTTTTAAGACTGACACATTTTTTTGTTAATTAGGGTTCTTTGAGGAATGTGTCCGTATAGGTGAATTCCAATCACCGAGGTGGAATAATCTGGTTGATTTAATACGACTCACTAGTGACCTTTGATCCAGAGAAAACCACCCAATTCATTCGAGTCGCTTGAGTATCACAATGGTTGCGATGATGGGCCATCTGATATTTTTTGCTTATATATCATATTTATGCGATAGATAATATTGAATAATTATAAAACTGTAAATTAAAAAAAAGAAATTTGTTTTTTTGATCGAGCATATAATTATATAATTTGTGCGGACGAAGTCGCGGGTATTGAATAAAAATGTAATTGTTCAAATTTCATGACAAACAAAAAATTACTCCACACCGATAAAGCTAAGTTTGTGCGTTACGAAGCTTTGTCTCTGCAGGGTATTTACTGATTTGGTTCAAATACTAACTGGCGACGGTGAGAACGGCGTTGGAGGGTGTTTCCCCCTTCTCGTTGACCGCGACGACGCCATATTGTCCGGCGTCGGCCGCGCTCGCCTTGTCGATCAGCAGCGCGTGCGTGCCGTCCGGCTGCGCCACGATGCGCACGCGCTGACCGTCTGGCACAATCTCCTTGCCGTTGTGCGTCCTGATGGGTTGACAGTGAGAAAAACATTAACATATGGTAGAATATGATTTGAACTTGTGAATGTTTTATTGTAAGATCTGTTATTAATATTATCATATTAATTGTACTCATATTCGCAAATAAATGATGTCTATGTCTATGTCTATGTCTATATTCTGGCTTATGGTAATACCATCCAAATCCAATCCATCCAATCCATTTGACTATAAAGCAAACGATTATGTCAATTCAGATTTTTTTTTACCATTAGGTTACATCAAAGAGAGATGGAATTTATTTTTTTACAAATTGATATCTTACTCGAATTCATTATAGTCTTTCTGGCAGCAGACAGGAATACTGTTTTGGCTAGCACATCACCGATTGAACGATCAGATTAATTTCAAAATATTCTGTATTTTTTTCGAAATTGATAATCAATCAATCAATATTTATTGCTTTTTCATGTGGTTCTTTGTGTGACGCCCTTTTAACGACGACGAAGTAATGTGACATGTTTTGTTCATCTATATGCCCCTATTGTGCGAAACAATTTGTAAAAAAAACTATCGCGTCAATGCTAGCTTCAATACAGCAATTTTCAAACTCTTTTCAGAAACATCTCAACACCGATTATGTAAAAGCGCCCACTTAGATTACATGGCATCTTGCCTTACGGAAACACCCAAGCTTATCTAAACAATCACTCACCATTTAATAGTGGGCTGTGGATGTCCTAGCACCTTAACCTCCAGCCTCACAGGGAACCCTTCGATAACCTTCGCAGGCTGCAGCTCGGCGATGAACGCCGGCTTCCTCTCCTTCTGGCTGACTTCCACCTTGGCCTTGGAGGCTATCTCGCCGAGCTTGTTGGTGACGGTCAGCGAGTACTGGCCGGCGTCCTCGGGTTTGCAGCTGTCGATGCACAGGCCGATGATGCCGCCCGGCTGGTTGATGAAGTTGTGGGCTTGGGATGGACGGATTGGGAGGCCTGGGGGATCATTTAAAGTTATGTAAAAAAATATATATCTTTGACATTGCCACACAGATTTTATGTATGCCAATCGAAGTACCAGAATCTAGTCCAGACTTTTCTTGATGTAGTCTAAACTTGCATTCTGATGACTTGGGTGTGTTTGGCTCTCAAACATTAACATTTTGATAAAATGTAATAATATACGCACCATCCTTGAACCATTTAATCTCGGGCGCGGGGAAAGCCATGACTCTAGCTTCCAGTTTTAGAGGCTGTCCGACAACTGCTTTCACATCTTCAAGTTCTTGACTGAAGGAAGGTTTCCTTGGAGTTGCTGTTGAAAAGGAAGTATAATTACGTAATCTGAAGTATAAATATCGCATGAATGGGAAGACTCGCAGTCCTGAATATTTTATATTATAACCAGCTATGTCCTGCAGCTTACAGGAATATGTAAGTATTATGATAGTTTATGTATCCATAAAGTTTGGAGCTCGGTGCTTGCGACTTGTAAATCGGGCCCCTATTCAGACTACGAGGACCAGTACAGCGTAGTCTGGTACGCTATTATATACAGCAACCCCAATCGAATATCCGCTATATTGCCTTCACGAGGACGACGACGCGACGGTGACATCTTAAATATCTGTTCCATGTTCTATGCCGCCACCAGGCGCAATAATATAATATCACCACAAGAACGGAGAGCTCATCAACATGTCACCAACGCCAACAACGGAGTTGAAACAGTCACCGATCCCGAAATCTGTCAGGAGCAGGATCATAAATCATCATGCACAGTTATATTGTGAACTTACGGTTAACAGCGACGGCGCATAGCGCGGATTCATCTCCGTTAGGGTTGGACAGCACCAGTTTGTAGGCGCCGCAGTCGGAGGGCGTCACGCGGTCGATGGTCAGCTTGATGGTGCCGTCGGGCAGCGCGCTCTGCACCACGTGCAAGTCATCAGGGGACAACTCTACACCGTCCTTGAACCTGAGAGAGGGAAATAATACACCATAAGAGATGATGGGTCACCTGATTATGAGTTGTCAAATTTATCAGCATTCGATTTATGTCTTACATTATACGGATAGCAACTCACCTGAGGGATTATCTGAATTCTAAACCATCTTGGAAATTCTATAAAAAATTATACTTAGAGTGGGATAAAATGCCATCTATTATAAAAGGGTTTCTAAATGGTTATTAGATGAACAGGGTTCTTTTAACCACTCGGTACCCGGCTTACTAAATAATACCTACTGTATAATACAGCACATGTTTCTGATCTTCGATATCGCATTTATTCCATTTCGATATTAGTCCCATAGCTAGTGAAAGTTGTTAAGTTCGATGGTGTGATTATCTCCTTATGTTTTGCAGTCCCTTACCATTTGACAGTGGGTATAGGGCTGCCGTCGACCTTGCACTTGAGCTCGAGCGGCTCTCCCTCGTCCACGTCGCGCTGTCGGTCCAGTTTGTGCGCGAACCCTGGCGCAGTTCTCGCGAGAGATATCATCGCCTCGCATACTTCCTCACCGCACAGGTTCACTGCACGTACTTTGTACTGCAATTAATTGTTTACTTTGAGATTTGGGTGAGTTTTGAATCTGAACATCATGGCATCGTTTAGCAAATTAATGGAGACCATCTCCTTTAATTGCGGTCTCATCGTCATACCTATCTGCTGAAATTGGGTATCGTCTCCTTTAAAAAGATGCTTTCATCGGTTCCACGCGAGCTTACAATATCTTTAGTTTACCAGCAGGGCTAGCATGCCACCCACGACAAAGCGTTTAAACGAGAAAAACGTCATGCGCGCTCTTTCTGGCATACGTAAAATAATAAATAATAGATGGGATGAGGCACATCTCGCTTTTTATCGTTCTCTCGAGGGTAGCATGCGAGGCATACGGAGTGGATAAAATGTTCGGTAAACCACGCAGGTCCTATTTTTCTTTTGATCCAACTTTTTCTTGTAAATATCTTCAATGTACAGGCACTTGTGTTAGGTTCAGTTTTATAATAGTTTAGATTAGAAAGATTTGTGATATGTTCAGTTTGAATTTTCCTAGGTAGGTAAAAATATTTTTCGAAATACAAATACAAAAATATTTATTTTTTATGAGCACTTAGAAAAAGAAAAATAATAGTAATAATAAAAAAAAATTAAAAATTAACATCGTTCGCTTTACATTGACCATAGAGAAATTACGCGCTCCCCTAGGAAATTGACGAACAATTCCACTTACTTTGCCAGAGTCACCGGCGTTGAACTTCTTGATGGTCAGCTCGCTGTCGACCTGGCCCCCGACTACAGTGGTGATTGTGTGTCGCTCGTCATCCGCGATCTCCTCCCCCTCGCGGTACCAGTGCACTTCGGGCTTGGGCACTCCATCGCAGCGGATCTTCAGGGTCGCGTCGTCGTAGTCCTTCACCGTTTCCTTTTGAAGAGGCTTCACAAAGACTGGCTTGTTCGCTGTGCGAGGAAGAAGTATTAAAACAGATTACGAAGAATGATCTTTTCTAGTGTTCTTGAAAGTGGAACAATAGAGAAATAAATTTTATATCAAAATAAACGGAACTTGCATAGTATTTCAAATCGCTATGAAAACATCACTAGCCCGATTTAAGAATTTCAATCAATATTGCGTCTTATGTGATTTAGATTAGGGTTTACGTCTGTAAACTGTCTTTGAGTTGTAAATGTAGCGTCATCCGTCTTGGCTTGTTTGTGGCAACGTCCATGGTTATTAACGTATCTAGGGTTTTTTTCCAGGGGGGGGAGGAGCCTGGTCTCTAGTAGTATAGCGTAAGTTTCGGCCGCTCGGGACAGAAACTGAATTTGCCGCTTCCCTTTTCATTAGTACAGAGAATACCTACGCAGCGAGCGAAGCGAACTCGAAATTTGTAGCTCTACTACCAACTCTGTTGGGGTCAAAAAGCTGTCGGGTTTGCCGTTAAAAATAATTTAATTAACTATTGGCAAGTTACACAGCATAAGTAAGAGAGTAAAGCAATGGCGGAACCGTATTCACACGATGTTTACTCACTGTGAACGGTGAGCTTGGCCTGCTGGGCCGTCTCGCCGATCTCGTTCTTGGCGGTGAGCGTGTAGAGGCCGGCGTCGCCCACGCTGACCTTGTGTATGACCAGCTTGAACGTCTCGTTGGGACGGTCCTCTATTATGTCGTACTCGGAGGTCGGCTTCAGTACTAAGCCGTCCTTGCTCCTGTTTGGGGGGAATATGTTTTAAGTTGAATATTAGTTATGTGCAGTCTTAATGAGCAAATTCGGTATTTAGGTTAAATATTGTCTCCAAATGAGAGAGAATGACGATTGTATTGTATTATTATCAGCCTATTATACGTCATAATACGTCATTGCAGGTTACAGGTTCAGACTCTTATGAATAAGCGAGAGCAGGCGACACTGCACCACGTGGATCTAGTTGATGGAGGCAAGTTGTTCAACTTGCTATCAGTATATTTTTAAGCCACGCAAATATATGACTAACCTGACATAACGAATAGGTTAAACCAAACGTAAAAAGTAATTAAAAAAAGAAAGAAAGTAATTAAAAAAATATAAACTTCAATCAACATTCTTCCTTGTTAAAATTTAAAACTTGACAGTCTTATTGATGATCAAGAGTAACAAAGGAAGTAAACCCAAGAGTAGGTAGTAATGGGGTGGCCCTTCACCTGTTTCCAGAGAATAGGATTGTTTAGCAGAGGAACGTTTATAAACTATGATGAAATGGAACCTTGAATGGGATACTTTTTGAGCCCGACGCACACAAAACAAACATATACAAACCATTGAATCTCGGCGATGGGATTAGCGCGAACATTAGCGATGAATGTGGTCTCCTCGAAGGGCACGGCGGTGATGTCCTTGAGGCCCTCGATCTCGGGCCGCAGCAGGATGTCCAGCCGCGCCGAGCTCTCGCCCACTCCGTACTGGTTCTTAGCTTTGATCGTGTACACTCCCGTGTCTGCGTGACGACCTGTGGAGAGAATGAGACTATCAGCTGAGATGATGAAGATGAACATAATATTTGTTCCTAAAATAAAGCGGTCTGTTCTTAAATTTGGCGAAAGCATGAGCTTGCTAAACTCAAAAATGTAACATTTGCGTTCTAGACGATCAAATGACATTTTCTACTTACTTTGTTTGTATAGTTTGACGTGAAAATGCATTGCTTTGCTGACCGGCAAACAGAAAAATTTTCTAAGACTGAGTAGCCAATGTCAACGCCCCGTTGTCCGCAAGGGTAAATTATCTCTTGCTCACTATTCACAACTCTATTTGAATTAGATAAGGATGAAAAATTATGAAAAGAAAAACACTCCAGCAGTTCTCCATCTAATCTACGCTGACCTTTAATCAAAGTATTGTTACAAAATTTTGTCATTGTCGATCAGTAACTATTCCATACTGAAGAAACTTACCAGTAGGAAGATGCAAAGTGAAGGTGCACTCCTTGAGTCCATGCTCGATGTCCTTGGACTCGGCATTGATCTCGAGTGTGGCGTCAGGCTTCAGCTCGACTCCGTTGAGAAGCCAGGACACGTGGGGCTGGGGGTCGGCCGTGCAGACCGCCTTCATGGTGACCGGTTCCCGCTGCATGACGCGCTGCGCTTCGAGCGGGCTGGTGAAGATGGGTTTGCGGAATTCGCTTACGGCTGGAAGATATTAATTGGATTAATAATTATGCATCGTGATAGTGTCTAAGTGCTCTGCTGTTTATAAAATCAGTTGCAAATTTCTGTAAGGAAAACGAGAAATTCCCAGCATTACTGTCCTACTACCAGTCTTTCCCGCTGTCAGACAATACATGCAACAAAATGGTAGCCTGCCCAGGGCTCTATTAAAACCGAAGCCTTGCTTATATCCTAAGATCTAAGATATCGATCAGATATCCTAAGAAAAGACATAGGCACCTGTGTCGTGCGGTTATGCAACTAACAGATTTCAGTAATATTTTTAGTAGGTACATTAACTTTAAAAAATGAGAAAAAAGTCATGAGAAAAATCTAGTACTTATTTAAACCGTAGGACCTATAAAACTATACCAAATACTTATTAATATAGTCTTAAACGTAATTTAAAATAACTTACAAGCAACCGAAAGCTGAGCGCTCTGCACCTTCTTCCCCAAATCGTTGCTGACTTCACACTCCCACTTGCCATCGTCACTCATCTCCAGGTTATCAATGACCAGCTTGTAAAGATCTCCATCGTTGCTGATATGAACACGCTTGCTGGCCTTGACTTCCTTGCCCTTGAGCAGCCATTTCACGGTGGGCTTGGGGAAGCCGTCGGCACGGACGGTGAACACGAGAGGAAGGGATTCATAGACTTGGGAGTCCTTCATGTTGCTGTCTTTGATCGTGGGTGGTGCTGGAAGGTTAGGAAAGGTCCGTGTGAGTTGGTGTAGTGGTTGTTTGTGTACGAAATAGCGAATAAACCTACTCTGGATTGAATTATAAACCAAGTGGCTTTCAAAGATAACTAGGATACGCCACTAACATTAAAATTCTAATTGATTATTAACTTGTTATTGGCATGTTGGTCAAAACTCGAAAGGAAGCCCCGGAATGGCAAGTTGCGGGTTCAAGACCCGTTCGATACTGAATTTCCAATCTATAATTCGATTAAGGATGTAAAACTACCAAAATAATTACCTGAACTACAATTCACTACAGTTATATTCATCATTCAACATAATTTATGCAAACAACTACGGTACCTATAGAATTAATATCAATAAGATAGATACCTACGAGTTCAATTTCTACAAAAACATTTGCTAATAAATATTTACAATTTAAAAGAAAAATAAACTGGGGATAGAAAGGCATCTTTTTATAAAGCATAACATTGAAGCACCTAGAATAAAAACAAATAAAAATTATTTACAATAGAATACCCATAGATATCGCAGATTGTACAGCTGTTAAAGTAGAAATTTATTGACGATCAAACCAATTTGTAGATCACTTACCAATTAGAAAGACGAAGAATGTTTGTGATGTTGTGTTTATGTTACAATACGTACCTTATTTGCTGGGAATGAAGACTATGATTTAGCGTAACTTAACCTAAACATTGAAAAGCAGATCATGCTAGCTAAATCATGCAGAATAAATATATTTATTACCTGGATGATGAGTCGCCTGGACCTCTAATATCTCTGCCGCACTGAGCCCCATAAATTAGTATGCCAGAAGGGAATGTTATTACGCATGCGCGCTAAAACAAACATACGACAGAGCATTAGTTAAATACAATGGCGATAAATTATAAAGATACGTTAAAACGATCTGCCATTTTCGTGCTACGCTTATAAATCTTGTGAAATAATTAATGAAACAAATTGAAAACAGCAGACCATTGTTAAAACAGCAATTTTACTTGTTGATTCAAAAAGCGTTTTAAATTTCCCGAATAAATTTGTAGCGTTATTTGCCAGCCTTTTCTCGTTAACGTAGTGTTCTTGAATATTTAATTGATTTAACTATTACCTTTTTCATCTTCCTGATTAAGTATATCGTCTAGAATGCTCCTCTGTCTTTGACTTCGTCTTAATAACGCTTCTATCTCGTCATCTTCTTCTTCTACACTAAACAGTTTAGAGTTTTGCTTTCTCTTTTTCTCTACCGTCGTTTCAGTAACATCCTTCGTTATAGTATCGAATTGTTTAATCGGGCCTAGAATAAATTCTTCTAATATACGATTTTTAACATCGTCTACAATAGTTTTAGCTTTATATTCGTTTTCGTCAAATTCCTTCGAAATGTGTATGAGTTTCTCTGTGATATCATTCTCGATAACTTTCTGTGATTTTTCTTTAACCACGAATGATTCTTCACCGTCGTCAGTGAAATAATCTTCTTTGAATGACGATCGGCGCACGTAAGAATCTTTACTGAATACTTTTCTTGTATCATCTAAATCAAAGATGGATTTCGATAGGTCTTCTATTGAAATATCTCTAGAAAGAGGGTCGTTCTGCCAGCTGTTTTCATCTTCGGATACTGACATTATAGAGACAGTTCTATTCGTGTATTGTCTACCACATCTGGAGCTATTATCAGCTTCAGAGTCAGCGGGTTCTTCGATTATACCATAAGTACCTCGCCGTACATATTCAGGTATACTGAAATTTCCCACTTCAGACCAGAAATAGCTGTGGTTAGCTATTTCTTCAACTTCTAATGAAGTCGTGTGAGGTTTGTTCGGTTGAATGATCTTTCTGTCGCTGCAATCGTCATCGTCATCGTAATAAACAGCTGTAGAAGTCATTCTGTGTAAAGTGCGCGTTTCGGCTGGACCTAACAGTTAAAATATTAAGTTGGTTCTTTGTAATACAACTTTAAACATATTTAGTTAGACATGCGATGAGATCTGCATTAGGATTGAAAATTTAGGTTTTATAAAGACTAAGAAAGTTTTAAAGCAATTTGTTATGAATGAGAAGTTAGATATCGAATTTATGAAAGTTAGAACCAGGAAGGGAGAAGCAAGATACCGACCTGTGATTATAGCCCCATGAGACCGAGTACTGCTTACTTTGGACATTGTGATAGACCCGTCGCCTGCACTCTTGAACGTTGTGACTGTTTCGAAAACTCGTCCTAAACAACAAATCACACTGGGAAGTTAAGAAACACATGTTAAAGGCATGCAACAGTGTACGCGAAAACGTGAATGTATTGCTATGTAGCTGTTTGCTAAATTGAAGAAAGAAGCTTGAAGCGCTTAATTGTTGTATACCTTCAGATTCAGCACTTAATGGCTCTTCTATGGATTGTTTTTTAACAGATTTACGTTTAGGAGATTTCAAGTCTTCGTCTATTAGAACTTCCTCAATAATTTCTGGTTCTGTGGCTCCTTTCTTCCCTGCTTGTTTTTTATCATCAACTTCTTCGACAATGGGTTGTTTATTGTCTTCATTGTGGTTTTCGTCCCAGAAGTTCTTTTCTTCTGCGGTCTCCGGTTTTGTTTTGGATTTTTCAGCTTTTTTAGGGGCCGGCTGTTCAACATCGTCTACTTTAGATTTCTTCGCTTCCCCATCTTCTACATCGTCCCAGAACGATTTTTCTTCAGCTGTTTCAACCTCTGTTTTACCCTTTTCTGCCGCTTGTTTCTTGCCACTGTCTACCTCTTCTTCTATTAGCTTCTTGCTAGATTTGCTTTCGTCATCCAATTCACTTTCGATAATACTTTCCTTTTTCAATCTCGAATGTACTTCTCTTGCTATTGAACACAATGAAAAGTTATGGTAAAAACATGGATTACACTAAATGAGAATATATGAATTAATATCGTCATAATGAAATGGAGGATAATAGTGCATTAAATGTTTGGAAGTGCAGAGCATTCGAGTCTCATATTGAATGCTTATTGATAACAATTCTACCAGTTGTTTATGGTATCTATGGACGTCACAATAAATCTATACGTGCAATACAATGCAATCATCTAAAATCCAAGTCATATAATGTTAAAATAAACTACTACCATACCTATGTGGATATTTTCCAGCGTTGACTAGAAGCATTGTTCATACTTTGTGTATCTTACCATTTTCGTTCTGTGTGTGTTTTGTGTGTGGGTTTTTGAATCAACTGGAACTTTGATGTTAACGTTTTTTAGCTCTACTATGTCAAATTTAAAATTCTGTTAAGCCTTAATCCATCTTTACCACTAATCGCATGGTATAAAATGCATAATTTTGCTGTACCATATTACAGTAATACCAGCGATTTCTGAGTGTAGATGAGACTTCATATACTCGAACTTTACCCCATCGTATGCCTTACCCGCTAACGCATAGGCTGGGCATCCCGATATAATTGAGGGTTCCGGATGAATTCACTTACACTTAGAAATAGCTTAAGTGATAGGGCTAAAAGTGTCTGGCCTATCATCAATTCTTTTTTGCGTTCGACATGAGAGAACATGACTTATTCGTGATAGGTTAACTACAATGCCTCCTGCAGCGCGATACTTACTGTGCACCGTGACGGTACTCTTGGAGGAGACGCTGCCCATCTCGTTCTCGGCCTTCACCTCGTACTCGCCGCCGTCTTCCTCCTTCACCAGATTCACTGTTAGGTAGTAGTTCTCCAGTCTGAAGACAATTATAACTTATAATCATCAAAAGATCCAAAGTTAGCTTCACTGTGCGCGAACACTTGATGTCGGTTTATTTATAAGGGCCATAATTCAATGAAACAAAGGATATTTTATTCGCTATGCCACACCCTGGACACTTCATACAAAAGACCTCGCACTCGCACTGACAAGAGGAAAGCACGTGCAATACTGAGTGAGTGCGAGTAAGAGGTGAGGTCAAAATATGGTGGTTTGTAATATAAAATTCACAAATTTTTAGCCCATCCCCTCTCGGTGGTACGGGAGGTGGACAACAATAAGTAGTGGTGTATTCCTTTCTGAGTCACTCGACATACACGTGCTAGCCTCTTGTCAGTGCGAGTCCGTTTAAACGGAGTGTCCAGGGTAAGCCTGCAAGGCATCATGCAGCCAAATAAGCCAAGATAAGCTGCATAAGGAATCTATGAGCACATCAACGAAGCTCATACAGCCATAATAGGTCACTGTGGTCGAACACGGCCATGAAGCATCATCATCATGACAATATACAAACCTCTGAGTGTCCCTTTCGATCTTGACCCTGGCGTCAAGAGTGACTTCCTTGCCGTCCTTGTACCATTTAACCTTCGGCTCCGGACAGCCCTCCACCTCCACCTCCAACTTGAGGGTAGTGCCGGCGTCGACCGTCATGTCTACAAGGCTCTTGGTGATGCGAGGCTTCCCTAGTAAAAACTGATTGGTTACTAAACGGCTTAGATTATGTTTTAGATTATAACACCCCTCTTTTTGCGTCGGGGGTTAAAAATCAATTGGAAGCTAAAAAGTTAATACTAGTTAAATAGGTATCGGTTGTTATGGCGATCCTTGGGGTAGAACTATGTCCAGCAGTGGACACCCATCGGCTGAGCTGTTGATGATGATGATGAAATAGGTACCAGCTTTTTGTATGGAATAAAAGGCTTTTTTTATTTATTATCATTACAGATAGGTAGGTACCTATGTATCATTTTTGCATAATTCTGAATTCGAAGATATCATAACCGAAATGTATGGCTATTGTGGGCCGTCGAAGACAAACTTCTATTTGCTGATTATGATGGTGACATTGTAAGTACGTATATTACATTTTATACGGGCAAATTAGGTATATACCTACTTATAGACAAAGACAAGTGCACTAACAGAGTGCAAGGAAAGAACCACATAAGATCATTGCTAATCTTTCCACGATATTATGAAAGATTTTCATGCGATATACAGGGTCCTTCTTAATATACTGAGGATTTTTAAGAGGATGGTCAGAACATCAAACTAAACTACTCATTCGCTCAAAAACCGTCAGCATATTAAGAAGGACCCTATAGCTCATGCTGTTATGAAAGAAGAAGTGTACTGACTGTTAACGGTGAATGTGGCGTCGCAGGAGTCGGCGCCCAGCTCGTTGGAGACCTTGCAGGTATATTTGCCCGAGTACTCCGCGGAGACCTCCTTCAGGATCAGCTTGTGAGTGTTGCCGGTGTCCACGCGGGTGTATACCGACTTCTTCTCGGTTATCTCCACGTCCCCAAGGTACCTGGTTCAACGACAACAACAGTTAGGTTTTTAGGGTTAATTAACAGAAAATTCGGATTCGCAATTGAGAATCTCTACTTGACCTCTTTTATATTTGCTACAAATTTCGTCAGTGACAAATTGGCAATATACAGTATGTAATCCATAATATATATTGCCTAGGTTCAGGTCCAGAGGGTCCATAAAATGTGCTACGCCACTTTTCCCCTCTGAATGGCCTATGATATTCTTTGTTTTTTAGCAAGTCTTCGAGCAAATGTCAGGGTACTTCAATGTACGATTTCTGTTAATTTATTAATGAATAAATTATTTTGTCTGGAGAGTATTGTAATTTATAAGAAAATTGTGTGAATTCTTGGCGAAGCGGTCTGACTTGTTGACCAGAAAACAGAACGAAAACCGTATCACTTAAATATCACCCCTATCCCCTTGTAATAGCCTACCATTTGATAGCGGGTTCCGGGTAGGCTTCGACTGCGACGGTGAACTCAACATTGACGTCTCCCTCGCTCGCGGTGATGTCCTTCAGCTTCTGAGTGAAGAGTGGGGCGGCGCGCACGTTCAGCTTGCACGAGTCTGTGGCTGTGCCGTGGATGTTGCGGATCTGGGTAACAGTGGGGTCAGCTCTTAAAAGGTTGGTAAGCAAGGTGAAGTGATAGTGTTCGGGGCAGCTAAGTAGTAGAACTGGTACTAGAGTTGCTCTAGCGCAGACAGTGGCTATCTGATATTTGATCAGAAGTGTTGCAGTCAGATACTCCCCCTGCTTATTCTTGTAATGAATATACCCTTATAATTGACATACAAAAACGTAAAAAACGTTAAATGTCGCTTCCTCTTCTTTTTTTTTTCATTCATAACTTTTTTGGAAATGTATATATTTTTTTAACTAAAATGAATGATGTACAACGGAATAAACATTTCCTAAACTGGGAATATATAAATCACCTATATTGTTCTGGAAGAATATAAATCGCCGTTTCGCCAGTTCGAGGCAACGTGCGGGAGAGCTCTAAAAGATCTTGAATGACGTCCTCGAACCCGAAAGATGTTCTGTAAGTTGGCCACTCAGACATATGACATGTTAATCTATTGTAGTTTTGTAGTATTTAAGCTTACCTCGCAGGAGTATTCGCCGGCATCGGCGCGCGCAGCGGAGGTGATGACGAGCGAGTGAGCTGCACCCGATGACACTATCTTCACTGACGAAGACTCCACCAACTCAGCCTTGTTCTTGAACCTGTGGTTACGTTAGTCATAACTATTTGGTCATATCGATGGAAAGTAGTTGATGAGTAACTGTGGTCAATATCATAATCATAACACAGATGCATACGTACATACGTATTACATGGATACAAATAAGCTAAAGACGCTTTCATCGACTTCTGTATGAAAAGGATGTCGTCAAAGGACAGAGAGCTTTAATTAAAGTATTGTGCGCGGCGGTGCGTACGAATTTGTCCTACTTATGTTCGGTGACCGCGAGCGACCCGGCTATGTATGCGGCGTCTTGTAGCCTATTGGTTTATGATCTTGACACATGACAGCCGCATATTACCATTTGACAGCGGGTGCTGGGTCGGACTCTGTCTCCACGCTGAAGGTGACGGACTCCTTCTCGCCGCAGACCTTGTCGGCGCCGAGCTTCTTGATGATCTTCGGCGGTGATGCCACGTGCCACTGCCAGAAGTCCGAGCATTGGTTGATCTCGTTCCTGCGGAAAGACACATATTAAATTTTTGTATGTAGTTGGTTTTATAGTCATCTTCGTCATCAGTCCGTCATCGTCCACTGCTGAACATAGGCCCCAAGGCGCACCACAAAACTCTGTTTTCATCCTGTCATCGGTCCACTAAGTTCGTGGTCTACATTGTAGAACTCGGACTCCCTATTGATAGTAGATAAGTTTTTTTGGCATAAGACCAGCCCATTTTCACTTCAGATTGCTTTAATCAAAATTCAGAATTAAATTTTTTAAAATCATACTTAGCAACAACGGAATAAGATCCAGTATCGGTGAGCTTGGCGTCCTTGATGGTGATCTTGTAGATTTCCTCGCTCTCCTTGACGATCTGTATGCGTTCTGACTTCTTGATCTCGACACCATCCTTGTAGAAGGACACTTCAGGCGCTGGAGTACCTTCGATCTCGATGGTAACCGTGTGTGAGTCGCCAACCTGGTCAAGTTAAACTTCAATTTGCGGAGGTTTTTTATGCTTTGTTTTACATTTTGCATGCTTAAGTTCTGGCTAAGTGTGAGATACCTTATTTTAATATTTTTATACCTGTAAATACTCTACTTAATGCAAATAAATATAAATCGTTAGTGGGCGAAAGGCTAGCAACGTCACTTGACATGCCATGATATCCCGAAACCTCGCAAATTGTAAGTGGACCTTACTACAATTACAACATAGGTCGAAAACCTAGTTGTAGCAAAGAAAAGGACGCACTTGTTCTTTTCGGAGCAGATTGCAGATTCATGTTCATACTAGATAGATATAAAAACGGTGTGCCGTGTGGTGTCCGGCTTTGAATAGCACCAAAAAGGTACCAATCCACATGGATGATAATGATGAGGATGATGGATAGCTGCCAGTGAGTACAACCCCATCTCTGATTATAGTAGTTCCCCGCCCCATGGAGGAAAAGCCAGGAGTGTAACTCACCATGCAGGTCTGGTTGTCGACCTTCTTCTTGATCTTGGGGGCAGCCTTGACGACCAGCAACATGGTGGTGGTGTCCTCGCCGAGCTCGTTGGAGGCGGTCACGATGTACTCGCCCGCGTCCGCGCTCGTCACGTTCTTGATGACGAGGGACATGCTCTCGTCATCCTCGTGCATGAACCTGGGAGACGTTGGTTACGTTATTATATACGATGGGCTAGAGCAGCTCTCCAAACTACGGCTCGCGAGCAGTGTCGCGCTCTACCAATCCGGCACGCCATCGTTTATTTTAATGAATACATTGTACAATTTGCAATCTAAGTAATTTGCGCGTAATTCAACATCACCGTATGGTGGTATGATGAGCTATTTAGATCTTGGGACTTAATGAGTGTGGCTTTTAGGCTAAAAAGTTTGGAGATCTCTGGGCTAGAACGTCTGTGGCATGTGGCGGAAATCGCGGACAATATGATCATCATCATCATTTTTATTCAAGTTCCCAAGTTCATTGCACTATTAGGTATTTAGGTATCACATAACGTAAAATCACGTCATAGAGTGATGTGCTAACGAGATCCATTTTTGACCCGTGACTTCGTACCAACTTCTTCCGACCAACCAATGTGCTGGTGTTCTGCCTACTTGCAAGTACTTTGTTTAAGTGTGTGTATGTGTGTAGACCTGGTGAACAAGGTTTTTTTCTCCCTTTGTTATAGCTTGTATAATGAGCAAAAAAATGTGGTAAACTAACTTGTGTCTAGTATCAGCCTCTATTATCTTTCCGTCGTGCTTGAACACAATGCTGGGCTTGGGGAAGCCCTTGCACTGCAGCTCCATCATGGCTGAGGCGCCGGCAGACACTATGGCTTCACGGTGCTCGATGATCAGGGTCGGCTTCTCTGGCTCGCGGTGCAGCTGGTTTATTGCACCTGTTTGTGATTATGTGCTTATTGTATGCTCAAAGTTATACAGCAAGTAACGGTATTGCCACGGAATATAAATCGTAAGGGGAAGGAGCGTGTGCGAATCGAAAGAATTGCATTTGAAATTGTGAGAAGCAGACCCCACCCGACATTCAGTCACCAATTCGGTAGCGGTATTGTGAAAGCAGCAACAGCATTAGGCACCTACGTCAACCAACTTTCAGATTTGCAAAATTCCTGAAAACTGAAGACAAAACTCGCGTGAATTCTGAACGTTGCGGAATTTACACAACTGACTCTCTCGGTCTTGGTTCGCTCATATCGCTCCTTCCCTCGTGATTTATACTCTACGTGAGTACAGTAAATAGGTACACGTAAAGCTTGACCAGAAAAACAACAAATCCTTCTTTTGGGGCTTCAAAGCAAGCAATTTGACGAACGTCTGCGACGACAAGACTGCAAATAGACGAAATTCGAAGGTGTCAATGATTTTTCGCAATATGGTTTATTTATGTTTTTGGTCAGGCTTAAAATTTTTAAATGCGTCTTTCTTATATTATTAATAGAATAATTTATTCGTAGCTTTTAGAATTTTGAAGCACTCATACAGAAGACAGAGCCACCGAGAACTAGGGCAAGCGCTTAAAATATCGTAGTATTTATACAAGATGTTAGGAAATGACAGCAAGATCCTAAAACCATTTCACCATATATACCAGAAAACTATTACGTACCATACCATACCGATTCACATCAACAATCGAAAGCAACCTTTTTGTATGAGAAGTTGTTCAGACATCAATTCTAGAGATATACTTTTTCATGTGTTCTTTTTACGGGCAAAGGCCCACCACCACACATTTCCACACTGTAATAAACTGGCGACCTCTCATAACACTAGGTTAACATGAATTCCAGCGAGTGAGCGGGGGATTACTTTAATCTGTCTTGGAACCCGCAATTAATGTTTATTCTGGTCTTGCGACGTTGAGATCATTTCTTAAAACCTTATGAAAGCATACAATTAGGTCACAATAAGGAAGGCGAAATATCCAATAAGTACAGCCAATAATCAATCTTTATGGGATAGACATATAAGGCGAAGCAGTTTTATACCACATTTATACATACGTATAACCGCTAAGTCAAAGCTAGTAAAATAAATTGTATGTTGACAGGCTATTTATTCCTCGTGCTTCGTGCTAGAAACATTAAGACATGGTACACAGATATCTTTATAAAATTAATACGTTTGCCAAAATAGTAATGGTGGCTTGACTCTTCGACCAATTCTGATTTTCCAGGCTCTGTAATCGAGAAACCAATGTTGACGTGAAAGTCGGAACTTTGATAGAACATTTTAGATTTAAAGATCTGTTTTATCAAAGATTGAACATAATCAAAATAAGACAATTAGGTATTATGGTTGGAAACCTACACCCCTTGGTCATGGTAGGTACGTTATTATACCATGAAAGCCTATCCTAAAGATTGCCAGGACTGAACTTTGCTACAACTTTAAGCTTTAGTTAATAGTTATAACAATGTTTCTGGCCACCCCAAAGAGGATGTACGGTTGTGAGTTTATATATGTTTATGTTTAAAATATGCCACGGTTAGCCTAGTAGGTAGCGAATTCCGGCAAGCCTATAATCATTTTTTATTGTGAATCATAGGTAAAATTATGCCTATCATGATAGTTTTACAACTGGAGTAAATTACTGAAGGTTTTATAATGATTATCAACATTATTCATAAGCTTAAACCGCTAGCAGCACTGTACCACAATAATTTCTGTAATGTAAAATATTTTCAAACTTCAATTTGGTAAAAGAAACATTGATTATCCAGGATGAACGTGACAGTTGAATGTCCTAGATCAAGAAGATGGCAGTACCTTGAACGGTGAGCTCGGCGGAGCAGGAGATGTTGCCGGTGCTGGTCTTGGCCACGCAGGTGTACAGGCCGGCGTCCTCTGGCTTCACGTGCTGGAAGACCAGCGCCAGGGAGTCCTCGTCGTCACCTAGCAGGACCTGCAGCAATTTATATCATGTTACATTTTCTGGAGTTAACTGGAAAATCATTGGTAAGACCTGGATGAGATTGGCGCACGACCGAGGGATGGGAAAATGGGGAGGACACTTATGCCATAGTATAAGAAAGAGTATCTAGTACTACATACAGTACGGACACTCCCTGCCTCCCACCGACTTTTTATCTTACCCCCTCTGATTGAATCGTGGTTCCTCCTAAGCAAATGCGTATTCCTGTCTCGCTCGCACTCACTCAGTATCGCACATGCTTAACTCTTCTTTTAAATTTTTCCCATTTGTATGAAATGACAGCTATCAGCTGACTGTGTCTAAGGTGTGCTTAAGCCCTGCAGTAGGTGGATATATGCTGCTGATACTGAATTTGATGTTTGCCATTTCTGTTTCCAGCATGGATTTAGAAAGAGAAGACCGGTATTTTTTTATCGCTGAAGATGCTTTCTCCTTGGAGTTTGATAGATTTTTCGCGACCTCTGCATTTGGAGATCTGATCAAAATATTTTTAATTAAATTTCTTTTGATAAAATCGCAAAAAACAATGAAATGATTTTCTTCAAATGTCTACTACCTATGCGTAAAAAACATAATTTAAATCAAAAGAAAAAAACAGGACACATCCAACTGTGAGGCGGGTGTCCACTTAGATTCATTATAAAAATAAGTACTCCTGAACTCCTGATGTCGTACCTTGAACCTCTCCTCAGGGTCGAAGGGTTCTCCATCTCTCTTCCACGAGAACGACGCCTTTTCACCCTTGTTCAGAAGACCTTCGCCACCAGGGGCCAGCTCGAAGAAGATGTTCTTGTCATCTGTTAGAAAAAAATAAATTTTAGTGTTTTATGTAGGTACTTCATAGCCTGCGGTCAACCCATTTCTTTGCGTGGGTGGCGTGCGAAGTGTCTTAAGGTTTCTTGTGTAGTTTTATTGTGGGCGAATGGCTAGCCATGTATAATAACGTTATACGTCATTACATTCTGAAACTTGTAATATGCCAAAGGTAAGCTTTGTTACAACACAACTGCATGCTTAAAAAGTTAGTTGGTAGCTGTGGAAATAGTACATTATGATACAAGTGAGCAAAGTTGAGGCCAGCGAGGCCCGCCAGGCGTGTGCTGCATACTAGCCGAGGGCTGTAATGACGAACGCTCACGCGTTTCATACGACGTTTTTCAACATACTTGCGAGGAAAAAGTAATAAAATTTCGTAAAATACAATAATTTTAAATAAATATTTGTGGGAAATGGCGCTGGGCTTTATTTTTTTTTTGCATTCCCTACCTTTGATTGAGAAGAGGCAAAGACATTACGACCAGCATTCAACCAACTATATTTTGTTGCAAACTACATAATATTAAAAACGTTACAATCTTAATATTTATGTATTTATAAATAAATTAATATTAATTTGTTAACTAAAATAAATTGTTTGATGAAATGAAGCGATGAAAAAAAATTCTCTTTAAACAAACTATAGAAAAAAAGTACCTTTCACTACCGCACTAGTGCGGTAATGTAATCATTTTCGCACGCGTGTTCTATAAGCTGTTATGTACCTAAAAGCGTTGCAATAAGAGCTACTTTACGAGCAAGTATGTTGAAAAAATAATTTGTAGGTAGTTGTAGCAATGTTTCTGACCGCCACAAAAGGGATTACGATTGTAGTTTTTTGTATGTATAAACCTACAATCGTACTCCGTTTTGTAGATAGGATCCCAATAAAGGATTTTTTATGTTATGTTATATGTTATGTTTCTAATGTACTTTTTACTGTCAAGACAGTGATTCGATAAAATCATAATAGTAGGCGAAATGCCGCATACAATATTTAAAAACTGTTTCAGTTTTTGCGTTTTATACGACACCTCGTATAAGATGTGGTGTAACCACAGATGTGGACTTAGCGGTACCAGAGTTTATAACGTAGAATGTAGAAATGGCGGTCTTGGCCGTAAAGATACAACATTAAATTTTATTTTTATAAAGGGGCGTCACAGGCATATTATGATATTTGTTGTGCAATTTCTGCAGATCAATAACTCAGTTGCATAACTAGAGAGCATCAAAAATCAACAAGATTCGTTTAATTTCAGCGACTGTACTATTAATAGCTCAAGAAACCAACTCATAAACAAATGCTGGAGTCCATCCAAGTATATAAATAATCGTAAGATATATGCTACAGCTGTATTTATAGCTATTTACGTCCGTTTTCCATTCATAATGTAATCCATGTTAACTCATTAACCGGCATTGCTTAACTTGTTAAATGCTCGGTTGTTAAAGTCATCATAATCTCAGCCAATGGACGTCCACTGCTGGACATAGACCTCCACCAACGATCGCCATAACGACCGGTCCTGCGCTGCCCTCATCCAACGGGTTCCCGCCGCCTTCACCAGCAGGTCTAGCATGCCACCCCCGAGAAAACGATAAAAATCGAGACGTGCCTCCATCTTTATTATTTTACGTATGCCTTATAGAGCGTGCATGACGTTTTTCTCGTTTAAACGCTTTGTCGTGGTTGGCATGCTAGCCATGCTGGTCGTCGTTCCACCATGTGGGGGGCGGCCTACCCACTCTGCGCTTTCCGGTACGCGGTTGCCACTCGAGAACTTTTCGGCCCCATCGGCCATCGGTTCTGCGAGCAATGTGCCGCCCACTGCCACTTTAGTTTAGCAATTCTTTGGGCTATGTCAGTTACTCTGGTTCTTCTGCGGATCTCTTCATTTCTGATTCGATCTCGCAGAGAAACTCCGAGCCCTCTCCATTGCCCTTTGGGTGACCTTCAGCCTTTTTATGAGGCCTTGAGTGAACGACCATGACAACTATGTCATCCCATACATCATAGGTGCAACCAAAACAGACAGAAACTGGGATTTATTTAGTTACAGTTACAGGACTTACAGGCATACAGTTTGACTTGTTATAGTAGCAGTTTTAGGTGCCGATTTAACGATCAATATTAAAATTTGAGCTTCTATGTTTCTATGTTTATCAAAACATAGAAACATAGAAGCTCAAATAATAAAATAAAATAAAAAATTATCCTGATGGATACCTATGTTTTAAATTGGGACAGTGTAGTGAAATCAGGAACATTGGGGTATACAAGGAAACTGTCTTAGGAATCTTTAGTTTTTTTTAGTGAAAACAATTTTTAGCAAAGCAAATTTTTTGGCCAAGCGTTAGTTGTCCACAAAATTGCATAAAAGAGTAAACAATCTTTTTTTAATGCTGTTCGACTCAATCCCATGTAAGGATTATTTCATTGTATCGAAAGAAACAAATCGGGGCATTAGAAGTTGGGGTAAATATACTATTACCTATTCTGTTCTATTAGTAATCCAATTTCAGAGATTCTCAATGGTCGAGGAGTCTTACCAACAACTGTAACGGTAGCTTCAGACTCGACGTCGCCGTAAATGTTCATGGCTTTGCAGGAGTATTTGCCGGCGTCCGAGTGGCTGACGTCGGCGATCACGAGCTCGTAGCAGCCCTTGTCGGCTAGGGTCCTCACGATGGAGACGCGGTCCGACTCCGTCGTGCTCACTATCTCCTTACCGTCGCGGAAGCTGAGAAGGTGAATGTATGAATCAATGGAAAGTTGTTAAAACGATATTTTGTTAAGACTATATTCAAAGCTTTAGTCTTGTAGGTAAAAGGTGGAAAAAGGGTAGGGTAAGTAAAGGGTGTTACAGTAGAGTGCAGAGAAAAAGTCAGTTCTTTAAACTGACCAATCCTATCTAGTGACGTCATTAGCGACCTAAAAGTCAGTGTCTTTATTGCAAAACTATAGCTTACCACTAGAAGGCCCATAGTGGTTCTTGCCCTTCGAAACGAGAGAACGCCATTTTTCCCCATAATGCATTATTCTGACCCGTAAATACGGTAAAAGGGTCATAATCAATAAGGCTATAGGATCATTATCAATATGGTCAAGGGTCATTATCAATAAGGTTAAAGACCCATTATAAATAAGGCTATAGGGTCATTATAAATACGGCTATAGAGTCATTACTAATGCGGCTATAGCTCATTATCAATAAGGGCTATAGGGTCATTATCATGAGGAATTCGATTACATCAAGTAAAAACAAGCACTCAATCGGGGCATAATCATAACATGCTCATTTCACTAGTAGTGTACAAGAGGTGTGACCGGTAGTGAAGCCATCACCACTTTTAAAGACTATTATGCGATTTAATGACTATTAGAAGAATATTATGCTTCGGAAGTAGCTCATAAGTAAGTGAAATAAACAACAACAACTTACAACTTAACATCAGGGTTCGGGTCACCTTTGACCTTGACCATGAAGCGAAGGAAGGTATTCAGCAGGATCTCCGTGTCACTCAATGCTACTATGAAGTACGGAGCATTTACAGCGTTCTTAGCTTTCCTTTCTTCTGACGTCACTAGAATTTGCAATGCAATTTAGTACATAAGATCATTAAAGTTTACTTAAGAAGTCTGGTGTATCTGCAAATTTAGAAGATGATCATGAAACAAAGGATTTGTTTATAGAACTTATAGAAGATATCAGGTTCTGCCGAAATATGGGGTAAGTAGACAATCAAAGTTATTTTATACCCGCTACAGTGTTTCAAATTAAGTTTGATGCCTAACTAAGGTAAATTTTTTGATGTGCACTCACTCCATCCATAGCATAACCATGAAAACCAAAATTCATAGCATCTTCTAAAAGAAGTATGACAGGTATGTCATGCGGTTAAGTATTAACCGCATCAATGCCAATTCATTGTTTATGCCATTAAATAAAATATAACCAACATTGAAAATGCCTGTAAAAAAAACATTGAACATAAAAGCTAAACATGCTAAAACTAAGTAAATATTCTAAAAAACGTGGTCTTACTTATAAGTGCAAAATACAGGAAAATTAAAGACAGGTTTAAGAAAAAATAACTAACTACTGTTATACGCTTTACGATGTCTTAAACGAATGATGTCGCGAAAGCATGCTGATATTTTAAAGGACAGAATATCAAAAACTAATACAAATAATAGCTGAAGTAGTAAATTGAAACTTAAACTAAAAAGATTTGAGCAAACTGATTGAGATATGGCGAATAACGGCTACTTCTTGGTACTTCTAATCGATACTAGGTACGCTACGTAACTCACGATCTTGATTTGATTCGGGACCATTTTGGACTCTGTCTACATCGTTTGGGACTATAGCTGTAAAAGTAAATTTGGTTGGGATTACAAATTGATACAAAACGTAAAATTTTTGTTTTCAATTTGTAATATTGATTAGAATTTGGTTATCGAATTGCATAACGTTTTTTGTTGGAAATTAGAATTTTCGAATACTGAATACTGAACAATATTTTTACCCTTTGATTTTGCAGAGGTTATTAAAGGGAAACTAACTTAAAAATTACAAAAGGGTAACTGGACAGAAGGAACAGTCAATAAAAAGAAGGGGCGTATCAATATGAATGACAAAATAGTAAAACTGCTTTGGAACAAGACTTAGGACTCGAAATGCGTAACTATACACTTCCACATCAAATCAGCTTGCTCAAACCAATAAACAAAATCAACTTACACTGATGCACGACTAACTGAGCAGTACAATGGCTATTTCCCTTAACATTCTCAGCTCTTGCTGTGTACAATCCGGAATCGTCTTCGCGGCAGTGCAAGATGTCGAGCTTGTTGCTGCCGTCTTCCGTACTGACGATGTTGACGCGGTCCATTAGTTTGTCAGTAAGCGGCTTGTTGTCCTTCAACCAAGTGATCTTGACAGTCTCACTGGATTCGCGTAGTTGAAATTCGAAGGAAGCGTTCTCGCCGGCTGAAGATTCAAAGGTTTGTTAGGGAGTTCGTACGGGTTGATGAGTTTTGGAAGACGGGTAATAGCAAGAGTTTGGTAAAATATTGTGACACGCCGTACAAAATAGTGATCGCGGGATCGTCATTATACTTGGTGATGACCTCTTTAGGGCCTATGAAAGGAGTTTAGGTTTACCAAATTATAGTAAATCTTAGCTTGTTTTACAAAAATGTAGATGAGGGACATAACTATTTTCGCTTAGTCTTTCTTCATTGCGGTTGACGATTTTTTGTACGAATCTTTTGCGTTGCGAATGCAAAATTTATTGTTTTTTATGTCAAGGTTCTTTTGCTTCTTCGAAGGGCATACCAGATTCCTTCCATTACTATTATGCTATTACTAGTTTACATTTTTTTCAAATGGCGTATACTCAGTAAACTCAGAAAACTTTAGAAATGATTGTTGAATTAACCGTACGAACTCATACATAATAATTAAATAAGAAAGAGTGTCACGGAGAAAGCGTTGTTAGATTAATGTGTTGTGTATGTAAGTTTGTCTACAAGCGTATATGTACAGGCACTAGAGGTGTGTCTACATCTGTTCTATTGCGTGGTGTTCTACGGACTACAATCTACACTACTTACGCTCAATGTTTTGTCCCTGAAGCGTCTTGGAGAACGCCGGCTTTCCATCGTTAGACTCAGACTTAGAAATAGTCTGAACTGATTCAGTCGATTTGACCGATTCGTACGCGCCAGTGACGGATCCATTAGCGATTGCTGTTTTGGAGTATTTACTCTCAAGAGCTGACTCTCCATTCTTGCTTTCATAGCTGGATTCAATTTTAGTTGACACGGCTTCGATGTTGTTATTATCGTAATCAACGCCGTACTTTGAGCGTTCGCTCTTCGAACTCTCGTAGCTAGATTCCATTCCTATACCGTACTTGGAAGCGATGCTGTCAAGTTTGCTGCTAGCTTCGAAGCCGCTTTCGACCGCGGCGCTTGAGTTGGAGTATTTTGACTCGTAGCGGGAAGATTCTGAGCCCTCGATACCGGAGGATTCGTACAGTCCGCTTTCAGCGCGTGAACCACTTTCACGACGCGAGTAGGTGGACGAGAGCCCTGTGCTCTCGTAGCCTGTTGAAGATTCAACGCGACGGCTGCTGCTGGAGTAATCTAGAATTGATAAAGTAACATGTTAGGTAGGCATAGTTATAACTATGCCTATACCACCAACCAACTTTTACCACGCAACGTCTACCATTCTGAAAATTGTATGTCAACCACGAGGTTTTTTTGTTTACCAAGCTAAAACAGTATCGTATTGGTACCCTTCAAATATTAATTAATCAACTCAAAGTAGTATAATTAATTAAATTCCCTATAATTTATTGTAAGAATACGAAACTAACCTCCAGACAGCCGCGAACTGCGGCTATACCGCGACATTTCGTCACCGGTTTCTTCTGTGGTTACAGCTTGACTGCTCTCAGCGACTTGGCCTGCTGACACGCCAGAACTGACTTCACTCTTCACTTCTTGTACCTTCTGTTCTGTTTCTACAGTTTCTGAGTGTTCCAGAGATTCTTTTCTCTTTGATCTAAGTAATCGTAGGGATTCTTCTCTGGTTAGAACTTCAGATTTTTCAAGTTTCTCTTGTACTTTGGCTAGAGATGGTTTGGATTCTACTGATGTTTCTTCAGCAGTTTTTACTGCTTTAGTAGATTCTGTAGTTGATTCAGTTTCTTTCACAGATTTAGCAGTTTCTTGTGTTTTAACTTCAGCGGCTAAAGTCTGTGATTTAACCTCAGTTTTGGCACTTTCTTTAGCCTTTACCGAAGCTGTTTCTTGCACAGATACAGCAGACACTTGGGATTTCGCTTCAAACTTTTCTTGAGCTTTGATTTCACTAGTCTCAGTCTGTAAATGTAGTTCAGCGTGAGCACTTCGCGCAACCTTTACAGATTTTTCTTGATGAACAGCTTTTACAGATTCTTGGATCTTTTCTTTAGCCTTTACTTCAGTTGCTGATTTAACTTCAGCTTGTGATGTTTCTTTAACCTGTACTAATGTTTCTTCTTGTACAGATTTAGCTAATACTTGACTTTGAACATCAGCTGCTAAAGTCGGTGATTTAGCCTTAACTTGAGCAGCTTCTGAAGCCTTTACTGATGTTATCTCTTCTACAGATTTTGTAGATTCTTGGACTTTCTGTACAACTGCTGTAGCTTGTGCCACAGATTTTTGTTCTACCGACGCTTGCTCGGTTTCAGCGGATGTTTGTGCTGTAGTAGATTTTTGTAAAGATTTTGATTCAGCTATGGTCTTTTCAGACTTTTGCGAACTCTGTTGGATAGACGCCTCAACTTTATGTGATGATACTGATGTTTCAGTTGCCTTTACCTCAACTGAAGTAGCTTGAACGGAAGACTTCTCTTCAGTTTTAGTAGCTTCTTTCTTTTCAGTTGGCTTTACTTCAACGGAAGTAGTTTGAGCGGAAGACTTCTCTTCAGTTTTAGATGCTTCTTTCTTTTCAGCTGCTTTAACTTCTATTGCAGAAGCTTGAACAGAAGATTTCTCTTCTACTTTAGCTTCTGTAGTTTTAGTAGCTTCTTTCTTTTCAACTGCCTTTACTTCGACTGCAGCAATTCGAACTGAAGATTTCTCTTCTACTTTAGTTTTTGTAGCTTCTTTCTTATCAACAGCTAAAGCTGTTTGCTGAGTAGATTCCGATTGAGCAACAGACTGTGAAGACTCACTAACTTTAGAGGTAGCACTCACGGATTTAGTTTCTAAACCAGTTGTGACTTCACTCTTAGCACTAACTTGGACTTCACTAGTGGCCTCGGTGACTTCAGACCTGGAGATTTTCTTCGCGACCTCAGTTTCAGTGGAGGATTTTCTTTTGGCTGTAACGTGAGTTTCCTCCTTGGTGACTTGAGTGACCTCGACTTGGTCGACTTTGGTGCGCTTTTCTTGCACCTGTTCTTCTTCTTCTTCACGTTCCCTCTTCTTTTTATTTTCCTCGGGTTCGGGAGATACTACATCAGGTGGCGGAAGGACTTGGAGGTCATCCGCTGCGTGTTCTGCTAGAGCAACTGGAAATAAAACAAAATAAACCATTTTTATTATGACTTTAAAAGTTACAGAGGTTAAAAGTTATGGGAGTCTCAGATGCCCGTGTATATGAATAAAATTTAGACTCGACAAAACTAGACAAGATTTCCTTTTTTGCCACTTCTTTATTACAACTTATTGGCAGTGAAATAGAAAAATAAATTTAATAAGCAATTATTATTGGCATGGTTTAGATATTTACTGGAATATTCGTAACACCGAAATTGAGTTGACCATCTATTAAAATTAAAACTCCAAGACTTACCAAGGTCACTAGCGTATTGCCTGATCTCCTTCAACCAAGCAGCTTTCACGGGCTCCTTGTGAGCTGTGAGGGTTATTGAACTCGCCCCTTTCTGATGGAGCTCGAACTTGAACTGGTCGTCCGGGTGATCCTTGACCTCGACCTCTGGTAGCTGAAAATCGAAACTAACTGTGAAAACTGAATACTTCTTGGGAGAAGTCCAAATGTTAAATGGACTAAAAGATCTATTTTTGAAGAAACGGGACACTCATAATTTGGCATTGTACAGACACGGATGTTTTTGTAAACAAACTGTAAGATGGAGTAACAAGTACTTTATGCTCTTAATGAGCTAGAGTACGGTCAGACCGTTTCAGTGCCAGGTTTTACAAATATGCTGTAACATCGATCCATCATCTGTGGTTCTTTATTAATCTGTAACGTATGACAAATTTATCTGTTGGAAATCATACCCTGTATGATGAGTGAGTTAGGACTTATTTACAAAAACAATCCAATGAGGAATTTCAGTTCAATCAGGACTAAAGTATCCACATAGTCTTGACTCCATAACTAAAGAAGGAAATACTTGTAGATTGTGGTCTCAGTCAGAGTATCAAGGAACATAATCATAATACTCCCTAAGCTAGCAGAGGAACTAAATTCGCTTCTCATTCAAACTGCACTGAACAGAGTTATTCCTAAACATTTCCTGATAAGATAAGGTAGTCCATAAGATGGATATCAATATTTATACCGTTTTTGATGTCTTGTTTTACCTTTTTTTTTGAGTCAATGAAGAAGCTTTGATTCAATGATTCAATTTATTTTTTCAGTATTGAGTGCAATCATTAATTTTCACCTTAATGTTATTTTAAATAATCTTACCTTGACAATATCCTTTAGGTCAAACACGGAGCGATCATCCGATACCCGCTTAACCTTGCAGACCAAGATCCTTGCTTTAAACAGGAACAAATATCTCTCCTTAGCTTTCCCCTCGATGTCGGTAACAGTGAACCAGTCGTGGGTGAGTAAACGGCCAAGTTTGTAGATATTCCCTCTGTAGCCTTCTATGCTAGCTATGAATTTGTTGTCTGTCGCTCGGTTGGGGACCCCGAGGAAGAGTTCTAGAGCTTTCTGGAGGTCGGTGCAGTCTTCGCCGAGCCGTTTCGAGTATTTTACTAGTTCCTGTTGGATAAACATAATGTTTAGGAATTATGGTGTAACAAAGTTGGATGACTATAGAATTTATGAGCTGTCTATCTAATTTTAAAGATATTTTAGTGAGTAATTTCTCTTTTGTTGACCCACAGAGATTGAAGCTTGTCTTCGTATCTCCTGGTTGGTCCTTATTATGCAGCTAGACTTCAAGATTTATTTGTAGGTATGTGTGTATTTCTAATGAAGATTCGGTTCTGAAAACCGACTTAGTAACCAATTCACTAACCATTTCGGCAACAATTTGTTTTATAAACCTAAATTGTAAACACAAACATACGAGTAGTTTCATAATCATAACCTCCAATACAGAATGCATATTGGTAGGTTTAGTTGAAAGGAAGGAAATAATTAAAATAACAAATTAGCGTAGGTTATAACGTTTCAAGAGAGCGTGTTTTTGCAACATTCTAAATGCGGCTCGGGTTGAATTGTGATGACTAGCTCAATGAGAGGCTATCATGAATCAGCCTACTACGTCTTACGGACCTGGGAGTATGTCTGGCACCGAAATACCGAATAATATTGTGCACAATTAATTTCGTTCGGTTCCTGAAGACAAATCCTGCGATGACAAATACATCAAATTGTTACTAGGACATAAACTTGAAATATAGAACATCATCATCATCATCAGCCCGTATCTATCCATTGCAGGGCAAAAGATCCCCCCTCCATTTTACCATCCATTTCAGACTTACGCCAATCGGGTCTTGCGGATGCTTTCATTGATGTCATCAACCCACATAGCTACCGTGCTGGCTAGGCTAGGTAGCTCACGCAGCAGAGTAAGTACTTCAAATTGCATAATTTCGGTCGCACTAAGGTAAAGCGGGTTTTAGAATAATCCATCGTCTCTTTTGTTTTTTTTGCTGTGTTTTTACTTTTTAGTATCAAAACATCAAAAGCCTAATTACTTGAAACGACATTTCATACTTCGTCGTCATCGTTTCATTGCTTGCTGGTAGTGACGACCTTCAATGCGTTTTTATGCAAACTTAGAACTATTTATTTATTTATTTGAATTAGGCAACAGTCACTAGGACCATCTGATACAGTTTTATTTTCTCTTGCTAGCCAAATAAGAATTTCTTTGGGTTTTTCTTGGTGCCAATCCTCATTTTATTCAGGAATCCTAAATATACTACAAGTAAACCTTGGTACAAATGAACCATTAATGCAGTTGTAATTTTACAGTATCGCCTCGCATGCCACCCCCGAGAAAACGATAAAAATCGAGATGTGCCTCCATCTTTATTATTTTACGTATGCCCGAAAGAGCGCGCATGACGTTTTTCTCGTTTAAACGCTTTGTCGTGGGGGTGGCATGCTAGCCGTGCAGGTGTGTTTCATACTGAAATGTATCTTCATCATGATAACAAAGATAAGCTTAGATTTGAAGACCATCCTATTGGAACAGATTACAGTAACGAATGACCTCACATGATAGCTTAGAATATTTTAGGATTCTCCCAGATTTCAGATTCTAACTCAATCGTTACAATTTTACGTTCTATTTGCTTCAGTTTTGGCTCCATCCAACTTGTTTATGACTATTGATGACGTCAACACGCCGGCACTGCGTTTGCGCAATGTATAAAGACGCTAACACCACAGAATAAATACTAGTACTACCCGTACTAACACCAGTAACTAGCGCTTTTCCGAATATTACATGATTTTATACTAATTCTTTTTTAAATGTTCTATGGTGGACTAACACTCATACCTACAACTCTCCTTGAGAGTTAGGCCTGTGCTATGCAATGGGAGACGTACACAGAGTAAAACAAAGAAAGAAAAAAAAGAAAAAAAAAGAAAATAAAAAAAGAAAAAAGATACTTAAGGTGGTTCGAGTCCATACAAACGTTTGACGCACAACACGCGTAGACGGAATTAATAAAAGTAATATTTTATATATGGAAAAATAGTTTAGAAAATCTAGTTGCCGCGTCATAAATAACATTCGCAATTTATAATATAATTACGAAGATATAAAGCTTTCAAAATTTTGTATGAAAAGTTTCAAAGCTTTATATCTTCGTAATTTTTTTATAAATTGCAAATGTTATTTGTTACGCGGCATCTAGATTTTCTAAACTATTTTTTCATATATACAAAGTTACTTATATTAATACCGTCTACGCGTATTGTGCGTCAAAGTTTTGTATAAAATGGACCCCTCTGCAACCGCCTTCAAGATAAAGATTTTTATTTCTTTCTTTCTTTTTCTATTAATATATGACGGGGTAGTTTAGAGTCAAACCATAATATTGATCTAAACCTTAGACCATCAAACTGAACAACTTTCACTATAGAGCCAACATCGAGAAAAAATAAAAACAATCAACTGTTTCATAAAAAACTGCAGTACTTACCAACTCGACTCAAATGTATGGGACTGCAGATTTTTATAATTTTTTTAGATGTTGATGATGGTCTGTCTACAGTGTCTCTAAAGGCTTCTAACTCGGCTATTCGAATAACACTCTTATTTTAACAATAACAGACGTAATTTACCTTCAACAGTAGTTGGTAGTCGTTGATCCTTTGTATGGGAAGCTTGAGATGTTCAGGCAAACCTTTGTCGTCTCCGAGTTTGTCGGCTACGTCCTGTAACAAACGATAATGGTCCTTATAGATTTTTTAATAAACATAATTATATACACTGTATACTTTGGCAAGTAATTAAAGAAAATTGACGTATTAAAAGACACGTGGCCTATAAAACAAATAGCATATATTATTATCTATTCATATGCATAGTTTCTTGAATAAAACGAATTAACCAGTAAATAAAACGCAAATACGTACAGTAGTACCAGGATTATAAGTCTTACCGATGTACCTGCGCAGTTGTCAAATTTTTAAACCGCGCGAAATTATATTCACCAATCATGACGTGCCACCTCCAATCCGTTCACGCTATTGGCTTATTTGATTTCGCGCCCTTTTCGCTGCTATTCGACTTTGCACCCTTTGATTACTAAATGACTTCGGGTTTTGTCGGGGACTCGGGCCTGCTCTGCGCAAACGAAGATTGACGAGCGGAATTATTTTCCTGGTCGTACTTATAAAGCACTTTAACTGCCATGTTAACTGCACCAACACATCGTATAGCTACGTGTCCTACGTGATACAAAAGAAAAGCGTATGTAAATAAAATATGATCAGTTTGTTCTTTATAAATCTTGCCATAAATACATGATAAATACCTACAAATTACGATCTTTATTTTTAAGAGTAGGCTGCTGTTATAGCAAAATCGACGAGACTATTTTGAATATTTCCGAAAAGATGTTTGAAATTAAGATCAAACAAGTCTTCTGTAAAAAAGCCTATTATAAAATTATTAATGCATGGGTCCGATCTGAGACTAAGAGTCACCTAGCATAAAGTAACTTTACCTGGTAGTCTGGAAGAAATCACTTTTAGTGATAAGGCCGCCTTTTGTACCCTTCTTGTTCATATTGTTGTTGTTTTTTTTTTGTTTATTTTGGTGTGCAAATAAAGAATATTTATCTTATCTTTACTTAAATAGCCCCTTTAACAGCCTACACAGCCTTAGCTTAACAATTTAATAAAATCACTACGTTTTAATAGTTGAAAAAAGTGAACAAAATTAAACAAAACAACGAGGGAGACGCATACATTTTTTTAATTTTCAGCCAGCATTCTTTTACATTCAACCTTTTTAGATACTTAGTTATTATTGTTTTTTTAATATTAAAATGCTAACTCTTTCGATTCAAGCTGTAGGCCAGATTCAGGAAGGTGGCAGCCATAGGATGGGCAGATTCCATGAAATAGTTTATTTTAACAGTGATTCACCTTAACCTTCACAAAGATATTTTACTTCACCGGACACCATTCAATTTCTAAACTATTCTGGGTCACCGTGTTGCAATGAAATTCTTGGCGAAAAAACAAAAATATTGGTTCACATTTTCTCTGTTTAGAAACAGTACCAATGGGATGAAGTTCGTTCACGAGGGAGGAACAGAATATCAAACAAGACAAAACTAGACAGAATGACAAACAAAACGAAGATGAAGATTACAATTTTCATTCAAGCCACGACACTTCATACAAACGAGCTCGCACTGACTAGAAGAGTGCGAACAGTGCGAGTGAGAGATAAATGTAGGTACACCACTGTTTACTGTTGTCTACCTCACGTACCACTCAAAGGCGGTGGGTGCGTGATTAAAATGAGTGGAGGGTTTTTAACGTTGGTTCAAGCACGTATCCAGGGGGGAGGGTTGGATTTATCCCCCACTGCTTATACTTGCACTAGCTACCGAAGTGTTCCACACTCAATTTCACTTCGAATCTTTTCCCACGCAGCGCTTTCAACGTTGGTTCATCGAAATGGTTCTTCAGAGTCGTAATCCATCCACTGCCTTGTTTCAACGTCTTATTTGAGATGTTCAATTGCTAAACGCATTACCTTATATCCTTGAACGTTTCAATTTATACTTTATAATTGATGTGAATACAGTTTGAATTAGTTTAGAGTGAAAGATCATTCGTTGCATGTCTCTCTAATTGATTGGCATCAGTCCAACATCTATCGACACGGATATTGACATTATGTTGTAATACTTTCGATTTAAAATTGAAGCTTCTAAATGTAGTTATAATTTAAATAACAAATAGTAGTTAGGTACCTTATTAAACTACTTATATCGCGATTCGATTTTGCTAACGTTTAGGTTGCGTAGAATTCGTTTCTTACTCGGGATACAAAGTTACTTGCATTCTTTATCATATCGGCCGAAACATGTCCACTACCGATCCTGCACTGCCCTCATTCAACAGGTTTCCGCCGCCTTCACCAGGTCGTCAGTCAACCTTGAGGCGCCTACCCACGCCACTGCGCTTTCCATTACGGGGTCAACACTCCAGAACTCTTCTCCTTCTCTCGTCATTTATGGTAGGTTACATATCTATACAATTTGTATGATAATTAAAGCGTAATAAACAATGCAGCTTTATGGATTTATAGACTAGACTATACCTACACCATTGATATTTGCTCTAATTGTGTCTCGTAAAATATCCTTAAACGCTACGGATCTATTATATTTTGCATGTCTCCTCCTGGTAATGGTTAGCGGCGCTAACTGCGACCGGGATCAGTTTGTGTCGCGTAACCGACAATTTTTACAAACTGTCACTGAATTATGTTATAAATGTGTACAGGAAGTTAGGGTAAACAGTTACATTACTTCAAGGGGTGATTGTAGCCATGATACTGAAAAACTTTTCCTAAGAAACATAAAGGAAATTCGAAAAAAAAATTGATATTTCATACTTAATGCTTGTACTAAATGTAATCAGCTGATCGAACGTTTGTATGAAGAGTACCTAGTTTTTTTGTTGCCAATTTCCTCCTTTGAAAAAGTTCCATTAAAGTACCCATTAGATGCATTATTTAAATAATTGCTTGGATCACCAAGCAGTAACATATTTTGTCAACCAATAGAAATACGTAGGTAATGGAAACAAATCATTTTCAAACAGTGAATTATTTTGACATCCAAGAATCGCTAGCACGGCTGTATGTCACCAGAACATTAGTACTTGAGTTTCTTTAAACGATACTTTGCACAATAATAAACAATTAAACAACTCATTAAAATAAAAACTTCCCTCGCAAAACTAATGAAGTATCAAAAACAGCAGTAAAATAGATCGTAAAGCAAGCATGGAATGGTTTAAAGTTAATATTCTTTCGTCGAAATGTGAATAATAACACTGTGGAACACATGCACCGATATAGAGAGCCTTGACACGAAACGAAACATGCGTTGCAGAATACGTTATAAACAAGGGTTCGGGAGAATTCGTGCTAAACACATGATTTCAACGACAAGAGTAATACAACGAAGGAATAATCGGGTACAGATCGTTCTTGATAAGGTGACAAAACCATCAGAGAAACAGGCATTCCACTAAGACACCCAATTGTGCACCTAGGCGAACCACGCTTAAAAAAGTCTACTGTAGAACACCTACAAGAACTATGGGTACAAAAAGTTAACTGTGGAACACCTATGAACTAAGTTGGTAGATAACGGGTTCGAAACGTTGACAGAAATTTAGAAGTTGGCAAGCTTTGGCCATCAATTGTTTACCATAGAGATAGTAAGTACTACGTTTACATTCTTGATAATGTCAAAGAAATGCAAGAGTTTTCATCAATGCCGGAGTTTGTGTTTACTTTAAACTGAAAATCGCCCGAGCGATAATGTTGACGGAAGCATTAACTTAACGTTGCCATTTAGGTACTAAAAAGTTGTTTGGGGCTTAACTTTTTTACAATGAATAATATACGCAAATGAAAACAAAAATAATGATTCTTGAAAACAGATGCAGCCAAATTATTTAAGTAGAAACCTAAGTGCAAATTAACAATTTATAAAACGGTCAGCATACCTACCTAGTCGTTGAAAATGTATATCCAAATGATACAAACGTAGGTATATTATAAACCAGAGTGAACGAAATTGTGGTCGCAGGGTGAGTCGAAACGCTTGACAAAGAATCTTCAATAAAAGATAAATAAACTTCTAGTTGAAAACAGCTGCTACAGAACTAGCGTGATTAAAGCCAGCTCACGTGGCGCCAACGAGACGCTGCCCTCTGCTCGAACTATTTGAATTCCTATGACGATGACATAACAGTCACCTTGCATTGGTTTACCAATATTCTAAAATGTGCAAATTTTTGTTTCAGAAGTGGGAAAATTATTAAATAATATTATAAAAAGTAATAAGAATAACGGTGAGAAATTTTGAATATAGGGGTGCGTTTAGCCTCAGTCATCAATCATCATAGAGTTATATCTGACGGAGCTGTTGACAGTTCACAAACAATAATAGTTTTGATAAGGAAGCTGGCATAGGTATTGTCTGTTTTGATTTACCTGTGATTAATGACCAGTTAGATACATTTTCAACAGTCGGGTGATATGTCACTTTGTGCGTTTTTACATGCGTGCGTTAGGACATTGCAGGTTGAGTCACCTGATTGTCTGAAAAGAATGACGATTCCGTGCTTCGGATGACACGTTAAGCCGTTGGTCCCGACTACCATATCTGGTGGTAGTAGTCGTTACATTAAAAAAACCACGGCAGATGCCGTAAGGCGGTTTGAAAAATCTAACACCAGCTGGTAGTGTGTGTGTGTGGTACCTATGCTATTGGATTGTAAGTTTGATGTGTTTCTTTTAGAATAGTGAACTATTAGTAACTCTGATTTCTATTGTTAACGGGAGCTATGCCTAGTCCTAGTAACCTCACCAGGAAGCTGGAAACAGCTATTGTCTAACCTCACTAAGAACTACTCTATATCCCTCGTGTTAGTCGCGACATCTATTGGAAGGGAGTATTTTTTATTGACAAGATATACAATGTAGATAAGTGAATCTTGTTTTTCTCGTAAAAATCGTTCACATGATCTTTCAGACGTGTTTATAGTACAATTAATTACATGAATTCACAGCTGTTGCCATAAATATCAGCCATAGCAACAAAACTACGTCTGCAACCAGAATCTGAACTCATACTAACTTTGTTTCTTTAGGTACATGAGATAGAAAACTGTTGACTAAAAGTTTAGTAAGGGACAGATATATTTACAAACTGTATTGTGTCGTAGGGCTATAAATAAAGCTTTCTAATCCCCAAAGCCCATATAGAAATTAGGTCAAGGTCATCCAACGGCTCTTTTGAAGAGCTCTCCATCAAACGCGACCACAGCACCGACAAGCGGCACATCGGAAAATCGACAATATGCTGTAAAACCACCCACGCTTCTCGCCTAGAAATAAACCAGACGCGAAGCTTGTAACACTACACCCGTACGTAAAATTGAAATCGTGAAAAATCACGATATTTTAGCTAGAGCCAACAGTACGGGCTAATAATAAAGATAGTACTGTAGTTTGTTTAGTACCTGAGCGCAGGCGGTCAGTCCAGGTCCACGAGAACACAATCACAGTCACACACTTCACTCGGACGAGTGGTCGAAGGTCGAAGCGCTGGAGCGAGCGAGGTGTTCGCGAACGCAGCTCTCAAGCGACTGGTGTACTCCTGCCCCTGCTCGGGCCACCGCTAAACATAGCACAGTCGCGACGGCGGAGGATAACACAATTTCTCCGGTGACGTAGGGCGCTATCGCTCGGGAATCACCGCCCACGGCCGCCGTGGTCGCAAGGTCGCCAAACAAACCTTGGCGTCCTTGATGCAGTTGCGGAAACGGTAGCGCCAGGTGGGTTTTATAGGGAATTAAAAGAGAGCTTTTTTAAGAAACTGGAACATTTTGGACTATTCATCACATAGCCATTCCTTTTAAAATAGCAGTTAAGAATTTGTGAGAAGATATTGAGACTATTCACAGGGAAGAGAAGTAGGTATGTCAGAATCGTAGTAAGTTTCCGATCAAACGTCTGTCACTACCGCAATGAGACTGAAGCTTGAGTCGAATCTATAATCCTTTTTTTTTGGTGAAAGGCTCCTGTAAACCAGGATCACAGATAGACAATGAAGTCCAGCGAACCTTGGGGATCGAATGACTTTAATATGTCTTGGAGTCGAAGAAGATAAACAAAATTGTAAGGTCAGACCTTAACAGATTCTTCAGGACTAAACATTGGTAATAAGACAACTGCTCTAGAACCATTCAGAAGGTGAAGAAAGCAATAACAAGCAAACGTAGGTGCAAACTTTTAACAGTCATCCCAGACACGAGTCCCACGTAAACTTGTGTTCAACAAAACGGTGAGAATAGCAGATCCTACGCATTCCTCGCCTTCGTCACAGTTGACTCAAATCCACAAATATCGTGATACGGCAAGATCATCTCGTCTGGTTACTTCCGGCGAACGTTGGCATGATTAACTAGTTTTGATTATCAGATGAAATATCTTAGACTAAGAGCTTTCGAGCTTGAACTTTTGAATACATTATAATATGATTTTAATTCAATGTTAATTTTGGTATGCCTTGTGAGACAATAAAATAGAAGAAAAAAAAAACGAGAAATATAAAGAACAGAAAAGTTTTTAAGCAGTGTTTTTGTTGGCGATTGGTAGAGACATCATATCAACCATATTGAAACATTCTATGCCAAATGTGAGCCTTGCTATAATCGCATACACGCTTTAAAAGTTGTAGCAGCAGTGCAAGAAAAAATCCAGACGAAACCGTAGCAGTTCCAAAGATTAACCTCTACATCTTCAAACAAACAAAGGACATCCGGCACATTCCTTTTACGAAATACCAAAAAATGTATAGAAGTTTTGACTGTAGTGAAATTTGTAATAAGTTATGGGGTTTTATAAAAAGCACTTGATTTTATAATTTATTTTTATTAAACGAGTTATTTAGTAATTTGTTACTAATAAATTATATAAAAAGCAGCAACACCAAAATGGCTGCCAATGTTGTTTGATAGGAGGTTTTTTTTATATAAAAATAATAATAAAGCATTTTTAGTGGTTTTTAGTGTTCCATAGTCCATAATAAAAATAGAAATACGGTTATACATTTTTTAGTATTATGTACCCGATGTCCTTTGCCTTTATTAGCGTAGAAAACATTATTATGAATTGTCATCAACCGGTTGACATTTATTGTTTTTATTTTCACTTCTTTCATGTCTCCATAAATTCTTCAACCAACACATTCCATATTTTAACCTTGTCATGTTTTTATTGCGGTCACTGCAGAGTCTTTGGACGTCTCCCCAATGACAAAACAAGTATAGCAGTCCATTAGCGTTATTCAAAGTAATTGAGTCAAATATTTGTATGGAAGTTGGCATTATTCCACAATGTCCATGTTAACAGTCTGCAAATTGCGATTTTACTTACTGGCTAGCTGATTATCTACTAACACATCGAGTGAAACTTTTGATACGAGGCGACTAAGGGATGAGGTTTCCTATGCAGGGTAACACACCTTAGACACTTCATACAAAACGGGCTCGAACTGACAAGAAGAGGTGAACCACTTTCGATACTGAATTAAAATATATCCCATGCCACTATACTTATGTAAAAAATCTTTAACTGCGTGGCTCAAAACTCAAACGTATGATGATGTAGAAACCCTCCTAAAAAATTAGTATGACATTCTTGCCAATACTAACACAAGCATCTACACTAGCACGTACACACACACACACACACACACACACACACACACACACACACACCACCACCCCCCACATAAACGCACACACATACACCCCCACACAACACACACAAAATTAACTTTCAGCCTGTTTTAGGGCCTGTTTCACTACTTCTAAGTGGGTTCTTGATTGCTTGTCTGACGGCTCGTTCGACATAATTATCTTTCATACGAGTTAAGTGGACCGATCTGTCGGATGGGTTGTTGAGGGTGTGCTTGGGGGTGGTGGGTCGGACCCTTGGTCTAGTCTTAATTACTTTAATTCATAAAATATGCATGCATACTTACTTACCTACTTTATTTTAAATTATTACCTATTTGGCTTGTCTCAATATACCTAAATGATTTGTAACCGTGGGAAGTTGCGAGTTCCTCCCAATACAAGCATTTATCATGCTCGAAGGGTGGATCTCAACTCAAATTATGTAAAAATATTGAGAAATAATAAACATCTTTATTTTTTATTATTTATTTGAATGAGTGCGAGTGAGAGAGAACTACACCATTGCCTATTGTCGTCTTTCACGAGGAGTTGAGGTAAAATTGGTGGGGTAAGAAGTGTCCATACTACACTGGCCTGCAAAACTAAGATTCACACTTTCAAAATTGAAATAACTTTTTCAGTACACAAATTATATTTCCGAGAAAAAAGGACTCGAAAAAGAGTTTAATTTACAAAGAAAGCTGATAACATTTGCAATAAAACGTTTTTTATTTTAAATCTCTAATTTCTATAGTTCAGAAAAAATTGTAATATAAAAAGTGTAGTTTTGCAGGTCAGTGTATATGTAGTTGGTACCATACGCTTTCTTATACTGTGGTTACAGTGGGCAAAACGCAAACTAGCCACCTATCTCTCTACTCTGACTCTCTCAATAGGTTCAGAAGGAACATAGTTTGAAGGAAGAAAGGGGTAAATAGGTGAAAGATAACAGAAGGGAGTTTGCTCATTTAATTGCCTCCACCACGTTATCACTGCAATTGTTATTTGTCACTTTCTCCTTTCTTTTATTTTTCTTTTTAATTTTCTAAAATATAATAATAAACAGTACCTAAGTTATTTGTCATCTGAGGTCAATGTTTCTCTTTCATTGGCTGAAACGTTCTGTTTTTTTTTCTTTTGTGACTGAAAATTACGCATGTTGTGTTCACTTTTAAGTGGTTATGCATTTAGCTTAAGACGCAGTTAAGTATCACAATGATTGTATGAGTTTAATAAAGGTAAGTAAATAAAATAATAAATCTCTTCTTGCCACGTCATATAGTATTATCGTATTAGTTAGAAGTTGTAGAAAAGGACCGCCCCGAAAGAGAGTAGTAGTATGTGAGTTTAAGTATGTGACAAAAACGTTAATTAGGATTCTGCACTAGGCAAGCATTGTGGTCTGACGCTCATTCACCACCACCGTAAGCGTGGTGGACACAGACCACAAACCTCTGTTGTCTATATTTGGAAGTAAAAAAGGTGTCCCTGAAATGGCGGCAAATAGATTACAGAGGTATGCGTTATTTTTAACAGCTTACAATTTTGAAATTGAGTACATAAAGAGTGAAAGTAACATTGCTGACTTCCTGTCGAGAGCAAATAAATGGTCACTAAACTCGAGCGATACCGAAATGAGAGATGAGTCACTATATATAAATTTTATAAATGAATCAATAAGACCTTTGACAATAGAGGATATTAGATTAGAAACATCGAAAGAATTGATATTAAAACAGGTAATGTCACATATAACTAAGGGATGGCCTAGAAAAATTAGTGATGATAACTTAAAACCTTTTTTTAATTGTAGGTTAAAGAGACCTGATCTACGTACAGTCCGGACTCTCTCTGATCCCAGCATAGACCTCAAACCTCTCTTGATGGTACGTGAGATGGACGACAGTTAGCATGGTGGAGGATTCCTCTCTCTCTTGCACTCAACACTCAACCAGCATACATGTGCTAGCTTCGTGCGAGCCCGTTTGTGTTAAGCGTCCACTGTGTGCCTGAGCCCGATTTGATACACACCGGACATAAGAAATAAATCTCAAATGTTTTAAAAACAAATTAAAATACTGATACGAGTACTTTGGATATTAGATACCCCATTTTATTTATTGCACATCATATCAAACTTATTTTCTGATCGCCGAAGGCCGTCCATCATATTCCGAGACGACGACGATAAATCAATCTTCCAGCTCATTTCACGCAATCTTGCCAATTTAGATTAGCCTCATTTCATAGTCAGATCTACTTCTATTTATATCTTAGTTACTTATGAGTATAATATATATAAAAACTGCATGAAGATACATATCAGAAGCATAAATAAGGGGTCTGTCAAATAAAATATCGTAACACTAATATCGGAACAGAAGAAGAAACACAAACGAGATTTTGTACTTGTTTCTTCTTTCTTGGTGACTCCAACAGCAAAGATATTTTGGTTGAATCTGGGTTAAATATAATGTTTGCATTCAAAAAAATTAGTTAGAGACTAAAGCTTAAACCCAATTAAATCAATTCCAGAATCTCAGCTTCATGTCAAGAACTTACTGTTTTTTTCCGTATTGACAACATTGCTCACTGCTCAGGTATAGCACCTACTACTTATTACTGTGGACTATTGGAGGGGCTATGAAGGGTCTACCGAGCCAGTGAATGAACTTAAGCAACTGACCTGCACCCAGAATAGTTACGGATCTCCGCATAGGACGTTGGTGGGGCTATGTGGCGGATTGGGTAGCGGGGATCGGTGAGACAATTTCCTATAGGTATACCTACATAGAAGTTGCAGTTTACCGGTCTTCAGATATCAAACTGGCTGGATGTGATACGGTAACAATGGCAAGCCCCTTTTTTTAGGCACGAGGCGTAGTTCGTCTCATATTTGAGTATTAAGAGTCTTTTCCCACGCAGTGCTTACAGCATCGCGTTGGCAACGCGGCGCTTTGTCGCACAAAACCTTTTCCATTACGATGCTTTACGCGCATAAATCTTCATATGAAAACCGAATATTTTTATGGAACAGTGATTACATCTATCATTTCTTCATAATTTTTCAATGAAAATCAGCTGTCATTTGGCTCGAGTAGGTTTGCAGTTATGTATCCGATACCCGATTTTTATTCGCGATTTCGATGTTGGTGCCATAGAGAAAGTTGTTCAGTTTGACGGTCTGATCATCTCCTTAAAAAAGTGTCAGCATATTAAGAAGGACCCAATATACAATTTTGAAATCCACAAAATAGTTTTTCATCTTTTCATACGAACTTTATTGTCGAAACCGTCGAAAAGTTTTAATCCAGAGACTTTGTTTTAATCACATTCAAATGTTATTCAGTAGGTCATCAATTATGATGAGAAACGGTATCCGAAGTTTTCTTTTCATTCGTTAACAGCTTGTATGATGATGATGATGACGCTTCATGGCAGTGTTCGACCACAGCGAAGGTTTTTGATTTTGAGAGCTTCGTTGATGTACTCTTAGATGGCTGATGCCTATCTTGTTTTCAACGAAGCAGAAGCAACATTAAAATAGAATCAACAATAAAAAGCCCCCGCAAAAATCAAAACCCTTTTTTTATAGCTGATAATTCTGGATGCAACATTCAAAGGAGATTGCCCCCAATATGACGGCTAGAAATGTAAGCATTGACAGCAATCATGCGGCGTTATGTAGACTATTCTAGTTGTTGGCTTCTTGCCCACCCCGCGGTCCGATTGTAGAGCTTAGGGATTCTGATATTAATCCTTTAGTAAGTTGAATAGAAGCTGGGGTTAAGAATACACTGGGGATTGGGGAATCTGTGATTGTAATCAAGAAGAGAATTTAAGAATATGCATTGGACGTGCTCATGCGGTTTACGTATTAGAAAAAATACCTACGTCTATTCCATGCCGTATCGTATGGTTTAACTTTCTGTGTTTTTGTATGCGAATGCGATCAAATCCATCATAAATATGCTAAGAGAACCTACACTACAGCTACACGTTTTAAAAGATAGCAGAATGTTTTAGCATATTTTTTTTTATTACGTATTGGTTTGCTCTTCACCTCAATCCAGTCCTCAAGACGAAGATGAGGTCAAAGATGTAGCGAGCTTACCCAGAAGAAGCCTATTCACTCGTACTTTAAAGGAATTCGGGTTGTAAGCACTCGGAAATACTGACGCAGGCAGGGCATTCCACTCATTGGCTGTGCGCATTATATAAAAGATTCAAGGCGCTTGCTGCGAATATGTGGGATGTCAACCAAAAAGGGGTTATTTTCTGAATCTACCTTTTCCTTTGACTATTTATTATAAGGCCTTGTGATAGCATTTCCCCTCTGCCACGGTATAAGATCAATTTGATCATGTGCATTTACATTCAATTTTATACCTTATCACTAAACGAGAAAGCCTATAATTGCGAAACAATAATTTCGAACTTAAAACGTTTGGGTTTCACACGAGAGTACTTTTCATGACTTTTATCATTCAAAATTAGAATCTAAAGTTATGGGGAATAAAATCCAAAGTTGCGGATTTCATGTTACCTCGCCCCCCGCAATAAGCGGCAGAAATGTTTGTTAGTAGTATTACACGCGTAACCAGTCCTCATATAAGTAGTCGGAAACCTTTTCACACCATTTTGAGATTTCTTTACTTAAGTACCGAGACTATAAAACATGCACCAAAGGCAGTGCGTGTTTTGCGCACATGCCGTGAAAATTCGGTGTTTAATAACACAAATTAAGGCTCATTGTAATAAACTAAATTAAACTCAAACTTTTATAACTTTAAAGCCATCTCTGACGCATATTTTAAAGCTGACAATACTCCGGCTGAGTGTGTGCACCTGTTTGTATGTCCTCTAACGCACACTGAAGTGGCCGCTTGTATGAAGCTTTCATTCTGTAGGGATATTCATTTTCACAAAAAATTGTTTCTATTACAGAAAACCGCATCGAAATCGGTCCACCCGTTTCACTGCTAGATGGACAGACAAACAGACATACCTATCAACCTAATGAAACTCCTCTTTATGCGACGAGGTTTAAAAATAGGAGGGAGTTATAATGTCAAATGATGTACCTTTAGTACATAACTACGCTATTTGTAAACATCATTATAACCCTTGGCAAAGCGTCTTTCTCAAAGAATCCTTGGAACGCCAGCTAAACGATCTCGATTTAAACTACTGGCGCCCTCTAGCCGCGCAATCAAAAAACGCGTGGCGTGATCTTTATACTACGGACACGGCATACACAAATTCAAACCATAGGAATGTGAGTTTACAGCGTATTTGGTAGATGGCAGTGATAGACTGAAAAAATTATTCAGAAAATGTCTTCGAAGATGTCGACATGATGTTGCGTGATATATGAGCTAGATGGCGCTTTTCTAGAGTACAGTTTTGATCAACCGTAATTCAGGATCTATTCATGAGATGGCATTGTAAGTAGAATCATAAAACGAAGTGTATATATACTGGAAAGTGAGCGGAAGGGCTGGGAGAGATAGTTCGAGGAGTACATAGCATGGTCAAATTAATGAATCTCTTCATAAACAACAACAGAGTAGCATCCTCGACTGTTACAACATCTCAACTGATGGCATGTTAAGCCATTGGTCCCGGCTACTTTTTCTGGTGGTGGTAGTAGTCGTCATATAAAAACCACGTCAGTGGTCGTAAGGCGGTTTGAAAAACTCTGACACCAGGGTTCCCCGTCCACACGTACTGAGCGAGACAGGAATACGCCAGTGCCTATATTTTTCGCCACGCTTCCTACCAAGCGGGGGTGAAGTGAAAATTAGTGGGACCAGGAAGTTTCCGTACTGTATGCAGTACTAGATACTCTTTCTTATACTTTGACTGTGGTGAGGGTATACTGTAGGTATGCAGATTGCAAAAAGGCTTTTCAATCAAAACTGACCTGAAAGTACTTGTGTACGACGGGCTCCTTGGCCAGTAGATGCTGCGCGCGTGGCTCGTCGCGGCAGTAGGCAACGTGCTTGTCGAACTCGCGCTCCATGCGCAGGAGTGCGCGCCCCAGCATACGCGGCTCGCCCGCGTAGTACTTTATACCTTCCAGCAGGGCTCTGTAACAAAATGTTTTGATTATTTAAATAAATAACAAATGAAGAGTCAGGCATGGGGACCATTACACAAACTGGGTCGTCAATTTATCGTACAGGCTCAGATTGGACCCTTTCGGAGTGGAGGTTCAAATAAAACAAGGAGTGGGAAGATTAATTTTCTGGGTACATAAGTAGAGTTATACTGTTGCAAGTGTGTCGCATATTTCCAAAGACATAATGCCACACACTCTTTACTGAGTTATTGTGCCCCTCCCAGAAATAATCCTGGATACGCCCTTCTTTAGTGGTATACCAGCATATAATGGACAGTCAGTCAGTCCGTTATTGTCGCATGAAACGACGAAGGGATGAAATTTGTTATGTAGTATTTATGTTCACAAGAGGCTGACCACCTATTAACACTTATTGTATGAAACGACTTATGACTCTGGAAGAGGCAAGAGGTATGCCAGAATCGTAGCCGGTAGCAATCAAATTCTCTGCCTACCCCAATGTAACACGGGTGTGCTTTTATACTGGGTGATTTTGAAAACACTTTCCAAATTTTTAGGGGTGGTTTAGACCATCAAACTGAACAAATTTTATCGTGGGAACCACACATGAAAATTTTGAAAGTTTTACAAAATCATCAAGTAGGTATCTTGATTGTAAATGTAACTTACGTCGTATGGAACTCAGCAATTTGCTTAAAGTTGGAGAATAGGAGCTCCCGGCTGTCGAAGACAGGCTTGGGCGTTGTGGCCTTGTCCATGGGCTTCATGTACCTCTTCACGACCTGCTGCATGTCCCGCCCAAACTCCTCCTCGGTCTCGATCAGCTCGCGGACCACAGCCCTGGGGTGAGAAAAAAATTATGTTGTTACATAACTTAAAAAACTGGTAATGCAATACCTTAGGAAAATACTTAAAACTCTGTTTATTCAAGAAAGAAGCTCGTTTAATAATTTTATTTACGAGCTTTGGTATATAGATCAAGCACCCTGTGTGACGAATAAAGGTAAGTCGATAGTAAATCACAGGGCCTACCCGCACATTCGAACTTCGCAATTGCGTGAACGTTTTCGATCCAATATCAACTCTATTACAATGAAGTGCGGACCGAAACAGTGGCCATATATCGAACATCGAAAGTCCGGGTGCAGGGCCAGGTTCGCAATTTATAAGACGCAATATATTTTCGTTTTCCACAAATGCGTCACGTATGACTAACAAGACGAATCGGTTCGATTCCCGTTACGATTCCTAGGTATTTTCAAAGCTGAAGTATTTTCAAATAAAGTGCTGTTTATTGCGTAACCTATTTTCAGTTATAAATCATATTTGATTTTATATTAGGTAAAGTACTGAACACTATTTTAATCGGTGTCTCTATTCTGTTCCCAAGCACGTATCGTAGGGGCTCCCCCTCCGAAATCAGAATATTTGTATGGAACATTGATTATAGTTATAATTTTTTCATCGTTTTTCAATGAAATTCACCCCCAAACTAAAGTCTGGATGCGTGCTTCTCTGTTCCTTTATAACTTGATAACCGTTGGACAAAAACAATAAATTTATATTAGAAATGGATCATTACATTAAATCAACGAACGCCATACTTACAGCATAAGCGTATCCTAATGACTATATTCAGTCAGAGGTATTCTGAAAACTCGGAAAATCCATGTGTCATTTATAGTACCGATAATCGGTCTGTCCAGTGTGACGAAGAGTGAGCCCGTCGCCACTTTTATGAGAGTGAGTTCAAGTCCTGTTCCATATTAAAAATGTTTAGATATTTAATTTGATTTAATTCACCACAGTCTAAAAGCAGTGTATCAATCAGCAAGCACTTCCCATCTATCAGTGGCCAATTACTAGAAACAAGTCCAACCCACGGCTGGCCCAAGCAGATAAACATTGTGATATATTGTCCATCTTCCTATGTGAGTCACTCGCAGGGCATGCGTGGATGATGCCAAGGTGTGGGCGACCTTTGCGAGTGGCTACGGACATGGCTGCAAGAATGGTGTTGTAGGGCAGTACATGCAAGGGAGAGAAAATCGTTGATTACGCGTATATTTGACTATGGTTCGAATTGCCACAAAGGTTTAATATTATGCCTGGATCAGATTATAGCTGATGTTTTATTAATTCTTTTCTAGCTTTCCCCCGCAACTTCGTCTGCATTGACATTAATTTTTGTTACTCCAGATCATAAATTCTATCTGTGCCTGATTTTATCAAAATTCATTCAGTCGTTTTTGCGTGAGTCATAATCATAAACATCGTCATAAATTTTCAAATTTGAATATTAGTAATCAAGAAGTACCTAGGATAACTCCTATAAATATGAATTTCGAATCTCCTTTAAATACAAATAAAATAATACCTCGTAGTATCTCGGACTACACCCTCGGAGAATAATAGTCGTGAGCATATGCTACCAGCATATAACAATTTTCAATTTAAATACTGAAAGGCTGAAAGTCACCCAAACGGCAATTGCGAGATCGAATCAGAAAAGAAGAGATCCGCAGAAGGACCAGAGTAGCTGACATAGCCCAAAAAATTGCTAAACTAAAATGGCAGTGGGCGGAGCACATTGCTCGCGGAACCGATGGCCGATGGGGCCGAAAAGTTCTCGAATGGCGACCGCGTACCGGAAAGTGCAGCGTGCGTGGGTAGGCCCCCATACGGTGGACCGACGACTCGGTGAAGGTGACGGGAAACCCGTTGGATAAGGGCAGCGCAGGACCGGTCCTTATGGCGATCCTTGGGGGAGGCCTATGTCCAGCAGTTCACGTCATTGGCTGAGATGATGATGAATTTAAGTACACGCGGCTTGGAATGGACCACCCTTTTTCACGTTGTCAATATATAGCAATGTTTATTTAGCTTATTCAAGTTTTCAAGATGAAGAGGTGCATCAAGGGTATTTGGATGAGATGATAATGGTATCTAAGCCGAAAATCACGCGGCTACTATGCCCCAGACTTACTCCAGAACATTATTCCAGATGTCATTTCCGAACACAATAAATGGCGTTAAGTAAGAAACTAATTCTGGCACCTGGACCTAAAATTAACGAGCGTGAACGTGTCAGGTGTACGAGTAATTGGCCACAAAACTAATTTATTATGTCGCAAAACTTGACGTTTGCACTGAGTTATTGTTCGCTTTGTGATGTTGGCCTTAGCTTTTTGGAAGGTAATGTCGTGAACGAGGAAGTGAAAACAAACGTATAATCACACTTTCACCAACCACCGCATCTATAACATTAAGGTCAGCCTGTGTGAAGGGAGAAATAAATATATTTTTCTTTTTCATAATGATGCAATTACGAAGGCAGCTGAAAAGACTTGGACAAGACTGGCACAAGACAGGAAAGAGGAGCATAATGGGGAGGAGGCTTATACCCCTGTGAAACCGATAAAAATCGAGATGTGCCTGCATCTCTGTTATTTTACGTATGCCAAAGAGAGCGAGCATGACGTTTTTCTTGTTTTGTCGCTTTGTCGTGGTGCAGTGGGTGGACAAAAGCAAATGATGATAATGATTTTCATTATAGACTATGAAATATTGTTTTGTATCGTAGAAGGCCAAGGGTGAAGTGTTTGTATTGGCGAAACCAATCATTTGATACAGTCATTCCAGACTGAAACTGTCAAAAGGCGAGCCTGCAACTAGGACCAGCTTGGTCCTAGGCCTGCAACTGCAAGCTTGAAAAGATTATCTGTAGGCATTGTAGCAGGGTTTGTGACCTCTCGAAAGCGATTATTATGAATCCTTCGTTTATTTTTATTTATATTTTTATTATGAACCTAATTAGTATCGATAGTGTTGCACTCTTTAAATAGTATCGCTACGTTTCGAGCTATAGATAGGCCGATTGATAGTCTTTCTATTAGTCTGCTATCGACTTACTATCAATAACTATCGCCTATGGATCGGCAACACTATGAGTAGCCGTAAGGATCTAAAAGCTTTTGTAGAGTTTCTGGCCATTGATCAAATAAAGAACCAGATGCACAGTCTCGTCACAGAATAAAGTGTCACGTATAAAATATTAGCTTTTTGTTTGAATTTGTATGTTTACTGTTAGCGAGACGGGGCGATAATAAAACAAAGGTGCACTCAAAGATTTTCATTTGAAGGCACTTTTAAATTTACCATTTTTGGAGCATTGATAAATTAAATATTAATAGCATAACGTAGAAAAATCTCTAAAGCCCCTATTCGGGCAGAGTGCCTAGGAGGCTGGCAGCGTTGCCTCTTTGGATCGCTAGACTGATCCTTTGTGCAAAATAGCTGCCAGCCCTCCTGTCGCCTGTAGCCCCGAATAGGCGCATTGAGAGGCATTTCAGGAATATTTTCCCCTCAGGACCCCAGCAATTAGGGTTTCCATGGAAATTTGAGGAACATTTTCCCCTGAGGACCCCAGCACCCTAGGGTCTCCACGGCGAAGGGCAGAAAAATGTAGCTGTCACCCAATCCCTGGTACTTCCGTTTTTTCCGACTGCGTTGATTATGTATCTAGTTGTATTCATTCTCGGTCAAAGGCTTTGCCATGCCTTAGACCATTTAACTAAAGACTAGGACCAGAGAACAAAATTTTTCCATTTTCGTATTTTCCTTGACACCCTTTATGCAAATAGAAATTTGGCTCGTTTAAGACCGCTACATGTGTTATTTATTACTTACACGTTTCAGGTGTGTCCACCATTAAAACTTACAAGTGTCCATGTGACAGATGTATGCACTTGATAGAAATAGCAGCAATAAACTTGTTAGAGTTGGCAACACTTTTTCAACAACATTTGATTATCGGATTGATAGAATTATTTCGCGAGAGAGTCACTGAACTTTATTATTTTAGACGTAGAGTCAATGTGACCGAAAAGAGTAATAAGATGTCAAAAAACGTTATTTATATCTTGTTTGAACAATTTTTAAGGTAAACAAGCAACGGTTTGAATAACGATATTTGAAATTGCCAAACTTTTCTACGTCTTAAAATAACAAAACAATTAAAATGAAAACATGATTTATTGTACCTGTTATTCTCTACGGAAAATAAGTCACAATAAACCGTAGAAAGAGAAGGTACTAAAAGGAAGCACATGTTCTGTTATATTCACTCAATAAGAGATGCACATATCAAATTCGCTCTAGTTAAAAAAGGAGATCGCCACCTTATTGCTGTCCTTATCGGCGTAACCACTTTTTTGTACTGACTTCACCTGACTCCAACATATCACTTCATATATATTGTATTACGATTTTATGACTATCGCTATCTCATACCCGGTTACACTGACATTCCGTCTAACAGCGTAAGCGAAAAATTCTTCGTCTATGCAATAAACCTTTCAATAAACATATGAAAACAAAATCAGCTGTCCCATACAATCAGCAGATTTTTTTGCGATTTTGACAATGCTCCCATATAGAAAATTGTTCAGTTTGATGGTCTTCCGACATGGTGATGGTTGTGGTGTGGTGGTTACTGGTGGTGGTGGTGGTATATCAAGACCCCATTATGTCACAGGCAAACAATGTAATCGTTAAACTTAACAACGGCTAATAGCAATTTGGCTCATTTTCTCAAAAATTTTGGCAAATGGCTTCAATAGGTCAACCGTAGGCGAGTGTAGAAATTTTGGCAAATCTCTAAATCCATTAGTTTTATCTGAACATACCAACACCTAAATCCTCGGTAAACAAATGACTTGATAAAACAATTAGTCTCTTTGACTTTGCCAGCTTTGAAATCATTGTGCAATTAAAATTGAACCTTATTTCTATAACTATAGGGAATTAAAAAATGCTGCTATCTTTATATGCTACGGTTTCAAGAAACAGCCGATGATACATTTGATGGCAACCATTTGCTGCAGATTAATGTCGAAGACATTGTGTTTAATTAAGTGAAGAAAGGTTTGAGGAATAATCCAAGGGAACTCCTTGGATCGTGACCTCTTTTGTTCATCTCATTTTGTTATTTGTATGTTTTTGATGAGCAAATCAATAATGTAAATAATGCCAGGGTCAACAATAGATCGCGGGTACAGTTTCGACTAAGCTCATGTCATGTGTAAAAACGTAGTTATTACTTGTTCAGTGGCCCTGTGCTATCCACTTTAAAATAAGTAGTACCAACTCAGACCGTTGATGTCGTAAGAAGCGTCTATCAGGCATCGTCATCGTCTCTAATGATTAGCATTTAAAATATACCCTTCGTAGGAGGTGTATTCTAGTTTACGTTCAAAATCTGCAAATAAATGTTTGAATGAACGACGAAAACAAGAATATAAGATTCTCTTCATACAGTCACAAATCTTGGATACTTTATATCACTGACAAGAAGAGGTAAGTAAACAGGTGTGATAATGAGTTAGTACGAGTAAGAGAGGAATACACGAATGCTTAAGCAGCGATTACAATACCCAACATTTAGGGTCGATTTCGGCACACATTGCTTGCTTTGATCGCTGTACTTTAAAATAGAGAGAACAAATCCGGCAATGCATGCCGAAATCGGCCCTAAATGTTGAGTAATGTAATCGCTGCTTTACTATCGTCCTCCTGTGCCCTTTGGATGGGGTGAGATAAACATTGATGAGGGGAGGGAGTGACCGCACAGCAGCGTAGTGTACGTAGCGTAGTACCATTCTTTTTCATACTTTATCTATCCTCAGGGAAATGTATTCTTTATAGCAACGATTATTCCAATATGGGTTGTCCTTGCACCATGTAGTACGCCATTGACTTGCGATTTTTTGATCATAAAAGGCAACGAAGTACATAAAAGTCCCATCTCAAACACTACATGTTGTGACTACATTGTGACAAATTTAAATGACCCGGAACCGCAAAATGGATCCTGATGATCGCTTAATGCCCGGCCTGGATAACTTCAAATACATTTAAAATAATACATTGCCAACAAATCCGCGGATTGGCCGCAAGGGATGACAGAAGAGGAGGCAAGTTGGAGCATGTGTATCGTATTTGTCAACCTTAATTGTTACAATGAACTGAGACAGGAAAAGGCCGAAGAGAATCAGATTTTTGAACTGGAGTCACATACTAACAACCTACTTATAATTTAGCTAAACAGAGTCTAAAATTGAATACGTTACATACCTTTGGACGGGGACTTCAGACCATAAAACTGATATGAACAACTTTCACTATGGGGATGGGGCAAAAAAAGAAATCGCATAAAAGTAACCATTGATGTTTGTTATGGAACAGCTGATTTATTTTCGCGATTTCGTTATTGGCCTCATAGTAAATGTTTCTCAGTTTGATGGTCTGAACCACTTCCTTAGTTATGTAACGTATTAAATTTTACATCCTGTACAGAAGTTCTGCTGCAGCTCCAAATATTCTGGCCACTCCAAAAGTAGAATGCAGTCGTGGGCTTGTACGTGTACGTGAGCGTGTTACGTATGTTTGTATCAAAATCAATCAAATACATCAAATCATACCAGCAGCTCCGGTTAGTCTGCCTGATCAATGCACTGCGTCAAAAATCCCAATGACGGCATCCACACCCACATCTGCATTCCAGCTGTAAAACTGAACCACAGTTTGACTGAACTGTGGTTTTCTGCCGAATTACATTTATATCATTGGACTTCCCATCAAGAGAATCGTAAATCTTGATTTGTAAAATGTCCATACATATTGACTGTTTGCATTCGGTGGTATACGATCGTAATATACTTAGGTACCATAGTAACATTCACATCACATAATCACTCAAAAGGCTTATTTACATACATACATACATATACTCAAGCCACTATCCCACAAGAGTAGGCAGAGACTACGGCTCACTACGATTCTGACATACTTCTCTCGCTTCGTCCACTTTCATACATCTTTTCATGCACTTCCGTCGGTTGAGGGTGCTAAGCACTTGTTCTTTTCAGAAAAGACCAGTTGATCGTGGCAAGTTCTCCTCGGATGCCCTCTCTCGACTGTTCCACTAACATTGGATCAATAAATCTCGATCCCTAGTGAGTCTACTCTCATTCATCATCTGTATACGTGACCCAAACACCTAAGCATAGCGTGATAATGGACAGGATTTGAATTTCACCCAGCTAAACGATTAAAAATTAACAACCTTTGTACGATTTGAAACACCTTTCCGGGAAGGGTTTCGGTCACGTAAAGATGATGAATGAGAAGTCTTACAAGGGAGGTTTGTCGATCCAATGAGAGAGAGCGAGGTTGTCCGAGAACTAACTACGACTAAATAAATGGTCTCCGAAAAGGACAAAGTGCACAGCATCCGCAATCGGATGAGTCGAAAGAAGTCATATGTCAGAATCGTAGTGTGCGGCAATAGCCCTAGTCTCTGCCTACGCCTCTTTTTTGAGAGCAAGGCTATAAAGCCATGTATTACATTTATTACCCAAACCATATAAACTATGAAGACATAAAGACATGAATATATTATAAATAGCTCGCTCATTATAAATCTAAATGTTAATACTAATGTTGATCCTCACCAACCAGGCCCTGTGTCCAGTGTGGGATAACAGCTTAAAACTTTTATTATATTATCTATCCAATGTGCTAATGTGTCCTGTATCATAAGGTGTCCTGAAAACCTGTATCACACATTGGTTCAATAAATATTTTGTATTTTGTATAAAGGCGTGAGTATATATGTATATTTAGGTGAAGGAAAACATTGTAAGGAAACCTACCTGCTTCGATTTCGAGGCGTGTATTATTTTCGTTGTTCATGTGAAGATGACAGGCTTACGTGTAGGAAAGAATTTGAACAGAGGATATTCTCAAAATACTCACTGTCTCCTCGCCGCCATCGCGGTCTGGTCCCGCTCGGCGCTCTGCTTCTCCTGCAGCACGCCGGCCGGCACGTAGCCCTCTCTGGTCTTCACCTCGCCCGCCTGCACGTCCTCCACCACACGAACCAGCCATCTGGAACGTAAGGATTACATGGAATAGGCATAGTACTTGACAAGAAATCTACTGGTCATAAATTAAATAGGCTTGTTCAGCTGGATTATAATCTTGCGTAATGTCCAGCTTCGAATAGCACCAAATCAAACGGATGTCGTAAAATGTCGGAAGGCATCAATTACATTTCTGATGGTCTCACAGTGTTGTTGTGGGTGGTGGCGCCAAACCACCTTTGATCGTTTATCATTTTGAACTAATGAGGGATTTTCCAAAAGCAAAAAAAGTAAAAAAGTTAGTTCCTAATTTCTCGATAGATGGTGTTGACCAGAGAGGGGTCCAATAGGTATGAGCAAAGATATTAATTAATATTAATAGTAAAAATACACAGTACAAACCCTTTATGATTGTTGTTGGATTATTATTTAGCTATCTCGGTGTTATTGTCCGTCACCAACGAATCGAGTATCAGACGTGGTTGTATGGGCTACGTATCCGTTTTGAATATACGAACAATAAACGAGAAACAATAACAAACTACAAAAACCTAACAGAAACTGAGAATTTCAATAAAAATAAACCGGAAATATTTAAATCGTACGTTAGATTCCGTGAATGAAAAGCAAAGCCATAGACGAAAAATTGGACCCCGTAGGCCTCGCATGCCACCCCCGAGAAAACGATAAAAATCGAGATGTGCCTCCATCGTTATTATTTTACGTAGGCTAGAAAGAGCGCGCATGACGATTTTCTCGTTTAAACGCTTTGTCGTGGGTGGCATGCTAGCCGTGCTGGTTTGACAGTCTGGCGTGGCAATCATAATCATTACACCAACCGGGTCGTCAATAACACCCAGATTGTTAATTACTTGTACTGTGTATTTTTATTATTAATCCATATATTTGCTCATACCTATTGGATCCCTCTGGTCAACGCCATCTATTGAGAAAATAGGAACAAACTTTTTTTTTCTTCTGGAAAATCCCTCATTAGTAAATATTAAAGTTGTATGCATCAAAATAAATTCGGGAATGGGCAAATGACACCAAGAAAATATCTCCGATATTATTTAATTGGCAACCTGATTGAAAATAGATCAGTCACACGACGGAAGCTTTTAGCTGTCGTCATCGAAATCGAGAAGACGGAACTGACGTCATAGGATCATTGACCCTTCGGACAATTAATGTAGCTAGCGGGTCTAGATTTGAGCCAGTGACTTTATAGTGCATAAACGTCAATAGTGAAACGGAGCAGAATACAATTAAATCTAAGTAGGTTTAGTTTATGTTCTAATACAGTGGTTCTTAACATTTTCAGTATATTAACCCCATTTCTTCTAGCAAGTTTTTATTATTTCCTATGTATGTATGTAGGATATTTTAAGATTTCCACAAGAAAGAAACTCTGTTTTATGGTGTTCGTCTGTCACAGCGGATTTTCTGTAAAGTTATCGACTAATTTGTCATGGTTATACAGGGTGTAAAATTAAATACTTTACAAATCTTTGGGGGTGCTTCAGACCATCAAACTGAAAAATTTTCAGTACGGAGCCAACATCAAAATCTTGAAGACGATGAAACAGCAGATTTATTTTTTCGCGATTTCAATGTTAACTCCATAGTAAAAGTGTTTACACCCTGTATAATCGAATTTGTTATCGTAGTAGCGGTTTCCCTTTCTATCCGATTTGTGTGTATCTGTATTTAGCGTACAAACTCTTCCACTAGAGATGTGCTAGTTAGAAAGGCTGTGAGCGAGGCAAACATCCACCAATAGAATAGCTTCATTTCGTTATGACGCGATCGAGCGAGCGACCGGTTATTAGTCGGGGAAATCTACGGATTTTTGTATGGAGTAGATTGCATTAATTGCACTTTAGGTGATAGTTTGAAATATTAGTAGATACGTACCCGAAAAACATAAATTCTCAATAATCCCCGATTTTTTATTGTGTATTATGGAATAATTAAGACATTTACAAAACATTAAATTTAGATATGAACAAAAAATTTAAATCTGGTGAGTTTGTACAGGATGACTTCGTTCAATACGTTTTACTTATAACAAAAATAATCCCCGGTTAATATCGTAAATTTGAGTAGATATTTAATATTTTGTAACTATTCAAAAATCATAACCTCAAAACTTAATTATTTACTGTTTGTTTGTACACTATAAATTTGTATGGGGTTAATTAACTGTCTCTTTTGCTAGTATGCTGGAAGAAATATCTTTAGAAATAAGTTTGCCCTTTGTACAGTTATATCAATTTTAAGGTATTTCTCTGGGTCCTCAGCCTATATAACCACCAAATCTGGACAAAAGTGTTAAAAACTAACAGTAATTTAGTTCAAACACAATTTACTAACGTGTATTTAATGCAATCTCAAACCGTATTTTTCCTAGATTATTTTGGTGGATTCTTTCCTCGCACACAGCTTCGCTACCTCGCACAGCGCTGGTGTGAAGCCTGCTTTAAAGTTAAAAAAATTCTGCGTACCTACTTAACTGCTTTTCTATAGTCGATATCAAGTTAGTTTAGTAGATAACAATCGGTATAGTCGATATCAAGTCAAGTAACATTCGCTTATATTAGATACGAGCGTTAACCCGCGACTTCGTCCGCACAAATTATAAACCAGATTTTAAGTCAGATCATAAGCTATCAAACAAAAAAAGTTTCATCAAAATCAGTTCAGTAGTTTTTGCGTGATACTCCTTTAAACAAACAAAAAAACACACAAACAAACAGACAGACAAAAAATCCAAAAATTGGTGAAATGGAATCAGGGACACCTAAAAACCATATCGTAACTTTTTTTTGTTAATATCTTCAATGTACAGACAAACTTCCTGTTACAGTTTTATAATAGTATAGATTCCACGATGAACGTGAACTGGGATATGACGGTGAAGTCTAAACATGTCTCACGGCAAATATTAGGGAGACCAATCTCCTTGGCAAAAATAGACCGGTCTCAAAAATTGTCAAATCACGCAATAACATTTTAATATAAAAACACATCAATGACAAATTCGATTGATTTACTGAGGAATAAATCCACATCCATAATAAAATATCAACTTAAAAGTAGAGAATTCACCTGTTGTGGTAGAGGTACAGATTATTTATGTACTTAGAGCAAACTTAGAGTTGTTAGTGGCAAATAGTGGCAATTAATATTTTATTTTATTTCATTCATTTTAGGAAAACTTACGGACTAATTATAGGATAGTAGGGTATCAATATTTTTATAAAAACAACATTGCCAACTAAAAGTTTCCACAGATAAATATCATTCATTAAGTAGGTAAAAGAGATGGCGCGACAACCTGGATGCCCACGAAGCGAAATTGCAACTGATGGCACAGGATAGGGAAGGCTGGAAAAGCTTGGGGGAGACTTTTGCCCAACAATGGGACAAAATAGGTTAACAAAAAAAAAGAAAGTAGGTATAGTGAACAGATACAGCGTCTGAAAATTTTAAAAACAGTAACTCTTTAGGTAGGTACTGTAAGGAGGTTGTATAGCCATAGCTTGCTGGCTGGTTTTTATTTGAAATAAATTTGGAACGTCGAAGAACCCCGGCGCGGGCTTCAATTATTATGGAAGTGATAAGAAGATCGTTCTCAGAGCTAGAAAGCAAATGTCTCGATCTATGAAAATAAAATATAAAAAAGAATATCTTGGACATTATCACCCAAATTGTCTAGTCTTATTTAAAGTACCTGGACTTGTATTATGATGACTAGACAACGATATAGAATACATAATTATATAGATACAAACATCCATGACTCGGGTACAAATATTCATATTCATCATATAAATATTTGTCCCTTACGGGATTCGAACCCGCGACTCTCGGCACAGCAGGCAGGTTCACTACAGACTGTGCTACAGGGCCATCATCACAAACAATCATTAAAGCTCTATTTTAATTAACCATCTGATTTACGCCTCCACAGTACCTTATAAGAATAACATTGCTAAAGACACATTGCAAAATCCATAAAAATTCTTCGAAACAAAATAGTGTTTTCTTTAATAAATTATAAGATAAAAGATAAGATAAATGTTTATTTTTAACTTTTGCTTAACACTATTACATTAAACGGTAGACCAAAAACGAGGCAAGCCTGATATGCGAGGTCTACGATTGGGAATCCTTAACAATAAACAAATAATTTAGTTACGAACTAGTACAATTGAAACAAGTGTGAGTGGGGGGAGGGGGGAAGGGGGGGGGGGGGTTGTGTAGGTGTGTGTCTGTTTGCGTGTGTATATGCCTTGTATGTTAAGATATATCCTTGATTAAGTCTTCAGTTCCATCGTAAGTCAAAGTCTGCAACCTGTTCTTAATCTCGAATTTTGCACGGCGCACTGATAATGTTTTTATGTCGAGAAGTTTACAAACTCTGTTATATATCCGGGGATGCAGAAATCGTGGAAAGCGTCTCGCAAAAGTAATTGTAGGCATATAAATAAAAAATATCGATCATTCTACAAAAAAATCGAAGCCCCAATTGGCCAGTAAACAAATGATCATACCGATTAATAATTTTCGAAATATCGGGATAATTCATTAGATTTAGTCAATTGCTTGTTTCTTACTATCTCTCCTATAAATCGTTTTGCACTTTCATGTTTTTTCGTGTTACTGTACAATCCGGGTTACCGAATTAAATAAAAATATTGTTCTTGGAATAAATAACGATAATAAAGAGGAACATTTTTTTCATAAAAATATGATAGGTCAACGTTATTAATACTTCGTTCTGCCGCATATATCAAAATATTGCGTTGGTATGCAGGGGGAATGTTTGTGAACCGAAACAGATCGGCTTCTGTAAATATATGTAGCTTTTAGAACAAATATTTTGTTTATTTGGGTTGCCTTTTAGAAAGATTTTCACTAAACACGTTTAAATAGCTAGATTCCGATGAATAGTGACTCAATTAATATACTATCTATTAATTGAGTCGATGTTCTGAGGTTTCAGGTTTTTATCTCTGACTACCTCGGGGGAATATAGTCGTGAGTCGATATGATTAGGCACTATTCGTCTAAATCAACTTTTACCGCTATTAAAACTTGATGGTGTGAACTTTTTAGCATAAAATAGTACAATAGTCGTGCTGTTAGGTATATTACCCGAAGAAAAAGTCCGGAATATTCGGAATTTCAAGGTACCTACCTATAGCAAAAAAATTATAATATCTACATTTTACTAGCAATATAGCGGACCTGTGTGGAGCCGTGTGGTGTGGGCTAAGAATAGCGCCATCCCATTTCCTCCCGTGGGTGTCGTAAAAGGCGACTAAGGGATCTACCGGAGGATGGGCAGCAGCATCCTCTGAGTACACACATTCAATACAACTGCGATCGACAACCCGCCTGCCAAGCGTGGCGATTATAGCAAATCCCCCCATTTTGGCGGAGGCTTATGTCCAGGAGTGGACTTCTGTGGGCTGATATGATGATAGCGGAAGTAAAACCAATGTACATTTATCGAAATTTGTATTTTGGTCATTTTACATTTCAATACTCAATATATTTGATGCACTTATGTTGTGTTTTGGTCATTTTTTATCATCATCATCATCTTATTTAAGAGCTACGCTCTTGTCGGTGGAGTTTTCGCCAATCCTGTCTCCTTTCCGCTAGTCTCTTGAGTTCTTGATACGATACGACATCAACCTTTTCCTTCACTTGGGCCAGATAACTCTGTCTAGGTCTTCCTCTGCTTCTCTTCCCCTCTATCTTCCCTTCCAGTATGGTTTTAAAGGAACAAAAGTTTCGTATCCGGTTTTCGATTGTTTTTAAAATGTTTCTCTTTTCTTTAACCATTCTTAGCACCTCTTCATTTGTTATGCGTTCCGTCCAACTTATCCCCTACATTCGCCTCCAACACCACATCTCAAAAGCTTCCAGCCTATCTCGATCTCGTTTAGTCAATTTTCACATCTCGTTACCGTACAATGCAATGCTCCAGATGTACACTTTAATTAGGCGTTTTCGGATTTTGCTCGATATTTTTGCTTTCAGAAGGTGTTTTATCATGATGATCGAATAACGGATAAAAACTACTTTTATTCGAAATGTATGTAAGTCTTTGATATAATTATTAAAACATAGGAAGTCTGACTATAATTTTTATTTCACGATCTCTTTATGAGTCTAAGGCAATTGAAACAGACAAAATGTTCTATAAAAACAATATATTACTTTTCCAAAATAATAAAATAGCTTTACCAAAATTCCACTTGAAAGAGATCTCAAACGCTTTATTTTTGTCACCGATCCAGAAAATCACAAAAATTCAGACTAGATTTTTGTCACATAACCGCTAAAAAGTAATCCTGATTCAAAGCATCAAAGAAAGTTAGCGAAACGTATAATGTTCAAATACAATAACAATCAATTATAGTTGTAATAGAGATAGAAAATAAGGCAATATATTCAAAAAGTATTAGTGTCAAAATGTACAAATCACCCGTGGAGTTCAGCCAAGTGATTTTATCAGGAAGAATTGGAAACTGGAGTAGATACGTACGTAACACGATTTTATGAACTGGCAACAAAACATAAATAAACAGCCAATGACTCTTTATTTTAAGTTGTATTTATTTTGTATGTAACTATTTTGTTTAAAATAACTAATACTAAAAACTTTTTTTATTTTATAACTTTTTCATTTACATAATTTGTTTTTCACGTGCACCCTCCGAATACCTACCCCATTATTTTGTAATACTTAGTGTGGTGTTTAGCTATAATTAATTATAAATATAATTATATTATATCAAGAAATAAGATCATTGTAATAAATAATATTGGTTGTTGTCTTGATCTAAATAAATTTATGGATTGTAAGTGGTGGGGGCAACACCCGCCATCATTACTAATCTACTCCTTGTACCGAGCGGATGTTGCATCCACCAGTTGCCGTGTGTAACAACTAGTGAAATACTGTATTGTTATTTACCCTCTGAAGAAGTGTACACCACACTTAGTCTAAGTACTTTGGATAAGAAATTCGCTGAAATAATTTGACCTTTTAAGCGCAGATGAAGGTACTATGTTCAGCATTAACATTGTTAAGATTTCAGGAAGAAACGTGTCAATAGAAGATACCAGCTAGTACAAAAACAATTTTAATAAAGCTAATAGAGATTACGATAAGAAAATGGTGATCTATTCTAAACTCTAAACCTACCTATATAAGGTCTAACAAAATTAGGTGAAACTATTTTAAGGAGATGATCAAACCATCAAACTGAAAAACTTTCTCTATGGGACCAATATCGAAATCGCGAAAAAAAATCAGCTGTTCCATACAAACCTACTCGACCTAAATGTATGGGACAGCAGATTTTTTTTCGCGATTTCAATATTGGTCCCTCAGAGAAAGTTGTTCAGTTTGATGGTCTGATCATCCCCTTAAAATAGTTTCACCTAATTTTGTTAGACCTTATATACATGGTGTAGCAGACCATCACACTGATCAATTTTTGCTATGGGACCATGTATGAAACAGTAGCGGAGAGTTTCGTTTGATGGTCTGAAACTACAGAATATAATGCATTTAATTGTCATGATCATCTTCCTGTTCCTGTCCTTATCCCATTACTTGGGGTCGGCGCAATATGTCGTCTTCCTCCATTCATCTCTTTTAGCCGTCATTTCACCGCACACTCCTTTTTTACACATGTCATCTTTCACACAATCCATCTATCTTTTCTTAGGTCGTCCTCTCTTCATGCATTTAATTGTACACCCTGTATAATATTTTATTAATGATACGTTTTAAATACCCATTTTGTTTACTTTAATACAAAAAGTGTCGACATCAATTGATAGAAAATATTTGATTACACTATAAACCATAAACATAGGATGCAGTATAATGCGTGTTATTATTATTATTACCTACGTGAAGCAACATAGCAGTCGGTTAAATGCGTATTGTTTCTGGGTTAGTTGATGTTAGCTGTGATTAAAGGGATTTCGCGATATTTTGAGAATTATACAACAAAAATCATTGGCTAGTTGCTCCGTAAACTGCCTCCGTGGTCTAATGGTTAAGAGCATATGGCTCTCGACCCGGAGGTCGTGGATTCAATTCCCACGGGGGACACCTAGTGATATGTCACTTTGTGCGTTTTTCCCCAGTTAGGACATTGCAGGCTGAATCATCTGATTGTCAGAAAAAAAAATGATTCCGTGCTTTGGATGGCACGTTAAGCCGTTGGTCATGGCTACTATGTCTGGTGGTAGTAGTAGTCGTTACATAAATCGTCGTCGTCGTCGTCGTCGTCGTCGTCGTCGTCGTCGTCGTCGTCGTCATCATCATCGTCGTCGTTAATTTGATTCGTTACATAAAAAGCCGTAAGGCGGTCTGAACAAACTCTGACACCAGGGCTCTACCCACACGATAAGAAAGAAAGATTGGCTAGTTAATGTAGAATTGATGGAATCCAAGGGCATTTAGTTAAAGCACAGTAAGTAAGTGCGCACTTGGCCTGCTATTTTTGAAGTATACAGGGTGTAAGTGACAGCCTAGCAAATACTGAAACGGTGAACTCAGACCATCAAACTGAACAACTTTCACTATGGAGCTTACCTCAAGAGACGCGAAAAAAAATCTGCTGTGCCATACAAAACTGCAGTACCTACCGACTTAAATGTATGGGACAGCTGATTTTTTTTTCGCGTCTCCTGAGGTAGGCTCCATAGTGAAAGTTTTTCAGTTTGATGGTCTGAGTTCACCGTTTCAGTATTTGCTAGGCTGTCACTTACATACACCCTATATATTAATTATCAATTCAAGTCAAAGTAAACGCAATATTGACTATAATAACAATTGTTTTAGCTAATCTATCTATACTATTATAAAACTTAACAGGAAGTTTGTCTGTACATTGAAGATATTAACAAAAAAAAAGTTACGATATGGTTTTTAGGTGTCCCTGATTCCATTTCACCAATTTTTGGATTTTTTGTCTGTCTGTTTGTTTGTGTGTTTGTTTGGGTGTTTGTTTGTTTGAACGAGTATCACGCAAAAACTACTGAACCGATTTTGATGAAACTTTTTTTGTTTGATAGCTTATGATCTGACTTAAAATCTGGTATATAATTTGTGCGGACGAAGTCGCGGGTTAATGCTCGTTTTTTATATGTTTGAAATGTTCGCGTAAGGTCCATCCAAAGAATAGACCACACCGTTCCTTCCCGTCCGTGGTTATCGTAATAGTTGACTAAGAGTTAGTTTCTAAGAGTCATTCTGAAACTCTATACAGGGTGTAAGTGACAGCCTAGCAAATACTGAAACGGTGAACTCAGACCATCAAACTGAACAACTTTCACTATGGAGCCTACCTCAGGAAACGCGAAAAAAATCTGCCATTCCATGGATACATTTTATTCGGGTAGTTACAACAGTTTTGTATGGGATGGCTGATTTTTTTTTCACGTTTCCTGAGGTAGGCTCCATAGTGAAAGTTGTTCGCTTTGATGGTCTGAGTTCACCGTTTCAGTATTTGCTAGGCTGTCACTTACACCCTGTATAGTAACGATAAGTCATTTTCAAACATACATACTTTGGTTTGGTTCTGGTCTGTTACAAAGAGCGCCATAAAATCGGTATTCGGAATCGATACCATGATATTTAATTTGGCACCCCGACAATGTAGTTTCCACACAAACCGATACGGAATGTTTTTTAGTTATTTTTTTATTTTTTTTTAACCTATTTTGTCCCATTGTTGGGCAAAGGTCTCCCCCAAGCTTTTCCAGCCTTCCCTATCCAGTGCCATCAGTTGCCATTTCGCTTCGTGGACATCCATCTCTTTCTTGCACTGCTAGCATGCCATCCGCGAGAAAACGATAAAAATCGAGATGTGCCTTCATCTTTATTATTTTACGTAGGCCCGAAAGAGCGCGCATGACGCTTTTCTCGTTTAAACGCTTTGTCGTGGGTGGCATGCCAGCCGTGTTGGTCTGCCCCGGCCCCGGCTTCCATCGTCGGGCTCTCATTGGGTCCCGATCGTTGCCCATCGCTCCGTATGCACGCGACAAACATGTCCGGCCCAGTCCCACTTCAGTCAGCTAAGTGGGTCTTGGGGCGCAGAGTGGTGTTTCTGACCCGGTCGATCCTTCTGACACCTAATATGCTGCGCTCCATTGCTCTTTGGCAAACCTGTTATTTTTATTACCATTCAATTTTATCTAAACACTTTTATGATTAGTCACCAATTTATAAGAAAATTTCTTAGAAGATAAAGCAATTTTCACGCATGTGTTGTAGATACATTTTCCACTTTAATTGGGAGTGACATGATTGAAACAAAAACACGTGTTTCATTAGGTATCATTGTTAAAACCATGTCGAAACAATAAACGCAGTATGTGGGTTAATTGGAGACAAAAACATTATGAAAAACTGTCTTTATTATCTTCCTTTTTTTCTAACGTGCTAACGTGGCTTAGGATTTACCAGCTAATTTCTTCTTGTATTGAGTCGTTTGATATGACTAAGGGAGAAGGTCTCTTTTATTAAATGGTTTTGGCCCTGGTTGGTTTTGACGGCCCTGTAGCACAGTCTGTAGTGAACCTGCCTGCTGTGCCGAGGGTCGCGGGTTCGAATCCCGTAAGGGACAAATATTATATGATGAATATGAATATTTGTACCCGAGTCATGGATGTTTGTATCTATATATGTATTCTATATCGTTGTCTAGTCATCATAATACAAGTCCAGGTACTTTAAATGTGACTAGATAATTTGTGTGATAATGTCCAAGATATTTATTTTATTTTTTATTTATTTTTGTCAGCTACCTGTCATTGCTTCCTGAAACCGTCGATATGATAAAGGAGAGCTTTTCTATTATTATTTTTGACTTATTATTTAAATGACCAAAATGCATGGGTCTGAGGAAAGTGTTATGTTGTAGAGTTTCTCTTTACAGCGACAACACGTTCCGTTCCGACGCGGTGGTAGGTACAAAAAGTATTTGATATTTTTCATAAGTGGGCTTCAAGCCCCTACATAGAATTTTTATTTATTTATTACTTTACTTTTTTTATTTTATGTTATATTTTTGTGCCGTTGTTGTATGGTTCCCATAGCAAAAAGCCTGAGGCTTACCTGGGATCATCAGTATAGGACTACATTTTTTTTTAATTTTTAATTTGAACTGAATTGACTATATTCAAATAATGTTTCTCCCAAAACAAACTCGGTCATCTGGATTATAATGCCAACAAACTTACAAAGTGATCCAAGACAAACATTCTGAAACTGATTCCGTTCTAAATCCCAATATTCTAGATTTCGGAGTAGGAAGGATTTCCATGAGATTAAAACGAAATTGGGATAACGGAAATTAAACAGGAACTAAAACAGAACTCATTAGCATTACTAGGCACATAAAAATTAAAAGTGTATTAATAATTATTTATTAGATCGTCGCGGACGCCTGGAGCAGCCGCGGAGCTGGCTGCCGTTAGGAAGTGGGACACGTACTCGGCCCTGGTGGCCGATTATCTTTTTGTACCTGTCGCCGTTGAGACCACGGGGGTTTGGGCTGACGACGGCGAACGTCTTAGACCTTCGTTGCGGAGGTTGGCCGTCGACTGAGGGAGCGAAATTGTGACCCTCGTTCCGGGTCGTTTCTGGTGCAAAGGCTAGCCATGGCAATTCAACGTGGCAACGCTGCTAGCATAATGGGCTCCTTTGCGCCGGGATCGACAAGGGGCGGGTTATTTGACTGAGCTTGTATTTCATTGCTTTGACGAAGCATGTTGCTGATTTATGACTGTTTTTGTTTTTGACGACGCTTGTGCTGACCGATTTACTGTTTTATTTATTTACGAGCGTTAACCCGCGACTTCGTCCGCACAAATTATATACCAGATTTTAAGTCAGATCATAAGCTATCAAACAAAAAAGTTTCATCTAAATCGGTTCAGTAGTTTTTGCGTGAAACTCGTTCAAACAAACAAACACACAAACAAACAGACAGACAAAAAATCCAAAAATTGGTGAAATGGAATCAGGGACACCTAAAAACCATATCGTAACTTTTTTTTTGTTAATATCTTCAATGTACAGACAAACTTCCTATTACAGTTTTATAATAGTATAGATAAATTAATTGAATTCTAATAAATCTAATACTATTTATTAGATTAAAATACCACACTTTGAATTCATGTTCACCTCATTATGTTTTTATCGACTTACAAAAAGATGGTTCTGTGTTTGACCAATTTGTATGTTTAATATATGTTTGTGATCTACTAAAAATAATCTCGAATATTAGCATTCACCCACGGCGGTGTTTCTAACAAAATATACGTTTGTATATCTGTTTGGAAGATCTACTCTATCTGGTAGACAAAATAAGTGTTACTTTTTTAACAATTTTACAGAGTTAAAACGTCACCAGTAAATACGAGAAGCATATATTAGGTTTGAACCTCATCTGGCAGCACCGCATCGCCTTTTTTCGTCGCTCCATCCTTTTCTGTCACTCAGGAACGTCATTTGGTAGACCACAATGCATGTTATTCATTTTAGACATCGTGTTTCATAGAGACATTTGCTGCTTAAGACCTTCACAATCGTTATTTAAACAGAAAAACTGTAAGTTTTTTTTTCAAAACAACCGGGTTCGATTCCCCAGCTGGGGTACACTTTTTTTTCAAATGTATGAATGCAGTTTTTCTTTTTATCAAAATCGGTGACATGGTTCCTAAGAACAAATCTTCGTATGTCTTATAGTTTCAGACTTTCCCATACTGACCGATTTGAATGAGCCACCCTGTATAGTACATTTTTAAAGTAAACTAGAGGTACTGTCTATCTGACGAATAGACTAAGCTTGTCATGTTCTAAATACGATGTAAATTGGGTAGTATCAGGAAGTGTCTTGGTTGTCAGCTTTTGACGCATGTCGCAGGCACTTTGCTTTTTATGACGGTCCGTGATCGATTCTCTTTTAAGTTGTCTGTCATGAAAATTTTATAGAGAGAATATTTGTGTTAAATTTGAGTTCAATGACTGTGTGCAATTTTAACTAGAAAAAAGTGTAGTGTTTTTCATACTCTATGAGTTTTTAAGTTTATCCACTGACAGTTTTTATATATCCGTTCCAAAAATTATTGACATCAATCCTAATACTTTTTTAGGAAATGATTTAGTTTAAAAATACATAAATATCATGTTTATAACGTTTTTAATATTAAGTTGTTTGCAACAAAATATCGCTGGTTGAATGTCTATCTCAACCAAAGGTACGGAACGCAAAAAAAAAAGAAAAAAAAAAGTTTAAAAATAAATCCTAATAGTTAGGGAAAAAAGATGCATAACTTTTAAGAGGTGATTGTACCCTAGATACTGAGCAACTTTCCCTGAAAAACCTACAGGAAATTAACAAAAACAAATTTGGACTTTCCAAGTTTCCATACTAAATGCAATCAGCTGATCGAAGGTTTGTATAAAAAAATTGAATGTTTTTTTGCGAATTTCACTTTGTTACTTTGGTTACCTTGCTAGGTATCATGAGTATGATACTTAACACGTTCCGGGACAGTGACCGGCTATAGACGTGATAACAATAAAAGTTCTATTGTGTCTCGTTCACTGCCCCGGAACGTGTTAATCAGCCATTAGAGTAATGCAACGTTCTATCCCTTTACAACTTTATAACGCCTTTTATAACTTGGTATAAGAATGACATTTAAAAACTAGTAAGTACTTATCTATAGTATAGATAAGTACTTACTAGTTTTTAAATGTCATTCTTATATATATCTCATATTGCTGCGACACTGGCCCCGCCCCCTTTTCACATCTCCCTTTAGTTTTTGTGATCTGTGGTTGTGACGAATTTTTTATGAAAATTAGGCCAGTAGGTAATAAGTATACAATATCTTTTGTTGCATATTTCTTATCTAAACTATTATAAAGCTGTAACAGAAGTGTGTCTGTACATTGAAGATATTAACAAAAAAAAAGTTACGATATGGTTTTTAGGTGTCCCTGATTCCATATCACCAATTTTTGCATTTTTTGTCTATCTGTTTGTTTGTTTGTGTGTTTGTTTTGATGAAACTTTTTTGTTTGATAGCTTATTATCTGACTTATAATCTGGTATATAATTTGTGCGGACAAAGTCGCGGGTTAACGCTCGTATATAATAAGGATAGTAAAATATTTAAAAATCCGAGCATTATTAATAGTAGTAGTTCTATTCTATTTTAAAAAATGGCTGCCATCTTGGTAGTGATGATTTTGCCAATATCTAGTTTAAGGAGCAATTAGTGCTTGACATTGTACGGTAATGGATATGGCGATCTCAAAGCCCTGTTTTTATACAAAAACACACACCCGAAAACGCCATAAAATGGCGGAGCCGCGTGGCTGCTTAAATCGCGAGCCGAACGAAAGACGTATCCAATATACACTGACCTGCAAAACTAAGTACTACATTTTTAATGTTTCATTTTTTTCTGAACTACAGAAATTAGAGATTTAAAATAAAAAACGTTTTATAGCAAATTTTATCAGCTTTCTTTGTAACTATTCTTTGTAAATTAAACTCTTTTTCGAGTCCTTTTTATTTCAAAAATATATTTTGTGTACTGAAAAAGTAATTGCAATTTTAAAAGTGTGATACTTAGTTTTGCAGGCCAGTGTACATATTAATCTATGGAAAGACGTCTACTCGAGAGACCTCTAGCCACGCGACTCATAGTAGTAGTTAGTCAGAGTAAAAATTAATGTTGCCATAGACATTCGCCTCCATTTTCTTTACACGATATTTAAGTTATTTGAGACCTAATTAATGCGTACAACAGATATTGCCAACCCAAAAATGTTACATTTTGATGCTAATATTTGCGGAAAATGAGTATGCAAAATTTTGTGGCTAAAATACATGAATGAATCAAGAAAATGGTGTGAAATAAACAGCTGTCAACTAATTAGGTAAGTGCGGCCTACCATGCCAACCTATATCAATGACATCTCGAAGTAAGTGTATCTGTATCATTTAAAATGAAAGAGTTGGCCATCTGTCCGTCACATCGTGAATGACATTTTGACTGCGACGGCAGTATAAAAAGCAGCCGGCCTAGATTAGCATTCTCATTAGAGTTCATGGCGCAGGGTTAGATAAATGACCTCAAAATAGACTTCTCATCTCCTCTCATCATCAAAGAAAGACTATAAATTTTGTTGACTAAACCGAATGGGAACACACATAAAACCGATTTGGTAGAATTTTGGGTTGCATCCGTAATTTAACGTCAAGTTTTCAGTTATGACATTATTATGTATCCCGTAAATTATTGTTTATGATATTCTGAACCAGTTTCTTTTATATAAAACACTAGAGTTAACTCGCAACTCCGTCCGCAAAAATTATATATCAGAATCGTATATTCATCAAAATCGGTTCAGTAGTTTTTGCGTGATGCTCGATCAAACAAATAAACACACAGACAAACAGACGGACAAAAAATCCAAAAATTGGTGATATGGAATCAGGGACACCTAAAAAGCATATCGTAACTTTTTTTTTTAATAACTTCAATGTACAGACATACTTTCTGTTACAGTTTTATAATAGTTTAGATTTTGATACCTATCTTTATTTTGACAATAGTGCAGAAAGAGTCGTAGAACAAGCACACAGCACCTGAGGCACTGGCCAACCATTTGATATCTTACTTAAGGATATTCCGAGGCGGTGTCCGTAACCCGATAAACTCAATAGTCCAAGATACCATGAACGCCAGACCTTCGTTATTTTATAAAAGCTGAAAGTTTCTCAGCGCATACTCCCAACACAGACAGTTAGGAACAATGAGCAACTACTTATGAAGTTTGAGTCATGGTTGCTTTGGCAGGTAGCAGGTAAATTGTATGGCCAGCCTAGCTAGCATGCCACCCACGACAAAGCGTTTAAACGAGAAAAACGTCATGCGCGCTCTTTCTGGCCTACGTAAAATAATAAAGATGGAGGCACATCTCGATTTTTGTCGTTTTATCGGGGGTGGCATGCTAGCTAGGCTGGAGTTGGAAGTATCAAAACAGTCGGGCTACTGAGGAATCATCTTCTAATAGTTACCCAAATAACATGTATAAAATTCAGCTTTTATACTCTAACGTAAGTATATTTACAATTTATTAAAGTTCTGGCATTGTAACTACAGGGTGAAATTGATATCATTAGCATCCTTTTAAACTAAGAGTCTAACCATCAAACTGAACAACTTTTACTATTGGGGCAAACTAATCGGAGCAAAAAAAATATCAGCAGTTCCATACTAAACTGCAGTAGTCTAGGAAAGATACGGTTTGAGATTGCATTAAATACACTTTAGTAAATTGTGTTTGAACTAATATTACTGTTAGTTTATAACACTTTTGTCGAGATTTGGTGGTTATATAGGCTGAGGACCCTGAGAAATACCTTAAAATTGATATAATTGTACAAAGGGCAAGCTTATTTCTAAAGATATTTCTTCCAGCATACCAGCAAAAGAGACAGTTAATTAACCCCATACAAATTTATTGTGTAAAAACAAACAGCAAATAATTCAGTTTTAAGGTTATAATTTTTTAATACTTACAAAATATCAAATATCTACTCAAATTTACGATATTAACCGGTGATTATTATTGTTATAAGTAAAACGTATTGAACGAAGCCGTCCTGAACAAAATCACCAGTTTTCGATTTTTTGTTCATACCTAAATTTAATGTTTTGTAAATGTCTTAATTATTCCATAATACACAATAAAAAATCGGGGATTATTGAGATTATCTACTCATATTTCAAACTATCACCAAAAGTGCAATTAATGCAATCTACTCCATACAAAAGTCCGTAGATTTTCCCGACTACAGTGCCTAGTCGACTCAAATGTATGCAACAGCAGATTTTTTTTTTGCTCCGATTTCTATGCTCCCATACTAAAAGTAGTTCAGTTTGATGGGTAGACTCTTAGTTTAAAAGGATGCTAATGATATCAATTTCACCCTGTATAGTCCAAGACGTTACGTTAGAGTATGATAGCTGAATTATATACATGTTACTTGTATATCTATTAGAAGATGTTTCCTCAGTAGACCGACGGTTTTGAAACTTCCAACCCCTGGCCAGACAATTATAACCTGCTTCCTGCCAAAGCAACCATGACTCAAACTTCATAGTTGCCCATCGTTCCTAATACCTGTGTTGGGAGCATGCGCTGAGAAATTTTCAGCTTTTATAAAATAACGAAGGTCTGGCGTTCATGGGATCTTTCTCTACAAAGCAGGGACCGAAACCGGTATCGATAATACCGGTATTTTTTGGTTACAACCTTTATTTTTTTTACAGGTATTATTAAAGGTTACCTTTATATCATTCTACTAACGGTCCGCGTACACAGAGATATGTTTAAATAAAAAATTGTTTCTTTACAAATATAGTAAGTATTCAACTTTAAGTAAGTACCTCGTTAGTTGGTACTAAATACAAATTAAATCAATTATAATAACAAACTTAAACTCAAACGTAAACTTAAACCATTTGGGTTCACTAAAATGTAAAAAATCATCTCCTTTATCATCTCGACCTGTCCCATGCTGTAGCAACACTGAAAATAGTGCGCGCGTCGCTCGTTGGGTGGTCCGAAATTTGCGTCACCCGCTACAACAAGGACGTTGTTCAATCAATTTTGTACTTATGAAATTAAAGTTCTTTTTTCAGTGTTATTAAAAACCACGCGCGCTTTTGGCCGCTCCGTCTATAATGACCCTTACCCGCACTCACTCGCATTCTCTTATAGGTCATATTTAGGTTACCGGTATTAAAATCGGTTGTTACCTGGATAAAGGTAACATTTAAATAAAGGTTACCGAAAGTTTTCGGTCCCTGCTACAAAGCATAGCGGCGCGCCGGCGCCGGGGCCTGTAGCCGGGGCACGAATAAAAGCGGCCCGAGTCAAAACGGTAGCTGTAGCGCGAAGTAGCCGTAGCACGAATTCCTCGTCTTAATTACTTATAGATAAAGATAGAGGGACATCGATAATCGATTAGAGTATTTAAAGCCGTCTCTAGAGTTGTTTTACTTATTTGAATATTTTGAGTTTTAAGAGAAGTTTATTCCGAATGCATAAATGCGCGCTGCATACAAACGAAGTCTGCATGTCTAGTATGATTTCTCTACACGCGCGCGACGCGCTTTTGCTGCTTTTCGGAGAGCGAAAGCCGCGCTAGCCGCGACTTGTAGAACGGAAAAAAGCAGAGTCGCGCAAGTAGATAAATCATCCTAGGGGGTCTGGTGATATTTAAAATACTAAGCAATTAAAGTCAACGAAAATTTTCAGAAACAATCTAGAAACTAATCTCTATGTACGCATGAAGTACGATTTTCGTTAAAGTATACAGTTTTAGTGCTAGGATTAATTTAAGGTTTGGCACTGTAACTTTAAAACTATAAAAGGGGTCAAATGCTTACCTATCAGACATAAAAAAAAAAAAAAATACATTTTAACGAAAATCTGAATTCATACAAACATAGAGATTAGTTTTAAGATTGCTTCTGAAAAATTTAATAGACTTTTATTGGTTGGTATTGAAAATATCACCAGACTTCGTTTGTATGGAGCGCGCTCCGAATTATATTCCCTTTTAATAACGGTTAAATTTAAAATAATTATATTCAAAATAGGTTGTTTATTAAACTCTTTATTCATAGACCAAGTAGGTAAACCAATTATAATTTTAGTAGATTTTATATTCGTAGGATCTTGTGTAATTTCAACACAATTATTTAGATAGATTTATGTTTTTATAAACAGTCTAAGTACCTATATTTTATTATGTTTTATAGCTCGTGTATTTTACCTTTTTTACGATACCTTAATTTTGTACTAAGAATAGGGAAGTATTCAAGCAATAAATACAGTGATATAGTGTCCAAGAAGTGTATCAAATTATTGTAGTAACGCTACAAATTAAAGTGTTACTATAAAAACTAAATGTTAACGACATCGTTAATTTCGCAAACTCTTTCAAAACCCCATAAAATCTTATGAGGGATTTAATGGCCATCATTTTAAGCGAATTAAAAATACATTGGTGTGAAATGACCGCCGCTCTGTTATTTAACAATTTCACGTTAATACTAGCCAAGACTATTAAATTAGCATAAACTCACGACTATATTCCCCGAGGGGGTAGTCAGAGATATTCTGAAACCTCGGAACATCCACGTTTCACTAGTAGTACCGAAACTCTGTCTAGTGTGACGGGGAGTGAGCCCGTCGCCACTTGTAATGGACAGTTGGTACAATACATGCCTCGAAACTGGAGCATGCAGGTTTCCTCACGATGTTTTCCTTCACCGGAAAAGCCAATGGTGTTACAAATCGTATATAAATTCTGAAAAACTCATTGGTAAGAGTCGGCCTGGACGGGGATCGAACCATCGCCTCCTGCACGGCAGGCAAGGTTACTCGCCACTGGACCACCACGGCTAAAAAAACAGCTGTTCCATATATTAAGGTTGAGTAGACATTGACGTTTTCTATGGAATAGCTGATATTTTTTTTTCGCCATTTTAATGTGGGCTGCATTGTATAAGTTGTCTAGTTTGATGGGCTGAGGTACTCTCTTTGATATGTAACGCCTTTAATCTGTTAAGTACCTACTTATAAAACAATTCCGTGACTGAATATACTGACACATCCCACAGCCTATACCCAACGCTGAACAATAAAGACCAGCGATGGTCGCAGTGGCACAGGCACATGTCTGTTAGGGCCTTCAAACAACAAAATATAGCTGAAGATAGAGTATGAAATTTGGAATATGGATTCTACGGTGTGGACGTGAGGACTGAGGAGTGCATTAAGAAAGGATTTTTCGATATTCTAATTTCACGCGGACGAAGGAACTGGTTTTACATATACCACACTTCACATAAAAAATCTGGAGATTAGAATTTAGAGAGAAAAGTAAATTTGCCAAAATTATTATACCGTCAAAAATTATACGAGCGTGATTTTTTTCACAAAAAAGAACCCCTCTGTCCAATCCTTAAAAGCGCTTTTTAACTAGAAATAGAAACATATTAACGTCAAAATTAACAATGTACAAACGCCATCAAATCAGAACAACACTATTAAACATTAATCAAAATCCAAAATGGCGCAGTAAAATACAAACTAGGTCTTTCTCCAGCGTTACCAAATTAGCGACGTTCGTAAAAAAAAGTAGGACAGTCAAGGCAAGACACCGGCGAAACTTTATATCGGTAACCATTTGCTTAAAAACCGAGTGGGTGTCCAAAAGCCATGTTAATAATGCTAATAATGAACGCGAATTATTTTCAGGAAAGACGCCAAGCCAATTTTCTTCGCCAAAACATAAGAGATCCCTCCCCTCCGTCTCTTCTAAAACAATCAGAGTTAGCACAAGTAAATGTAGGATTAGAGAGATGTCTAGTTACTCTGGTCATTGTTCACGTAGTCACGAAATGACTGATAAGTGCGTTGGAGCTTTTTTCTTGGAATATGGGACGTTGACCTAATCATTTTTGACAATAAGGAAATGTACATTTTACTTGAATGCTTTCCGGGTTTTCCGTTGCGAAAACTTTTTTATTCGAGAGACGTCTTCCTTACCTTAGAGCCATATAAATAAATAAAATAAAATAAAAAATCTGCTGTGCCCTCATCACAATATTAAAGATTTGTCAATAATGAAAACCCAAAATGAATAATTGCTACTCCAACTTACTATAAAAACCTAAAAGCAATTTTTGTGTAAAAAAAACCCTGTTGGTGCCTTAAAGGGTTGATTCAGACCATCAACCTGTGTTCAGGTTTTTTTGGGGCGAATATCGAAATCGCGAAAAAAAAACAACTGTCCCATACATTTCAGTCGAGTTATGTATGCAGTTTTGTATGGAACAGCTGACTTTTTTTTTCACGATTTCAATGTTGGCTTCATAGTGTTGTTTGATGGTCTGAAGCAACCCTTTAAGGCTCCAACAGGTTTTTTTACACCCTGTATAAGTTCTAAGCATTCCACTTTTAAGAATATAAAAATAAATGTAAAAGTGGCAGTTTTACGAGATCGCTTACGGTAGGTAGGTTCTTATACAGGTGAAATTGAATCATTAGCATCCTTTTAAACTAAGAGTCTACCCATCAAACTGAACAACTTTTACTATAGCAAATAAAAAATCTGCTGTTCCATACTAAACTGCAATGTCGATGCGCGAGTTCGCGACTCAAACGTATGCATCTAAACAGCAGATTTTTTTTTGCTCCGATCGGTTTGCTCCCATTGTAAAAGTGGTTCAGGTTGATGGGTATACTCTTAGTTTAAAAGGATGCTAATGATATCAATTATACCCTGTATAACAAAAAAATCGTATGAAACGAAGTGCTAGTAGTGTGACCTAACAACCATTCAATAAGATATTATAAGAAAACAAAAAAAGTAGTCTTGACTCTTGCCAAATGTAGGCAGAACGAATGGACGGTGGCCTACACAGTGGCGGCCTTGACTTTTTCTTTTTTAATTTCTAAAAGCACACGCGTCGCATAAAATTAGAACCAGATAGCAGATAGCGCGGTAAAATAGTGATCTACAAGAATGTAGAGACATAATACAAGATCATGATACTATTAATTTTCTTTTCGGCACTAGATTAGGTTTAAATAAAGGGGCGTCCTCATAGAAGACAAACGAAAATGTTTGAGAGCGGCATGGGTGTGTAGACTGTAGAACAATACAGAGTTCTTCGATAGTGATGACTTTTCTTTTTTTTTATTTTTTTTTTTCATAATTTCTCTATTTAAATTATGTAGTAGGCGTGGCTCTTTTTTTTTAATATTGAGCTCGGTATACTACTTTGCAACTTCCAAACAACGGCGGTTTTCGCACAAAAAGAGAAATCAAAGATAACATAACTAATAATTTCAAATATTATTGATTTTTAAACATGTTACAGCCATGTTGTGCTATTTCGAATCAAATTAAAGATTGAAAAATTTGTCTCGGTCGGGACTTGAACCCGCACTTTTCCAAACCGGGGAACTGCGTTATCCAATTTCGCCACCGAGCCCACTACCCAGAGAACGAAATTTTCAATCTGTTGCGTCTTAAGGGGACGTGAGTGCCATCGCCATGAATTCCAGTTGTAATGCTGGACTTGCGGGTTGGTTAGTTTGTAATAACTACCAGTAGATGGCGCTCACGTCCCCTTAAGACGCAACAGATTGAAAATTTCGTTCTCTGGGTAGTGGGCTCGGTGGCGAAATTGGATAACGCAGTTCCCCGGTTTAGAAAAGTGCGGGTTCAAGTCCCGCCCGAGACTAATTTTTCAATCTTTAATTTGATAACTAATAATATTATAGTGACACTGTTCTCATATCTTCTTATGGTAACATTAGGTTTGGAACCCTCTACATGCGAGTACACACTTCGCTCATGGCCAGTTATTTCGTGTGAGGTTACTTTATGCATAACATAGGACGAATCAACCTATCCAAAGTTGAACTCTACAGGGTGTAAGTGATAGCCTAGCAAATACTGAAACGGTGAACTCAGACCACCAAACTGAACAACTTTCACTATGGAGCCTACCTCAGGAAATGCAAAAAAAAATCATCTCTCCCATACAAAACTGCTGTACCTACCCGACTAAAATGTATGGGAGAGTTGATTTTTTTTCGCGTTTCCTGAGGTAGGCTCCATAGTGAAAGTTGTTCAGTTTGTTGGCCTGAGTTTACCGTTTCAGTATTTGCTAGGCGGTCACTTACACCCTGTATCCATGAACATATATCAACTATGGGTAGGTTGATCCGTCGCCGTATGTAAAACATACGTTTGAGAATGCTTTGTCAAAAATTACATTTTTTGAAATTAGTTTAGTTAAAAATCTATACTATTATAAAACTGTAACAGGAAGTTTGTCTGTACATTGAAGATATTAACAAAAAAAAAGTTACGATATGGTTTTTAGGTGTGCGATTCCATTTCACTAATTTTTGGATATTTTGTCTGTCTGTTTGTTTGTGTGTTTGTTTGTTTGAACGAGTATCACGCAAAAACTACTGAACCGATTTTAATGAAACTTTTTTTGTTTGATAGCTTATGATCTGACTTAAAATCTGGTATATAATTTGTGCGGACGAAGTCGCGGGTTAACGCTCGTTACAAATAAAATTAAAGGAAACCGCCAACCTCCGAATAAAATACCTCCGAAGATTTTCGTTTGCACCACTTTACTAAAACAATTTCAGAGGTACCTAATCTTATTCGCGCATGAAGAATTTGCTAGTTTTAGATATTGAGGACTTGCCTTTAGAGCTAGCTACTTGATGTTTATATAATTTAACGCAGCGGCCGACGCGGAAATTAAATTTGTGGCGAGGAATTGAATGGTCGTTTCAGTTTATATACCTAAATATTCTACGAGCTTTCAACCAACACTCTGACTTGCTAGATATACAAAGTAACAGAAGTAAAAATAAAAATTAAAAACTCTTAAGGGGTCGGTTTAGACCAACAAACTGAACAACTTTCACTATAGGACCAACATCGAAATCGCGAAAAAAAAAATCTTTTGTCTCATACATTTAGCTCGAGTAGATCTGTAGTTTAGTATGGAACATCGCAAACGCATCGCATCATGGCGATTATGGCAAATCTCCTCATTTTGGGGGAGGCCTATGTCCAGCGGTGGACGTCTATCGGCTGATATGATGATGATGATCATGGAACATCCTTTTTTTTTTCGCGATTTCGATATTGGTCCCATAGTGAAAATTGTTCAGTTTGTTAATTGTTAAATGTTTATTTATGACACCCTGTAGAACAGACAACGCGAACAAAATCTATGCACCACGATCAGCAGTGCGGGTCGCGCACTGGGGGCGTCGCAGTGCAGCACGGTCCCGGCACATGCTAAGTAAGGTTGAGCCAATCAGCTTAAACGAGTGTTTAAAAAAATTTAGTCTGGGTGTCGCCTCTAGTAGGTACCTCAATGAGACGAACGATGATTTTATTAATTAGCTGAGTGGTTCCCGGCTAGAATTTATCGTATAAACTGTAAGGACTAAGATACCTTATAGACTAAGCTCCCGATGCATTATTTCTTATCTCTCTCGGTTCCCCATCAGACGTATACTGCATCGATAGATAACACTTAGGAGCACAGGAATATAGTTGGTTGCCATCCTATATTCTAGGTTCTTCCAGGAGAACCATGTTTTTTTTCGGGTACCGTACCACTATTCTGACCCAAAATTACATCATCAGGTTCCCGATCGAAATGATTATGCTTCGAAAGAGACCTCTTTGGAGATCACAACCCGCATGGGTTGCCAGCCCCAAACCTGGAAGGTTCCTCAGTCAGCCAAGTTTTATGAGGCCAAAAAATGGGGTCATTTACCTCATTCTTATATTTGTGTGCGTGAGACGAGATACAACATATCACTTTGTGTCTGGTTAGGGTTTAGCGGCCTCACCGTGACCAATGTAGATTGGTGGACACATACGCATCAGAATTTATTCTTCAGCGTTTAAGAGCAGCACGGCTAGCATGCCACACACGACAAAGCGTTTAAACGAGAAAAACGTCATGCGCGCATAAAGGTGGAGGCACATCTCGATTTTTATCGTTTTCTCGGGGGTGGCATGCGAGGCCTACAGTCGGTACTACGTACACTATAAGTTCGAAAAACTTAGTGGTATATGGCATGTACCATATAGACCGTACGGATCCCTTGTTATTCGTCCAAGGCGGATTCGAATTGGTACATATTAAAAAATATAAAATAAAAAAACAATAACGCTCATAGGCACACGCACACATTGTAATGATCCCACGTAAGCTCTAACAGGCTTTTTGTTGTGGAAACTGGTGGAAACCATACAACAACGGCACAAACATATAACATCCATGACCGAACCGGGATTCGAACCCAGGACCCAGGTATATTGCATTTCATTGTTTACTATTAAAATTACATTTCCACCAGCATAATCAAGAGCCTTGGCCCTTATTTATTACCATCTGAATTATATTGATCCGGCTGTAAAACAGATGTACCTAATAAAATATCTAAGTATTATTTTATCTATGTATATTTTCTAGGAATCAGATCGGATGTTTGTACAATCTTGACCAACTTTCAACAAGATGCAATTCGTGTACCAATATTTTAAATGTCAAATTCATGCTAGGAAAGCTTTTACTGGATGTCAGTCTTACTTTGTCTTCAATATATTATGTTGTCTGTGTTATTTGATGTGCTTGGGAAAGTGATGGAGGGTTATATAGGGTGTAACAAAACAACCATGTAGTATTTAAAGGATTTAGAGAGTTGGTTTAGAGCTTCAATCTAAACAATTTTCACTATGGAGCCATCAAAGAGAAATTTTTTTCATATAAATTGAAAAACCGATCAAGTGTGTGCCGAGCTCGCGTTAAGAATCCGGGAGAATTATCGTGTGTTAAATATGGTGTTATGTGCACTATTGTGACTCGCACTTGCCAGGTTTTTACTGATTGATACCTTATGGTGGTTGCAGAGGGGTCAATTTTATACAAAACTTTGACGCACAATACGCGTAGACAGTATTAATATAAGTAACTTTGTATATATGGAAAAATAGTTTAGAAATTTTAGATGCCGCGTCACAAATAACATTTGCAATTTATAAAATAATTACGAAGATATAAAGCTTTGAAATTTTTCATACAAAATTTTTAAAGCTTTATATCTTCGTGATTATATTATAATTTGCAAATGTTATTCGTGACGCGGCAAATAGATTTTCTAAACTATTTTTCCATATATAAAATAATACTTTTATTAATTTCGTCTACGCGTATTGCGTCAAACTTTTGTATGGACTGAAACCACCTTAACGGCCTTTTCTTACCTTATGTTAATGACGTAACATATTAAAACATGAATAGTTCAAATTCAACAAGAAAACTCAGACAAAGTCGGTAACAAACACAATACGAATAAATCGATTCTCCTTCGCCTAAATTACGCAATTTCGTAATTCCAAAATTAGGTGACCTAGCTGTAAATCTGTGCTATATTTCATTGTTACATAATATTAGTTAATAGTGCTCAGAGAGCCGCCTAGGCTGAATTATTTCGAATTACAACAAGGTTAGTGTAACGGTCATTTATATTTGTTAGTTTTGTTTGAGAGAAACATTTATTTTTTGTGAATTGAGGCTGATTTTATCCGGTCCGATTCATTTATGTTTCCGATGTCAGTATCAATTTCTTGTAAGTAGGTTTGCTAAATAAATTTTCATACGAAATTACTTCTACGAAGCCTACTACGAAGCTACGAAGTTGGAGGCTCTACGGTGCTACGAAAAGTTGCTATGGAGCTCTGCGGAGCAACAGACATTTTTATATATAACTAGCTTTTGCCCGCGACTTCGTCTGCGTGGACATGTAATTTTGTCTAATGTCTCGTCTAAGGTCATGAAGGTCATGGTCCGAACCAAGTCTAGGAATCCTGGCATGTAACATTAGAATGGATAGATTAAGGAATGGGCTCATAAAAGACACAGGCTAAAATGCTCTGGCCTCTCGGGTCTGCAACACTGCAGGAAATTCATCAGCAATCTTCTTATTATCGTGTAGGCAAAGCCCTGGTGTCAGAGTATAACAGCAATATAACACCACGAATCCCACAGTTCATTCTGAACAACAGCAGGAGCAAAGCTCGTGCCATCGTCGGAGCCCTCACCGGGCACTACGCAACAGGCACGATAAAGCTCACTCTTAGATACCGGTTGCCGAGCGTGTGGAGAGGAGGAGGAAACCATGGAACATTTGTACTGTGTGACTGCGATGTCTTGGTGGGTAAACGTATGTGACTCCTGAGAGATGGTTATTCATTACAGGTTTCTTACCCTGAACGCTATTGCCTCCCTCATTTTGCAAGTTTTTCAAGGATGAAGAAAATAATATGTAGGGGTCAATACAAAAGATACCATTGGGTCGAAGTGTTGCTGGCTTGCCATTTCCCATAATAAGATAAGAAAATCATGAACTTAAGATAAATCAAAATCAGAAAGTACCCCAAGTAAGTCTGTAGGTATCAGATAAAAGTCATTCACTGGATCCATCACTTTAATTTTTCTACTGTTCGTCGTTTATTAGTTTTTTATTTATGTCGATATCAGGGTCCTGGGTTCGAAACCTGGTTCGGTCATGGATGTTATAAATGTTTGTGCCGTTGTTGTATGGTTTCTATAATAAAAAGCCTATAGTGCTTGCTTGGAATCATAACAATGTTCCTGTAAGCGTTATTTATTTTAGCCGGTAAGTAACTATACAATCAAATCTGTAAGACCGAATATCTGAGATGCCTTGAGCGTGAATTAAGTATGGTGCTTGCTTCAAAAAACACCCAACGCCATCTATTATGAACACTAACTTTAGAAAAGGTTAAAAGAAAGAGGATTTTTAGTATTTGCCGACCCGGTTGGTGTAATGGTTACCACGCCGGACTGCCAAACCAGAGTCCTGGGTTCGAGTCCCGGTTCGGTCTTGGATGTTATATGTATATGCCGTTGTTGTATGGTTTCCACAATAAAAAGCCTATAATGCTTGCTTCGGATAATTAAAATAATGTTTGTGCCTGTGAGCGTTATTTATTTATTTGTTTAATTATTTTTCGCGTTCTCCGCTGGAGAATACGCGTGCCCGGTGTGGGGCCGATCTGCCCACGCCAAGCTGGTGGATACCGGCACTGAACGAAACGTTTCGGATTATAACTGGTTGCTTGAAACCGGTACAGTTGCTTTACCCACTGGCTGGCATAGCGCCCCCAGATGTAAGTAGGGCTGTGGCAGGTTCCTCAGAGAGAGCCCAAATGGCGGACTACACACGACATCCCATGCATGGCTTTATTCCTGCGCCGCAAAGGCTGCCAAGCCGACGCAGCTTTATGAAGTGTGTCGACCCCCTGAACACTGGCCCAGCGCAAGCAAGGTGTACTCTATGGCGACAAAAAGTGTTCCTCCCAACTCCATTTGTGTCGCCGTCTGAGAGCCTAGACATGACTTGCCTTGGGCGACCTGGAAGTCTTTAAACCGACTTCGAACCCAGGTCGGTCGCAGTAAGGACAACATGGTCAGGTGGGGATACTCGGATGCGCAAAATGTGACTTGCTTGTGTGGAACTCCACAAACGATGGCCCATCTCACATCGTGCCCTGCGTGTCCTAACATCTGCACGCAGGAGGAGCTCATGACCGCTAGCAGCGGTGCAGTATCGGTTGCCCGATTCTGGCAAGCTACTATTTAGAGACTTTGTTCAGAATTTGCAGTCGACACGATAAAAAAAAAAATATTTTTCCAATTCGCCCAGTACCTATACAATCAAATCTGTAAGACCGAATTTCTGAGCCGTGTTGATGATTGAACCACAAACATACAATTAATATTAGTGAGATACCTAGTAGGATGGTAGGATTAAAATTAGAAAAAAGCCAAAAGAAAACATCCTGCGCTAATATTAGATCTGATATGATCTCAGGATATTATTACGATTAAGGTCAGGCCCTTAACATATCAAGCCTAACTGCCTCTGTCTAATCCGGTGAAAAATGGATATAGTTGTTGAATGTATTTAAAAAAAATAAAAAATAAATATTCTCGACCAAGAATCGAACCTCCACCTCATGCACGAAAATCTAACCATATACCAAATATACTACACAGCTGTTGTCAAAACTGTTGAAAAAAGCAAATACTATTTTTATCACTGAAATGGGCTGACGTAACCTCAGGGTTAAAAGCTCAAAAAAAACAAAAGAATTTAAAAAAAATCACTGAAATCTACACAAATGCATCTTTCAGCGTCAAATTGGCGCTAGTGAGCATAGAATAAAAACGTGGTACATGTTTCAGCATGATAAAACATTGTAATTTATCCCACAGAAACCCATTACTGGGATAAAAAGTATCCTATATGTTAATCCAGAACACATTCTATCTGCGTGCCAAATTTCATCAAAATCCATTCAGCCGTTTATGCGTGCCACAAACATACAACACTACAACCTTACAAACATCGTCACAAACTTTCACGTTTATAATATTAGTGAGATTATTAGTTCTTCTTCGTGATGGCATTTTTCATTACTGAAAACAATCAAGTGTACTGGCAGATACAAAATTATTTTTTAAGTATGATTATCACTGAACGGAACGCGTCGGGGCGCATTATATATATATTACTTTATTTTTTATATATTTAACTTAATATGCTGACACTTTTTTAAGAGGATGATCAGACCATCAAACAGCTTTCTCTATGGGACTAACATCGAAATCGCGAAAAAAAATCTTCTGCCCCATACATTTTTGTAGAGTAGGATTGCAGTTTTGTATGGAACAGTTGTTTTTTTTTTCGTTATTTCGACTTTGGTCCCATAAAGAAAGTTGTTCAGTATGATGGTCTGATCATCCCCTTAAAAACTGTCTGCATATAAGAAGGACCCTATACGTCTTGCAATCCGGTCAGATGCGCGCGAAATCGGTGACGGCCGCATTCCACTGCAACGTCACCGTTTGACGTTTGACAGCAGGGGTCTACCCGGACGAATACTATATACAATGTTCTTTGTTCTTGACCCGGACATTCGAACGTCGCAATTGCATGAAAGTGATCGTTCCAATGTCAACTCTATTACAATGAAGTTCGGACCGGAACCGAAACGGTCGCGTTATATGGAAAATCTAAAGTCCGGGTACATGGCCTGGTCAGCACTCGCTGTCAATTTGCGTGCATTTTCTTCTATCGACTCGATGGCATGTCATGTTGTATTTTTCCAGCCCAGTATTTTGCCACACGGATAGCACTACCAGCAGCGTCTATACGCTCCATTCGCGTGCAAGTTTGCGTTCTCCTTACTCCGGCCGACTTGAGTTCGGAGCCTGTTTAAAGACCTCCAAATCGGCCTGAGTAGTTCATGTCCTGGGGGAAGGCTTTCCGAGGGGGGGACAAACGGTTCGGGTAGCGTGCTCTTTCTTCACCAGAGGTCACATCTAGCTCGAGGACCATTACCAATACCTTGTATAGGGTGGACACACTTCAGAAAGTTTTTGCGGCTCTTGAGCCTTTGAGGTACTGTGGAGTATCTGAACATAGGATGCCATGGATCAACCTCGAGTTTTGCTCTTTCAATGCGTGCATTTGAATCAACGGCTGAGGCGCACGTATGCGCCTGGATTCCAGCGAATAATTTCGTACGGAAGGACGCAGTCGGCTATTGCCGAATGTTACATTAATTAATGTAAAGCTCATATCAAGCGACAGTCTGTAGGGCTGTGGAAGGTTCCTCAGAGAGAGCCCAAATGATGGACGACACACGACACGGACGGACCGCAGCACGGACTACAAACTTTGAATCTAGATAACTCTAGAACTAAACATTTAAAATGAAATCACAGATATTGGCTTCTAGATTGTTTTAAAACCATTCATTTTTTACTTTAATTACTAAATGTTTAAACTAAGCTTCGTTTTGTATGGAGCGCCGTAGAAAAATATATTATCCCCTTAATCGAATCGGGCGCAAAATGCACGGCGGCACATCGCATCGGCGGCATAAAAAACCGACCCTTATTAATTTGTTAGAGTTCGTTCATTTGTATTTTAGTAATAATTTACGGTATTTCAAAATAGTTTCTTACCTGTCTTATAATTGCTTTAAAATATTATCTATTATCCAGTCTTGCGTAACTGTGTGATTACACCGTAAATAAAAACATTCCGAATTAAAAATCGAGTTTTAGACATCTTTCGGCTGCTGATTTGAAATCATGATTATATTCTCTTTGTTTGAAATTTTTTTTAACAATTACTCCTGCTCATGTACGTGTACGTAGTACTTACTATCTCTATGCTCCTGCTTTGGTTGCACTGTAATTCTACAAAATGTCAAGAAATTTGTAGTTCGAATCTTTTTTTCTTGTGGCCAGTACTAAGGTTTTTTTTGTTATGCAAAGGTTTTCTCCATGGAGTTTGAAAGATTTTATAGCCAAAAAGAAAAACAATGTTATACTAACAATGCACTGGACAATGATAAAATTTATAATTATTGGTATTTATTTTGTAATTTGTTGTTATTTTCGTTATTTATAAATGAAACAACAGTCTTCAGAATTAGCTTACTTTATTACAAGTCTTTTAATTTTAATTAGTGTTACTTACTTGAAATTGAAATGGCACCGTACATTGGTTGCACTTGCGGTTATATGTTTATATCTCCGGCTCCCGTTAATGTAGCGAGATAAATTATATACCAGATTTTAAGTCAGATCATAAGCTATCAAACAAAAAAAGGTTTATCAAAATCGGTTCAGTAGTTTTTGCGTGATACTCGTTCAAACAAACAAACAAACAAACAAATAAACAAACAAACAAACACACAAACAAACAGACAGACAAAAAATCCAAAAATTGGTGAAATGGAATCAGGGACACCTAAAAACCATATCGTAACTTATTTTTTGTTAATATCTTCAATGTACAGACAAACTTCTGTTACAGCTTTATAATTATATATATATATATAACGATCGTTAACCCGCGACTTTGTCCGCACAAAAAAAAAAACAAAAAAAGTTTCATCAAAATCGGTTCAGTAGTTTTTGCGTGATGCTCGTTCAAACATACAAACACACAAACAAACAAACACAAAAACAAACAGACAGACAAAAAATGCAAAAATTGGTGATATGGAATGAGGGATACCTAAAAACCATATCGTAACTTTTTTTTTGTTAATATCTTCAATGTAGATCTCTATGGTCACAACCTTTTGTTTAAAGAAGAAAATAACAAAATATTAAAACAGCTTTCAAAAAAACTGAAATTAAAAAAAAATTATTGCAGCCGATGACTTTTTCGTTCGCATCATAAGAACATTTATTCGTTTTATCGAAGTCGCTGTCAAGCCGGTACGATTCGCGACAGGGCTTGCATTAGTTATTTGGCTTGGCTTGACACCGACTTCTATAAAAGAAATTAATGTTCTTATGATGTTCATAAGAACATAAGAACATTTAAGTACTTTCAGAAAGCTCCCCATTCTGCATACGAAATATAATATAACAAACCTCTCTCCGCTTTTCACACCATTCACCTTCCTTGGGTGGTTCTTCTTAGGGCGGACGGCTCGCTTGTGCTTCGCTGCCGAAGAGTCCAGGAGCTGGCTGTCGACGTCCAGGTCGGGAAGTCGTGTCCTGGGAGAGGGCAGGGGGTTAGTTAGATGTGTAGGATGTTAGACTCTAATGCGCTGGGATAAGAGTTGAAGTGGATTGGCAATGTCTTAAATATTCTGCTCTTAGAATTCTGTTGGATTTTATGTTCTAGTCTAATAAGGGGTTTAGAATGTGGGTTGCTATGATACGTATCTATACTATTATAAAACTGTAACAGGAAGTTTGTCTGTACATTGAAGATATTAACAAAAAAAAAGTTACGATATGGTTTTTAGGTGTCCCTGATTCCATTTCACCAATTTTTGGATTTTTTGTCTGTCTGTTTGTTTGTGTGTTTGTTTGTTTGTTTGTTTGAACGAGTATCACGCAAAAACTACTGAACCGATTTTGATGAAATTTTTTTTGTTTGATATCTTATGATCTGGTAATTTGTGCGGACGAAGTCGCGGGTTAGCGCTCGTTAATAAATAATAATGGAGTGTCCACAGGTAGTGTCTGTGGTTATAGTGCGTAACATAAAATTCAAGGTTTTACGGCTCAATCATTTTCAGAAAGTAAAATAATTGCTCTAAAACGATTTTTCAAAATCGCCAAGCTATCTTGGAGACACTATAATGCATATACACATTATTATAAACAAGAGAATCAAGACCTATGTCCTTTTGGGGAAGGCAGACACAATGAGTGTATTTCCAGTGTTTTTCTAGAGGATCGGTAGATGGCGCCACGGTATGCCTTAATAATGTTAAATTTTCTAAATGTTTTTCCATAAAATACAAAAGAGGAAAAATATGATCAAACTGATACCAACTTTTATATTTGAATGTTTACATATTTACGAATAACTGGCATGAAAAGTCAGTTTCTATTTACGTTTGACACTTATTAAACGTCAAAAAATCTTTCTTTGAAGCTACCACCGCCCGGGCCGTGTTGTAGCTGTAGAGAAGATGCGGCCAGAAACCATACAACATAACACGACTTATTAACTATTACAGAACTAAATTCTTATGCTAAGGTTATGTATACAGTATGATACATAGTTTATTTAATAAAATAATTGATACTTTTCAGTAAACTATAAGTTAGCGCACTCAGACCCAAGCATTTTGATCATTTAAATTAATTTACTTTTTACAATCACTCTTAATTAAAGCTTCAATACGAACCGCTATTTTTGCTTTTGGTCCTGTTGCGCAACTTGTAACCCTCCTTATAAAGATAGTCTCTCTCATCTTATCAAACTTCTAAAGTTATTAGCTGCCCTTGCTCGTCCCCCTCGTGGACGCCGTCTTTTTATTAATTTTGAGGGCTACCACCCCCATTTACCTTCAACGTCTTGGTATGTCAACTAAACATATTGTCAAGTGAGGACGAAACATCTTTTGAACACACTCTCAGGTATCTTACTGTGCGATGTCTACACTGGCAGCATGACGTCATAATCACAGTATAACCACACCCTGAACACTTCATACAAGCGGGCTCGCACTGCCAAGAAGAGGCTAGCACATTTGTATGCTGAGTGAGAGAGGTATACACTTCCCACTGCTTATTGTCGTTCATGTACCGACTGTACCACAGAGATGGGGTTATTGGAGGGGGTCAGAGAGGTACGTAGGTACAGAACGTACGGTACGTGCGTAATCTTTCGTATACAGTGAGAGGTTCAACTACTAATACAAGGTGTAACAAAACACTCTAGTAACATTTAAAGGGGTGGGTTAGAATTTTATATCATCAAAATTGGAGACCAACTTCAATATCACAACTTCAATATGGAGACAAAGTCGAAAAAAAATATTTACACATTTGGATCGAGCCAGTACTTCCCGGTACTGCAGTTTTGTTCTGCATGAAACAGTTTCTTTTTATTTCATCTTGGTGTTAATTCCATAGTGAAAGTTGTTCAGTTTGATGGTCTAAGATGTTTTGTTACACCCTGTAGGTAGAATGTCGTTATTTTTCCTACGTGATGAAAATTGACTACGTAACATTATAATTGGTCCGACTTAAGCAGATTTTTAGCAAGTTCTTGTGAAGTTATAGTGTTACCATCAATCACGAGTGATGGGAGACTGGCAGGTGTCCGACGCCTCAATGTCAGGGTCCCACGCTAGGTTATCATGTTGCATGACGAGCGGGCTTATTTTTAACCTCATATTGTTATAATAATATGTAGGTACGGGTGTTTGAGGATTTTCCAGTTTGAGAGAGTTTTCCGATAATATCTTAAATTATACAACAATACATAGTAATAGACATCGAGACAGGCTGGAAGCTTTTGAGATGTGCTGCAGGAGAATGGAGGGGATAAGTTAGACAGAACGAAGAACAGATTAAGAGGTGTTATAAATTATTAAAGAAAGGAGAAATATTTTTAAAACAATAGACAACCGGAGAGGGAAAATGATCGGGCACTTGCAGGAAACTGGCATAGGTACACTTGATACGAGACAAAAATTTCTTTAAAACGTAGCTGATATCAATAGCTCAGGCAGGTAATTCCTGCCTTTCATGGCATCAGTTGTACCTACCAATACGCCTAGCCTACTAACATTTAATGCTTCAATATTTTATTAGAAATCCGTGTGTAAAATCGCTTTTTGTGGATTAATAAATATTATTCTTATTCTTATATTGGAAGGTAAAATAGAAAAGAAGAGCTCTCCTTTGTATATCACGACTTATTTTAATTTTTCATAATTATGTTATTTTTGTATGTCAATAAGGAATCTAAGAAGATAGGCAGAGGAAGGACAGTTGCCTAGCACAGGTAAAAAAAGGTTGATGTCGTGTCATATCGGGAACTCAAGGAACAAAGATAAGCTACTTTTTACAGTACTCAAGGAATTAGCGGAAAAGAGACTGAATTGGCGAATACTCCGCTTAAAAGACTCTCTTAAATTATTCTTTAAGATCAGCTTTATACCTACCTCTGCAGGGTACAAGCTGCCTAATAAGGGTAATTGGTTGAGGCAAGTTAGTAGACCACTTCTTGTCAGAGTAGTTTCTGTGGTACTTGCTTTCCACATATGAACATCTTTGGATATAGGATCCAGTTTCTGAACCATCCCTGAAAATGTGTCAAGTGCATGTGCATCCTCCATCGTTAAAAAATTATCGTTATGCCATTCATATAATAAATACAGAAGGTAGATTATATTTATATTATATGGTGTTATTTATATTAGGTTACCATATTCCGTTAGTTTATGTTTTTTTCTATAAATTATTATTATGTACTTAATTAAATGTTAAAATTCCTGTTGGCGTCATGTTTTTAGCTTAATTAATAATAGGTACTTATTCTGGGAACACTTTCTAAAGTTTTAGAGGTGGTTCAGAATATAAAACTGAACAAATTTTATTATGAAAAGCAAGCCTGAAACCGCAAAACAAACCTACTCGAATCAAATAAGAAACAGTAAGCAGTATTTGTAAGCAATTTCGAAGACGCATGTTGCTGAAGCAGATTTTGTATAGAAATTATTTGTTTCGTTTCAATAAATAATTATTTTAGGGGAGAAACAGTAATATTTTTCGCTATTTCAGGTTTGCTCCCATAGTCTTTGTTTTCAAGTTTAGTTTGCTGATCTAACCCACTCCTGAAAATTAGGAAAATGTTTAAAAATAACCACGTATCTATTTAATTTCTACGCCATACATACAGTGATCTTTAAATTAGGGTTTTTCGACTGCGTTTCCTACTCAGTTAAACAGGGAACATTTCCTTTAAGTTTTTGTTGAATATTCTCTCTAATAATAACTATTAACCTTTCACTTAACTACGGCAAAGCACAGAGCTCCGCAACCTGCGCGGGCGCTATTTCAGGGCGCCCCAGAAACGTCGCCGTGACGTCAATCCCGACACGGTTCCCAATGGGGTTAGCTCCAGCGTCCCCCCCCCCCCCCCACGTCTACTTCACTCACCGCTAGTAGATTCATTGACATGTGTACGTATTGATTTAGATTAACACAGATGAGTGCGCGGGAGTTTCATTTGGTACCGCAATTTTATTGACATAGTTATATTCTTTTTTTATTTTATTTTTTCACATGGACAAGAATCAAACACACGTACCTACATTTCAGATAAGTAATGTTATTGTGTATTTGATTTGTAAGTACATCATTACTTGGGGAGGGATGCTGGCGTCCAAGAACGCTTGCAAAACCGATTTTTTTCGACATGAGTTTTGAGCGATTGATCTAGGTACTATAAAATGGGATTGGCTTTTATTTTAGTTGTAAGGAAGTAAGTAAGTTGACAACTAACTTGCCTCCTTCAATCCACACACCACGTTGACGTTAGGTACCTAAACGATGAAGAGATACCTATCCATTCATTTTACTTTGATCGAAGAGTCGTAGAGCCCTTTGTAAATTTTCAAACACAGACATATTTGAAATGTTTATTACTAATGGTATAACTAGGGAATCAATCAATCATCATCAGCCTAACGTCGTCCACTGCAGAATATTTTAAGCCCATAAAGCACGTAACAAAATTCTATCCTCGGCTTTCCTCATCCAGTCGCTCCCAAGCTTTGACTTTACATAGGGATTTGGATTTTACATAGGGACTTTTTACACGTGTAATTCTACTAACAAATATTTCTGCCACTTATTGCGGGGGGGTGAGGTAACATGAAATCTGCAACTTTGGATTTTATTCCCATAACTTTAGATTCTAAGTTTGAACGTAAAAAATAATGAAAAGTAGTCTCGCGTGAACCCCAAACGTTCTAAGTTCGAAATTATTGTTTCGCAATAATAGGCCGTCTCGTTTAGTGATAAGGTATAAAATTGAATGTAAATGCACATGATTAATTGATCTTATACCGTGGCAGAGGGGAAATGCTACCGCAAGGCTAGTCCTTGTAATAAATAGTCAAAGCTCCCAAGCTCGTCGTTAATAAATAAATACAAACCTATATAATACCTATTACGAGATTTAGTACCCATACTTATAACTTCGAAGATTTTACATGTTTTAGATCAGAACAAATTGCAGTTCTATTAGTTTAGTGGTATCAAATTAAAGATAGAAAAATTAGGTCTCTGGCTACTTGAACCCTCAATAGGTTGAATAATTACGTTCTCCGGCGTAGTGGCTCTGTAGCTAAATAGGAAAAAGCAATTCCTCATACAAATATTTTCAATTATCGATTAATACTATTTGTAAATAAGTGAAGTACGTTGCTGAAGTGGATTCTATAAGTAATGTAATTTCCTTGCGATTAGACTAATAAAACTACATTGTTTATACTAAATATAACATTAAAATTATGAGATAATAATGTTTACATCTTTTGGATTATCTCTTTCCTTATTTTATTTTAAGGAACCCAATTTTATAAGTTCGATAATAATAGGCATAGCTTTGTGGTGCTATGTAGCGATCCCCAGCAATTTATAATTCGGAGCGCGCTCTATACAAACGTAGTCTGGTGATAGTTTCAATAACTTCTAATTAAAGTAAATACAATTTTTCAGAAACAATATAGAAATTAATCTCTGTGTTTGTATGAGGTCAGATTTTCGTTAATATCTATAGTTTTAAAGTTACAGTGCCTTAAATATTACCCTACAAATCTTAAATTAATCCTAGCATTAAAAGTGTATACTTATTTTAACGAAGATCTGACTTCATACAGACATAGAGATTAGTTTCTAGATTGTTTCCTAAAAATTTTATTGACTTTAATTTGGATAGTATTGAAAATATCACCAGACTTCGTTTGTATGCAGCGCGCATTTGCGCTCTGGGAATAAACTTCTCTTAACCATCGATAGCTTACCTTGAAAAATAGTATCAATATCGATAGTGCTATCAAGAATATCGATAAGTGTTACTTTAAACAACGATAATTATATTAATGTACTGTCCTTTAAAACAGTTGATTGAGAATGCTAAACATCGATAGTATTGAGTTACAATACTATCGATACTATTGATATTGTTACTATTTTTCAAGGTCACGATAGTATTCATAGACAATCGATAGTTTCAATATTGTTAGGCAACACTTATACCCAGGAAAATTGCTGGAAAGCCGCTCATTTCAAAAGTGCGTTTATCTTTGTTACATCTAAACTAGTAACCTACCAATACCATTTCAGTGACAATTGGCAGATAGGAAAGCATATAAATATTATAATTCCGAAAACGAATCCTACCCTGGCAAAAACAAGTAAATAAAATAAATAAAACTATCAAATCATTCACTAAAATACATTCAGTTACTGATTCGGCCTAGCCTTCTTGACTCTTCCCAATGACTCACTGTAGAAAGCTCGGTGCGAATTTATTATATAAAATGACTCTAGCAAATTATACTAAGCCCAAATCGTATGACATACAGCCACCTGGACGTTTGCTGGCAATGCGCCAGAGTCTGGCCACTGCAGTACTGTGGCCACATGTAATATACTTCAGGCCATATTAGATTAGAACGATTACAATTCCTGTTTAGCTTCAGATCTATACTCTTAAGCAATTACATTACATTTTTGAGTAAGATAATACTATGCTATTTAAAGTTTCTGTTTGAGATATCTAAATATTCTCGAGGAACCTGGATTCTGAAAAAAACACAAACTAAAACAAAGTGCGTGTCGCGTCTGTTTTTTGCTTCATTAAGGGCCGATTTTTCAATTCTCTGATAATTCATATGAATAAATTATATTCGTTGAAAAAAATATAATTTACCATAAGTATATACACCAGCGATTCAGGAAAATTGCTCTTGAAATTGAACTTTGTTTCCTTGCTCTTAGGGAAAAACCTTTGGAAAAAACCCTAGTTGTTCTTTTAAATGTTTTAATTCAGTTTGAAAAAATATGCGCCAAATAGACATTATTGGGATAATTTGGGATTTTGGAATAAAAACTATTTTATTGATTCTAAATTTTTTTCATGTAAACTGGCAAGGTGCCTTGGAAAAGAAGTAGCCAAAGCCATAAAACTAATCAAAAGGAAGAAAACTTTTTTCTTTTTAATTGGAGTATTTGGCATAAGGTCATTTTTTTCTGACATATAATTGCAAGGTCTATATTTCTTAGATGTAATGAAAACTCTTTGCTTGTATAAAAATATGTACACGAGAAATAAAAACTTTTTGGGATGCCCAAAACATTTTTTTGATTTAATCTAGAAATAAACATTTTAACGAGTTCTTACCGCGTAATAATAATTAAAATAACATATTATTATCCGCGTTTTAATATAGGGAACTTAAATATACCAAAACCCGGTAAGAACCCGTTAAAATGTTTATTTCTAGATTAAATAATAACCGCGTACCTCTCAAAAACTGTATTTTTTTTATTTATCAAGCTTGATTTATGAAAAAGTTATTTTTCACCCCTCCGGGCGGAAAGCATACCGCTGCGCTAAACGAAATTGCCTCGTCTCCGTCGAGGAGAAAAATACAAACCTCGGGCAGTAAATAAGAAAGCCTCTGAGATCTGAGACCTTTCTTACTTTCCTGCCCTCGGTGTGTAATCTACTATTGCATGAAAACGGATTTTCTCTGATATGAAACCTATCTAGATTAACTTTGTAGGAAAAACATTATCTAAATCTTAGATTCTTAGGATCTTAATCTTAGACCTAAATAAAAAATTTCATACAATTTGGATGAAATTTTTTATTTAGGTCTAAGTTCCAATTAAGTTCTGTTCCATTTCCAAATTTAACAATTTGATTTCATTTGTTTGAAACTAAACATTGAAAGAATAACTATTTTTACATATAGGCAATTATTATGAAACGAGTTCGTAGTATTGATTTACATAAAAGTTGTTCAGTTTTATGGGTATACCCTTCGTAGAATTTCACCCTGTAGTAGCATTTATTTTTCAATCATTAAAAATCTTACCCCTACCCTCTTTATATATATTTGAGGTGGCAAAATTTGTCAAGCAGCATACATACCTGTTCAAAAAACTAAAGATGTTTACCCTAGAAGCACTAGAAATCGTGAAAGGCTTGCACAGGATACTGTCCCCAAAAGTACACGGTTTCAAAAAAATTGTTACTCGATGTGTATATCAATATATAACAAAATACCGGAATCATTCAAAGAACTATCCTTTAATAGATTTAAAACAATGTTATACAATTGGCTAGCTCAGTATTCTTTCTACTCCGTGCAAGAATTCTTGAACTATGATCAACTGGCCTAAGTTTGCGTCTAGAATAGGTACAATGATGGTCTAAGGAGTCCGAACTAAGTGCATAACTATTATTACTACAATTTATTAGAAAGAAAGTGCAATGTTAAACACATTTTTGACATTATAAATTTTGACATTATAAATTTTGACATTATACATTATTGACATTATAAATATATAATGAGTATCTTAAATTCAATTAATTATTCTCTTTGCTATGTTAATATTTGCATGCTTTTGTAAATGGCTGAATCAGGAGATCATGTATAATTGTTACTAATACCTACAATATTGTTTACCCTGTTCAAAAGCAAATAAATGATTACTGATTACTGATTAATGTCAATTATACATAATTATTATGCTGTAGGTAAATAATCTAACGGTTTTCATAAACTTTCGTCTGATCTAAAACCTGGGAATTTAAAAGCAGATTTTACCTTTTAACGTGTAAAATTAACTCATAGGAAAACTAAGGGAAAACTCAATCTCTAATGTCTCTCTAAGAACTGTATAAAAATGTTTTAAATGGAACTAAAATGAGATAAAACTATTATTTATTATGATACCGGAGAATATTAAGAGAGGGTAGGTAAAATGCGCAAATAACTTATGATTGGGATAAAAATATATACCTTATGTACCTAGTTAAATTTACTGTACAAAAACCTATCAAATAATACACCACTTACGTAAACACTAAAAAGAAACTCCAAAACTTTTATTACCTTTATTTCTTACGATACAACCCAATCAAAGTCATACACAAATAATAAAATCTAACACAAAAACTATGACAAAATGACTGCGAGATGACACTTACATAGCGATGCTAAATGTTTTACATATTATAATACTATCCTTATTTAATATGTAACAGTTATCACAATAGTTAAATGTAGATCACAACACGTAAATAAATGATACAACATAGTAACTTATTCAATAGCTTACTGCCAAGCCTGGTATTTACAATGATGGCAATTTAATGATTTAATGGCTTCATATCCTGTGACGATCCTCTTCTAACCATTTACGATCAGTAATAGTACATTTTGTACGTGGGGACGCTAAAGACATAGTCTAAAGACAGGCCCCGAGGTTGGAAGAAATGGTTCTCGTATCTATAGACACGCCCTCTGTACCTGCATCAATAATTGTTTCTCATTACATCATCAAATGTTCACTGATGATTGTGATGGTTGATGAGATGAATGAGCGTGTCGATTTTAGCACTTGTGACGATGGTAATTAAGATGTTTATATGTTACAGTGAAACGTGTGTGAGGAATGAAAATAAAACATGTGGATGAAAGATTTATAGACAAAGTTGATAGTTGTTACGTAAGCTATGCACGGTGCAACGACCCGTGCCAAAATAGCACCGAACCCCGTGGAATGTCCACCGCATATGATGCTAAACGCATTCTTAACATTTCCTATGCATGTATCAGGAAACGTTACGATATTTTAGTCGGTATAATGTTAAAATAACTTGTAGAAATTTGTATCTACCGTTTTGAGTTATTGAGAGTTCTGAATAGTTTTGAAATTATGTTAATAGTGTATTAGCATGATGTAAAGTTTGTTATGATTTATCTCAGATAGCGAGGCCGAGTTTAAAGCCGAAGTAATGACTCCAGTTTCACAAGGCGCGCATGTCCGTTCGGTTATATTTACATTTATTTACGCACTACATCAATGGGGGCACGGTTGTGCAAAGCTCATGCCAATAATAAATTAGTGATTGGTACTCACTTGGATCCGAGAGCGGACTTTGTGTCGAGAACCTCGACGATGTCGCCGGCTTTGAGGGAGACCTCATCGTCCGCGGCCGCCGTGTAGTCCGTCGTCGCTACCACCACGTCCTCCACCTGAAACAAAACACACAAAGTTAAAATACCTATAGTAGATATCCACTAAAGAGTGTGTAGCATAGCTACTGATGGGTAAGATAAATTACCTTTGGAGGACTCCTGCTACAACTCGACCTAGATCTCGTGGAAGACCGAGAGGGATAGCGTTTGAAGCTTGGTGTCTGATCTAAGCTACTCATTCTACTCCTAGTATTTTCCCTGTCTAATAGCACACCATTGTATCTTCGGCCGAAACCGCCAAACTTTGTGATCCTTTGATTGTTGCTAATATTACAGTATCCAGTAAATGTTTGTAAATCTTCTTCGGTATCGTCTACGACGGGACAGCTGTACATGCTGAAGCGATGTGCTGTAGGTTTACTTAGGTTCAAAGCGGAAAATACGTGTAAAGGTTCGAAATGTCTTATTCCGTTTTCGTCTAGTACTGTGTATGCGACTTGTCCTGTCAAGACAGCGCGGCTGGCTTCGCGCGGCACGACTGCTTGCAATCCTTTCTTCATAATCAATAAAGCACCACGATGCTTCTTGCGTTTGAATAGGAAATCTTCCATAGCAAGACTGTTCTCTGGGTCGAGCAAACTTAGGGGGACGTCATCGGAGGTCAATAACGGAGACTCTTCGGGAACTATCATGAGGGCAGCACTTTCTCGTACTAGGTCTCTAAGGTTGGGATCTGTACGAGCCAGTTCTGGATCAGATTCGAGTTTTTTGAGAGCAGAATGCAAGTGGGGTTCCTTGTCAGCTAGTTTGCGCATGACAGTAAGTCTCTTCAAAATATTTAGACTGGTAGGGTCATTGGCGATTTTGGACATGCTTTCTTCGTCATTGACAACACTGAGTAGTTTGGAAGCCACGTCTCTCATTCCGAGAATTCTAGCTAACCCAACGGACTGAACAATAAGTGCCTTCAGGTCTTTTTGATCACTATCTTCCAGCATCACTTCTAGTTCCTTGGTGCTTGTTTCTTGAACAGCACACACGATAGCTTTTTGTAATGTTTCTGTGGCTTCATTATCTGTTTTGATAAATGAAATCGAATCTGAAATGTTGCCCAGCACGTGATGAAGCAAGCTTGTGTCACTCTTAGCAATATTTTTGAACGCTGGTCCTAAAACCTCATTTTCGGAACTCAAAAAGTCACTGAACTTTTCTATAATATCTTCTTCGGTAAAGGAATGTTTGAGTAAAGTGCTGTTCACAGCTATTTTTATTAATTCTAATTTAGGCTGGGATGAATTTTCGAGTATTTCTTCACAAAGAATTTCTTTGTCTTCCTCCTTTTGAAGGATTTTAAACATAGCAGATACAAAATCTTCATCTATAGCCTTTCCCAATATTGTGTCAATAGATTTCAGTATTAGCTGATACTTTTCTCTGCTGTTATTGTTGTTAACTTCTTCGAATTGTTCAGCTGTTACCAAAGCGGCTAGTACTGCAGCAGCAATTGAATTTTTTACATGTTCCTGATGAGCACTTTGTCCATTATCACCGGTAAATCCAGGTTGCTCCTTAGCTTCCGTACGTTTCTTACTGGCTCGTGCTTTCTTCATTTCGGTCGAGGACGACCCTTCACTCTTTGTACCATCACTGCAGTTTTCATGTATTTCAGTTTTCAAATGTGCGCTCATTTCTATGATGGATGTGATTACTTCCATTAATTGATTAGCCACGTCATCTTTTAGACCAAAATCGGTAACAAAAGCTTTCAGGGCTTCTGCATTCCTTGTGTGGTTTAGGACGACGTTAATAGCAGGTAGATCTGCAGGTACTTGTCTGCCTATAGACATTCCAGCTTCCGATAGTTGTCTAAGCATGTTTGTGTCAATGGTTAGTTCTCCTTTGGTAGATGTGGTATCGTTCGGATTTGTTTTAACTTTTAGTAATTTTAACTCTTCTGGAGTAACGACAAAACTTTGAACCGAGAATTCAAGGCCTTCCTCACCTTCTGTAAGGTCAGGGGCAACGAACTTCAAACCATCTGGGGTTTGTACTATTTGTCCCGGCACAAAAGTAACACCACAGTCATCTGTCTCTATGACTCTACCGGGTACAAATCTAGGGCCTTCCTCCGTGTCTACGACCTGTCCAGGTACGAACCTTGAACCTTCGTCTTCTGTGAATATGACTTGTCCAGGTATGAAAGTCGGACCAGCCTTTGTTTCAATGATTTGCCCAGGTACAAAACGAGGGCCGTCAATGGTGTGGATCGTTTGACCAGGAACAAATTTAGGTCCACTCTTAGTGTTTACTACTTGACCAGGTACGAATTTGGGTCCATCAGCCGTATCTACAACTTGGCCGGGCACGAACTGTTCTCCATTTTCAGTGAACACGATCTGCCCTGGTACAAAGACGCCTTCTACCATCGTGCCTGGTACAAATCGAGATTCATTGGCTTCGTTTTTGACAAGTCTTCCAGGAACTACTTTGCCGTCAATTTTAGGAACTCTGGGGCCAGGATAGAACTCAATACCTTTAGCTGTCTGTATCATATGTCCAAAAACGTACAGAGACTCTTCCGATAGGGAACAAGTTCTTATATCAATTGGCAGTCCCAAAGGAGTGCTTTCTGTGAAAGTGATTTCTTCGATAGACTTCGCTACAGAAAACTCAACATGTCCATTTGCTTGAAGAATAGTTTTTCCAGGCATGAATTTCTCTCCAAATTCAGTGTGTACGATTTGTCCTTCGATGAACTTCGGACCATCTATAGTTTCCACTGTAGTCCCAGGAACGAACTCAAGATTATTCTTGCTATTCGATTTTGTGATGCCAGGGATAAAGCAAGTTTCTCCATTAATCGCGACTGTTTGTCCCGGTACGAACTTAAGACCATTTGGTGTTGCTATTGTAGCACCAGGTACAAATTGCATTTCATTATCTTGATGTACCACTTGACCAGGTACGAACTGCCATTCGTTGTTTATTTTGGCGTTTTGTCCAGGGGTGAAAATAATACTACTATTTTCTAAAATAGTCTGTCCTGGAATAAACTGTACTCCCTCTGGAGTCATTATGGTCTGGCCAGGTACGAAAATTTCTTCTTGTCCAACATTTATCACTTTTCCAGGAACGAATTTCAAGCCCTCTTCAGATAAAACCGTTTGACCTTCAGTGAAACGATATGACTCATCTTTGTTTTTTATTGTTTGTCCGCAAATAAACTCTTCTCCATGGGCTGTTTGTAATACTTGTCCAGCGAGGAAGAAAGGTTCACTTGTATTTTCATTTGTTACGATGTGACCTGGGATCAATCCAGGGCCATTCGGTGTGTTTACACTTAGACCAGGTACGAAAACAGGACCCGCAGGCGTCTCAACTGTTTGTCCAGGTATAAAAACTGGTCCTTGAGGCGTGTTCACATGTTGACCCGGTATAAACTTCTTTGCTTTATTTATGTCTAATGTCAATCCAGATATTTTAGCGACTTTAGCTCTTTTGCCTTTGTTGATATTTTTAACGACCTCTGACAGGTTTTCCAATGTGGGAAGCATGCCAATTTTATTTTCTATACTCATTTTTTCTGTTACATCTGAAGTTTCAACTAAACGATCCTCTGTCAACTCTTTGACTGCATTCAAAACTATCTCAGTAGGTCGTGTTTTTACGGGTTTTAATGGGTTAACACAAGGCACACTTTCCAAAGAAATAGATACATCATTAACATTACGATCGACTTCATAAATTTTAGCATCGCAATGATATGGTTCCATTTTTACAGGTGTAGGCAAAGAAGTTGCTTTAGGTACGATTTGGTCAATGTTTACTTCCTTTTCGAACACTTCCCAGTCCCAGGATTCTATTAATGGATGCATTTGATCCTTCCATTCGCCGCTGCACATAACGATACTTGACTTAGAACGCATGTGGTTCACATCAAAGTTGCTACTCGTAAAGGTTTTAACATCATACTTTTCATGTCTATCCAATTTAGCTTTCTTTGCCACTCTCTCTTGACGAACTTTTTCTTCCTCTAATTCTTGCACTTCTGCCAATTTTTCTTTATTCTCAAATATTTTCTTCATTGACGACAGACCTGCAGCTCGTTTCCTCTTTTTCTTTTTCTCTTCTAATTCCTCAATTTCTCGTTGCCTCAACACTTCAGCACTTGGTCCCTCTCCTTCGTATATTTCTATGTCTTCAGTAAAGTCCTTGAAGTCCATAGAGACACTGCGGCCCTGTTTAGTTTTAATTAACACTGTATCCGAATCCTTAGCCAACATAACATCTCTGACATCTCCGTCCCGCACTGCTGCCTCCATTTGAGCCGAGAAAACTAAACTACATCTTCGTTCTTGAACTGTGTACACGTATCGCTTTTCCTCGGTCACTTGTTTATTCAATAACATTTCCATCAAAGCCTTCTGAGCTTCCGTCGAGCCGTCCAAAACTGGGAATATGTATCTGAAGTCCGGCAGCAAGTCATGTTTTCTGTTTCCATAGTTAATTTCAGGAGCGAAGTGATGAGGTCCAAGTTCTCCAGATACGTTAGTAATCCTGCATTTAGATTTAGACGATCTAGCGGTGAGAAGTACTGGAATGTAGTGATGTGTCGGCAGCCCGTAGGACTTGCCGGTGATCCTGCAGCATCGCTTCGCATCTGCCGGTGAGATAGGAGCGAGGAGCGGGAAGTAGTTGGGTTTAGGCAGCCCCCTGCTGCGGCCTGTGATTCTGCAGAATGACATCGTGAATGTATCACGCCAACATATTTGTTTACAAACTTATCCAGAAGCGAATTGTTTACTCGATCGCGAGTTATAAGACGAGTGTTATCGCGTGCGCTTGTGGGCGCGTGTGCTCGGGGCTGAGGTTGCGGAGCGACTGTCGAGGCGACGCGGCTGGCCGGAGCTTGATGCGTGCGCGCAAGTTTCGCACCTTCGCGGAGGCAGACGGTGTGCCGTGCTTGTTCCGGTTACGGGTTATTTATAAACAAAAGAAAGATGAATTTATTCTTTATGCCAACGTATATGACACAGTTTTTTGTTCAAAACAACATAATATACTTTATAGTCCTATGTTATGTTTGCAGTGAAGCAAGAATTATTTTCGTCGATATTTGACCCGAGCCCGAAAAGTTCTTCCTACGTCCAGTTAATACGTAACCACGTACGTAACAAAGCAGTTGTTATTGAAATTATTATGAAATTGCTCGAAACTAATAATCATGCTTGAAAAGTAAAACCACCTATAATTTAAGAGCATTGCTCTTGTCTTTGGAAGACTATGGGATCAAACAAATCAAGAAGAGTGCATATTTTTTAGTAAGACTAATGAGGTGGTTTTGCCATAATTGCCTTTCTTATTTCATAAACTGACGGACACATTTTGGAGTACAATAAAAAATACTGATTGATTGATAGATTTGACACAGTATGTGTGCTTAACAAGTTAACAAAGATCTACTCTTGTCATTACCCTTATGAATCTGATGGAACGGGAAACTACAACAATCAGAAGTGCGATTTTTGAATCTCATACGTTGAACTCAAGAGTTGAAAATGTATGGAGATACGCATTTTCCTACTGCTGATTTCACTTTAAAAAATCGCACCTCTGCAGTATGATTTTTGAAAGTCAAATCAGCAGTAAAAAGATGCATATCTCCATAGTTATTTGGACATTTTGAACTACTAAGCTCAGAAAATGAGATTCAAAAATCGCACTCCAGAGTTCTTATTGTATAGCTACCATTCAATCCAATCAGTATCAAACCGACATGGGTGTTTTTGGGCAGTTCTTGTTAGTTTACAAATTGTTAAATTCAATAAAGAATTTTTTTCCATGTTTATGTTATTCCAGGTAAATCCTCGTCAGAGTGTTGTTAACGACCTCTGTCACGTTTGTTTGTAAATCGCGACATACGTACGTGGGTTTTAACAGATTGTCTTTGTCAATGAAGGACCACAAAAGGTTTTGTTGTTTCGCGGAAGTACAAGTAAGTACATTTACCTCTCGTAAAGTTTTTTGAACTCTCATCATTCATTGTTCTAATGAGGACGATTACGATTTCAAATAGGAAACAGAACAAAAAGCATTATAACCTTAGATTATACCTATATTATAAGCTTACAAACATATAATATCAGTGTTTTCAAGGCTAATTATGTATGTGTATTTATGTAATGTCTAAGTATGTATGTGTATTTTTACACGGTGCACCTGTCTCTATCTTAAGGCGAAGTTTTTCAAAATAATGTAACTATCAGTTAGAAGAGAATAAACCGTTATTTACACGATCTTCTATCAACTAAAAACCCTATATATCGTAACCTTTACCTAATTATCACATCATATTAAGAGTTTAAAATAATTTTACAGATAGGTTAAGATAACCTCGACTCGGGCGCAGTTATATTTTTACAGTTAGGTATATCTAAATCAACCGTTCTTCACGGCCGCTGCAACTGGCGAAGAACGTTTTTATTTTAGTATTTTGAGATTTAGAAATAATTGAGTGTGGTAAAGTAGATAAGTCAACATGTTTCAAAGTGTCATAGATGTATGTTGAACTAGCTGTTGCACGCGACTTCGTACGCGTGGACTTAAGACTTTTTATGTTTTTTTTTGTGGCACTGACTTGTTTTTGTGACTCCTGAAAGAACACCCACTACTCACCACTCACCCCCTCTATGCACCCCCTACTCACCACTTACGCACCCCCTACTCACTTCTACGCACCCCCAACGTACCCCAACTCAACATAACGCACCCCCTAATGCACCCCTACTCACCCCCTCTACGCACCCCCTACTCACTACTTACGCACCCCTACTCACGCCTAAGCACCCCCTACTTACCTCCTACACACCTCTACTCATCCCCTTCGCACCCACTACTCACCCCACAAGCATCACCCCCCAACTCTCCTCCTACTCAGCCCTACACACCGCTACGTACCCCCTACACACCGCTGCGTACGCCCTACACACCCTACTCATCCCCTACTCAATCCCTCTACGCACCCCATACTCAGCACTTACGCTCCCACTTCTCATCCCCAAACATTCCAAAAAACTACACCCGTAATGATAATTTAGAAATTTCAACCCCATCGCACCCCAACAGGGAATGATGGTATTTCACGTCCGCAACTTTGGATTTTAAAATCATTGTTGTTTTCGTAATCAGCGACCCGATAAACCATACAAACCATACCCACCTTGATTTTCAGACTGTCACCCCATTTCTCCCTTTCAAGGGATGAATTCTGAAAACACCTGAAACACATGTTTACTCATTTATCAATAGGAGTACTCCTGTGAATTCTTATCTTTCTTATCGTGTGCCCTGGTGTCAGAGTTTTTTCAGACCGCCTTACGGCCTCTGACGTGGTTTTTATGTAACGACTACCACCAGAGATATTAGCCGGGACCAACGGCTTAACGTGCCATCCGAAGCACGGAATCATTTTTCTTTTCAGACAATCAGGTGATTCAGCCTGCAATGTCCTAACCAACTGGGGAAAAACGCACAAAGTGACATTTCACTAGGTGTCCCGTGGGAATCGAACCCACGTCCTCCGTGTCGGGAGCCAATGCTCTTAACCATTAGACCACGGAGGTAGTTCTTTCATATATTTAGATTATGATACGATAACGATAGATAGACTAGAGCTACTATAACAACAACGAAAGCTGATAAATTCACGAAAATACGAACTAATTATTTTGTATAATGTATCGCATGAAACCTACTATAAAATGACGCCATGATTTTTAATTAAATAAATTATTGCTAGTAAGTTTTATTTGTGTCAAATTTAATTTGAATAAACTATATAATTTATGATAAACTTCAAATGATTCATTTGAAGTTTGTACGGGAACGGAATAAGCGGAGCTATACAAAGCGTTAACAACGAGAGAAAATATATAAATTAGCAGACGACATGTTGCCTTCAACCCTTCAGTCTTCAGTTGCCAAAGAGCTCTGCCAAATGGTTCTAAGCTATGTACACACTTCCTACTGTTTGAATTTCAAACTTCAGTTACCTAGAGTCGCGTTAAAATATATGCACAGCGAACGTCAAAAAACTAACACCAGAACTGCACAAAAAAAAACATTTAAGTAATGTGTATTACTATACACCGTGGAATCGAGTTCGTTTTGAGGCTGGAACAGGATGCTTAAGACCATCAAACTTAACAACTTTTAGTTATGGGTTAAGGTGGTGGTTTTACCCGACTGCTCCAGAAGGAGGTTGATGTAGACGTTCGAAATAAAATAAAGCACGGGCTACGAGTTCAGTGTATTTGTTAAGCAATATTGCTACAACTACCAGCCACCATTAACACGTTCCGGGACAGTGAACGAGACACAATAGAACTTTTATTGTTATCACGTCTATAGCCGGTCACTGTCCCGGAACGTGTTAAGAATGTACGCCTGTGTAGTAGGGTTCCCGTTTTATATTTATAGGATTATGAATCTAAATAATGTCTATGAAAAGAAGGATTGTATGACAAATTTTGTATGAACGACGGATCCCGAAAAGTATTAGAAGTTATTAATTAGTTTGTCGCGGCAAAATGACCGATCGCCTATTTTAGTATGTTAGAATGTGCTCTCAGCCTAACAGTTGCACATAAATTTAGTTTTTCACAAAGTCTAACATAACTTTGAACCTCCTTAGCGCATCGTAAATAAAAAATAACCTTGGATTGCTGTTAAACGTTTGGTATCCCTTTAGATCTGATATTAGAGGGAAATTCAAAGTTCACACGAACTCAATTCTTCAAAGTGCAAATCGCAATTTGTGTTGGGGAGACTAAAAATAACTGTAACCAGCAGTGAAAGAAAACTAGTTAATTCCTTCGGTTCCATTGCGAATTTATAATAAGTGCTTTGCCTTTATCGTTTAGGTACTATATTTTATATAAAAATATCTCGTCTCTAACCATAGCAGAGATTTTGCACTATTCGATTATGACTTTGAATCTCACGATTCAAAAATCGCACTCCGGTAGTAACAATGCGTTCTAAGTTCTAGCATGATTGGGAAAACCTCCAGACAAAACCCAAATACCAGGAACGTCTTAAGTTTAAACATAAAAACAAACATACATACGAACAAAAAATACAATAGTCTTAAAATAAACCGCAAACGTGAACCATTGACGCACTTTGTTATCGTAACCTGCCTCTTTCTAGATTTGAACCTAGGAAACTTTGCAAGACTCAAGGTTCTAAGCCACCTTCGATAAAATAAGGAAAGTGGCAAAAATGACAGGATGTTTATTTTTAGAGAGCCGTGGTGGTCCAGTGGCGAGTAACCTTGCCTGCCGTGCAAGAGGCGATGGTTCGATCCCCGTCCAGGCCGACTCGTACCAATGAGTTTTTCGGAATTCATGTACGATTTGTAACACCACTGGCTTTTCGGTGAAGGAAAGCATCGTGAGGAAACATGCATGCTTCAATTTTGAGGCATGTGTTGTACCTACTGTCCATTACAAGTGGCGACGGGCTCACTCCCCGTCACACTGGACAGAGTTTCGGTACTACTAGTGAAACGTGGATGTTCCGAGGTTTCAGAATATCTCTGACTACCCCCTCGGGGAATATAGTCGTGAGCATATGCTATGTTTATTTTCTAATAACCAGGTAGATAAGTACAATAATACCACCTGAGTACTATAATAACTACCGTAAGTAGCACAATAGGTAACTTGTACTTACCATGTTTATAAGTCGTACCGATGTAAAAGTTACACGCGCAGTTGCCAAAAATGATATTAACCAATGACGTGCGAATTTTCAAAAACACACTTTCAAATCAGCAGCAGAAAATGTCAAAATTATTATGGAGATTATGCATCATTCGATCATGATTTGTAACGTGTGACTTTTAAAAACCGCACTTCTCGATATGCCAAGTTGACGTGCTTAAAATCCCTTAACACGTTCCGGGACAGTGACCGGCTATAGACGTGATAACAATAAAAGTTCTATTGTGTCTCGTTCACTGTCCCGGAACGTGTTAAGGTGGTTTCAGTCCATACAAAAGTTTGACACACAATACGCGTAGACGAAATTAATAAAAGTAATATTTCATTTATGGAAAAATAGTTTAGAAAATCTAGTTGCCGCGTCACAAATAACATTTGCAATTTATAATATATATATTTATAATATAATTACGAAGATATAAAGCTTTTAAAATTTGGTATGAAAAATAAATCGCAAATGTTATTCGTGACGCGGCATCTCGATATTCTAAACTGTTTTTCCATATATACAAAGTTACTTATATTAATACCGTCTACGCGTATTGTGCGTCAAAGTTTTGTATAAAATTGACCCCCCTGCAACCACCTTAACGCTATTTGCTAATAGTTTTTGCGCGTTTGTCGCCGAAGGCTTCCGCTATCCCATGCCCAATGTAAATGTGACCAATTCATTCCAATATGGGACAAAACATTCACATTTAGAAGCTCATAACTCTCATAAGTTATAAATACGTATCACACATATGAAAGCTCAAATATTTCAATAACATTCAAAATAATGAAACGCATATGTCCACAACAAAATCTCCCGCTGAAATTAGCTTCAATCGCCGAAGAGAGATTTACAATCGCACTTGAAGAAGACCACATTGCAACACGCATGCGCTCTTTGATCAAGCTGTTGCCTTGTTTCTGATGAGACGACGTGTGGGGTCAATGTGGACAGGCCTTTACGTTTTGACGTTTAATTTAAAAAGTAAAGATAGAAAGTTGATGAGACTGTCTTTTTGAGGAACGTGTCTTAACTTATTATGTTATTTTTATTACAAGTAGAGAAATAATTGATTAAATTAAGAGGTGCCGTGTGGATCATTAATGATAGGTAGTTAGCAGTTGTACGTTGTACCAATGTTTCTAACCACCCTGATAGGGTAGCAGTTATATATAGTGATATATGTATTGTCAACGCGTCTGTCAGTTGCCATTATACCAGTGAAGAAGCTATCTGTGTTTCCTTGCCTTACATACATTTCAGTAACTTATGACCATAATGCTCGCAAGTTTATATATGCTGACGTTTTTTATGGGGATGATCAGACCATTAAACTGAACAACTTTCTCTGTGGAACCAAAATCAAAATCGCAAAAAAAATCAGCTGTCCCCCATACATTTGGGTCTAGTCGGATTGCAGTTATGTATGGATCAGTTGATTTCTTTTTGCGATTTCGTTGTTTGTCTCATAGAGAAAGTTGTTTAGTTTGATGGTCTGATTATCTTCTTAAAAATCGTCAGCATATTAAGTTGGACCCTGGATATTTATGTAGAATAGTAAGGTTACTAAATGTTTGCTGGTACCTGGTGAAAATTAGTCAGCATGTAGCGAAACATGTCGGTCGTACAGCCGAAAAGATTCAGAAGGGAAAATATAAAATTCTGATTCATTAAAAAACATTGAACATATTATCTACTTTCCAGTTTCTTTACAGTTTAGTGTTGTTCTAAAAACAGTTAGAGAAATAAAAAACTAAAAGTATTAACCTAATCTTATTATCTCCGCAGGAATGGAAAGCCAAACGAATAATGAATACAGATTTGCTGAAACTCTAGGTAGATATAGTAAAAGATTTTATTATGCGATTGGAAACTAGGTATCTAACTTCTGTCGAAAAGAAGAGATTTACCGATCAGCAATAGAGGCTTACTGAATGCTCAGCAGGGAGTATTTCACGGAACAGATTTTTTAACCAGTGGATGGAAGAACTCTTTAATGAGATAATTTCACTAGCACCTGTTATAGAAATATTGTGTAATATTTCTATCGATGCTAGTATGCAACAGTTATCAAAACATGTTGCAACAAACACCCTGAAATAGAAAAGCCAACAAACCAAACGTCAAGTTAAAAATGAACCAAACTGCAGCATCGTTCAGTTTCAAAATGGAACGGAAGCGTAAATCCAAACCACGAACTAACAAACGCCAAACATCTGCAAACAACAGCTGTCAACTGTTTCCGTGTCGGTACAGCTGGAATAATTATAGACCCAAGTTCAAACCTCAGGTGTCTAATAGAACGGGCTATGTAAAAAGCAGCGGTCAGGGCCGTTGTACGTCTGGTCTGGCTGGAGAGAATCTTATGTTCCTAGAAAATACAGAAGACAAAAAGATGACGAATTTCTGAAGAAATTGCAAAGAACTGTGAATGTAACTAAAATATCATCATTATCAGCCTATGTACGTCCCACTGCATGGCACATTCCTGCCCTCAAGGATGGTGTTAGGTCGTACGTCCACCACGCGTGCCCAATGCGTGACTTATTCGATGCGCGACTTAGTAGCATTTGATCCAATACGCATTTCGTCCAATAAGCCTAAGTGCAAGCCACAACAGCATTCTGGAGATGATAGCAGGCAGGTTTGACTGCCCAATCATCGCACACTGCGTGCAAGCGATGATAAGTACCTACTGTCCTCACTGTCTTATGTTGTATTTTATTTTATGTTTTGTGTGTACCTACTGACATAGTTCTTAAGTCAAACCCTGTTACTAACACATGTATCATTTTGTAATCTGAATTTAAATAAATCATCATATCATCATCATATCAGCCATTAAACGTCCACTGCTGGACATCAGCCTCCCCCAAAATGGGGGGATTTGCCATAATCGCCACGCTTGGCAGGCGGGTTGGCGATCGCAGTTGGATCGAATCAATGTGTGTACTCATTCAGTAGATCCCTTAGTCGCCTTTTACGACACCCACGGCAGGAAATGGGATGGTGCTATTCTTAGCCGACACCACACAGACTATATAAATAAATATTATTATTATATTATTATTATTAGGCTTATGTCCAGCAGTGGACATTTAATGGCTGATATGATGATTATATTATTACAGGTACGCAATAATTTTAAGTCTTACTCATCACAAAAGAGAGTTAAAACTGAACAGTTTACATTACTAGAATTCTGCTGAGAAACTCAACAATCTACAAAATTGAGGAAAACATTGTATATATTTCCATGAACAGTTTTACGACTTATCACTTCGTTCAAGGAAAATTATTCGATCATATTTTTTTCTCGGCGAAATCATGCATGACTGTCCAAAAAATAGTGAGTGATGACGATAAACAATTTCCAAGCCTGACTCATACTTTACTGTGTACAGAACACCCAAACGGGAGCGGGAAAATGGGAAAATTGTTTTTCTGACAGTTGCTGTCAAATATGTTTAGGCGGGAATTTTACTGCGGTTTTGGCAAAAAAGTGAGATTTTTTCTTTGATTTTTTTCAGTGCATTTAAACGAAACAAAAGTCTTTGTGTAAACCTATCTATCACATTGGATGCTATTCAAAGACCCAGTTTGCGGAGACAGACTAAAAACTAGTGCACCTATTTAAAGGTTTCCTAGAAAAACAAATCTGTTGCTGAGACCAGAGAGTGTATATCATGGATTTGTTTGCAAACTTGTCTGGGAAAAATGTTTGGTGAGAGTTATTGCATTTTTTATAGCTGAAAGATAAATAAAACGCAATTTGATGACTGCCAGTGCTTTAACTACTTCTAAGAGGCTATTTGGCATAAGCAATATTTTTATTACGTAAATTTGACTAGGTATTGTGAAAGTGGAAGGATTTGAGTTCTTGACAATGTTACACTATGTAATTTAATATTGTATTTCGTATTTGTACATTGTGTATTTTTTATTTGTACTTTGTAATTATATGTAGACGACCCGGTTGGTGTAATGGCTACCACGCCGGACTGCCAAACCAGGGTCCTGGGTTCGAATCCCGGTTCGGTCATGGATGTTATATGTTCGTTCCGTTAATAAAAAGTACTTGGGATCATAACAATGTATGTGCCTGTGAGTGTTATTTATTTATTTATTATTTTGCCTTGTTTGAAAGATGTGTGTTGTAGAGTTTCTGGCCGCATCTTCTCTGCAACGGAACACCTCCCGAGGAGGTGGTGGAGTTAAAAAAATGACGTCGGAAAGATATTCTATTTGATAATATTTTGAACAAAAAATTTGAGTTCTAGTTCGACTTCTACATTGTTATAAAACTGTGAAAGTCTGAGTTCGTTCGAGCATACCAAAACTATTCAACTGATTGTGATGAAAGTTTTTGTGTTCAAAGCTTACAATTTGTCATAAAATTGGTCGAAAAAAAAAGAATATTTTATCTAGCTACATTGTCGTAGAATACTATGGACGCCGGGTCTAGTACAAAATTCTCGAAAAAAGTGTCCGAGACTAAACTACACAAACCTAAGTACACACGGCGACACATCAAGCTATATACAAAACCAATATAAGCTGGTCGCGTGACGTTATACATTACACGTCCTACGCGCGGCCAGCTTATTTTGGTTTTATATAGCTTGATGTGTCGCCGTGTGTACGTGTAGTAATATAAACCGACTAAAAACATTGAAAATGCTGAATTTATTTTCCATCCCACTCACCCAACTGGAGCTGGTGCGGACGAAGTCGCGGGCAAAATCTAGTTAAATTCTTCTCAGCACTTTACATTTCAAAGCTGAGTTTTTATATCTCTGCCTATCTCTGCAGGACAAAAGCGTGAGCATAAGTAGGTGCCTATGAACCGAAAAACTGCGGTAGGATCACTTGACGGCGGCGTGTTGCATCCAGCCGTAGCCCAGTCATTTTACGGAGTTTTGTTAGGCGGGGTAGGGAGTGATTATTATTTGGACTTTTAAACTGTAACCGGCACCATTTAGTGACAAAAAGACTATCTTAAAACATATTAAAAAAAATTCGTTACGCAACATAGAAATCTAAATTGTATGTCCCAGAAGGCTTTTAAATTAATAATAATAATACCAATGCACTCATTTAACTTAGATTTAAGAATATACATTATTTTTGAGCAATAAAATAACCATTAAAATTTAAAAAATGAGGTATTTATGAGAAAATACGAATATATTTTTCAAAACCTTCCAAGTAGACAAAAATATTCAAACCATGTTTGTAGTATGTATAATGGGAAAGCCTTAAATATGTGCAAAAAAAAATTTACCATCAAGTTTTTTAGAACGAGATAATGGCTAAAATTTAAAATTACAACTGTTGCTGACGTGATTTTTTTTTGGTTCATTTCTAGACTCAAAATGGCTCTTCAAAATTATATCGAAAAAAAAATTCAATTATCAATTAGACCCGGCTCAAACCGTAAAATGACTGGGCTACCGGCCGCGTTGGCTTATTTCAAATAACTTGTACAATTCTGAACGAATTATTATGTATGAGGTTTTACACTTCCGTACAACAAATATAGTAGTTAAACACTCTCAACCTGTTTGAGATATAGTAACAGATGTCACATAAATGTCTAGAGAGCGCCGAATGCGCGTGCGCTGCGTGACAATAACGTCTGCGCGGGAGCAGCGTTTATGTTACGCTTCGCTTTTATATTAATAACCCGACGACAGACGACCCAAGTACTATTGTCTCCGAGTTTATGAGTATTTTGTACGTGCTGAGTACAGGGAAGTTAAATTAAATAACCACTCGGAAAATGTTTGCGGGTTTTTTGTGGTTTACCGAGAAAATTAGAAGCTAAAACGTAAATGATGTCTGATGAGAAAGAGAATGATGAGACGATGATGTGATATACCGACTGAAATTAGACCACCCTACTTCTTTCAGAGGATCGCAACTGTACCATGATTGGACCGCATGCGAAGCTTAGCTTTTTACACATTTATTATTGCGCTAATCGCGGTACAGCTCATGACAGCTGTTAGAGCCGTTTTGACAGATGGCTCAAACGTTAAAAGCTGTCAGCCACGAATAGTAATAAGGCAAGTTCAGCGCGATACGGAATTATCACAGTTGAATAGTAATTGGATTGCAATGTGATTACAACCGAAATTGGATTAGAATTGAACTTGGATGTTTTAAATTAGCGCAATCGCTCTTATATAGTGTTTTTGTGGGCGAAAGACTAGCCACCTATTATACCACTTAACATAATCATTGTAATTCCATCCGGAAACCTTCAATAGGCTAATAGGTGAAACTAGTCTAGGAAAAATACGGTTTGAGATTGCATTAAAGACACTTTAGTAAATTGTGTTTGAACTAATTTTGCTGTTAGTTTATAACACTTTTGTCGAGATTTGGTGGTTTTATAGGCTGAGGACCCTGAGAAATACCTTAAAACCAATGTAAATGTACAAAGGGAAGCTTATTTCTAAAGATATTTCTTCCAGCCTACCAGCAAAAGAGACAGTTAATTATCACACCGCAAATTTATTCTGTACAAACAAACAGTAAATAATTAGGTTTTGAGGTTATAAGTTTTTTAATACTTACAAAACATTGAATATCTAATCAAATTTACGATATTAACCGGAGATTATTATTTCTATAAGTAAAATGTATTGAACGAAGCCGTCCTGAACAAAATCACCAGTTTTCCATTTTTTGTTCATACCTAAATTTAATGTTTTGTAAATGTCTTAATTATTCCATAAATACACAATAAAAAATCGGGGATTATTGAGTATTTATGTTTTTCTAGTATGTATCTACTAATATTTCCAACTATCACCTAAAGTGCAATTAATGCAACCTACTCCATACAAAAATCCGTAGATTTCCCCGACTAAACTTGCTACAACTAGGTACATGCTTAAACAGAGAATAGTTGATAAAGTAGTTGTATAAATGTTTTTACATACATACATAACTATGGGGGTGGTAAAAAATTTAATAAAAATAAATATCTTGGACACAAATTATCTAGTCACATTTAAAGTACTAGAATCTAGCCTGGACTTGTATTATGATGACTTAACAACGATATCGAATACATACAATATAGATAAAAACATCCATGACTCGGGTAAGTACAAATATTCATTTTCATCATACAAATATTTGTCCCTTACGGGATTCGAACCCGCGACTCTCGGCACAGCAGGCATAGAACATAGAAATATTGTCAATTATGTCAGAATAGTGTGAAGGCAATGGGATGGAATCTTGAACGAATAAACTACGATGGAACGCCCGAATTGTAGGTGCCGAAGAATTATCGAACAGGATAAGGTACGTGTGTTGGCGACGGCTTGATGAATTTTGAAGTGTCTTTATTATTTGTGTCTTCTTCTTCTTATCGTGTGGGCAGCAAGCCCTGGTGTCAGAGTTTTTTCAGATCTGGTACTGATACTGGTAATGACTACTACCACCAGAGGTTGTAGCCGGGACCAACAGCTTAAGGTGCCATCCGAAGCACGGAATCATCTTTATTTCTCTGACAATCAGGTGATTCAGCCTGCAATGTCCTAACCAACTGGCGAAAACCGCACAAAATGACATATCACTAGGTGTTGAAAAGTAAAACATTATCTAATTACAAAGTTTCATCCAAATAGTTAGAACCGTTTTCTAGAACGCGATTACAGATACATATTAAATTATATGTTATATGTATAAATACAAACAAACGTTGCTCGTTTAATAATATGGGATATACCTAACTATTGCATACCTGCACATCACTTAGCTCAAATAAAAACGATTATGGGTTTTTGTTTTGTCTGCATCTTCTCGCTGCCACGCGACCTCGACAGAAATGAGCAACGACTACAGTTCAATTAATATAAATAGGAAAGAAGTTTTATCAGAAGCCTTTGTTCTGTCTGCTTATGCAATTCGTTTACGTATTGTCAATTTATTTGGAAAATATGAAATTGCATGTCTGCTGTTTTTACCATCACCCGCCCTCAATGGCGGAAATGCTAGACGACATTTAAATAAACAATTGAGTTTACCTAGTTGCGGAAGACTCAATTGTTTAGTTTACCTAGTTGCGGATGCAGCGGATGAACTGGCGAGACGCGGGTCCAGCACAGTCGCAATAGGACCCGAGCCCATCATACCGCTACCTTTCGGCTGGATCCGCTCGCAATCACGCAAGCGCACCAGTCAAAAACGGGACGCACTCTGGGCTGCACTAACAGATTGCGAACAGGCGAGGAGTGCTCTACCAAGGGTGAATCCTCGCCTCACCAAGTGCCTCTTGCGTCTCAAGAGAGCTCAATTACGCCTAGTTACTGGAGCCCTGACTGGTCACGGTCCTTTTAACAAACATCTGTTCAATATTGGTGTTACTAACAGTCATCTATGCAGGGTGTGCATGGAGGTTGAAGAAACGGCTGCGCACGTGCTGTTGGAATGCAACGGGCTAGCACACTATCGGGCACAACACCTCGGATCACCGGGGTCTCTTCCAGAAGTCTTCGGCAGCATTAACAAGCTGGTGGGAGGAGTTGGGATGGCAGGAGTAGTCATTCCCACCTAACGCAAAATAGGCGCCTAAGTCGTAGAGTTGCGGAAAATGAGCCCGCTCAACCAATACCTAGTTGCGGATTTGAATCTGGTATGACGCCATGTTTCCTCATAAAGTTGAAATTTGAACTAAATAACGATGATAGAGATGATGCATTCGCAAGAAAACGGTGCACCGTTGGGTGACATCCAAACTAATTATAAGCTCGTAAATACGGTCATGTCACCATTTGTCACTAAAGCCCTTCGAACGTTGCATTTTGCACATTAATCCTTTTTTTGACACAAACGAGGAAGTCTTCTGGCAAGTACGAATAATTGTTAATTACTATATCATTAAGAACGTCGGTGGCTCGTTGAGGAAAGGTAAGGACACTCAATCATGAGGGTGCGTGTTCGAATCCGCACGGACGATATGCCTTATACCAATGAGTTTTTCTAACTCAGGTATATGTGCACCTAATACTGACTGCTCTCAAACGGTGAAGGAAAACATCGTGAGGACATCTGCATACGCTGAAGAAGAAATTCAAAGGCGTATGTGAAGTCTATACCAATTCCCATTGGGCACGCGTGGTGGACCAACGCCCGTACAACCTCTTTGAGGGTAGGCCTGTGCCCTGCAGTGGGACGTATATATATATATAGGCTGTTGATGGATGATGATGATGACTATATCATTACCTATTACAGGATGGCCAAATAAGAACTATCACAATCATAATGCACTTCTTCTTATCGTGTGGTCAGAGCCCTGGTGTCAGAGTTTTTTCAGACCCCCTTACGGCCTCTGACGTGGTTTTTATGTTACGACTACCACCAGAGATAGTATAGCCGGGACCAACGGCTTAAAGTGCCATCCGAAGCACGGAATCATTTTTCTTTTCAGAAAATCTGGTGATTCAACCTGCAATGTCCAAAACAACTGGGGAAAAACGCACAAAGTGTCATATCACTCGGTGTCCCCCGTGGGAATCGAGAACCCACGACCTCCGTGTCGAGAGCCTAATGCTCTTAACCATTAGACCACGGAGACATTATCATAATGCACTAAAATTAACAATTACGATAATTATTTTAGTACCTTCATCTAGGTATCGCTAAACAAAATTTTGTGCATATTTTCCTCGATTTTTCTAGACCGTACAAAGCGTTAGCCTGGAATGAAACAACTCCTTTGTGTAGTGTGTTCTCAAAGCGATGATTGTGTTTTCCGAAAAAAATACCATCAACGTTAAAAAAAAAAGTACTTCGCTCTAAACACATTCTTATTTAAAACTTTATTATATACATGCGGAAAAATCTTTCCACTTGTTTCGCACATAATTTTCCTTTTTATAATTTTTTTCTGGGTTAGTGTATTTTATTAAGCTCGTGTATTTTAACGGGACAGCCGGTGAAATAAATGTGATGCATTCGGGTGAGTAGTGTCAGCATTACTCTTAATTTGTGTATGGATTTATTGTGCTTCTTTAATGAGTAGACCGTTTAAGATGACACTGAAATATAGCTCTAAACTGCAACGCTTTTGTAATAAGTTTTATTCAAAGGCCTGTGAACCTTGCAGTCTTCATACTAAACTAGCGACCCGCCCCGGCTTCCCACGGGTGCAATGCTACTGCAATTATACATATTATACAATTATATTAAGCAAGCAAATACTGAAAAGGTGTAATCAGACCATCAAACTGAACAACTGTCACTATGGAGCCTACCTCAGGAGACGCGAAAAAAAATCAGCTGTTGTTCAGTTTGATGGTCTGAATTCACCGTTTCAGTATTTGCTAGGCTGTCACTTACACGCTGTATACATATAAACCTTTCTCTTGAATCTCTCTATCTATTAAAAAAATCGCATCAAAAGCCGTTGCGTAGTTTTAAAGATGTAAGCATACATAGGGACAGACAGCGAGAAGCGACTTTGTTTTATACTATGTAGTGATGTAGTGAAGTGATGATGCGAAACCTATTAACCTAGTATTGTAAACTAGTATAATCTTTGCTATAAAAAATGCGTAACGTATTTTAGGGGATGTTTCAGACCATCAAAACCACTTTCGGAGCCAACATCTCCGCAAATCGCAAGACCGAATCGTGTATAGGTAATAAGGTAGATAAATAAATAAAATTACTTACATCATACAAATTTGAGCGTATCACCAAAGTTGCGTCACCAAGGAATATGAGGAAAATATTTATGTGAGGACGTGACACCAAGGGCAGCGCAAGATTTTTCATTATGAATGTCAAAATATGTGATCAAAGAATCTAGTTAGTAGTTAACAATGACTATTTCACAATAAGACAGCAAGAAGATTAATAGAAAACTCATGGTATTTTGGCATCTGAATGTTCGGTCAAGGTTATGTTGAGAAACTTCTTAAGCTTCGTAACGATATATGATATTTTAGGTTCAATATCTCTACTCAGGGAGCCGAATGGTTTTCTGAGTTGACGGCCTAGGCCTAGTTTTCGAAAGAGGCGACCAAGAAATAGGAAGCTTTATTCTCTTGTGTAGGTACTAGCTCCATTTAACAAAGATCTCCTATCCTCCTGCCAAGCGTTAGCAAATGCGGCAAATCACCTCTTTATAAGGATGGCCTGAATTCAACACTAAACTCCAAGTGGTTGATAAATGGTTTAAGGAGAAGATCAGAAAGATCTAGAAAATTACTCTGTAAGATAATAATAAGCATGATGGTAGCATGTTGAATCCTAAGCTTTATAATAATCGTATGAAAGCTTGCGTAAGAACAATAATGTTCCACATGGATTCATATAGCAGTCCGGTTTCCTGTCCAGAATCCGAAGGTGCAGTGATTCTTATAAAACTTGATACCCCATTACTGTACTGATTGGTGCACCTATACCTGAGATTCTGCTTTTTCCATTAGGACTATTGAGCGTGAACAATATAGTGTAGTGTTTAAAATACCACCGCTGAACGGGGTTTAAAACCAAGGTTACTGACTCAGCAACTTTCAGTCAAAATTTCTAAAACTTTCTGGTTGTTTCCGTGACGAAACTGGATTTCCAGACCACTTTTATTATTAGTTCCAAGTAGTTCAGGGCCGCGCAGTTCAACTTGTTGGCCGGTTGTAATAATACACTCGCTTCGTGGAAACCCGTCTGAGTGGGGTTGCATTATTATTGTTTTTCTTTGGTTTGTTGACAACCTGACGTCGAGATTTACATAAATACTCAGCAAAAATAAGAGAGACCTTTTCTGGGACACCTGTCTATTTGTTACCATTGTTTTGACGTTATCTATCACCGCATCGCATCGGCGTCAAAAAAAGATATCCCAAAGCATCCTTATCTATCACCGCATCGCATCGGCGTCAAAAAAAGATATCCCAAAGCATCCTTACTAGGAGACTTAACGCATATTCAGATACTTTCACTTTAAATGTTTAGACATTATCATCAGTTTCTATCGTCCCCACTGTTGGGGCTTAGTCCAATGTTGAGGGCCCATTATGGACTCTAGTCCAACAAGCGTGCTCAATGCGGATTGGCCCACTTCACATGATGCATCAAAATGTCTTTTTAGCGCGTGCAGGTTTCCTCTCGATATTTTCCATCACCGAAGAGCCAGTGTTGTAGATCATACGTAATTTATTAAAATGTCACTGGTACGATTCTGATCCAGATTTGCCACACATTCATGAAAGGATAGTACATCCTAGCCAGTAGACTCTAGCATATTACGGTTTTGAGTTGCCCGTAGACTCTAAGACTAAATTTACCCTTAAGTCAATATACCGAACCTGTATCTGTAACATTTGAGAAAAAGTGCAGGTGTACTTGGTAAGAAACAGTTTCTTTATAAATAGAAAACTAAAATAGTTTAGCAAGAATGACATTGTAATAAGTATGAAAATGTAATTTATGAAGGCTCGTTACCGTGCCAACTTCACAGCAGTAGGAGTTGCCATCTAGTACCACATTACATTAGGCACCTCCCCTCCAAAAGCATAAAACGGTCCATGAAGTCCGTGGGCCTAGCAAATGACCTTTAGGTCTAGAGTGACAGCTACAATAGATCTATTCAGGTCGCAGTAGCTATTGGTTCATTGACCAAGCCCTTACAACCAAATAATAATAACCGTGCTAGCAAGTAAACAAAACAATTATGCAGGCAAATAATGTGTCATGCAATGAAATAGGAATCAGTGGTTGCGTGGAGTAATTTGTTGCAGCACGCATGTCCATCTCGAGGTAAAAATTTCGATATGCTGCCTAGCTAGCATGCCACCCCCGAGAAAACGACAAAAATCGAGATGTGCCTCCATCTTTATTATTTTACGTAGGCCAGAAAGCTTGGCTTTTGGTGCTTTTGCGGTCGTGTCTTCAACACTGCCATAAATGATCTCTGGAATTGGCTCTCTAATAGCCATGTATTTTCCTTCTTATTGCTGTCTCCCGTTTGCAATGGAGGGAAGTCGGATATTTCGTTTTCCTACTCCTCCTATCTTCATTGATTAATTCTTTGCGGGTTCCAAGACAGATTAGAGTCATCCCCCGGGCTCGCTGGACTTCATTGTCCAGTGTTGTGAATGGTCGCCGCTGTTGATCCTGGCTTACAGGAGTTACAGCGGTGGGAATGTGTGGTGGGCGTATGCACGATAAAAAAAAAAGGCCAGAAAGAGCGCGCATGACGTTTTTCTCGTTTAAACGCTTTGTCGTGGGTGGCATGCTAGCTAGGCAGGAGCGATATAATGTAGGTATAGCGGTTGATAATTATTATCAACCTATTTGCCTATTATGGCAAGCGCATTATAGCAATTTGTGAAAGCTTGAAACTCGCTAATTTTACTCTTTGTAGGTACCTAAATATTAATTTGTTTATTAATACTTTTGTAAATTTGTAACGACAATTTCTTGTAGTTTTTGTTCCGAACCTCAGTAATAAGCGGATATTATTGTAATCAAAATGGGTTCTAAAGACAGCAAATTTTTTTAATCATGATCTGAAAAGTAACGAACATGTAACAAACTTATTTTTTACCGTTTAGTGCAGTTTTCATCAATCGTTTTACTTAAAAAGTCTTTTCACTTATTCTTCTCTTTTCGTCCTACGTTGATGTAAGAGGAAACCGCTACAATTAGAGGCGAGATCTGATGCAGAGTGACTCTAACCAATAGCCATACGGCGTCGGCACCAGAGATACGTCAAATTAAATTGAAAAGAAAATGTAGGTAGGCAATCTCAAGAAAACAAAAGAAATACAAAATAAATTAATGAAAACTAGACCAAGCAAACGAAACCGCGGGAAACAGATAGTCAATAACATAAACGATTAACAAATGGGTCTCTCAGGAATGTGAGAGCCGAAAATAAAACGGAGTAGCCAAGCCGTTAGTTCAATTCGAACCACCTACGTGGATCACAGACCAAGGTGGAATTCCATTAAATACCGCAAAAATCTGAGACGATTACAAACTAAAACGATGCCGTTAATGCAGAATTATGGGAGCATTGACGCGGTGATTCAATTGTATTGGATGCCATTTTGTTTTGTTACACGATTCTGTACGTTATTTTGTAATAAGTGACCGAGAATAACGCAATAATAATAACAGCTATAAAATAACTGGCTAGCGTATTAATTACTGTCATCTCTTATTTAAGTTATCCTTCGACTACTTATACAGGGACTAGTTACGCGTGTAATTCTAGCAACAAACATTTCTGCCACTTTTTGCGGGGGGCGAGGTAACAGGAAATCCGAAACTTTGGATTATATTCCCCATAACTGTAGATTCTTATTTTGAAAGTTAAAAATCATGAAAAGAAGTCTCGTGTGAACCCCAAACGTTCTAAGTTCGAAATTATTGTTTCGCAATTATGTCTCGTTTAGTGATAAGGTATAAAATTGAATGTAAATGCACATGATCAATAAATCTTATACCGCGGCAGAGGGGAAATGCTACCGAAAGGCTAGTCCTTACACACACACACACACACACACGCACACACACGCACACACACACACACACACACACACACACACACACACACACTTTTAATACACTTTTAATAAACATAATTTCATTTTTAAGTACCCTGTTGCTCTTTTTATTTTGTTTTATTTTATTATCTTTTAGTTACATTATTTCTTTTTCTTTTGTTTCTCTATTGTTTTAAATCTCCTTCTGAGTTTCAATTACGTCCGGATGGAGGCCTGGTGGCTGTAGCACAATTCCTAGTTTCTAGGTCTTAGCACTAACACCAGTCTCCACATAAATGACTGTACCTATAATTTTAAGACCATTTTGTATATTGAAAACTGTGTGGAGAAGAATAAACGTTTATATTATATTATATTATTACAATACGCGCATATGCGTCAGGGGACACCAATATTAAGGTCTGACAGCATTATGAAGAAAAAATTTCTGATTAGATTAACTATACGTAACTATCGTGTAAGACATAGTTTAAGAGATAGACGTACTTTTCGTTACCATCAGCTGCAAGGCTGATTCAGTATTCATTAGGTGAAGAGCATCTCTGTGATAGGAATGGACCAGGTCTGCCTGCACAACTAAATTCGGTTTATAGCCCAGTCATTTTACGGAGTTTTGTTTGGCGGGGTAGGGAGTAATTATTAATTGGACTTTTAAACTGTAACCGGCACCATTAAGTGACAAAAAGACTATCATAAAAAATATTTAAAAAAAATTCGTTACGCAACATAGAAATCAAAATTGTGTGTCCGAGAAGAATTTTAAATTAATAATATTAATACCAATGCACTCATTTGACTTAGATTTAACAAAATAAATTATTTTTGAGCAATAAAATAGGCATTGAAATTTAAAAAGGAGGTTTTTAATAGAATACTAATGTATTTTTCAAAACCTTCTAAGTAGACAAAAATATTCACACCATGTTTGTAACTTTGTAGTATGTATAATGGTAAAGCCTTAAATATGTGCAAAAAAAATTACCATCAGGTTTTTTAGAACGAGATAATAGCTAAATTTTAAAATTGGAACTGTTGCTCACGTGATTTGTTTTTAAATTGGTACATTTCTAGGTTCAAATTGGCTCTTCAATATTATACCGAAAAAAAAAATGTCAATTATTAATTAGTTCCAGCTCAAACCGTAAAATGACTGGGCTATTCTTGTAAATAATAGTCTTTTGATGTGAATGTGATTTAATTTGGGTCAGCCAAAACTGTTTCTGAATAATAAATAATCGAATTACTAAATACTTCTAATTTTGGTGCAAGCGAGCCTAACACGTGTTCACTAAATAAGCTATAATACATTTTTGGTGCAAACCAGCATATTTATATAAGTATTATACAGGGTGTAAGTGACAGCCTAGCAAATACTGAACCGGTGAACTCAGACCATCAAACTGAACAACTTTCACTATGGAGCCTACCTCAGGAGACGCGAAAAAAAATTAGTTGTCCCATACATTTTAGTCGGGTATGCACAGCAGTTTTGTATGGGACAGCTGATTTTTTTTCGCGTTTCCTGAGGTAGGCTCCATAGTGAAAGTTGTTCAGTTTGATGGTCTGAGTTCACCCGTTTCAGTATTTGCTAGGCTGTCACTTACACCTGTATACCTACTTAACTATGTTCTAAAATTTACATTGGGGCTGAATAACCTAAAGACTGAGAAATAGCACATTATGATACAAGTTATTACAGCCGAGTCTGTAACCAACGCTCACGCGTTTCTTACGACGTTTTTCAACATACTTGCGAATATAATTTCGTAAAATACAACAATAAGCTGCATTATGTACCTAAAAACGGTGCATTAAGAGCCACTTTACGAGCAAGTATGTTGAAAATTTCTTTTATAACCCAGGTTGCCAGTATGATAATTTTTTTTAATAGTCTATTTTGTTTTCCTCTGTTGGGCAAAGGCCTCCCAGGCCCAGGTATGATAAATGTCAAAAAAACTATTCTCTGCAAACTGTTTTATGTTTTCAACAAAAATAAAAAGCGTTACCCCCACTTGTTGGAGACAATAATTATGTATAGCAGTACGTCAAACGGACATGCCATCAGTCGTCAGTGGTATAATTATGCACTTGCCACTAAAATAGATTTCAAGTCGGAATAGAAGAGGCAGGAAATGGTGCTATACTAAAAATTCTACAGCTGTCTACGTTTCAGAAAATTTTAAGACAAACATTTTTAGTAATTTGAAGAGAAAATGCCGATTTCAAAACCAATAATCAATAAAATATGGACATAAATAGGTTAATATACCCACGCTCATTATCCCTAATGGGGAGAGCAGAGCAAAACTGACAAAACAGCGAACATCAAAGCCACTTTTGATAAAATTGGCATGGGCGCTAGTAAGATGTTAATTAATAATAAAAATATTTACAGTAATTGTACTTTTTACAAAAGCTCTACGAAGCGTATTACAGCGCCATCTGTTGCTTTCAGCAAGAACTACATTCACAACGCACTGAAACAAATGACGCTCGAGCATCAATTTTCAGGTTTGAATATGAAACGAACCACGATGACGGGAAAAGCGTAGTTCGCGGATTGCTCGGCAGATGTCGTTGTAGGGAAAGGAAGATGAAACTGAAATTATTATTAGAAACGTAAACAGTTAAATATAAACAACGCTGTTTTGGCAATCGACAGAGTTGAACATGATAAATCAAATGGAAATAAAACGGATTGTAGTGTGATCGAAAATAACATCACAGATAATTTGTTCGCTCATTGAATAACATTTATTATTTAATTTCAGGTCTTAATGCAACCACAAATAGGTATTTAATTTTTTTAATTTAAAAGATTCTATTGCTAGTTGGACGAAGGAGAAAAGCGTTAATTTTCTATTAGACAATTAGCACTTTAGACTTATGGATGTTGAAGAGGCAATAATGTATGTCAGCATGAAAGAATGTTCCGTTTTTTAGTTTAAAATTGTACTTTTTTTATGCCAGTTCCTAAAATTATTACTTAAGGTGGTTGCAGAGGTCAATTTTATACAAAACTTTGACGCACAATACGCGTAGACGGTATTAATATAAATAACTTTGTATATATGGAAAAAAGTTTAGAAAATCTAGATGCCGCGTCACAAATAACATTTGCAATTTATAAAATAATTACGAAGATTTAAAGCTTTGAAATTTTTTATTCAAAATTTTAAAAGCTTTATATCTTCGTAATTATATTATAAACGAGCGTTAACCCGCGACTTTGTCCGCACAAATTATATACCAGATTTTAAGTCAGATCATAAGCTATCAAACAAAAAAAGTTTCATCAAAATCGGTTCAGTAGTTTTTGCGTGATACTCGTTTAAACAAACAAACAGACAGACAAAAAATCCAAAAATTGGTGAAATGGAATCAGGGACACCTAAAAACCATATCGTAACTTTTTTTTTGTTAATATCTTCAATGTACAGACAAACTTCCTGTTACAGTTTTATAATAGTATAAAGCAAATGTTATAATTTGTGATGCGGCAACTAGATTTTCTAAACTATTTTTCCATATATAGAATATTACTTTTATTAATTCCGTCTACGCGTATTGTGCGTCAAACTTTAGTGTGTTACTAACAATATTGTGATCTCAGTTGGTCGAAAATAAAGTTTTCTATTCTATTCTATTACTAAGCCTATGTTGTCCGTCCGTCATACCTATTTAAGGCTGTAATTTTTGAACCTTAATAGATAGATAATTGAAATTTTCACAAAGTGCGTAATTACGGCGGATTAGTTAACAAAAATAAAAATTTCAAAAAAATTAAAAATTAAGGGAGGTCTTCATACAAGAAACAAGTTTTTGTCAATGTTGTTTCTTCTCGCTCTATCGTAAAAACGGTAAGTAATACATACAAGAGCCAACTTGTTGTTATAATAGAGCAAACTCTACACTATAACAACAAATAATAAAAACCAGCCAAGTGTGAGTCGGTCCTGGTCCTTTAGCACGCTTAAGGCCGCGGAGAAAAAAAAATTGTAAGTTAATAAATGTGTGGTACGGAACCCTCTGTGCACGAGTAACCCGACTCGCACTTGACCTGTTTATATTATAATAGCATGGAACGATTTAGAATTTTTGAGTGCGTGCATTTCTATAATCTTAGGTACTTCAACGACCAAAAGTCACTCTAAAATCACTAAAAGCTAAAATCACAAAGACTAAGGCTATTCAAAGCGCAACGCATTCCTCAATCAACGCGGTGGCCATTAAAACGTAAAGAAATTCCTGAGAAGAGCTGCGAGGTCGCGGTCTGACGCGTTCTCATGCAAAAATAATGAATAATATCGTTTACTGAAACGTAAAAGCACCTAAAGGTAGCATTCGAATCAAGACGAACGCGACGCGAGACCGCGACTCGAGACCGCGACCGGCGACCGCGACCCACTGCTTTATATGAATTAATAGGAAGTGCTGACGGATGCAAGCGACCGAGTCGCGCGACGTGTGGGCGCGGCCTGCGACTAGGTCGCTCACATGGCAGTGCCGTGGCGCGACAGATACAAAATGGCCGGGTTTTCTTCGCACGAAGATGTCATTTTAATAGAATTAGTTAGTAATAACGCACCTTTATTCGATACGTGGCTTCAAGCTTATAAAGATAATACTGTGAGGGACAATATTTGGGAAGAATACTGAGTTTCGCATGGGTCGCACGACTCGGTCGCGTAGATTCGTAGGTAGCTGTCATTCCTGCAAATGGTTGCCGGTCGCGGTCTCGCGTCGTGGTCTCTCGTCGCAGTCGCTAGTATCGGAATGCTACATTTACTGTCTATGCGAAATGTTTTTTGACACATAGTTTGACGATTGAATGAGAAATAAGTATTCTCGCATTTACGCATTATGTTTTTACAAAAAGTCATCTCAAATGTTTTTTCAGTTTCAATTCTGTACAAAATGATTGTCAGGTTAAGTTCTTGTTAACATTAAATATATATAGACAATATAGACAAAAACAATAATCATTCTCCAGCAGCCTGCGTGAGCTCAGCAGTAGAAAATGTCGAAATTACTATGGAAATATGCATCTTTCTACTGCTGATTTGACTTACAAAAATCGCACTCCTGGAGTATGATTTTTGGAAGTAAAATCAGCAGTAGAAAGATGCATATCTCCATACATTTTCAACTGCTGAGTTCAACATATGAGATTCAAAAAGCGCACTCCAGGGTCCGAATAGGCTTAATGACTCTAAGATATTCCGTGCTAATGATAGCCAACCTCCGATAACAGATGACACCATAAGAAGATGAAGGTCGTATTAGTAACTGTAGCCCCGGGACGTTTTAATTACCAAAAAAATTACCGATTGCATGGCAAATTCTCACGACTATATTCCCCGAGGGGGTAGTCAGAGATATTCTGAAACCTGAGAACAAAAAAAAAATTACTAAAAATAAAAACTTAAGTGTTACAGATCACAACCCGCCGTAAGGAACAAGACCTGATAAAAAAGTCAAAGTATGGGTATTGAACTTAGGTTAAGAACATGAAAGTATAGAAAAAAAACAAAGTTTTCGCTACGGCGGGTTGTGATCTGTGTGATTTAAAGATTTTATAATGTATATAATTTCGTACCTTACAACCATTTCTAAACGGCAATTGGTAATCTTTTTGGTAATTAATAAGTCCCTGGGCTACAGTACGTTCATTTCTCCTGGACACGCCATGGAACGAGCTTTCGATATGTGAATATTGTTACCTACATTTAATAAACAAGACGACGTGTGCATAGAAGCCGCTCGGAGGTGAGTGCCTATCTATGTGCCTTTGTCCGGCTTCCTTAAAATCTATCCTGAAGTGCGAGGCCTCTGCGGGAAACGTAAAGGATTCAGCTCGTGAGTTTATAAATTATAAATAAAAAAATAACGCTCACAGGCACATACATTTTAATGATCCCAAGCAAGCACTAATAGGCTGTTTATTATGGAAACCATACAACAACGGCACAAACATATAAACATCCATGACCGAACCGGGATTCGAACCCAAGACCCTGGTTTGGCAGTCCGGCGTGGTAACCATTACTCCAACCGGGTCGTCGTTTATGAAAAATGAAAATGAAAAAAGTTTATTTCAGTTTCCTTAAATCTAATACAAAGTCATCGCAGGAACCCTCTTTTGAGTAGCATGAGTTACTCGTTACAGAAGATTCCGCTCCTCCATTAATCTACATTATAAAGTAAGTTAGGAACACTGAGTAAACATAAAAGAAAAAAATTAGATAAAACAGTTGTAACAGGTGTATGTGTGTGTTAATGTGTGTGTGTGTGTTACTGTATGTGTATATACGTACGGCGGAGCCCAGGGACGGAGACCGGAGCCCGCACGGACCAGCCCCCTCCAGAATTCCGAGCCGAATTGTGGAGGGGGCAAGCCCACACGAAACTCAAGCTCTGTCCCGGAACTCCGTCCGGTGGGCCCTAGAAAGTGTGTAAATACTTATGTAATTATACTCTGTATTTAAGTAAGTCTTCCACTTCATTGTATTTCAAAGTTTTTAGCCATTCCGTGATTGAGTATTTGCATTGATGGTGATTCATTGAGTATATGTTTAGCTTTTTATTTATATTATTATATAAATAAATAGACAGTTTACTGTAATTTTAGCTAGCAAAAACAGTTTTTGTATTTTGGTTGTAAGGTAAAATATCTCTTCTTCTTTTGTTTAATAAACGAGGATTGTATTTTAAAGATTTGTGTTTTTTTAGAATAGTGTGAACGACATACAGCTTTCTCACAGTCAGTTTATGGATGTATGTCATCCTCATATCAGCCGATAAACGTCCACTGCTGAACGTAGGCTTCACCCAAGGAGCGCCACAACAACCGGTTCTGCGCTGCATCCAACACCTCCACCAGATCGTCATTCCACCTTGTGAGGGCTAATGGGATTTGATGATCTGACCCACGCTGCGATTTCGCTTACGCATTCGACACTCGAAAACTTTTCGGTCCTATCGGCCATGTATTCTGCGAGCAATATGCCCAGCCCATTGCCAGTTTAGTTTAGCAATGCATGGATAGCCCAGTCATTTTACGGTTTGAGCCGGGACTAATTAGTAATTGACATTTTTTTCGGTATAATATTGAAGAGCCGATTTGAGCCTGAAAATGTACCAAAATTTAAAAAAAATCACGTCAGCAACAGTTCTAATTTTAAAATTTAGCTATTATCTCGTTCTAAAAAACTTGATGGTAAATTTTTTTTTGCACATATTTAAGGCTTTACCACATACATACTACAAACATGGTGTGAATATTTCTGTCTACTAAGAAGGTTTTGAAAAATACATTCGTATTTATAAATACCTCATTTTTCAAATTTCATTGCCTATTTTATTGCTCAAAAATAATTTAAATTGTTAAATCTAAGTCAAATGAGTAATAATATAAAATCTTTCTAGGACACATAATTTTGATTTCTATGTAGCGTAGCGAATTTTTCTTTAATATGCTTTAAGATAGTCTTTTTGTCACTTAATGGTTCCGGTTACAGTTTAAAAGTCCAATTAGGAATTACTCCCTACCCCGCCTAACAAAACTCCGTAAAATGACTGGGCTAGGATGTATGTAATCTTATTGAAATACAGTTTTTCTTTCTAAGAGTGAAAACTTGTTTAAAATATCTTCCATTATTATTAATTTGGATGAAAATAACAAGATTATTCAAAAGTGCAGTAGAACTATTCGAACTGGAACAGGAAACCAAAACTGCACCACATTAGAGAACATACAATAAAACTAAAATGTTTATTACAGAGCAATAAAATGACTGGATGCTCCAAATGATCCCCAAAAAAAGCTTACGAATAGCAACATCCATCAATTTGTTTACGTAAACAACGGAATTAGCACTGAATTCTTATAAGTTAAGGTTAGTTTCGTATTAAATAAACAAACGAATGGTTCCTGAATGAATACAGAGCGATACATTGGTACTTTTGAATAGATTTTCCATTTAGAGCGCCTACATTCTTCGAAAGGTATGTAATGGAGTTGATCCCGGATATCACCGTTATATGAAGCAGCCTTCTGAACCTCGAGGGCATTTTTATTTTTTTTTAAACGGGCATAGGCCCACCACACATTCCCACCGCTGTAACTCCTGTAAGCCAGGATCAACAGCGGCGACCATTCACAACACTGGACAATGAAGTCCAGCGAGCCCGGGGGATGACTCTAATCTGTCTTGGAACCCGCAATGAATTAATCAAAGAAGATAGGAGGAGTAGGAAAACGAAATATCCGACTTCCCTCCATTGCAAGCGCGAGACAGCAATAAGAAGGAAAAACATGGCTATTAGAGAGCCAATTCAAGAGATCATTTATGGCAGTGTTGAAGACACGACCGCTAAAGCACCAAAAATACAAAATAAAACAATAGGAACCTAACATTGTACTGAAACTATGACCTATTTTGCTTCCAGTAATAAGTATTGCAAAAACATCTGAACGCACGGAAGTTATCCCTAGTCGCAACAAGATCCATGTAGTAAGGAACCTCGAGGGCATCAAGGGTATGCTGAGATTTATCATTTTTTTCGTTTTACGCATATCCGAACGAAATTAATGTCCAGCCGTCTCGTTGGCAGCGTGATATAGCGCTATCGCGTCTTCTTTTCTTTTAGCTCTCTTTCTATTTGCACGCGAACGAACGCAATAAAAGAAGCGACATAGCCGTATCGCACGCATCATGCTGCGGCCGCTGATGTAGGTAGAGCATGTGCCTTACATCGAGACGCTCCTCCTCCCTCATTAATATAGATGAGAAAAGTTAGTATACCTACCAATCAATCAATTCTTTATTGTCACCACAAAACAAGTCTCATCATCATCTACATCCCAGCCGAAGGATGGCCAAAAAGACCGGTCCTGCGCTGCCCTCATCCAACGGGTTCACGCCGCCTTCACCAGGTCGTCGGTCCTCCGTATCGGGGTCCACCCACATTGCGCTTTCTGGTACGCGGTCGCCACTAGAGAACTTTTCGGCCCCATTGGCCATCGGTTCTGCGAGCAATTTGCCCAACCATGTCTATTAATGTAAGAAAAAAATCAAGATACTCACGTCCATGATGAGTCGTAGAGTGAGCGCCCTGGCGCGCCTCTCGCTCAGCCGTCTGCGCCCGCGCACCAGGCCAGGCACCGCTACCCGGCTCAACCACTCCCCGAACTCTGTACCGTCAACACGTCGACGATTACGTTAGCACTGTGTAGATGGCGTTAGCACAGGTGACATGCATTCATTGGTGCAACTACGAAGATGGTAAAGCGAAAATAGTAGATGATAGTTTTTCGATAACTAATAAAAACATAGATACGCAATCAACGCTCGAAAAATGGTGGAGCCAAGTGCACCCGAACCTTTAGACGGTTAGAGGGAAGCGAACATTTTTGCTTATTGACCCAAAAGGACTATAGTGTTTTTGACACTAAATACCCATGTCAATTCGGATAATTTTCCAAGATTTTAACGGAGATTGCGTACCTACATTATTATTACTGATCGAGGGAAGTGGTCAGCCACGTTTAAGGCTTTCTATAAGGTCGATAAGATCGCTCCACCGTCCGTTCTGGCGGCAGCATAAAGATTGAAGAAAACTGACGACGGGCGGGATTTGAATCTCCTTTCAAGAATGAGAAACCGTTTTAGGTTTATTTGTTCGCTCCAGCAGAAGGGGTTCTAATCTCGCTTGTCCCTGATTCATTTTCAATCTTTAATTAAATTATACAAAATGAAAATTGTACATCAATCTTGTATAATGATCCAGAGTAAATTATGACAAGATGGCAAGGCTTAAGTCTTCTTTGTTTCCTTCTTGCATTTATATATCTTGCAAGATTGATATACACTCAATGTTTCTAAATATAGAATATAGAGCGAAATTATGTGCATTAGTTGAAGCAGCTAATTCATTGCAGCACCAATGCAAATAACACAAGGGAAACGAGCAGTTATAAAATAATTATAATATCAATAGGACATTCTTAGTAGGTAATAAACATCATTTTATAAATTAAGGGTCTTCAAATTTTTTAACCTGAGGGCCACACCGATCCCTTCACGCCTCCAAGGTTCAATACCCAGATAGCTCATCATACCAGTTATTACCAACTTCGATAGTTACTGTAATTACGAACGCAAATTATCAAAATCAACAATGGAGAGCCTTAGTTTGTTAGACCCCTATACTTCATTTCAAATAAGGACGACAAGATTTTCAGATTCCTCTATTGCTTTCTGGTCAATTCTGATTTGCTATATTTGATATACTATCGGACATATCTTGGACGCGGACGTTACTAAAGCTATTCTAAGAATAAGTAAAAGAAAATGTTTCAAATCTCTGTTTCTGTAATTCAATATAGTCGTTGCTATTTGAACTGGAGTATAGTTTAAATTGCAAACATAAATAAAATTGTAAGGTTAGGTAGTGTTTGTTTACAAATTAAGATTGTCCTATTGAAATAAAATAAGTGTTATAACAAAAGGGAAAGACAGTGAAACACAGAATGATACAAAGTGAATGTAAACCAACATAAAGGTGGGACAGTGTGTGCTAGTGCAGTGTTTCATGTAAAATCTGAAGTCTCATTTGTATTTCGTTTTACGATAGTATTATATATCTAGTGCATTATTGTTTAGTGGAAGGAAGTTTATACTTTAGTATGTGCATTTAAATAACGGTCAGCGTATTTAGGAGAAAAATTATATTATTCTACATAGTTGCAGTGGAAGTAAACAGCCAATAAACAGTCTACTGATATATTTTCGGTAAAATGAACAATGATAATAAATTCGTTGTAAATTTGTTATTAGTGTTTCAAAAACTAATGTTACCATAATGTGGGCTCCGATATCTAGAATATACCTATTGTAATTTGAATATATTTAAGCATTATAAAGTTTTTCTGATAGCGAAACTTTGGTTGCTTGTAAATCGAAAAAAGAAAAAAAAAACGTTTTTAATAATAAGAGCTCCCTTTGTACCCTTCTCATTTTTGTTATAAATAGTATTTGTATGTTCTTGGTGTGCAAATAAAGAATATTTATCTTATCTTATCTTCGAAATGTGACATTTTATCCACAAGTTAAAAATATTTCGTGTCTATTATTTGTGTCGTATCGTCAAATAAACTCGCATAAGCCAAGGAAGGTTCGGACGCTCGGCGGAGTAACAACTCTGTTTCGAACGTTCGTCGGTCTAACTCCTGAGGATGCTCCTTGGTGGAGCGAAACACGTGTAGAGTAGAAATTATTTGGTGGGCAGGTTGTGTTGCATAACGTAATACAACTTTGTCTACTAGGTACTTAGAAGCGGAGGTCTTGATACAATCGTGTCATCTACATATTAGCCAAGGAAGGTTTACAAAACAAACAATTTATGAATTTTTTTGTAACGAAATTGCATTTGTACAAGAATTTCTTTCATACCTCAGGTCGTGCTCACGTGCTCGCTATGTGCGAGGATCTTTTCTATGAAGATTGGCTTTGTTAGCCACCACAGTGAGAGCGCATCAACGGAGTTGAAGCAGTCGCCGTGGCCGAAATCAGTCAAGAGCTATACACACATACATTCATACAGGGTGTTAGGGTAAACAGTAGCATTACTTTAAGGGGTGGTTGTACCCACGATACTGAACAACTTTCCCATAAAAACATATTTAATTTAATTTAATATGAAAAAGAAAAGGAAAAGGGAAAGGAAGGAAAAGGAATCAAGGAAGGAAGGTTTTTTTATAGGAAATTCGCAAAAAATTTTTGAGGACTTTCTATACTTAATGCAATCAGCTCATTGAACCGAACGTTAGTTTGTATGAAAAGTCGAGACAAAAATTGCGAATTTCCTGTAGGTTTCTCATGGAAAGTTGAAATAGAAATAGAAATAGAAATCATTGATTGCACTCATGTTGTAACATTTTGGTCTTAAATGTTGTTTACAATCACCCCTTAAAGTAATGTAACTCTTTACCCTAACACCCTGTATTATTGCAGTCTGCATGATTTTCATGACCTCACAAAATTTGTCTCTTCGAGTAGACGCATGCTACGACGACCTTTTTTATGACGTAGCAGATTCGTAGCGATAATGTGTATCATTTACGTAGCACGTAGCAGCTACATGATTCAACCATACCTTATGTGACTAATAACTATAATTAATAAGTTTGAAAGTTGAAACTAGCATCAACTTTGTTTTAAAAGTACTAAGCTTTATTATAATAGTATTATGGTAACATTTAGCATTGAATATGTGCGTAAAAATCATTGTTCATCTTACGTTATAACCACAGAAGTGTCACTGACCTAGCGCCTCTTTAGTCATGATGTTTATTTCGTGTTCGGTGTCCATTCTGTACAATATTTAAAGCACTGTGTATATGTGTTTAGTTTATTCTTGTTTATTCACTTAGCACTTTCTATTTGTGTGTTTATAGTTAATAATATGTTTAATTTATTGTACATCGTTGTCGTATTCATGACTTTGTTTTTGTTTTAAATCTAGAAACGAAATTTTGTGGTGATTTCACTTTTATTATTTCATATTTTATACTAGTTTACGTGACATTGAGTCCTATCTTATAGCCGTTATAATTAAACTAACACTTAATACGAGTCAGTCGAAAGAATCAGTACGAGCCGCCGACAATATCAATTTATGATTTAGAATCAAGACAAAACATTTTACATACTTAATGAATTTCTAGACGGTAATTATAATTAATTTACCGACATTGAATATTTCCTAAATTTGACTTGACATTTTACTAAACCTAATTTATAAATCGAATTGACAATAATTAACTATTATACTCACAATGAGCATGTACTTCATTACTCTGCACGTCTATCTAAACCTTTGTTACGTCCTATAATTGTATCACCGATTATTTGTATGCCTAATGGTAGATCACAGAGAACTTTTAAATTTTGTACTTACAACAACTGTAATACCTGTGTGTCACAAATAAAGATTTTGATTGATTGATTGATTGATTGAATAACTTGTATATCTTCGTTAAATGCCAAACAAATTGTTTGTTTTGTTTATTTCAACTCGAACGTATTTTGACATATTATTTTATTCAGTAGGCCTGCCATGTGTTTTCACTGTACGTTACTATTGTAGTTACGGCGCCAATTTTGTATGAAACCACTAGAAGCGCTGTACGAAATTCAATACTGTAGTTTGTAAACTGTAGTTTCCTACAGTAGTTTTATTGTAGTTCAGTACAGTATAAACTCATGGTAGGCCTGCAGATTCATTAGGTACTTTAAGGTGGTTTCAGTCCATACAAACGTTTGACGCACAACACGCGTAAACGGAATTAATAAAAGTAATATTATATATATAAAAAAATAGTTTAGAAAATCTAGTTGCCGCGTAACACATAACATTTGCAATTTATAATATAATTACGAAGATATAAAGCTCTTAAAATCTTGTATAAAATGTTTCAAAGCTTTATATCTTCGTAATTATTTTATAAATTGCAAATGTTATTTGTTACGCGGCATCTAGATTTTCTAAACTATTTTTCCATATATACAAAGTAACTTATATCAATACCGTCTACGCGTATTGTGCGTCAAAGTTTTGTATAAAATTGACCCCTCTGCAACCACCTAAACTATTTATTATAAGGACTGGAGTGCGATTTTTGAATCTCATTTGCCGAGCTCAGCAGTTAAAACTGTCAAAATTACTATAGAGATATGCATCTTTCTACTGCTGATTTGAGATAAAAAAATAATACTCTAGGAGAGCGATTTTTGAAAGTCAAATCAGCAGTAGAAAGTATCTCCATACATTTTCAACTGCTGAGTTCAACGTATGAGATAAAAAAATCGCTCCAGGCCTTGCGATAGCATTTCCCCTCTGCCACGGTATAAGAACAATTGATCATGTGCATTTACATTCAATTTTATACCTAATCACTAAACGAGACAGCCTATAATTTTAGGGTTCACACGAGACTACTTTCATGATTTTTAACATTCAAAATTAGAATCTAAAGGTATGGGAAATAAAATCCAAAGTTGCGGATTTCTTGTTACCTCGCCCCCCGCAAAAAGCGGCAGAAATGTTTTTTAGTAGTATTACACGCGTAACTAGTCCCTATATATAAGTATTCAAAGTTTACGTACCTACTCATAATAATAGATACCTACCCTACCTACTGTATTTGTGTCTTACCTCGTTATGGAGGTGTAGTTATGAAAAGTAACCGTTTTTATCTAAAGGATGTAACAAATTATATCAGCATATATAGCTCAGGTGGAGAAAAAAACTAGTTTTTAACTTAGTCATTCAGTTATGATTTTTAACTGCCAAAATTACTACTGTAAAACTAAAAGTCCTGTATTCAAATACACAAAACTGTTATTTACAGCCTGTAAACCACAGAACATTATAAGAGGAGTTAGAAATGCAAAGTAGCGCTTTCGCTTCGGAGACGGCTGTCACCACTTGTCTTCCCGCTCACGCTGCTACAATTACTCATACCCTCTCGCTCGCACCACGCCGCGCGCCTTATGGTGTTATGCAAATCATTGCTTAACCTGTAGGCCTCGCATGCCACCCCCGAGAAAGCGACAAAAGTCGAGATGTGCCTCCATCTTTATTATTTTCCGTATGCCAAAAAGAGCGCGCATGACGTTTTTCTCGTTTAAACGCTTTGTCGTGGGTGGCATGCTAGCCGTGCTGTGGCGACACGTTCCACGCCTACTTTGCACTTCTAACCCCTCTTATAATGTTCTGCGCTGTAAACTTTTGGCTAGACGCGTCGAAAATACATTCACCATATTTGGCTACGACTCAAAAACTCAATAGTAACAAACCGATCTAAAACCTCCTTATATTTACAATGGATGACTCAATAACAAAACGAAAATAGACGCATCGTTTTTGGCAAAAGTTAAAATAGTAATGCAGCTGTGCGTAGTTAATTCCTGAGGGAATTATTTGTATTCAGCGCGCGCCGCGCCGGTGCATCCGGCGGCGGCGGTTGCGTGGCGTAACCGCAGTGTCATGGAGGTGCCAACTGATGACTGCCAAACAGCCAAATAACTGGGCATACTTGAACTTGGTCGTTTTGTGGAATTTTGTGGTGGAGAATGATTGTGGTGTAATCAGTTGCGAGGTAGTAGCACAGTAGGTATAAGACAGTAAAACATCTTTATACATGGTACAAAACGCGGCTTGTATGTGTGCTCGCCAGTCCGTATGCCTTGTAGCACGCACACACAGACAATATCTCCGCCTGCCACGTATGCGCAACGTACACGTATGCGGTAGTGAGGTAACCCTGAGTGTCCGAGCGCAAGTAGCTAATGATCTCTCGTACGGGGCCGAAAATGGTCTACTTCTTATATTGTTACGATGGTAGTAGGTACCTATTTGACGTTTAATGAGTGGGATTCAAGCCCTATATTGAATTTAATGATTTGAGTTTGAGTAGGCTTTTCCAGGTATATTTCTTTGGTTTGTGGAATAGTCACGTGACAGAGCAATTTTTGTAATAACTAAATAACGTTTACTCGTTTACCGTACAAAAAATCTGCATAAGGCTTCGTTTCCACCAGAGATGTGCGAGGTAGCGAGGCGGTGAGCGAGGAAAAAATCGTCCAATGAGAGTGCTTCAATTTCCCAATGACGTGATCGAGCGAGCGCGCTATTGGCGGATTCTTTCCTCTCTTATCGCCTCGCTACCTCGCACATCTCTGCTGGAAAAGCTCAGCGCCATCGAGCCACCGCACTGGTGGCTGTCGGTGTCACTGGCGGACACTGTTGTAGCGAGTGGTTGCCACCGGCCACACAAGTGTGGCTAGTCCCTACAAATTGTGTGAAAAACGCGTGTGAACTGCCGGTGGCTCGTTTTCGCCGAGCCTAACCATTCATCAGCAATCACACATTTATCATAATCAATCTATTGTAACATAATATAACATTCTTTGTATTCCAATCTTTTTGACATGAAACAAATAATTATCTGCGGTTACGGCCAAGAAATCTACTAAACTAATCTACTAACTAACTAACTAAACGTAAGTAAGTAACCTATATCTTTGTTTCTGTACCTTTTTTTGTATTTTGTGTGGCAATAAAGTGAATTTTATTTATTTTTATCTTTCTTTCTACTTAGAGTACCAATTAGGAAATGCAGACTTTCATCGAGATTTTTTCCTTTTAATAAAAATACTTCAAAGAACTTCGAGAGAACCGCTAAATAAATCGGGAGCAGACACACGCCATCGATCAAGTTTATCCCAAGAGTTTATCTCTAGTTAAGTACGTAAGAAAGAAATACGTAAGTAAGAAATATCTAAAACAGTCCAAGGTTACGATCGGCGCTGGATTAATGAAAGATGTTGACCCTGGAGATTCAATGCAATCAATCCGCAATGTACAAGGGTTACAATCATTGCGATTCATTCCATAAGAAGAATAATAGATGCATCCATTGACATACCAAATAATGGATGACGGATTTAGTATTTACAAAATTCTCTAAAATAAGTGATTACACGTTTGTAAGTTTGTGTAGTCTCGGAAGACTAACCTACACAAACCTAAGTACGTGTAGGTATAGACCAACTAAAAACGCAGAAAATGCTGAAATTATTTTTTTCAACACACTTGCTCATAAAATGGCCCTTATTTCACCGCAATTAGGCACATAATGACACCTATAATCAAACTGTGACTTTTTCATTACTATTATTCACAAGGGAGTTATAGGTTTTTTATAGTAGGTATCTAAACTTCTTGGTTGAGTTCTTGAGTTGCTTTGTTCTTAAAAAAGTTTCGATACAAAAAAGATCATATTCAATAGTACAAATGAATTCTCTAAATAAACTTTTTATTTACTAAATAAAATGATTTTTTATTATTATTTTCTTCACAAGTGTGTTGAAAAACGTCGTATGATACACGTGTGTATTGATGATTACCGTCCTCGGCTCTCTTAAGACCCTCGCCTACGGCTCGGGTCTCAATGGCGCCTCAGCGGTAATCACCAACATTACACACTTGTACCATAATGTACTATTTATTCTCGGTCCTGTGCCAGCCGCATCCAGATCTTGCCGATACTTTTCCAGATATCGTCAACCCACCTGGCTACCGGACGAGCTACTGCCCATAATTATTAGACGTTAGTATAACCGATACATTTAAATAACTATGCTACATAAAACAAAGGCTCAAAAAGACACAAATAGTATCAAGTCTTAAATAACTGTAATAGAATGCTGAGATGAAAAATCAAATATAAATCTGGGCGATTGGATTAACGAAAACTGAGATTTTCATTGGCATGTCATAATCTATGATTTATTACCACAGTTGCAGAGATGCGATGGAATTGAGATACGTCCGTCACATTCCGAGAAAAATGGGTCAAAACAGCGTTGCTGTAGGATGAATATAAACGGGAACCGAAACTGAATCCGTTGTAACTCCTTATGACTGGAAAGGGATCAGAAACAGAGACGGCTAAACACGAAATTTGTATGTTAAGGTAAAACCTTATAACAATCATTTATATTTATTATTTATTGCATAGTCGTTCACTCAAGGCCTCATAAAAAGCGTGAAAGTCACCCAAAGGGCAATGGAGAGGGCTATGCTCGGAGTTGCTCTGCGAGATTGAATCAGAAATGAAGAGATCCGCAGAAGAACCAGAGTAATTGACATAGCCCAAAGAATTGCTAAACTAAAGTGGCAGTATGCGGGGCACATTGCTCGCAGAGCCGATGGCCGATGGGGTCGAAAAGTTCTCGAGTGGCAACCGCGTACCGGAAAGCGCAGCGTGGTTAGGCACGGTGGACCGACGACCTGGTGAAGGCGACGGGAACCCGTTGGATGAGGGCAGCGCAGGACCCGTCGTTATGGCGATCCTTGGTGGAGGCCTATGTCCAGCAGTGGACTTCCATCGGCTGAGATGATGAATCATTTATATTTAGGGAGACTCACTAGGGAGATTTATCGATCCAATGTGAGTAGAACAGTGGAGAGAGGGCGTCCAAGGAGAACTTACCACGACCAAATAAATGGTCTTCTCCGAAAATGACAAGTGCGTAGCACCCTAAACCGACGGAAGTGCTTGAAGAGATGTATGAAAGTAGATGAGGCGAGAGAAGTATGCTAGAATCGAAGTGTGTGGCAAGCCGTAGTCTCTGCCTACCCCTGTGGGATAGTGGAGTATATGTATGTACAATCATTTAAGCATTCATTTGTGTCACAAAAAGTTGTGCATTAGATAAAGTGAGACCAAAACCACAGTATATGAAAGAGTACCTACCTACCACCTACGTACAATTAATTTCTGTAAGGTTTTAGAGGGATAAAAATGTTTTCGTTATCGGTGAAACGAGGTGACTTTGAGAATTGGGGCGACTTTGATGATAACTCCAAATGACATCAGGATTGTTTTCTCTGCGAAAACAGAACGCAGTCGGATATTCTTTTTTGTCTTGGCATTATTGACAGTTCGTCCATTTTTTACCAAATCTTCAAGACTGTAACATGAGGCTGAGTGGTTAAAATAATTTGATAAATTTTGTAGAAAATATTCGCAGAAAAAAGTTTCCTTTTAGGGGTGACTTTCGAAAGCAATGAAAAAAACGATTGATATCAAAGTAATTTTAAAATTTTCAATATAGCTTTGATACGCTGGTTTTTCTTTTTTTTTTCTCCAAAATTTTTATTTTTATTTTTCACTACTGTATTTTTTTCTAATTTTTAAAACCAAAATCATGAAAGATACATCCATTTGAATTTCAAAACTAATCAAAGTCACCTCGTTTTACGGTACTTTTATATTTAGTCATCTTTATAAATTAGAGACTTTTGGGGATGTGATAGAAAGAAAACAATTACTGATGAATACAAAGCCTGTCTACAGGGTGTAAAAAAATACCCTAGTAACATTTAAACGGGTTGTTTAGACCATCAAACTGAACAACTTTTACTATGGAGATAACAACGAGGGGAAATTAAAAAAATGTGCAGGTCTTTAATTTTTTTTTATTCTTTACTATTTTATTTCTATTTTGGCTCCATACTGAAAGTTGTTCATTTTGACGATCTAAAAAAAACCACCCACCCCGAATCTCTAATAGATATAAAAAATTTTTGGTTAAGGTGTTTGTTTTGTGTATATATATTCAGTAGGTCTGAGAATAGGTCGTAAAGTATATTTTAGTGGTTTGCGCGAACAAAGTCGCGGGCAAAAGATAGTATTATTGTTAAAGGTGTTTTGCTACACCGTGTACAACACGTGAAGTACCTATTTTGGTAACAACATAAACACAAGACCGTCCCAATTACCATCGATGCAATTACTCACAGAGCAAACAACAGATGAAGACAAGACAATCTGTCTGAAACGTAAGTAACCGGACAAGCCAAAACGATAAGCCGACTGCGACATCCCTGGCACATGGCATAAATCAAAGTCAGACGGAAATATTACGATATTTATCTGTTTCTATCTATGAATGCACTGATAGTACCTACCAAGGTAATACCTACCTACCTACTAGCTACCAACATAATCCAATGTCGAATAACTGTACATTTTATAGAAAATGTATACAAGGTGTTAGGGTAAACAGTTGCATTACTTTATTAGGTGATTGTACCCATATTTTTTATAAAAATTGTAAAAATAATTTTTGGGACCTCCAAGTCTGGTATCTGTTCACTAGTTTTAGATTTATTGTTTTTATTAAGACTGTTTGTGTCCAAAATTGAAAAATAAAAGTATATAAAAAAAAAAGATGTTGAACAACTGTTTAGCAAAACAAATGTTGGACTTTCCATACTAAGTGCAATCAGCTGATCGAACGTTTGTATGAAAAGGTGAATTTTTTTTTGTTCCTTTATATCAGTTTCATAAGTATAATCATTTAATCACCCATTAAAGTAATGCAACTGTCTACATCTACGCTCTAACCGTCTCACGAGAGGGTGATAGGGGTGCGCCATAAGTAGCACGCAGATGGAGGCAAGTTAGTGGTCAACTGGCTGTCAGAGAATTTTCCAGCCGCTTTAATAAAGAATATTTATGTTATGTTAATGCCTCAGACCTGGCTGATAATGTCATAACGAATGATTACACAGCCATCTGATGGAACTATCCGGGAGGGACCAACTAAAACACTGAACTGTCATAGTTGCGAGAACATTTGAATGAGAATACAGTTTTTGAGAGTTACGCGGTTGTTAAACGCGGTAAGAACCCGTTAAAAATGTTCAATTTTAGATTGAACTAGCGTTAACCCGCGACTTTGTCCGCACAAATTATATACCAGATTTTAAGTCAGATCATAAGCTATCAAACAAAAAAGTTTCATCAAAATCGGTTCAGTAGTTTTTGCGTGATGCTCGTTCAAACAAACAAACACCCAAACAAACAGACAGACAAAAAATCCAAAAATTGGTGATATGGAATCAGGGATACCTAAAAACCATATCGTAACTTTTTTTTTATTAATATCTTCAATGTACAGACAAACTTCCTGTTACAGTTTTATAATAGTTTAGATGAGAATCTTAAGTCTTGAACTGACAAAATATACAGTGAATAGATTAGATTGCATTATTAATTGCTTATTGTTTAGTATTCCTTTTCAAGGAAAATGACCGTAACTTTCTGCAGACAACGAAAATTGGAAGGCAAGAATTCTGTCTCTAAATAGAACTCAGGATATTATACGAAAACACTAAATCAATTTTAAGACATATTTACTGCCTATAACAGATGCCAAAACAAAGCTTTATGAATTGAGATATAAATGTCATGTATGTTCATACCATTGCACTAACAGCGCTAATACTATCGATGACTATTTTATAATAGGCATGCATGCATGCATATGCTCACGACTATATTCCCCGAGGGAGTAGTCAGAGATATTCTGAACCCTCAGAACATCCACGTTTTATAATAGGGTTCCTTCTTAATATGCTGACGGTTTAAGAGGATCAGACCATGAGACAAACTAAAAAACTTTATGAGATCAACATCAAAATCGCGAGTAAAAATCATCTATTCCTTACTAAACTGCAAACCTAATCGACTGAACCCAAATAGATGTTTTTTATTTCTTTGTTGGTCCCATAGAGAAAGTTGTTCAGTTTGATGGTCTGATCATTCATTTAAAAACCGTCAGCAATATTATGTTGGACCCTGTATATCCCATTGGAAATGCCTTGACCTGTAAACAAAAACTGTGGCGGATGTCATCTGCTTCAGTTTTTTTTTAATTCTTTTGTTTTTTTTTTTGGAGCTTTTAACCCTGAGGTTACGTCAGCCCCATCGTGCCTTAACTCTTAAGACTCTACAAAATAAAACAATTTTACAATGAAATAAAAACCTAACTCTACCTAACGAATATACAAACAAACACACATATTAAACACTAGTACTATAAATAAAAAGGTACACCATTTTAGCCTCTCCTGACGTAGGGGCGGCTAAAATGGTGACAAAAGAGCCTACATTCGCAATATTTAGATTTTAACTATTATACAATAATAGCCTCTGCGATTGATACCGGACACATTCCGCTAATAAATGCTGAACATCCTCCACAGTACCGCATACCTCGCAATTAGGTGAGGGTGCCTTTTTCATTAAAAACGCAAATTTGTTTAGTGTGCTTCAGTTTTACACAGATGTCATCCGCTACAGTTTTATAACAGTGTAGATGTGGTTAAGGTTTTTTGTTTACAAATTAAGGCATTTCTAATGGAATATACAATGTGGGTCTGTACACTGAAAATATTTACAGAAAAAAAGAGGCTTAAGTAGGTAAACGCTGGGCCGGGCCATATTTTGCTGGTTTTTAGAAGTTATCTTCTCGTTATTTGAAAGACATATAAATTATTGGAAATTTAGCAATGATCTTCTTCAACATCTCGGCTTTATTTGCTATGAACAAAGACAAGACAAGACAGATAAGAGTCATCCCCCGGGCTCGCTGGACTTCATTGTCCAGTGTTGTGAATGGTCGCCGCTGTTGATCCTGGGTTACAGGAGTTACAGCGGTGGGAATGTGTGGTGGGCCTATGCCCGATATTTTTTTTTTTTTATTTGCTATGAAGTATATTCCTTATTTTTCTATAACATACACATTATGAATTCTGTGTTCAAAGGAAAGCCTAAAATCTGTATTATGTGCATCTTCTTTATAAGTTGAAGTCACTTGTACTTGCGATACACACAATTTTGTAGACAATATTAAGATTTTTAAGTTACAATTTTTTTTATGACCAGTATTTAATGAGTTAATTAAATAATTGTTAAAATTCTTATGATTCTCGAATGTGATTTCCTTGGATTAGAATGCATCACAGAGACATAATGAAGGAAGAATGACGTAGATAGTTTAGTAGAGGTGAGGCGGGTCTGAAGCCTCTGAAAGAGTCAAGGTCGTTCGGTCAGGGAAACCTCTTAATTAGGTGTGGTGTTTAGTTGTCCCCGACTGCCTGATCACAGATTTTTGGAATTTTTGTTTGTTTGTTTGTGTTCGAGCATTCAGCAGAAACTACCATACTGTTGGACTTCAATACTGGAATCTATATTTTGTATCACTACGCTGACGGGAGCCGTAGCCGGTACGGACCTTGGGTACGGACGAAGTAGCGGACAAAAGCTAGTGGAATATCCACCGCTTTGTAAAAAAACCTCTATCTCGCCTATATGAAAGTTGAAAAAGAAACAAATTACATAATAAAAAATCCTTCAGTCTTAATTTCTGTACGGAGTTACTCGTACTATTCTGCTGGCAAAGAAATGATTCCTACACTCGCACGTTTTCGCTAGGCCGTTCGCAATGTGACACATTCTTCTAGTGACCGTGACAATGCTCTCATTGTACCAATGTCACGAGAATATCTAAGTATTTTGTAATGAAAATACAACAGATAGATGTAGCGAACAATTAGGAATGTAATCTATTTACATTTTATTACTAGTAGATTTTGCCCGCGACTTCGTCTGCATCGTCTCTCTTACCATCGAATTGTAGTGCAGACATAAACGTTTTATGTATATTATAAGTTACTAGACTTCGTTCGCGTGGAGTTTCATAAACCCCTTTAGAGGTAGATTTTCGAATAATCCTTTCTTAGTGAACCCTATATCCTCTATAGAATATAGTATAGTTTCATGTCTCTATCTTCACTGGTTAAAGGCTTTCGGATCATGGACCTTTTTAAATACAAAAATATTTATTTTCAATGAGCACTTTTCAAATAAGTATACAGGGTGAAATTAATATCATTAGCATCCTTTTAAACTAAAAGTCTACCCTTCAAACTGAACAACTTTTACTCCACAGTTGGGCCACAGGCGTACCTTTATGGTGGGGATTAATGTAGAGCGATTTGACTGATTTAACATGGCGATCAGAATTACTTCTTCGGTAACTTACGCGGAATCCTCACTATGTTTCATTTTAATGAATGAACTTGAAATAGCCGAACTATTATTAGAGCCACCTACTAACATATTTGAGAGGCGTTTTACAGTGATTCACACTGTGCAGTCATTACATTACGCAGATATTAATTTTATTTTATTAGACCAAGTGCAACAATATTTACTGCATAACAGACATCTTGGTAGAATTCGTAAAATAGGAACAGACTAAGGACACATATAAATCCCTGAATTCGTATGTAGAATGGTGATGATGAAGACCGAGAGTGCGATTTTTGAACATAAAACATTCAAATCGGCAGTAGAAAGATGCATAATCTCCGTAGTAATTTTGACATTTCCTACTGCTGATTACAACGTGTGATGTTCAGGCGGTCCTGCAGAGAATGAACGAGAGAGTGGAAATCCTGAAAACAATAAAAATCCCGGAAACTTCAATACCTCGGTCACATTATGACAAGTGAAAAATACCAACTTCTCCAGATTATTATACAGGGGTATGTTTTGGGAAGACGAGTGTTTGGTAGAACCTGTATGAATGGTTCGGTATGAACTCTACCTCAACATTCAGGGCTGCAGTCTCCAGGATCCGAATAGCCCTATTGATAGCCAACCTCCGATAGGAGATGGCACTACAAGAAGATGTTCAAAAATCGCACTCCTGGTTGTAAAACATTAACTATTCTGTTGTAGAACTACTTAACAACAAACCTATGAACATCGCTCATAAACTGAGCAACCAGCTAGCCGGCTACCGAACTTTCGATATTAAGGTAATATAATTCGGAGCGCGCTCCAAACAAACGTAGTCTGGTGATATTTTCAATACTATTAATTAAAGTCAATGAAATTTTTCAGGAACAATCTAGAAACAAATTTCTATGTCTCTATGAAGTCAGATTGTCCTTAAAATGTATAGTTTTAAAGTAACAGTGCCTCAAAGAATTCCATACAAATCATAAATTAATATTTTAACGAAAATCTTTCTTCATACAGACATAGAGATTACATTTCTAGATTGTTTCTGAAAAATTTCATTGACTATAATTGGATAGTATTGAAAATATCACCAGACTTCGTTTGTATGCTATGCAGGGAGCATATGCGCTCTCGGAATAAACTTCTCTACTTCAAAGCAACAAATAAAGCTAGGATTGCAGTGGACAGAACAATAGTTTTATTAACACCACAGTGACAAATGGCGATCACTCACTGGCGGGCGTGGGGCTCGCTCGGAAATGTCAAGCTGCAGATAAATCGATGTTCTGAATCATGAGCTCACTCTAGTGACACAGAAAAAGAATTCGGTTAATATTATACAGGGTGTAAGTGACAGCCTAGCAAATACTGAAACGGTGAATTCGGACCATCAAACTGAACCACTTTCACTATGGAGCCTACCTCAGGAGTAGACGCACAAAAATAGCTTGTGTGATAATGGTTCATACCATTTTGTATGCAGATTATGTCTAATGTTAAAACTATAGATAGTCTTTTGATATAGTTGCATAATATTGAAATACAATTTACAAATCATCATCGTAACGACATGACCTCATCACATGATAGAAATTATCATGTATAGAAATTGTTTGTTTCGTTTCAATAAATACTTAAATATGCAATTGTCATTCTTTTTGCGTTTCATGCATTTTTATTTTAGGCATTTTTTAAACAGCACTAGTATTTTTTGTAACCATATAGTTGACAACACTGAATCCTGAATCAGGATTCCGGATCGCAATTCCGTCTGTGTGTGGCGGACCTAAAGGACTTTCACATCGTCTAGAGGCACTGATGCAAGTATATTCCTACGCAAGTTGCATTATTATATTCAACATTGTTTAAATGCCAAGAAAAGTCATTCTTACATCTCATTATCATTGCTATTTATATCGAATGAATCCACTACTTTCTCCGACTTGTAAGAATTTAAGCTTGCAGGCACAATTTTATGTGAATTGACACAACAGGCAAGGATCTTTTAATTGTCATGGCCTCAAGTGCAAGCCCTCAAAAACAGTAATACCATCGATCAACAGGAGACAAGTAGCAAATCATTCGTAACTAAACAGATGTGGAGTTTACGAAACATCTCGAGAGATATTGAATGAAAGTTAATAATAGAAATGTGTATTGTATCATATTTATTTACGAATCGCTAGACGATAATTTATTATAGCGTTGCTAAGGAACTCTTTGCTAAATCAATTATACGATGTTGTAAAGCTAAAGAAAAAGTTATATTTTTAATGAAACTCTAACCATGGATAGGAAAAAATATGCATCTTCTAACAAAATATAGGTACATAAGGTAAGGTATCTATACTACTATAAAGCTGTAACAGGAAGTTTGTCTGTACATTGAAGATATTAACAAAAAAAAAGTTACGATATGGTTTTTAGGTGTCCCTGATTCCATTTCACCAATTTTTGGATTTTTGGTTTGTGTGTTTGTTTGTTTGTTTGAACGAGTATCACGCAAAAACTACTGAACCGATTTTGATGAAACTTTTTTTGTTTGATAACTTATGATCTGACTTAAAATCTGGTATATAATTTGTGCGGACGAAGTCGCGGGTTAACGCTCGTAATGTATAATTATGCTATCCGAATCGTATCATTCTTTTTGGGGCTAAGTGATAGATAACAGATAAAACATAGTATTTAGTTCCATTCACCGGGTACCCCGACATCGATGTGTATGGGCATGAATGGAAGCTTTCAAACGTAGGTACCGGTTAAATGTACCCGGCAGGCTCATACATTCATAGCCAGGTACCCGGGTAACCGAAATGTTTGAAAAGGCACTTAGGGTAAAAAGAAGCTGGCCAGATTCCATCACGCAGGCTCAATATGCAGTGTTTCTAACCCGCCAAACAAGATTTGCGACTGATACATTTTCAGAATAATTACTTCGAGAGGCAACCCTAAAAGCACCCATTAAACAGCTGCTAAATCGAAGTGATAATTAAAAGAACTTCACTAAATGTCACTGCATAGCCACTAGCCAGTCAGCTCCGCGTTCCTGCTTACACCACAACCATCCACATACCATCACTCACATCCTTACCCCCAACACTTAAAGTCTATAATTCCATGTACGCAGTCAAAAGGAAACTTTGCCGGGACTACAGTTAGCAACTTTGTATTTACTGTTGATGTAAGTCTTAAGATTGGACAGTAAGGTTTACAATGTAGTGTGTGGTGTTGAAAGAAAGTTTGTTGGTGGCCGGGTAGGGCAGGCTAAAAGTGTCGACGTCTCTAGCACATCAGTGGGGCAAGGCCGCGAAGCGCCTCTATGCAGTCGGTAGATTGATCGACAGATCAATCTCTAAGAAAGTCTGACTAGAAGACTTTTGAAACTATTTAGTTCGACAATTGATTAGTTTAAAAAGAAACTTAAATTTTTAATGAAAGATAAAGGAAAAAAGTTGTGTTTGAAATTGTAGAAGACAAACTGTTATTTATTGTAATAAATTATCCTGAAGTAAGATAAAATGGAAGGATTTATCTTTTTGTTGATCGTCTATCTGTTTTGTTTAGTGACTGTAAAATGTTTACATTTTCAGCAATTGTGAGATTTTGTTTTTGGAAATGTTTTTATTTTAAATTATGTTGTAATTTTAATCTGCACTTAGTTTTATCTGTGAAATAATTAAGTAGGTATGAATTTTTCTGTACAATATTTAAAAAATCATTTTTTATATTTTGTATAAATGTTTTAATATGTACACAGTATATAATAAGTGTACTGAAAAGCTTTATATACATATTTTCACAGTAAAAAAATGTTTGTTTATGTCACAACCACAATCACTCAACGTAAACAATGACCACGTGTAGTGTACAAGTGCACAGGGTGTTAGACAAATAAGTTATATACACGAGAATCAGGGTTCAACGGGGTCGGTTGTGAAACCTCTCGATTGGTAAGTTACGAAACGGTTCGATCGGCGATAGTCGATGTATTTCGGTCGCGCGCGTACCGCGTTGCGCGTGCGTCGAACGCCGGCGCTCTTTATGAACTACTGAATTTCAGCTCAGCTATTCTAAACTTTGTAATGTCCCAAGTCCTCTCAATCTAGCTATTTTCGTCTTTACTCCGTAAGCTTCAAGAGTTGTCTAAAGGGAATTCTTATATGAGACGGATAGTCAAAAATGTTTCAAATATTCTCATGTGGTCTTTTTCCGTCTTTATACGTCGAAAAGGGATGGAAAGTGACTTATTCGAAATGATAGTGATGTTTTAGATAGGTTCGTTAATATAACGCACGTACTAAACGATTTATTGGTATAAAACAGATTTGATGGTAACATGAAATTTCTGTGGCGGAAGTGTTAGTCCATGATGATAATAGACAGCATGGAACTGCAATTCAGTAAATTTTGTAAGATTGTAATAATTTTATCCGTTTTCAATACGATAGCCGAAGATTTCTAATCACGCCAGGGCAATTTGTGAGATGATAAATTGATGTAGGTATATATTTTTGTTTTCTAAAATAAAAATGTTAATTCTATGACCAATTTTGTGGTAACGTCCGAATGGGTGCAATTTTGACGTAACTTATGAATTGATCCATTCATTACTATGAATAAAATCGTTCATAAGTTACGTCAAAGTTGGTCGTCGAATTATTACGCAGGGTCGATATGGGCAAGAAAATGATGAGTTGCCTTTGTGATCTTCTTCTTCTTATCGTGTGAGCAGAGCCCTGGTGTCAGAGTTTTTTCAGAACGCCTTACGGCCTCTGACGTGGTTTTTATGTAACGACTACTACCACCAGACAGACAATCAGGTGATTCAGCCTGCAATGTCCTAACCAACTGGGGAAAAACGCACAAAGTGACATAGCACTAGGTGTCCCCCGTGGGAATCGAACCCACGAACTCCGTATCGAGAGCCCGATGCTCTTAACCATTAGACCACGGAGGCAGATCCTTTTTGATTAGATCTATACAATAACGAAAACGCCTAAGAATATATTTGTATGTATTTAATAAATTGAACCAACAGCACGCAATAAAATAAATTACTAATAAATATTAAAACAAAACCGACAATAATTTATAGGATGCTTTTGAAAAACTTCAACTAGTGGTGGGATCTGAAATAGATGATAAGGATGGGTTAGGTTGTGCGAAAATATACAGGGTGAAATTGATATCATCATCTCAGCCGATGGACGTCCACTGCTGGACATAGGCCTCTCCCAATGATCGCCATTACGGCCGGTCCTGCGCTGCCCTCGTCCAACGGGTTCCCGCCGCCTTCACAAGGTAAATTGATATCATTTGCATCCTTTTAAACTAAGAGTATACCCATCAAACTGAACGACTTTTACTATGGGAGAAAACCGATCGGAGCAAATAAAAAATCTGCTGTTCCATACTAAACTGCAATGTCGACGCGCGAGTTCGCGACTCAAATGTATGCAACAACAGATTTTTTTTTGATCCGATCGGTTTGCTGCCATAGTAAAAGTTGTTCAGTTAGATGAATTTGTTGAAGGATGCTAATGATTTCAATTTCACTCTGTATAGCTTAGTGCCCAATCAGTTGGATGTGGCTAATAAATGGGAAAATATTGGACTCTACATCCCTATTTGTTTAATTACCAACAATATTTCAAGGTTGTATTCATATGTATAATGAACTAATCAACATTCCCTGAGGAACATAAGTCGAAAATGGAGAAAAATGTGTACACCTTCCATAAAAAAGTGCGGATCAGCTGATCGATTTTATATGAGATGATGTCCAAAAAAATTTCTCTTTTTTCAACCCATGTTCATCACAGAAAGTTGTTTAGTTTCACTATCTAAATTATTATTGTTATATCAGCCGTCGTTGTCCCATTGTTGGGCAAAGGCCTCTCCCGCCATTATCTGAATACGCCCTTAAAATTTTTCTAGTAATTGCAGTTTACGGATAAGAATTTTATTTCACTAAAGGAATACAATTCACTTAGAGAAATACAGGTTAATACATACATCAAATTGTAATTAAGTATGCAGTAGTATAATACAAGATTGTAGCGCGGATACAGTGTTCTTAATCTAGGTAAAAATACAATAAACTTGATTTTTTAAAAGTGTTTACCATATGGAGGTTGCTACTGGGAATGTTCCTCCATTGAAAAGGGAAGATCTTCCACCAGACTATGTGTGAAGCCTGGGGACCGGCCGTGGTCCAACAGTTATTAGTTGGACCTTGTATATATAAGGTCTAACAAAATTAGCTGAAACTATTTTAAGGGGATGATCAAGCAATCAAACTGCACAACTTTCTCTATGGGACCAATATCGAAATCGCGAAAAAAATCAGCTGGCCCATACATTTGAGTTCATTTATGTTTGCAGTTTTGTATGGGACAGATGATTTTTTTTTCGCGATTTCGATATTGGTCGCATAGAGAAAGTTGTTCAGTTTGATGGTCTGATCATCCTCTTAAAATAGTTTCAGCTAATTTTGTTAGACCTTATATATATCGAATCTCTGTGATTATTTCTCTTGCGCAATGTATGTCTTGCATTCGATTGTGAACCTTATTTGTAGTATGTTACGAGTTACGCATTCACGGTGAACGTTGTCTTTGTATGGAGCATATTTCCGAGGGCGACAGTGTCGTCATCTGTTAGCATCTTTGCTATAACTTGTGGGTGCTGACATCTGTAGCAAGTCCCCTCAAGCATTTAGGAATGAAGGTACTTGTGTAAATATTCGTAAAAAAAATTGTTTTTTATTAAATGATAATACGCCAGCGACGGAAGAAATGGTGTAAATAGTAATAGGTTGCAGTATAGAACAATAATAGATAACTAACCAGAAGCTGGTGCCGGGCACGTAGCTGTCAGTCTGCGCGATCATCAGACACTTGCGCACCACGTCCAGCCCGTCCACCCTGCGCACACAACTCCCTACATTATTATCCTTGATTACTATACATACATCCCGGACGTCAGTCTTTGAGTATTTATTATAAGGACTAGCCTTGCGGTAGCATTTCCCCTATGCCACGGTTTAAGATTAATTTGACCATGTGCATTTACATTCAATTTTATACCTTATCACTAAACGAGACAGCCTATAATTGTGAAACAATAATTTCGAACTTAGAACGCTTGGGGTTCACACGAGACTACTTTTCATGTTTTTATCATTCAAAATTAGAATCTAAAGTTATGGGGAATAAAATCCAAAGTTGCGGATTTCATGTTACCTCGCCCCCCGCAAAAAGTGGCAGAAATGGTTGTTAGTAGAATTACACGCGTAACTAGTCCTCATATAAGTAGTCAAAGACGTCAGTACATCATGAAAACTTGGCGTTAATTTGATGTGAGAACATGTGGGCAGACCCAGGTATCGCTAGATTATCCAGGGTTATTGTCAGAAGTCCGGCACTCTATAGAACGTTTCTGAATTTGGCAGTGGCGTCTACACATGCACACTTTCTGCAAACTATCTATGACATTGCATGTAGGGTACGAAGTAACTTATTATTAATCTGTGTTAGGGTTGAAAGCCGCGCTTTTCATTTAACGTCATCTACATTTTGATACTTTTTATTGTTCGTTCTGTTATTAAAATAGTATGAAAAGAATTACTGAAAATGTGAATTTAGCGTTTTTTACGCACTGAGAAGAGACAGTTATATGCAGTCAAATCCAACGGGCGCGCGCGCCTGACTGCATACCCATGCTCGGCTCTCCTAAAGTGTCCCGAGAAAGGGTGAGGTGAGGTGGGGTATCTGAAGTCAGAGGGGGGCGGGGAGTAGCCGTTCTGTATGTATAACTACAGGGTGAAATTGATATCATTAGCATCCTTTTGAACTAAGAGTCTACCCATCAAACTGAACCACTTTCACTATTGGAGCAAACAGATCAGAGCAACACAAAAATCAGCTGTTCCATACTAAACTGCAGTGAAAGTTGATCAGTTTGATGGGTAGACTCTTAGTTTAAAAGGATGCTAATGATATCAATTTCAACCTGTAGATAATATTACATATTCATTCCGAGAGATATTATATCTTTTACAAGATCGATTACGAATTATGTCTGTCTGTCATTTTTAAGAAATGTTTTAGTGCTACTTTTTAAAGCCTCAGTACCAAGTGTGATACCATTTTGAAAATTTGATCAAATTGGCCAACTTTTGAAATAACTTACCAAGTTAGCTACATTCCTTTTTATATAATGGTATATTCTCAAAGTTGCCAAAGAAAAAATGTTACTGCAGAAGTCTGACAATACAGGGTGAAATTGATATCATTAGCATCCTTTTAAACTAGGAGTCTACCCATCAAACTAAACAACTTTTACTATGGGAGCAAACCGATTAGAGCAAAAAAACTACTCGACTCAAATGTATGCAACAGCTGATTATTTTTTTGCTCCGATTGGTTTGCTCCCATAGTAAAAGTTGTTCAGCTTGATGGGTAGACTCTTAATTTAAAAGGATGCTAATGGTATCAATTTCACCCTGTAGATAGTATATCACTAATGCCTTTACTTTCAAATGAAACTACTGGCAAGGATACTCAGGAATGCGTAACAGATATTTTCATGAAAAATATAGGTAAAAATTTTTACTATGTTGAAAAAAATTCCCCAAATCTCGAAAACGATCGAGCTTAGGATTTTTTCGTATGTTCCCTAAAAATTTATTAAATGGCCTATCTTCGGCTTGACGTTGAGTTTGGGCTACCATGTATAATTTTCATGGCGAACTCACTTGACAGCCAAAACGCCGACCACGACGTCCTTGGCGTGGGCAGAGTGTATGGGAATCACCTCCGTGTAGCTGTCGCTGCCCGCCGAGTATGCCAGTAGGTCACCGAAGAACAGCACCGCATAGCTGCCGTGAAAGTGAATCATTAAAACAAAGCTCGTATCCCACTACTGGGCATACGTCTTCAAAGTCAATAGTAAATTGACACAAGTGAGCTAAGTTGGTCATTACAGCCAAGGCTTGATTGCAGCACGAGCTGAAGACGAGTGCTGTAAATGAGTCGAGACAGTAATGACCAATGCTCACGCGTTTCCTTTGACGTTTTTCGATGCGGCCAGAAACTCTATAACCTAACATGTCTTACAGATTATGCGGCCGTGACGAAGTCGTATACGTTCTTAGCCCATGTACAACTCCGCCTGCGACTTTGTCTTCGTAGAACTCATTACTTTGTGCATCCCTACATCCGTATAATATGTATTCCAAATTGCTTATTTCTATCTTCAGTGGTTTAGGCTGTGCGTTGTCTCTCAGTCGGTCAGTTAGTCAGCCTCGGAACTATGTTTTATATTTACTAACCGGTCTCATTATTTCGGCACCACGCAGGAATACGATGCCTCTTTTGCTGTCCCCTTGCCGCTATTACAGACCTAATAATGATATATAACGTACAGTAGGGCTAGCATACCACGCACAAAACAAGAAAACTTTCGCACACGCAAAGTAACAAAGACAGAAGCAAGTCTCGATTTATTGTATGTATTTTGTTATTTTGTGTGGCAGTTAAAGTTATTTTAATTTTTATTTTTTTTTTCGTTTTCACTAGGTCGGTGGCATGCTAGACCCACAGGGTTGTAAGTGTACATTTACCCGATGTCCTCGCAGTTGTTGAGGCCGAGTGGATCCTCAGCGGGTTCGCTGACGACGGTGAACACTGCGCCGTCACTCGAGCTGCTGGCCTGCTTGCCGGAGGAGCGGGCGCGCGCCAGCCGGCCCAGTATCGGCAGGTCGTAGTCCGTCAGCTGAAAGGCTGCCGACAATAATATATTCGTAAGCCTAGTACTGATCGGTTTTGAGACAAAGAAGAAGGGGATAGAAAGATTTCTCTACTCCTGGGAAAATTACCACCAATAATTATGCTGGAAAAATCAAAACTGTTTCAATTTCAGCCTGATTTCCAGATATTCCAGCACATATTTCACGATCTGCTATAGTAATATGTGAGTTTCCTTAAATATACATTAAATTATCTAAATTAAAAGATATTACGTACGCGGAAAACCTACGAGTACCTTCGAACATTATTCACCACCGTGAGCGGACAACCAAGACCTGCATTTTTCTTTCGATACGTATAGGCATATCAAATAGTGAAGAATTGTTGGGTTTCTAGGGTTTCTATTTCAATTTCATCGTTTGGGACTGAAATTAAGTCTCGGCCGAACCTGAGCAGTCCAATCCAGTTATTTCTTCATGTTAAAAAGGAAACCTCTTCTTCAACCTAGAGGGCACCACTTTATTTCACGCGTAGTGTACAGGGTGTAAGTGACAAAATACTGCAAATACTGAAACGGTGAACGCACAGCATCAAACTGACAACTTTTACTATGGAGCCTACCTCAGGAAACGCGAAAAAAAATCAGCTGTCCCATACATTTTAGTCTGGTAGGTGCAGCAGTTTTGTATGGGACAGCTAATTTTTTTTCGCGTTTCCAGAGGTTGGCTCCATAGTGAAAGTTGGTCAGTTTGATGGTTTCCCGTTTCAGTATTGGCTAGGCTGTCACTTACACCCTGTATACGTTGCAATTTAGAATTTCTTAAAGTGTGTCGACCCAATTCCAAGTAAAGTTGCGCAGGCTAGACGGCACCACACTTCCTGACCCGTTTGTCTCTCATGGAAAGCAGAGGCAAGAGCTGCCCAGGCCGATTTGGAGTTGCTTAAATACACTCCAAACTTATGTTGGCCGGAGTAAACACAATCTGTTCTGGTGAGGTTACTTAAACGGGCAAACCTTAGGTCAGTAGGCCTATCATGTATCCTGCCCTTCCTGCCAGGACACCTGCACGCGAACGGAGCTTATGGACGCTGGCGGAATACTGGGCTGGAAATGTTTAGAATAAAATGCCCTCGACTTGATAGAAGAACATAGCAACTTACTCTTCTTATAATAGAAGTAGCACTTGTCGACGTACTGTTTGGGCTTGGGCTGGCTGACGGGCGTCTCCAGGTCGGCGCCCTTCCGTCCCAGGAACGTGTAGGTCACGAACAGGCGCTGCACGTTCGGGTTCAACATCGCATCGCACTCCTCGTTCAGCGCCAGCCACAGCACCGTTATGTCGATGCTTTGGCTACGGATACGATCTAGGTACTGGTTCGGCTTCTCGTAGTCTGGTAATTCCTGTAAAGGTGGAAGACTTAGTGCCTATTTTACTACTCCTGGATAAGTTATCGCTAGCTTATTTGCTATATATACATCGTTTTAATTGACCGATAATGAGAGACTGAGAGGTGGCAACCCTAGAGAGAGAGGTTTTTCACCTGGCGGCGTTTTATGAACCCCAGCGTAAACATTCACTACCACATTTTCATCACCAAAGAAATAGGTGTTTAAAGTTAACGGTCGAATCTCGGTCCATAAATAGTTATAGTTTTCAGGGCCTGAAAATAGTTGATTAAATCAGAGGTGATTATCATCCCCCAAATGACTTGCTAAGCCCTCAATACCTCCGGCCGGCGCACGATAGGCCATCTCTCCTGCGCATCCATTGGCAAACCAAGGATTGTTAATGTCAGTCGATAAACAAAACGAAAGACAAACCATTTTTTTTTTGCCTTCAAACTGACGGTTCTTTTTTCAAAATGCAATATTGCCATTTACAGATTTTTCTATTTACAAACTTTGCAAAACGCCTCATTGCACAGCATAATCGAAATAAAATAGGTAGGTAGGGTACATAAGAGCTATATCACACAAGCTATTTTTGAGCGTAGGCGATATCGCTTCTGCACCACAATGACGTCGCTACTGAATCGCCACGATTGCTAGCCATGCTACTGAGCATTATTGCCGCGATTCTGCTGCGAGACTGATTGATCTCTGTAATATCGTTCCGTCAACGCCAAGACTCAGAAATCGCTTGTGTGATATAGCTACGACTCTAGCCAATCTACGACCATAGCTTAATTAAGGCTGGGCCACACAGAGTGCGCTGCGGGCCGGCTGCGGGCCGGCAGTAGTTGTAAACTATGGAATTACATGCGAGGTGTCACACTGCGGCTACCGTTACGCAGCTGTTCCGCAGCCCTTCCGCAGCCACGCCGGACTGCATCTAGTGTGACACCTCGCATATATTTCCATAGTTTACACCTAGTGCCATCCCGCAGCCGGTCCGCACTTTAAACTGGTGGTCGCGCTCGGCGGTCGCGACTCTTTCGACAGGTCTAAGCAGAAGTCTATATCTATATATATATACGGTCGAATTGAGAAACCTCCTCCTTTGTCGGTTAAAAATGGCAAGCACTTACATGGACGGGTTCATAAAACTCCTCCGGTTCGGTTTTATTCTTTATTTTAACTCGCTTAAAGACATCCAATGCCTTTTTTGCTCCTGTTAAAATATAATTATAATATTGCAGTAATAAAAAAGTATAAGATTTTTAATTTGTTATGCCTTTGTCGGTAATACCATAGAGTAATAAAATTAATAGTGGTGAAACTCAGCGGTCACGGCAGGTCTACGCTCGCATGGTATGCGGGGGCGTACCCTAACTGATGTTGCTGTTAGGGTACACGCGCAGGCAGCAGGGGCCGGGACGCGCTCCTCCCGGCCTACACGCACCGCGCACGATTGGCCTGTCGCGACCGCTGAGATTAGAAACTGCTGTTTCATACGAAACTACAGCTACTACGGCTTGGCTGCGAGAGGCTCAATGAAATGTATCTAGTTATGCTTAAGCTACACCTCTGGGTAAAATTGCATTGGAACCCAATCAAATAATGTAACACCACGCTTCTGAACATACATGCAATTTAAGGCTGAATAAATAAATGAAATGAAATGAAATGACCTACTCGTTTAGATAATTTAATGAAAGTATATTCTTTATCCATGAAAAATCATTACACGCAAGATTTCAATTCCCTTCGCTCCCCCGATATGTCAAAAACAGATAGCTTCGAATCTTTGCTTTCTCGATATGTATTTCAAATTCAATCCAAAGTTGCCAGTACTTCCGTACCCATACTCTACAGTACCTACTTTCATTTCATTTCATTTATCGCCATAAATTGTATGTAAATAAAATGCCAGATTAGCAGAAGAACAGATTTGCATAAAGGCAGAAGAACAGAACCACACAGAAAACAAAAATCCGACTTCAAAACTAAAAATTTTAAAATTATATTGCAGCCGATGACTTTTACATTCTCATCTATAAGAATATTAATTTGTTTTATCGAAGTCGCTGTCAAGCCTGTAGGATTCGCGATTGGGTTTGCAGTATATATAGGGTGTAACTTAAACCACATACTCTACCCTTCAAACTGAACAACTTTAACTATTGGAACTAACCGATCGGAGCAAAAGAAATATCAGTTGTTCCATACTAAACTGTAACGCCTACTCCACACAAATGTATGCAACAGCTGATTTTTTTTTTTGCACTGATGTATTTTCTCCCATAGTAAAAGTTGTTCAGTTTGATGAGTAAAGTATGTGGTTTAAAGGTTAATGATACTTTTCCTTACACCCTCTATTATATAAAAATGAATCCCTATTTCCCTTGGTCACGACATCACTCGAGAACGGCTGGACCGATTGCTATGAAACTTTGGTGGGTTATTGTGCACATAACAGGGAAGGTTTATAAACAAAAAAAAACGGCCAAGTGTGTGTCGGGTAAAACTGATTCTGAGGCGGTACGAAGTTCGCCGGGTCAGCTAGTTATAAATAAATGACCAATTCCACAAGTGTCTGATTTTACTTTTCGACATAGTTAGGTAATAATAATAACAACTATACCTACCACAGATCACAAAAACTAAAGGGAGATGTGAAAAGGGGCGGGGCCAGTGTCGCAGCAATATGCGCAAAAACGGAACACATTGCTCGCGACGGTAAGAATTCAATATATTATGAGGCTGAAAGCCAGTCGACATATTCTGTGTAAATAGTTTACAATGCTTGCATAGTACTAAAGATTATTCGAACGTTGAGTTCTGATACCGCAATGGATAATGAGCACATTCAAGCTAACAAAATACTTTCTATCCCGTGGTACTAGTGGTAATGCGACACTAGGTTTCGTACTCAGCGCGTAAGTTGGCATCTCTCTAGATCTCTATGATACCTACTTAAGGTATAATGATTTACGTACCTATCAACTTGGACATGTTGTCGTATTTCTTGCTAATGAGAGTGGCATCGCTGTCCTCTGTGAGCATATTCAAATTGGAGTCCTGAACAGTCTCGGCTGGCTTTTTTTTCTGTTCTACATAATTGGAATAAATTATGTAATTAAACATGGTTTCATATAGAAAACTGCCTCCGTGGTCTAATGGTTAAGAGCATTAGATCCCGACACGGAGGTCGCGGGTTCGATTCTCACAGGGGACACCAGTGAAATGACACTTTGTGCGTTTTGCCCCAGTTGCTTAGGACATTGCAGGCTGAATCACCTGATTGTCTAAAAAGAAAAATGATTCCGTTCTTCGGATGGCACTTTAAGCCGTTGGTCCCGGCTACTATGTCTGGTGGTAGTAGTCGTTACATAAAAACCACGTCAGAGGCCGTAAGGCGGTCTGAAAAAACTCTGACACTAGGGCTCTACCCACACCATAAGAACAAGATATAGAAAAACAATTATAGATTATAAACGATCAGTAACGAAATAGCTTTGGGACGTATACATACAGGGTAGCACTGAACAAGGGTTTCCTTTTAAATGTGTATTCAGGCAATAAAACTAAACAACTTTCCGTAAGGAAATGGGACGAAAAAAGAAAAAAATTGTTGATCATAATCATAATCATTTATTTCATAAAAATAATTTTACATGTCAAATGCACTCCTTAACTACTTAGGACCATAGAGAACGATATAGTGCATAGAGTTGAGAGAGAGTAAGAGTTCTCCTCCCATAGAGTGGGACTGATCCGACTGAGCCGCACTTTTGATGCGAAATCAAAAAAAAAAAATTCGGTTTGGCCCATGTTCCTTAAGGAAAGTTATTTAGTTCCCCTAATGTATATAAGTAACATTGATTTGTACCATCAATGGTACAAGTGCTACTACTATGTGTCCTTAGTACCATTGAAAAAGATACTAATATATACTGTGTATTTAACTTGTGAAAAAGATAAATCGATTTTCAAAAAAATCATTTCCTTTTCATTAAAATACGAATACACTTTTCAGTGGCAAAACGCCTGCACAAATAGTAAAAATTTTTAAAAGTCCTAAAAGCATAATCGCATTGCCACCCTACTAAGGATAGGGACACGACGGCCAACAACTTCTATCCCGCTTTGCCCAAAATTCCGAGAAGAGCTCGGTGTACGTAGTACTTACTATCTCTATGGCAGCCCTAGACTCCGTTTCGCGTGTGGTGACGTCATCTTGTCAATTTCCGTTTTTTGTAAGCAGTGTGGCTGTGTGTGGCTATACGTTAGGGTTGGGATGGCGAACCGATGGCGGGCCTATACGAAAATGACATTATGTATGGGAAGCTGTCCGCAATCGTTACCGCGTCGACGGCGGACGACTTCCCATACTAAATGACATTTTTGTATGGGCCAGCCGCCCCGGTCGCCGTCGGTGAATGTGTCTCATCCCTTATGCAACCTACACGCTGCCAGCTTATGTTAGTTTTGTACAGCTTGATGTGTCACCGTATGTACGTCCCACTGCCCACATTATGGATTTATTTAATAATTTTTTTATTTATTTTATTTCTTCAGGATCGCCGACAAGGTGAACACAATATTATTAACAAATACATAGACAGACAAAAGGCGTGTGCCACCTCAATTAAAGGCAACCACGGGATGAAATAGGCATAAGCAGGTTTGAGTTTAGTAGAAAATACAACAAAAATGAAAAACTCCAAAGAAAAAAGAAAGAAAAAGCATAATTATATGAATCAAATTAAAGTTTGAAAAATTTGTCTCGGGCGGGACTTGAAACCGCACTTTTCCAAACCGGGGAACTGCGTTATCCAATTTCGCCACCGCGCCCACTACCCAGAGAACGAAATTTTCAATCTGTTGCGTCTTAAGGGGACGTGAGCGCCATCTACTGGTAGTTATTACAAACTAACCAACCCGATGGAGATAACCAACGATATAGATGACACACCCTGTTCCAATTTCAAATATTATAGATTTTTAACAACAACAACAACAACATCAACATGTGTTTTGTCAACATGGCTGTAACATGTTTAAAAATTTATAATATTTGAAAATGATTATATGAATAAGAAAGCAGCGCCAAAGTTATTCCAGAATGGATAATTTGTGGATTTGGTAATGGATTGTCCAAGCCTATCCACAACGCACCATCTAGAATCTCTAGGCATACACCTAAAGACATAGATACTTACCACGTGATTTCCACTGCCCTTGATTGTTGAGTAAATCATTCAGGTTAGTCACAGTACTTAATTTAGCCTGAAAATGAGTAAAGATTTTATGTACCTGTATATTCAATCTATTTGAAATCTTGGCCATCGTAGAATCATACTATTTGCAGTTATGTTTGACATAAGCTTAATTACGTTAAAATATCCTATTTTTGTTTTCAATAAAATAGTGGCGTCCATCTTAGGGCCGCCGCGGCGTACACCTGGTGAAGCGCAGCGCAGAACATTTTTCACTGCCAAACCATTTACGACTTTGCTTGCGTTGAAATAACATCGAAAATCAATTAACGCCTCAAGTCGCTTTGATGCTCTCGGTCGATGTTAGTTCAACGCAAAGTCGTTAAGGCGGTTGCAGAGGGGTCAATTTTATACAAAACTTTGACGCACAATAAGCGTAGACGGCATTAATATAAGAAACTTTGTATGTATGGAAAAATTGTTTGGAAAATCTAGATGCCGCGTAACAAATAACATTTGCAATTTATTAAAATAATTACAAAGATATGAAGCTTTGATTTTTTTCATACAAAATTTTAAAAGCTTTATATCTTCGTAATTATATAATAAATTGCAAATGTTATTTGATACGCGGCAACTAGATTTTCTAAACAAAATACATCATTCATATTCACAACAGGCTTCGTCATAGGTATATACATCACTCACATCCACAACAGGCTTCGTCAAAGAAAGTACATCACTCAGATCCACAACTCGTTTCGTCAATAAATACATCCTGAATATCTGCAACAAGCTTCGTCAGGGGGGACCTACAACCTATAAACCTCCTCCAAAGCCTCTCCCTGGGGGACGGTTCCAAGAACGCTGGCAGCATTCCCCCTCTGTATCGCCAAGCTTATGCGCTGACGAAGGTAACTGCCAGCCCTCTTATCACCAGTGGTCTCTATAAGGCGTGGCGCGTGGTTAGTAGAAGTGTAGAAGTAAACAAAACACAGGTCCCCATTCAGGGATGATACGCAAATATTAATAGATCAGTGTAAATTATTATTTAAAAAATTTTTGATTACGATATTGGTCCCATAGAGAAAGTTGTTCAGTTTGATGGTCTGATCATCCCCTTAAAATAGTTTCAGCTGATTTTGTTAGACCTTATATAAAATATTACTTTTATTAATTCCGTCTACGCGTATTGTGCGTCAAACTTTTGTATGGACTGAAACCACCTTAATGGTTTGGCAGTGAAAAATGTTCTGCGCTGCGCTTCGCCAGGTGTGCACCGGCTCTTAGTGTCGATAATTATGCCAATGTCTTGTTTAAAAAGCAAAAGTGCTTGGCGTTGTTCGGTTATAAATATTTGGTGTATTCAAAGGCAACTAGTATTTAGAGCCACCATACAATTGGAGCTTCTTTGTATCCATGGATTTAGAATGATAAAGGACGAGCGTTAACCCGCGACTTCGTCCGCACAAATTATATACCAGATTTTAAGTCAGATCATAAGCTATCAAACAAAAAAGTTTCATCAAAATCGGTTCAGTAGTTTTTGCGTGATACTCGTTCAAACAAACAAACAAACAAACACCCAAACAAACACACAAACAAACAGACAGACAAAAAATCCAAAAATTGGTGAAATGGAATCAGGGACACCTAAAAACCATATCGTAACTTTTTTTTTGTTAATGTCTTCAATGTACAGACAAACTTCCTGTTACAGTTTTATAATAATATAGATACCTAGGTACCTACCAATCCTCCTTACAAGTATGGAAACACGAAAATTGGCCATGTCGGTCGGTAATGTTCAACCTTATTTCGTACATCGATATTTCAAACTGTAGGCACTTCAGGTGTGTTCCTTTGTGCCTGAACAAAAATTAAATAAAAACTACTTTATATTTTATATTTTATCTAAACTATTATAAAACTGTAACAAGAAGTTTGTCTGTACATTGAAGATATTAACAAAAAAATAGTTACGACATGGTTTTTAGGTATCCCTGATTCCATATCACCAATTTTTGGATTTTATGTCTGTCTGTTTGTTTGTTTGCTTGTGTGTTTGTTTGTTTGAACGAGCATCACGCAAAAACTACTGAACCAATTTTAATGAAACTTTTTTTGTTTGTTAGCTTATGATCTGACTTAAAATCTGGTATATAATTTGTGCGGACAAAGTCGCGAGTTAACGCTCGTTTTATATAAAATCGACGATGAAAACGTAGGACAGAAGGTTAAACATTACCGACCGCCAAGCAGTATTTTCATGTTACACCGCTTGTAAGGCAGTCCAGGCATAGACAATACCTATTTCCAGATTCCTGGTTGTAGCTAAAAATATGTACAAACGCACTGCAGATCAAATTCCTCCTCTCACTAAAAAGGGTAAGGGGACGTAACATACTCCACCAAGCCACAGATTATTTAACAGTGTAAGGCTACTCAAAAGATTCAGTCATAAGATTGAATAAGATTTTGCTTTTTTGGTCAAGCTCGTTTTCGAACACAATGGTTCTCATGCTATTTCTATTGGGTCTCTTTTCTGTGAGCGTGCTAGTGACCTACTGACCTCTATCTCCCTTGGCTACCACTAGTAGGTACTATAAGAATATATAACAAAGATTGATAATCACACTGCTTAGACTTAGCTTCTGCTTATCCTTTGGGCGACGTCCTACCAAGCTCCTCTGGTGGAATAATGGTTGTCATTAGAAAATAGCTCAAGTAGTCTACGTTAAGGATTATAATAGTCAGTGCTGAGAGACCGAACCGGTTGGTTCATCGCATCATCATCTCAGCCGATAGACGTCCTCTGCTGGACATAGGCCTCCCTCAACGATCGCCACAATGACCGGTCCTGCGCTGCCCTCATCCAACGGGTTCCCACCGCCTTCAACAGGTCGTCGGTCCACCTTGGGAACCTACGCTGCGCTTTCTGGTACGCGGAACTCTTCGGCCATTCGTTCTGCGAGCAATTTGCCCCGCCCATTGCCACTTAAGTTTGACAATTCTTTGGGAAATGTCAGCTACTCTGGTTTTTCTGAGGATCTCTTCATTTCTGATTCAATCTTGCAGGCAAACCCCGAGCATAGCCCTCTCCACTGCTCTTTGCGCTTTTTAGCCTTTTTCTGAGGCCTTAAGTGAACAACCAACAACTCTGTTCCATATGTAATTACGGGGAGTTTAAAGGCCTGGAATCCACTTAACCGGAGCAGAACGGACCTGTTTAAAATCAATCAATCGCACTGCTCAATTTTATTCGCTTGCTAGAATCGAGTTATTGGTTGTATCATCACTATATCATCATCATCAACCTATATACGTTACGCTGCAGGGCACATACCCTCAGGTAGGATGTATGAGCGTGCCCAATGCGGATTGGTAGACTTCACATACGCATCGTAATTTCAAGCATTGCATTGCATCGAAGTTTTCCTTCACCGTTTTAGAGCAGTTGGTATTACGTACATAAGTTAGAAAACCTCATTGGGTACATGGCATGTTGTCCGAGCGGATTCGAACCCTCGCCTTAAGATTGACAACGCGCACTGACGTTCTCACTGACTGACCCTGTCCCTGACTTAAACAAAAAGTTTGTTTTTGCCCAACTGCGCCAGAAGGAGGGTAATGTTTTTATTTATTCTCACCACTGACATCAAACTGGGTTGCGAAGCCATATCCTGAAAATGGTTAAATCATATGGTACATATGGGTTACATAGTAAGATTTTAGGGCATTGGCAGTCCTAATTATGAACACTAGCTTTTTCCCCGACACTTATCATGCGTATAGTTGTTATGCCTGTGTCTTTCCTCAGGGTTCAAGCTATTTCAATGCAAAACTCCATCAAAATCGGTTAAGCAATATAGCTGTGTATACGTAATAGACAAACACACTTTCGCATTTATAAAACCTATGAGATTTTTTACACATACATAAAAGGTATTTTACTATGATCCTCTCATCGCAATAACATCCTTTCATCACTTTTATGCATGGATCTAAAAGAAGTGTTGTACAATCAGCAAAGAAAATATGTCTATTTTACACTTTTACAACGTGGAACAAAAGTGCATCTTTTTGTTGCTGACTGTACACTTAGCAATAGCATAAAATGAAATAAAATCACATAAATAACTTACATTTAGGTTGGTTTCCCATTGTTTATTGGTCACTGGATCTATGTAGGTTCGCTGAAAATGAATCAAATGTATAAAGATGTTAATAAATAACGCAAAAACTAAAACCTTTTAGTCATCTAAAGCAGCGATTAGATTACCCTACATTTAGGGCCGATTTCGGCATACATTGCTTGCTTTGTTCTCTCTATTTCAAACTGTAGCCATTTAAGCAAGCAATGTATGCCGAAAAGTTCTTGAGAGAAAATTTACCTTTCGCAACTCGAAAATATTGTTAAAGTTTTTATTTTAAATGGTACCCCACTAGCCCAGTCATTTTACGGTTTGAGCCGGGACTAATTTATAATTGATATTTTTTTTCGGTTTATTATTTAAGAGCCAATTTGAGCAAAACACCAAAATAAAAAAATTACGGCAGCAACAGCACCAAATTTAAAATTTAAAATTTATTTAGTTCTAAAAAACCTGATGGTAATTTTTTTTGCACATTTTTAAGGCTTTATATCATACAAACTTTAAACATGTTGATAATATAAAAATATTCTACTTAGAAGGCTTTGAAAAATACATTTGTATTTTCTAATGAATATCTCATTTTTTTAAATTTCAATGCCTATTTTATTTTTCATAAATAATGTATATTGTTAAATCTAATTAAAATGAGTGCATTGGTAATAATATTATTAAGTTTAACCCCTTCTGGGAGATACAATTTTGATTTTTATGCTGTGTAGCAAATTTTTTTCAGATAGTATTTTTGTTACTAAATGGTGCCGGTCACAGTTTAAAAGTCACATTGATAATTACTCCACACCCCGCCTAACAAAACTTCGTAGAATGACTGGGCTATGATTGTAACACCGTGTATTATAAATCGGCTTGTCAATAAGCGAAGTCAATGTAAAAAATAACATACGTTTAGCGCTTTTCTCATCTCATTAGTGGATCTAATGTTCGCTGGCTGAAACAACATTTTATGATTATAATATTAGCCTGAGAAAGTTAATAAAATCAGTCCAAATACGTAATTCAAGTAGTTTTTAAAATTAGTACAGTGAATCTCTGAGTTGTCCTCATGAACATATTATTAAAACTCCTTTTGGGGGGTGAACCGTGGGAGAGGGAGGGGTTTTAATGTCCCTTTTTTTAAGGTTTTTGCTAATATGTTAAAAGTCTATAGGAATACCATTGACTTACAAAGTCATGGACGCCGGGTCCAATACAAAATTTTCGAAAAAAAATTGTACCAGACTAACCTACATAAACGAAAGTACGTGTAACTAAAAACACTGAAACTGATGACATTTTATTTCGCTTGCGTAGTTTTTACTAATTCTTACAGCACTGCAGCACGGCATGCAGCCGTGCGCGTAGTCCGTTAATCAAACGAATACTGGCAAGTAATTGTTTCTCTTTGAGCTTTGTTTCTCTTTTGATTCGGACACGTTCGTAAGTCAATGAGTAAGACTATCACAATTACTTCTACAAAAAATAGACTACAATTATCACTCAGTTGCAGAAACGTTCATAAGAGTTAATTCTCCATCAAATCTCTTGCTAGCTTTTACTACGTCAACAAGACAAAAAGTGACAGCATGAAAGAGATTTAATGGACGATCCACTTTAATGAGCGTTTCTGCAACTGTGCGTAAGACAGACAGACGAAGGAAAAACAAAGTGATCCATTAAGTTCTAGGTGGGCTGCTCGCAGACCATAATTCGCAAAAAGGCAGCATCTCTGTTACGCCGGGTCCGGAGTAGTGGCAATAGCAGCCTGAAGGCCATTGCTGATAGTAACCAGTGTCCATTTTGCTGCGACACATGTCCGAAATCACAAGTTCCGTTTTTGTAATTGTTTACTAACCATAGTTTTTCATAAGTCTTGTTGCTACTAACACATTGGATCTGTGTTGTCCGCAATAAAAAGCTTTTATTTATTTTTTATTAATAAGTGTTTCCCTTTCCTTTCGAGCTGCGGTATGTAGGTACCCTGTAGAGTACCGTACCTTACTTACATAAGATCGGAAAGAAGATGCCTAATATAGAAAGAATTTGATATTATAATAATTATGTTACCACTTCATTTATTACAAGCCCGGATGATCTCCGCAAGTTAATCTGGAAGATAAAAAAGTTAAATAATTATTTAACACTCACAGCGTTCAATAGCAGCCCATACAATTTTAAACTCTACGAGCGTTAACCCGCGACTTCGTCCGCACAAATTATATACCAGATTTTAAGTCAGATCATAAGCTATCAAACAAAAAAAGTTTCATCAAAATCGGTTCAGTAGTTTTTGCGTAATACTCGTTCAAACAAACAAACAAACAGACAGACAAAAAATCCAAAAATTGGTGAAATGGAATCAGGGTCACCTAAAAACCATATCGTAACTTTTTTATTGTTAATATCTTCAATGTACAGACAAACTTCCTGTTACAGTTTTATAATAGTATAGATTTGTGTTACAAACTCACCCCTTTCGGCCATTTCTCTTGGAAATTAACTTGATTTTTCACCACAGAGTCCTAATAACAATGAAAAAGAATTAGTTGTGTGCAGAGAGTTATAAAATCAAGTCGACTATTTACCATTCCCAATAATGGGTCCCGGGCTGGCACTGACAAAAAGTATTGTATACAGGGTGAAATTGATATCATTAACATCCTTATTTACTATGGGAGCAAACCGATCGGAGCAAAAAAAAAATCAGCTGTTGCATACATTTGAGTCGCGAACTCGCGCGTCGAGATTGCAGTTAAGTACGGAACAGCAGATTTTTTATTTGCTCCGATCGGTTTGCTCCCATGGTAAAAGTTGTTCAGTTCAATGGGTAGACTTTTAGTTTAAAAGGATGCTAATGATAGCAATTTCACACTGTAGATCCTAAACGGTCATTCGAAATGAACAATGATAAGAGAAACCTATACCTACCTTAACTCAACATAGTTCGTCAACTTTTCTTTTTCACAATATGGCGTCTGGTTGTCGCCATATTGAATTTTTATTACTGTCATGTCTTTAGTGAAACTTGCAAGATTTAGACAAATCGATCGACTTAAGAATCAACAAAATCGGACCACGCGTTTGGTCTCTAGTGTGCCACAAATGAACAAACGACATACAAACCTAGGTTGATAAAAACATTACCCTTCCTTTGCGTCGCGCAGTCGAGTAAAAAGGGGTGAACCTTGAACCTACGAGGCCTCGTAATGAGAGATACAAACTTGTATAAATCATCATCGTTATGACATGACATATTATCTTAAGCTCGCACACCACACACATCCAAAAACCAAATATGTAGAGAATTTAATGCTTTTCTATTAACTTCAAAATTCATTTAGAGCAGAGGAAAAAAAAAACTGTCGAAAAAGCTAGTTTTTCGCCATTTTGCCTTGAATATCTTGACTAGATGCATACACGAGATTTTATGTGATTTTTGACATAATATACAGAGTGAAATTGATATCATTAGCATCCTTTTAAACTAAGAGTCTGCCCATCAAACTGAACAACTTTTACTATGGGAGCAAACCGATCGGAGCAAAAAAAAAAATCTGGTGTTCCATACTAAACTGCAATCTGCAATGCCTCCTACGCGACTCAAATGTATGCAATAGCAGATTTTTTTTTGATTCGATCTGTTTGCTCCCATAGTAAAAGTTGTTCAGTTTGATAGGTAGGACTCTTAGTTTAAAATGATGTTAATGATATCAATTTCACCCTGTATAAAATGTCTTAACGATTATTTATAAAAAAAATTTGTTTATTATCTCTCATTGCGAGGTTGAAACCCAATTTACCAAGGACTTGCGTAGGTCAGTCTCGGACACATTTTTCGTGAATTTTGTACTAGACCCGGCGTCCATTATTTTGTATGTTAATGATCCCAGGCATATTAAGTTGGACCCTGTATTACATTAAACAATAAAAAGAAAAGAGTAAGGGTTGACCCACACCTGATAGCACTGAATCGCATTTATGCCCTATGTGCTGCCGCGTGCTATAGCGTACTGCCGAGTGCTATAGCGTGCTATCGTGTACTTCCGTGTGCTATCGCATGCGATCGCGTATGCGTACTGCCAAATCCGGTAGTGATCCGGCTCGATCGGCGCCGAAAGCATACGATAGCATGATATCGCGCCCGCACTTTATCGGTATCGCCTCCGGTGATCAAGACGGCAGGTCTCGATCGCATTTTGGCCGTGCTATTGAGGGCATAACGAATGACATTCCTAAGCGTCAGAAAAGGATAGAGCGTGAAAAAATGCGATTCCATGCTGGCAGATGAGGCTCAACCATAAATGTACGTACAGGGTTGTAAGTAGGTATAGCATTCCGACTGGAGTTTGATATGGGATTATTGAAGATCTGATGATCCTGTCGATAAGGGTACGTGGTTGAATGACTCTGTGTGAAAACACTTTTTTTTACCATTTTTATATCCATGTCAAATCAATCAAATCAACATTTTTTATTCAAAATAATATCACTTAGATAGCTTTTTAACGTCATTTTTGATGGAGTCCTTGACTGAGCAACTTTCGCTATAGCACAAAGATCGAAATCGCGAAAAGAAAATCAGCTTTTCCATACAAAACTGCAAACCAACTCGAGCCAAAATGTATGGGACAGCTGTTTTTTTCACGATTTCGTTGTTGGTCCTATAGAGAAAGATGTTCAGTTTGGTGTTCTGGTCATTCCGTTAAAAAATTTTCAGCATATTAAGATCAGGACCTACTGCAGGCATCTACGGTAACGTTACTGCTCATTTGCAATAACCACAGTATAAAAAAGAGTATGGTTATGTATGGACAATATGGACACTCCCTGCCGCCCACCAATGTTTGTAACGAGATAGGCTATCATGCTAGCTATTCGTTCGGTTCACAAATATAACATTAGTCAGATATAGTTTCTAAGAACATAAATCGAATAATAGAAATTATCTTTAAAAAGAATAAAAATCCTTGAATAAATTAAATAAGTGGGAAAGCCGCATAATCTAAGTAGTATGTTTTACGAAATAATACTAATATTGCATTATCTTAAGGCGAAACGTAACAACCTTATTTCTATAGTTATAGAGATCATTATCGTTGAAAGAATAAATATCTTTAGAATTAACTGGACACGACCTTATTTTCATCGAGTTAAGGTTCAATTTTGTTTGTTAAAATTTCGCCCACTTTGCCCATATTGCCCATATCGACCACCTTTTGATGAGCATAAATAGGCGGGTTCGAGAGGGGGACGGGTCATTCAACGATTAACATTCTTTGAGCTCACTCGCTGCCGGTTGGTGTTTTGATTTTACTTAAATTTTCTACGTACCTACATTTGGGAGATTTTGTTGATAATTTGTAAAGTAATTCAAGGGGAAGCGGTAAACTTTCTTTATTGATTTTTGGGATAAATTCTGGGGTTTTCATATCTTTAATTATTTACTAAATTCATTTATTTGGGGTTAATGTTTAAATTGTGAGCTTGAAGGGTATTACGGAACACGATGAAGTATCGTGGGTTATAGGCTCCTTTTACACCTTGCGGTGTTAAAGGTGAAAGCGCTTATAGCTTCCATTGTATAGCCTGGTCTTGTGGTGTGCCAGGGATCGTTCTTTACCGACATAACGATCTATAGCCACATAGGTTTCGTAAGCTGGGTGTATTGTTACGGGGTATCCCACCGTCGAAGTGGAGGGAGTCCTTTAGGGGGCCTTAGTACCTTATGCTCGGCGTACGAAATCTAGTCCCCTTAACATATGACACTTTTACTGTAAGGCCCGTTCATATCACAACTTATGGCTTCGGCCGTGATATGAGCATTACACATGGAATAGGGTTAGGTACACTTAGACGGCTCCACCCTCGAACCTTTTAACTTAGCTAGTCAGAAGGTTTCTTCCCTAGACAATCACGGGGAGACCTACATTACACACCTACACAATTAAATGTAAATGTGAGGCCTGCCTCTAGTATTGCGGAATACTCTTACACCGGAGTGTTTCAAACCTTAGGGAAACTTCTTTAGAATAGGAATATTTTAGACATGGGTTAGTTTATTAAATTCACGTTTATTGTAGGAATAGGCTAGGATAGGATAGGTATCATAGCTACTTAGATTAATATTGGGAATAATTGATGTTAGAATTCATAGGAAAATAATATTATCTTGATCTTAATTAATTAGGGAGGTAATTTTAAACTCTAACAATATCTTCTCTTTACAATATTGGTTTTATAGTAGATTGGTACTAAGTTGATAAATTAGTATGAACTTATCTTCAAAGTTGCTGACTATTTAATAGAGAATGTTAAGCATATTAAAGAAAGACACATCCACTGAATTTGCTCAGATTCATAGTTTATTTTCCTAGTATTATACCAACTGTCTCAATAACTCTGACAAAACTGACTAGAACTGACAAATAAAAATAATCATTATAGTCCTCTATTTTAATATTAAATACTTTCTCATACTTACTGATTTCATACTAAAGTTGTTGAATACTTGAAGGTATCACTGTAGAGGTTCTGGCCACATCTTCTCTGCAGTTAGGTCCCTAGTGACGTGGTAGTAGAATCTTTTTTTAAGGCCATACCCTATCCAATAGAAGTATTTGAGAAGGAACTTTATTTACAAGATTTACATAAGAAGTCCTAATTAAGAAATCTAAATATTAATAATATAACATAATAAACCTCTTGAAAAAGTCAACTTGAGGTCCTGATAGTTTTTGCTTGTCTTTGGGTGAGCAGAGAGCAGCCCGTAGCTAATCTCCATACAAAAATGATTGGAGACGTTACACTTCAAAAGATAAAGCTGAAAATATCATTAATTCTACTCATATTCCAAATGTCTACCAAATGATGACATTCACAACATAAATATTTAATATTCTTCTCTGATAATTCTAGTATCCGGCCACATGGTTGGGGTCTCCCCTAAAAAACAATCACAATGTTGTCTAAATCAATTTATGCTTACCATTTTCTTATGATATTTATCTAATTCAGACGTACACCCTGTATAATAGGTTAGGTTAGGTATTATTCAGGTTAGAATTATTCTGGGTTCATTGCAAATAAGACCTGGGTCACTAAGTCCTTCTAAAAGAATCTGAGTTTCTACTACATAATGTGGGTTCCTAGACGATCACTCCTTCTGGCCAATTTTTAGTTAAGTTTAGATAATTAGGTAGATTTAAGTTTAGATGTAAATTAAGTCGGTTGTTATGAAATAGTTCTTTGGATAACTTAAGGATTAGGTTAGGTTAGGTTAGGTATTACATATCATTAGGTTATTTGAATCGATTAAACAAGATAGTCTTAGTTATATAATAAATAATTTAGTAAGTAGTAGGTATATAGGATCTAGTATAGTTAGATAGGATTAGGGAGGTCAGTTACAATTTGGTGCCGATAGCCCAGGATTATTGAATTAGATTCAAATTGTTTCTTAGTTAGCATAGGATAATACAATTTAGTACTAGTACAATAAGGAGCCGAGTGACCAGTATCAGAGTTTTACCTTTGGTTGGTCTCGACCAGTATTCGTTACATTTCGTTGGCCGAGACCAAGATTTAATTACACTTAATATTCTGTAGATTGGGTTGAATAGGTTAATAGGTTAAATAGTTAAAAGAATTCTGGCTTGTTACTAGTTGGTTTGCATGTCCAAGTTTAGAAATATTTAAATTTCGTTGGCAAATTTATTTGTCAAATCCTTTTCACTATTTTATGAATAGGAAATATAATTAGTACTAGTACATAGATTTAGAATAGCTAAAGCAGATTTATGGTTTCTATTAGTCCTTTATGGCATGAGTCGTGAAGTTATTATTGTATGTTTGTTGTGTATGTATCAAGTATGTATGTTAAAGTGGCTTGGCCACAATTTGTTGCCTCGTGAAATGGAAAGAAGGACTTAGTTTTGTCTATTTGTAATGATCAGACTATTCTCTATATAACATGTTTCGGTAATTGTGGTTTTCAATCTTTGAAAAGAGTGGGAATAATTTATTTTGTAGCAAAGACGCGTCGCGCACATAGAAAAATGTCGCTCGTGTGTGGGGAATCATGCTAGACGTTTTAAAGTAAGCTAGTTGTAGGTAGGTAAAGGAAAACTCAAAGAATTCAAGAATAAAATGGTTTAATTTTTTCAATAAGATAAACATTGTACCCACCACCTGAAATAGCACTACTTAAAAATAATTAGGAGTTCACTCATAGTTTCACTTTATCGCACTTTCCTAGGCAGGTTTTCTGATAAGACACTAATAGGAAATCAGTCACTTAGTCAAATGTTGGGTAGAACATGGTGTGATGGAATCTAGGCTTCATGCTATGCTATGTTAATATGTTTGTTTGAGGATTTAGTTTGAAAAGAAACCGTCTCGTTTTTGTAAGCGCGTGATGATGTTCGGTATTTCGTTGTACTTGCAGACGTTTTCTCAGTTCCGGGTTTTCCTTGGACTATTTCCGTAGCAATAAAGCAATGGTTGTAACTTCAGTAGTAGTTTTTAGATCTTGCGGCCGCCATATCCAATGTTTACTCAATTGCTGTATTGGAGTTGGGAAACGGTGATTGGTTTTGAATCAAGTTGTAGCTTTTGTGTCTTGATAGTTTTAGATGGTTTATTTTTCCAGTGAAGCTTCCATGGAAATAGTTGAATTTTCCTTGTTGAATATAAACACTACGTTGTTGAATAATTTCAATTTTTAACGCCATTGTCAGGCCTATGACAGTTTTAGTTCTAATATTCCCATTGAGGCGCTGAAGTCGCATTTTCTTTTATGACATGAAACGTTATCATTGGTCAATGCAAGAACATCTTATAAACTTACATAGATAGTAGCGCCATAGTGGAAATTCTGGAACTAAGAGTAAATTTTACCGTCGCATCTGAAGCTTGCTACATATTAATGATCTGTGGTCGTAGGAAAGAATATCACAGATAACAAAAATTTATTGGATTGTAGGAGACATAAGGAAAAGTTTTTATTCTAACGTTCGGATACAGTAATCGTGGTTTTTACGTTTTAGTAGCATTATTTACTTATGGATTTAAGAAATAATAATATGAATATTATGTTTCAATGATAGAGTTTTAAAAGTATAAGAAAAGGGGGGGTGTATGTTTGTTAAGTTAGTTAATATTTTATAATACCTAGAATAGTAAGTATAGGGGTAGAAATATAATTATGATATCAGTATGCTACTATCAAGTGACAAGGTATCTGGTGAAGAGTTGTAAGAATTGGAGGTGAGAGTAGTATAATCCTACTAATATTATAAACGCTAAAGTTTGAAGGTATGGATGTTTGTTACTCTTTCACGTAAAAACTACTGAACGGATTTCGATGAAGTTTGGCGTACGGATGGGTCATGGCCTGGATAACACATAGGGTACATATTATTCGGGTAATGCAGACGAAGTCGCGGGCGACAGCTGATAGATTAATAAAGTTGTAAACGTGGGGGGGTGAGAGTGCATAGATTGCTGAAGTTGTAAATATGGGGGGGTGTATAGAATAAAATGAATAGAGTTTTGATGGGGTTGATTTAATAACTTGCTTATGTTCTAAATGGAATATTTATATAATTATAGGAAATATAAGAAATTGATAATTAAAGATACCGAGGTAGAAACTAGAAAATAATTCGTCATGCGGTCTTATGATCATGATATAAATCAATGAAGATGAAATAGCTTTTAAGTAAATAAGAGATTAAGTAAAAGGATGGAGGAACACGGAATTGTTACCAGCTGTATCCTGTTGTAGCTAGTCCACTGACTTTTACTCTAAAATCAGTCGGTTCTTTCAAGAGAGATTAATATAAAATCACAATAGTTGAAACAGAAAAATCAACTTTACAGTTAGATGTAAGAAATTCGTTTCATGCAAAGTTCATGTGTTATTAATCTAAATAATGCATATTTCCAAATAGTCTGGTAAGGGGTCACAGGGTTCTCTTTGAATGGGAAATCAAATGTTTGCAATGTAGGTATTACCATCATCATCATCTTAAGAGCTACACTCTTGTCGGTGGAGTGTTCGCCAATCCTAATGGCTAATATGTATTTTCACAAGGTCTGAAAACATCAGTAGGTAGCTTTAGCTGTTAGCCTTAGATGTTATTTTAGGACATAAGGTTAGGGGTTATTGTGTGAAAAAAAACACAAAAATATAATTGGTGCAGTTGCTTATTTATTACAAAACACTAACTTATTTTTTAAGAATAATGAATTGAAATGATCTTAATTGGAAGTACCTAAATGAGTAAATGATAAGAAAAACTTACACATCACTGTGTCATTGTGTTTTATTAAGATGCATTTTTTATACTTCCTTGTAAAGTTTTCATAGTAATTTGAAAAAGAAGCATCTTATATATTCCATGGCTGAATGCAGAAATCAATTATTAGATTTAGCTTTCCTTTTATGGTTTCAAAAATAAAAATCAACACGATTCCGTAATCAAGGGGTATCTACCTAAGGCTTAGATAAATATTATAGTTAAGAGTCAACTTTAATAAGTAGAAAATAATTCAGAATCTACTTTTGACATGAGCATGAATTTGTAGAATCAACTCTAATAATGGTAAATAATATTTGAGATAGAAAATGTAGGAAAATGAAATTTTCAAACAAAATAACAAGTTTACTTATTTAATTTATGTAAGAGAAAGGAAATACATTTAATTTATATTTTAAATTGGTAGGGTAAACTCACAAACTAATTTTTATAGCAGTTGTTTTCGGCATTCTAGTTTTCCTATGGGATCTAAAATAGTCATGATAATACAAACTAATAGAAATACTCGTAGTCATTATGATCCGAATCATCAGATTTAAATAAATTTAAGTAATTGTAAATTTAAAACATAAGCAGTTGTAGTATTATCATTGAATTTATATAACAGATCTGTTTCTGCAATCCTTAACAAGATTAACTAAGAGTCCTGAAATGTAGATTGTAATATGAGAATTGTATTAATCTAAAGGGCAGTTCAAAATCGATGCCATCAATGTTTCGATCTCTCCGTCAATGATTTCTTCATTTTTATGGATATGATAATCATATCATAGTTATTTATAGGTACAGCTCCGGTTTATAATTTTGACTGGTACATTGGTTTCTTGAGTCTGAAACAATAGACATAATATTATTCTTCAAGAAATTTGGATTCAAATATGATAGTCAAAATAATGTTTGATTGACAGGAGTTAAGGATTACTTTCAGTTAAAAAGTCAACACAGAATTGAACCTTAAGTCGTAGAGAGGGACTAAAAAAATAAACTATCAGCAGCGTCGCACGGCAATTCAATATTAAGAAAATTAAGATTAACTATAATTTTCAATATTTTTTAAGACAAATAGCTTATTTTGTTATGTTTCATATATGGTTATTGAGTAGGTAAATGTGTATTTAAGTTGGTTCATGCTTCATTACAATAATGCTGGCAGTGGATGGGTGAATCATACAGTACGCTAGAATTAAAAGTATAGTACTACTTTATAGGATACTAACGTTCCAGGTACTGGGCTGAGTAGTAGCAGTCTCCGTTGTAGTTTTAGATTTTTCTCTGTTTTCACAGTTAGGTCTGACAACGCATGGTCTCCGCTCCGTATCTTTTCCTTCAGAAATTATGCTGGATTCATGGATACTTTCTTTTTATTCTGTAAATAATAATGTATACATAATGTAAGTAACTTGCGTTGAAATTAATTTAAGGCTAAAAAGATTTCTTAGTGGAAAAATCTTAGCCAAATGCGTGTCTGGAATTTTGTACTGGTACGTGAAGGATCAAATGGGAACTCTTAACAATAGAAAGTTTACAAGTTTACAAAATAATGACATAATTTATTGGTTTTATGTAAATCATCATCATCATCATTTATCAGCCTATTATCATCATCATCATCAGCCTATTATTATCATCATCATCATCAGCCTATTATCATCATCGACTGCAGAACATAGGATTCTCTTTAGGCCCGCCATAAGACTCTGTCCGTTTAGGTTGTCTATCTGGTGGACAGCAGGGCAGTCCACCCTACTGCTGTTAGTTCGCGGTCTCAGTTTCAGAACTTTGACACCACACCCGTTGTCAGGTCTTCGGCAAATCTGACCAACCTTTGCCATTTCAGCTTGCTAATTTTCCGAGTTAAGTCGACTACTTTAGATCTCTGACGTATCTTTTCGTATCAGATGTGATTTCTCAGTTAAACATCGAGCATAGCTCTCTCCATACATATAATATGTAATGAAAAACAGTTTAAACAGTTTGTCTCCCGGCGAGAGATTTACTTACCGATATAACGACAATCCGGGTCTTCTTTTATGTTAGGTACTCTGTCACACTTGTACGCGTTATATTTCAGCATAGTTTAGTCGGGGAGTTTATGCACTGTTTTAGTTTTGTTTTTAGAGAAATTTTTTACGAAATACGGCGGTCGGCGGTTTGAAAATGTTTCGCGGAGGAACATTGTGACATTGACAGCAAGTACTCTATGATTGACAGTCGATGGTCACATTGTTTATGGTTTTTACTTTTTTATCAATTTTTACGGCTCTGGATTTCTTCCTTTTGAGCCAATCTTAGAGTTCGAGATCTTTGAGATGTCTTTGAGTATCAGATTATTTCTATTTTCTTGAATATGGTCTTCTAATTGAATTTATCTGTTAAAAGTTGTTGTACAGCTGACGGTGCGTGTGGCAATGCAACAATAGAAAAAAAGGATAGCGCTATATGAGATCTCCCAGAACTATTAGAGAAATGGTTTCATCCTCTTTCTTATACTGTGTTTCGGTTTTGGCCTCGGACAAGGAGATTTTAAAATAACTTCTTATCATCATCATCAGCTTGTAAGCGTTCTGCTGTGGATTGATGGACTTCGCATGTCATCTTATTCTTTTTCAGTTTATGATGGTTTCCTTACGATTATGTTTTCCTTCACTGTTTGAAAGCGATCGATATAACGTACATGGGTTAGAGGGTCACATTGGTGCATGGCATGTTGTCTGTATATATTCGAATCCGGGATCCCCGTAAATAGGTATCCATGTCTCTCCGCAGCGCGCCACCGACGCTCTTTCTTAATTGATCTACATAAATTGAAAAAAAAGGGAAATATGTTGTTTACGGTTTAGAATAAAGATAGACGTTTCTATATGATTCAGATTGATTCTCGCGTAAAATTCCCTTGGAATAAAGTTGTGTCATGGTTGGATTCCTTCTTAATGAATAACTTTATGTGTCCCAATGACTTTCTTTTGGTATATTATAATATCAATTGATGTGTTCCTTAGTTGTATAAAAAAAAAAATAATAATAACTAAAGTCAACGGTTTTAGTGACTAGTTTCATTGCCTTTCCGAATTGACGAAAAAAAAAAAAAAGGGTTAGTTTTGGGGAGAAGTTTTGACGTTTTGGCTTTGTTTAATTTGCAAATTGTTGAAATTATTTATCTAAAGAGAACAGTTTAGTTTAGTATTAAATTCATAGAAATTTCATGGCTGTGAACTGTTGCATTGTTAAAGTCGAATGAATCTGAGCTTGGGGAAGGATGAATATTATCTGTTTTATATTTGTACATTGTGGAGAAATGAAAGAGAAGTATAAAGTGAGTATGGAATGTTTTCAATCATGTTTATCATATGTAGCTGGGCGTTAACGGTGTACCAGACTTTGTAGCCATGAGATAAGTTTATTTGCGCTTTGTTCTAAAGACTCCATACACACAACGAGATTCCTTAATGAATTGGTGTTAGGTTAGATGAAAAAAAAAAGAATTCAGTTTGAACTGGTAGTTAAGGAATTCTCATACTCCACTGGCAGCAATGATATCTTCTGGGCGACCACTACACACTCTCCAAACAATTAATGATTGCAGTAGATGTTGGAAAGTTTCAGATAGGGTATGTACTATTCAAACGATGATTATTGGTTTAACCCTGATGAGGATCTGGATTATGGTAGAATGTATTATGGAGTTCTATTAGATTGAAAAATTGAATCAGATAGATTGACATAGTACATAATTCCTCTAATTGGCTAGTCTCACAACCTAGTTTCTGCACATGAACCAGATGTTTTAGTGAAGGCTACTAATTGATCTTGAATTTTATGTTATTAATTAGAGACTTTTCTCACTATTGGGATTGTTTCTTCTTTGGTTTTAAAGACACACCACACACAAAAAAAAAAAAAAAAAAATACTTTGGGACAAAGCATTAATAAACTCTTTTCTTTTATATTTGTGAAAGATTTGAAAATATCTTCCGGCATCAGACCAGCAGTTATTTTCATGGGGGTGACTGTAACGAGATAGGCTATCATGCTAGCTATTCGTTCGGTTCACAAATATAACATTAGTCAGATATAGTTTCTAAGAACATAAATCGAATAATAGAAATTATCTTTAAAAAGAATAAAAATCCTTGAATAAATTAAATAAGTGGGAAAGCCGCATAATCTAAGTAGTATGTTTTACGAAATAATACTAATATTGCATTATCTTAAGGCGAAACGTAACAACCTTATTTCTATAGTTATAGAGATCATTATCGTTGAAAGAATAAATATCTTTAGAATTAACTGGACACGACCTTATTTTCATCGAGTTAAGGTTCAATTTTGTTTGTTAAAATTTCGCCCACTTTGCCCATATTGCCCATATCGACCACCTTTTGATGAGCATAAATAGGCGGGTTCGAGAGGGGGACGGGTCATTCAACGATTAACATTCTTTGAGCTCACTCGCTGCCGGTTGGTGTTTTGATTTTACTTAAATTTTCTACGTACCTACATTTGGGAGATTTTGTTGATAATTTGTAAAGTAATTCAAGGGGAAGCGGTAAACTTTCTTTATTGATTTTTGGGATAAATTCTGGGGTTTTCATATCTTTAATTATTTACTAAATTCATTTATTTGGGGTTAATGTTTAAATTGTGAGCTTGAAGGGTATTACGGAACACGATGAAGTATCGTGGGTTATAGGCTCCTTTTACACCTTGCGGTGTTAAAGGTGAAAGCGCTTATAGCTTCCATTGTATAGCCTGGTCTTGTGGTGTGCCAGGGATCGTTCTTTACCGACATAACGATCTATAGCCACATAGGTTTCGTAAGCTGGGTGTATTGTTACGGGGTATCCCACCGTCGAAGTGGAGGGAGTCCTTTAGGGGGCCTTAGTACCTTATGCTCGGCGTACGAAATCTAGTCCCCTTAACATATGACACTTTTACTGTAAGGCCCGTTCATATCACAACTTATGGCTTCGGCCGTGATATGAGCATTACACATGGAATAGGGTTAGGTACACTTAGACGGCTCCACCCTCGAACCTTTTAACTTAGCTAGTCAGAAGGTTTCTTCCCTAGACAATCACGGGGAGACCTACATTACACACCTACACAATTAAATGTAAATGTGAGGCCTGCCTCTAGTATTGCGGAATACTCTTACACCGGAGTGTTTCAAACCTTAGGGAAACTTCTTTAGAATAGGAATATTTTAGACATGGGTTAGTTTATTAAATTCACGTTTATTGTAGGAATAGGCTAGGATAGGATAGGTATCATAGCTACTTAGATTAATATTGGGAATAATTGATGTTAGAATTCATAGGAAAATAATATTATCTTGATCTTAATTAATTAGGGAGGTAATTTTAAACTCTAACAATATCTTCTCTTTACAATATTGGTTTTATAGTAGATTGGTACTAAGTTGATAAATTAGTATGAACTTATCTTCAAAGTTGCTGACTATTTAATAGAGAATGTTAAGCATATTAAAGAAAGACACATCCACTGAATTTGCTCAGATTCATAGTTTATTTTCCTAGTATTATACCAACTGTCTCAATAACTCTGACAAAACTGACTAGAACTGACAAATAAAAATAATCATTATAGTCCTCTATTTTAATATTAAATACTTTCTCATACTTACTGATTTCATACTAAAGTTGTTGAATACTTGAAGGTATCACTGTAGAGGTTCTGGCCACATCTTCTCTGCAGTTAGGTCCCTAGTGACGTGGTAGTAGAATCTTTTTTTAAGGCCATACCCTATCCAATAGAAGTATTTGAGAAGGAACTTTATTTACAAGATTTACATAAGAAGTCCTAATTAAGAAATCTAAATATTAATAATATAACATAATAAACCTCTTGAAAAAGTCAACTTGAGGTCCTGATAGTTTTTGCTTGTCTTTGGGTGAGCAGAGAGCAGCCCGTAGCTAATCTCCATACAAAAATGATTGGAGACGTTACACTTCAAAAGATAAAGCTGAAAATATCATTAATTCTACTCATATTCCAAATGTCTACCAAATGATGACATTCACAACATAAATATTTAATATTCTTCTCTGATAATTCTAGTATCCGGCCACATGGTTGGGGTCTCCCCTAAAAAACAATCACAATGTTGTCTAAATCAATTTATGCTTACCATTTTCTTATGATATTTATCTAATTCAGACGTACACCCTGTATAATAGGTTAGGTTAGGTATTATTCAGGTTAGAATTATTCTGGGTTCATTGCAAATAAGACCTGGGTCACTAAGTCCTTCTAAAAGAATCTGAGTTTCTACTACATAATGTGGGTTCCTAGACGATCACTCCTTCTGGCCAATTTTTAGTTAAGTTTAGATAATTAGGTAGATTTAAGTTTAGATGTAAATTAAGTCGGTTGTTATGAAATAGTTCTTTGGATAACTTAAGGATTAGGTTAGGTTAGGTTAGGTATTACATATCATTAGGTTATTTGAATCGATTAAACAAGATAGTCTTAGTTATATAATAAATAATTTAGTAAGTAGTAGGTATATAGGATCTAGTATAGTTAGATAGGATTAGGGAGGTCAGTTACATGTTTATTAAAACCCCTTCTTGGCAGGAAGCGTAGCAGAAAATGTTGGCATCGCACATGATCTTCCTGTCGATTTTCCTATTAGTATGATGAAGTGACAGCTAAGTGTCCAAGGTGTTACCATCGTTACATAAATACCACAGATCACAAAAACTAAAGGAAGACGTGAAAAGGGAGCGGGGCCAGTGTCGCAGCAATATGCGCAAAAACGAAACACATTGTTGGCGACAGAAAGGATTCAATATATTATGAGGCTGAAAGCCAGTCGAGATATTATGTGTAAATAGTTTACAATGCTTGCGTAGTACTAAAGATTATTCGAGCGTTTGAGTTTTGATACCACAATGTATAATGAGCACATTCAAGCTAACAAAATACTTTCCTTCGCGTGGTACTGGTGGTGATGCGACACTAGGTTTCGTACTCTGCGCGTTGGTTGGCATTTCTCTAGATCTCTATGATAAATACACAAGAGCAGATACGCGGAGATGGAAAAATATAAGTTATAATATAACTTACTGGTCCTTTCGTTGGGACGAAGCTTGAGTCCTGGCGATCTATGCTCTGTAATTATTTTAACATGTATTTAAATAAAATTGACTTCAATACATTTTTTACAACAGACAGACACAGGTGAATAGAAAAAAATTACCCTAGGATAGGATGAGATGCAGGTTCGGTCCTTGTGGGAGAGTACCAAAAACGTTGGCCGCATTTCCTCGCTGAATGGCTATGCTGATCCGCCGAGCGAGGAAAGCGCCAGCCCTTGGGTCCCCCGTCCGGGCGTCTATCAGGCGCTTTGATAGGTCTTTAGGAACCGCCAGCGCATTATATCTCCACTGTCCAAGAGTTTCGACACATAGCCCATAAAATGGTATAAATTTCCAAAAATTCAGTAATAGATCAGAATTTTTATTACATTTTGAAACCGAATTATTTAGAGGGGTTTATATAGCCTCGTCAAAAATTGGGGGCCCTAAGTGCGAGATTTTGTTTTTTGATAATTTGTGGTGTCAAAACTTTGTAAAACGTCATTGACTACCATTTCGTTTCTGTTGGTTGCCGCGTCAGAGATATATTATAAATCACATTTGTCAAAATTTAAGTCCCGTTATTTGTAATTTAATTTAAATAAAACCAAATTTTGTGAGTGAAGTAGGTACGTACCTAAAGGTATTTATTTTGGAAAAAAACGGTCAAAACTGCTCCGATTTAGATAATCACCGAAGTTTTTAAAAAATATAATCGATTTCGAGTATTGTTGACGGGTTCCAAAATAATGTATTTTTTTTGGCTGGCGCTCAATAAAATTAGCCCACATCAACCCACTGCTAATCAACGCAGACAAAATCGCGGGCAACAGAAAAGTAGGTAGGTATTATACAACGTGTTAATGAATAAGCGCAAAACCTCATACACCCCAACTGATTTAATCATAATAATTAGATTGAATCAATAATTTCATTATTTTGATACTTAAAATTGGAAGTTATTCGCATTTTAAGTTTAGAGGAAAAATTTTTTTCTTATCATTTCAGCAATGAATGAAAGCGCTGACGTACTCATGGATACATTTTAAGAAACTTGTTTTGGTAGTAAGTAGGGTGAGTGTGCCCGTGCGGTGGGTTGACATCGGATTCGGAATTTAAAATTTTACAAACAAATTATTTATTATTTTGAAAAAAATTACCTAGGTATGTTGAAACTATGATAATTCGATTTTCCTCTCGCTTCTAAACAAACTACTTTCTAGTTTTGCGTTAATTCATTAAAACGTATAAAAAAAATGTTATTATTATTCTAACACTTTATTGTACACACGGACATAATAATACACAAAGTTGAGAAAACATGTACAAAGGGCGAGCTTATCTCTGAAGAGATTTCTTCCAGCAGACCCGTAGAAGAGACAGTTAACAATGTTTGTAGGTTATGAGTTCCTAATCGGTAAATCCGATTATAATGAAACTTTGGTGGTTGTTTTCTCATGCCCGCGAAAGTTTATGACCGAAAAAAATACACATTGCAATGCATGCCGGGCACAGCTAATGGTTTAATAGGATGATCAGACCATGAAACTGAACAACTTTCTTTATGGCACCAACAACGAAATTGCGAAAAAGAATCTGTCCCCAATGACATTCTATATGTGACTCACTACGTCATACAATAACAAAACCAAAAAAAAATGGCACATGTCCCTAATGTCACCTTTGTATCAGTTATGCTTAGCTGTCTTACATTGCCGCTGACATTTCAGTCCTTTCAAATCTTTCAAATTCAAGTTATACAAAACCAAAATAAGCTGGCCGCGAGTAGGTCGCGTAACGTATAACGTCGCGCGGCCAGCTTATGTTGGTTTTGTATAGCTTGATGTGTCGCCGTGCGTACACCACTTAAGCATAACTTAGCGGTCCCGTTAATAGCGCACTGATTCGAAGTCCTTCTATATAAGGTCTAACAAAACTAGCTGAAACTATTTTAAGGGTATGCTCAGACCATCAAATTGAACAACTTTCTCTATGGGACCAATATCGAAATCACGAAAAAAAAATCAGCTATCTCATACATTCGAGTCTATTTATGTTTGCAGTTTTGTATGGGACAGCAGATTTTTTTTTCGCGATTTCGATATTGGTCCCATAGAGAAAGTTGTTCAATTTGATGGTCTGATCATGCCCTTAAAATAGTTTCAGCTAATTTTGTTAGACCTTATAGAATGTCTTTGTCTGTCCCATATATTTGGGTCGAGTAGGATTGCAGCTTTGTTTGAAACAGCTGATTTCTTCCCCCATAGAGAAAGTTATTTAGCTTGATGGTCTGATCATCAGTATATTAAGAAGGAAAGGAAATATCTTAGTATTAATATCGGAAGATTTCAATACTTACAGATGACCTTGTGCGTGTCTTATTTTCATTGTAGAGCTTATACTCATTTCTGTTTATCTGAAACAACATACAAACATTATTAATCACCATCAGCCTGTACACGTTACACTGGAGGCCATAGGCACAGTATAAGACAGTAATCCATCTTCATACAATGGTACCAAACGCGGCGCGGCGTACGTCTCGTAGTACGCAACTACGCACACACTGACAATATCTCCGCGTGGCCCCGTCTGGCGGTGCCTTGGCTGCCTGATAGCCCAGTCATTTTACGGACTTTTGTTAGGCGGGTTAGGGAGTAATTATTAATTGGACTTTTAAACTGTAACCGGAACCATTAAGTGACAAAAGGACTATCATTAAGCAAATTTAAAAAAAAAATCGCTACGCAACATAGAAATCAAAATTGTGTGTCCCAGAAGGATTTTAAATTATCAATATTAATACCAATGCACTCATTTGACTTAGATTTAACAATATAAATTATTTTTGAGCAATAAAATAGGCAATGAAATTTGAAAAGTGAGGTATTTATTAGAAACTACGAATGTATTTTTCAAAACCTTCTAAGTAGACAAAAATATTCACACCATATTTGTAGTATCATCATCATCTCAGCCGATGGACGTCCACTGCTGAACATAGGCCTCCCCAAGGATCGCCATAACGACCGGTCCTGCGCAATGTATAATGTATGTATAATGGTAAAGCCTGTATGTGCTATATGTGCTATAAAACTTTACCATCAGGTTTTTTAGAACGAGATAATAGCTCAATTTTAAAATTGGAACTGTTGCTGAAGTGATTTTTTTTTTTAATTTTGGTACATTTCTGGGCTCAAATTGGCTCTTCAATACTATACTGAAAAAAAAATCAATTAATAATTATTCCCGGCTCAAATCGTAAAATGACTGGGCTAGGAGATATCGCCGTACGTGTGTACTGGCGAGTCTGGCGTGCACACTTACAAGCCGCGTTTGGTACCATTGTATGAAGATGGATTACTGTCTTATACTGTGCCATAGGTCTTCTCTCACAAATGCGAAGGAGGTGAGAGGGATATGCAGTTCTATCACAATTAAGGGAAATGTAGGGCCATTCCACCACCATGTGAATCCAGTGGAGTGGTGGATTGATGTTATTAGTAAAGTTAATTCGCTGTCAAAGTATTTACAAACTGCTTCAGCAGACCTTGGAATTGGCATCTTTGTATGTCAAAAGTATTTATTTACAAACTGCTTCAGCAGACCTTGGAATTGGCATCTTTGTATGTCAAAAGTATTTACAAACTGCTTCAGCAGACCTTGGAATTGGCATCTTTGTATGTCAAAAGTATTTATTTACAAACTGCTTCAGCAGACCTTGGAATTGGCATCTTTGTATGTCAAAAGTATTTACAAACTGCTTCAGCAGACCTTGGAATTGGCATCTTTGTATGTCAAAAGTATTTATTTACAAACTGCTTCAGCAGACCTTGGAATTGGCATCTTTGTATGTCAAAAGTATTTAGAAACTGCTTCAGCAGACCTTGGAATTGGCATCTTTGTATGTCAAAAGTATTTACAAACTGCTTCAGCAGACCTTGGAATTGGCATCTTTGTATGTCAAAAGTATTTAGAAACTGCTTCAGCAGACCTTGGAATTGGCATTTTTGTATGTCAAAAGTATTTAGAAACTGCTTCAGCAGACCTTGGAATTGGCATCTTTGTATGTCAAAAGACAGAAAAATAATGGTATTCTATTTGTTATAGGTTACTGACGGCGTTCAGTGTCAAGTAGCTCCAACTAACGGCTCTATCCAGGATCAACTGATTGTGTACTTTACTGACACGATGAATCAAAATGTTTGCACAATTTAAAATTGCCACAATTCCAAAGCTATACCTACGAGAAAAAATGGAAAGTCGCGTGTAAAATAAAAACAAAATTAATTAATTTTATGCCGAGCAATGGGTTTTTATAACCATAGAGTCATCATGTCATACAATAACAAAGCCTACATGTCTCTAATGTCACCTTTGTATGCATCAGTTATGCCCAGCTGTCATATATTGCCGCTGACATTCCAGTCCTTTCAAATCTTTCAAATGTATTCGGTTGCAAAGCAGTAATGTAAAACAACTGGGCATAACTTAGTGGTCCCGTTAATAGCGCACTGATGTGAAGTCGTCCTTGCATAGAATGTCATTGATACCGATTGACTTATTCCATTCAACAAGAAGTTTTACTTACGCTAGTAGACGGAACGCCAGCGGAACTAAACCGCGTATAATATAGTAGACTGAGAGATAAGTGTACTTTTTGTAACCATCAGCAGCGAGGCTGATTCAGTGTTAATGGGGTGTAGAGCATCTCCGTGATAGGGATGAACTAGGTCTGACAGCAACCAGCATTGCTCCAGTCGGTTTAGAAGTTACTGATGTTTAAAGGTCAGTAAAAAATTAACAATCAGCTGCAAGGCTGGCGTTACCAAAATACTGAGAAAGCAAACAAGAGGCTAGACAATGATAAATATAAGGTCTAACAAAATTAGGTGAAACTATTTTAAGGGGATGATCAGACCATCAAACTGAACAACTTTCTCTATGGAACCAATATTGAAATCGCGAAAAAAAAATCTGCTGTCCCATACATTTAGGTCGAGTAGGTTTGTATGGAACCGCTGATTTTTTTTTCGCGATTTCAATATTGGTCCCATAGAGAAAGTTGTTTAGATTGATGGTCTGATCATCTCTTTAAAATAGTTTCACCTAATTTTGTTAGACCTTATATAAGTCAATACAGGGTTACTTCGGAGATAGTGCGCAAATTTTACGTATTATATGAAGGTCATTCAAAATAAAAAGACACGTATTTTTTTATTTTATCATTTCTCTTACAAAAATATTAAAAGTCGAGCGTAAACAAGACGCGTGCGCACGCGGCGGAGGGTTGCGGCGGTTGCGCTCACTGACTCACCCTCGAGAGAGACCACTCGGCGGCCGGACTCGCCCCCGCGCTACCCTCGCACCTACCCACCCCTTTGACTCACGAGTAGTGTAGTGTGGCAACCCTACATTAATTTTCGGGTGGATAAATTGAAAAAAAAAAATTCCTGTAATGTGTTCTATTAACGATACTGATTGTATGGAAGAAAAATGCGCACTGGCTCCGAAGTAACCCTATATAATATAATACTAACAGGATGCTCTATGAACGGTTTCTTGGGAATATTGTTAAAGATTCCGAGGTCCAGATCATTCTCGAACTCCCTGTCTGTATTCTGCTGCAATGTACAAAAACATTACTGTTATTATTTCACTATTTCACTATACAGGGTGGAAAAAAAGGCCGTGGTTGGAGGGAAAGTACCCTTAATATTTATGATGGCAAATTTTACTGAAAGGAAACATTCCTTTATTTTCAAAAATAATTAAAACTGCATTTAAAGATTTTTGAAAAATCATTAGCTTGAGCCGGCAATCGAACCGGTGAAACGTGAAAAAAAACATCCTGTATTTTATGATACCAACCGAAAGAGTCATTTATAAGGATCAATTTATTTTAAACAACATAGTATCTTAAATTAAAGAAAGACCAAGAAAAAATGATTTTTTCGTTGTTAAACTTACTCACTATCTAAAGAAAATACTTTAAAGTATGAGTATAAGTTTTTCTTTAGATAGTAAGTTTAATACGGTTTTAATTTGTTAGGTGTCTTTTACACCTAACAAATTAAAACCGTATAACCTCACAATGCAATAAGTACAGATACAACGACCTCTTTCTTTAGGTGGATTATAAATTCGTTCTTTTAGTATGGGTTTAGTGTGGTAGAAGACAAATGAAATTATTTGGGAGTAAACGCTAAGAGTTAAATTGTTCCTTGTATAGTTACTCCTCTATAAATCAAATTTTGGTCGAATCCGGCCTAAGAAAAATTTTGGAATTTTGAACATACATCTGCCCAGTTGAGAATCAATCTCGATTAGAATTACTCGATGTGCTACAAAGCTCCTTGTCTGACCATAAATCTATCTATATAAGGTCTAACTAAATTAGCTGAAACTATTTTAAGGGGATGATCAGACCATCAAACTGAACAACTTTCTGTATGGGACTAATATTGAAATCGCAAAAAAAAATCAGCTGTCCCATACATTTGAGTCGAGTTATGTTTGCAGTTTTGTATGGGAAAGCTGATTTTTTTTTCGCGATATCGTTATTGGTCCCATAGAGAAAGTTGTTCAGTTTGATTGTCTGATCCTCCCCTTAAAATAGTTTCAGCTAATTTTGTTAGACCTTATATACATGACTGACTAACTGACTGACAGACAACGCACAGCTGAAACCGCTGAAGATAGAAACATGAAATTTGGAATAATATTATTCTACAGAGGATGTAGGAAAATCAACCCCTAAAGCGATTAATCCACGCGGACGAAGTCGCGGGTCAAAAGCTCGTAGAAACATTAACTCACGACCGTATCTGTATCAGGGTGGTCAGAAACATTACTTAAACTCAAATTAAAGATTGAAAAATTTGTCGCGGACTTGAACCCGCACTTTTCCAAACCGGGGAACTGCGTTATCCAATTTCGCCACCGAGCCCACTACCCAGAGAACGAAATTTTCAATCTGTTGCATCTTAAGGGGACGTGAGCGCCATCTACTGGTAGTTATTACAAACTAACCAACCGGCAAGTCCAGCATTACAACTGCGGATGCGGCAAAAGTGCGGGTTCAAGTCCCGCCCGAGACAAATTTTTCAATCTTTAATTTGATTCGAAATAGCACAACATGGCTGTAACATGATTAAAATATAAAATAATATAATATAAAATATAATATTTGAAATTGCTTAAACTACCAACTTTCTGCAAAATGTAGTTGTAGCAATGCTTTTATAGCAATTAAAGTTTCAGGATGGATCTATCTGCCAATAGTAATTAAAAAAGATTTGTTTTATGACTGACCCTGGACTGCATGAATCTCTTCTGCTCCCAATTATTCTGGTCGAATCTATTGTCATCATCCAAGTTCAACATGAACGTATCGTCCAAGTCAGCCTGCAGTTGGTCCTCTTTTACCAATGATGACGGGTTCTGGTGGAATCAAATACAGTTTTACTAGTATTGTTCGCTAAGATTTCGTATATTTTTTCTGACCAACAAGATGGCGCGACAAACGCACCGTTGCAACATACAGTCATTCTTAAACGCTGAAGGTTTTTTTATGGGAATGTTCGCTGTTAGGATGAACAGCGAACAGCTAAAAAACCGTAAGCACATTAAATGGAGATGGACCCTGTATATTGGGACGACATATGTTTGGCACTAGCGACATCTAGGGCATTACGGATCCATAAATTATTCGTACATAAAATATTGTATTAAAAAAAAAAAAAAAACATACGGGTCGAATTGAGAACCTCCTCCTTTTGTTGAAGTCGGTTAAAAATAAAGCAAAAAGTAAGAAATCTGCAAATATAAGAATACCTAACTAACTGGAATCCCCGAAGTAAGCACCTAGAAGTCAATAAGGAACATCCATGCCAAATTGTAAGTTGATAGTTTTTGTCTAAGATGTTTTTATGTCTAGATGCGTTGCCCGCGCTCCAAAATGGCAATAAAAAGCAAGGTAATTGCCTGGCTTTTACATAGTTACGCGCCGTCTAGTATAAGGGCTACGTCACTGTACCTCGCCATTTTAAAGTGCAGTGATGTTGGCGTATAACGCGTCTATTTGTAAACCGTCATTGGTTTTTGTAGTTTTTTTGATATTTCAGGTGGGTTTGCATACATTCAAGCTAAGATGCAGTTTTTGGGGGAAATTTCTGCCATAGCGTGCGCTGCGATCGACTCCAATATATTGCGTAGACGCTGAGAGGGTATTGATGTCGGCACCTTGGCGAGGGCCTTGCTGATCCTCGGCAGCAGGCGCGGCTCCGCTCGCAGCTTGTACCACAGGTCCAGCACGCCGAGCTCCTCCCCGGCGTGGAGGGACAACACTGACTGTGGCACGTGCAGCATTCGCGGCCCCGTCAACTGGGCGTATAACAAATACGGACTTTGACAAATTGGGTCACACATTACAAATATTTGTTTGGTGAATAGGAATGTTTGTACGACTCATGGATGAGTTGACTATAGTTAGTATTTATAAGTATTTCAAGTCTGCACTATATTCTTATACTTTAAATGGAACTACCTAGATAATGATAGGGTAGAGGACTAGCTGCAATATACAGCTCGCGAACGACACATATTGTGTGTTCAACTCATGCAATTGTAAGTCTAATAGTCTATCGCCATAAAGTTGAACTTACTAGAGCAAGCGACATATCGACGCGTTGGTTGGTGTGAAGCAGAGCATCCCGTAGCGGCAGTATACAGCTCGCGAACGGTTCGTCTTGCTTGTTCATCTCACAGATTAGTATCGTCATGTCCTCCTGCCAATTTGTTAAGTCAATAGTTTTGTAGGTCATAGCAATGCTCGTGCAATACAAACTCGTGGTGATCTAGTAGTGGAGCCTCGCTCTTTCTGGCAGGGGCAACGGTTCGATTCCCGCACACGTCGATTCGTACTACAGAGTTTTAAGGAAATTATGGACGGTTTGTTATACAACTGACTTTCGGTGAAGGAAAGTATTGTGATAAAATCTAAATGCTTTCCTAGATTAAGACCTTAGAAAAAGTATATGTCTAAAAAGAGCCTCAAGCTTCTACCGTATAAAACAAAAGGGGCCAACTTTCTTAGGTTGGTCTGCGTGAGGCGCCACACAAATTATGTCTGTGTGCGTGTATATGGATAGGGCTTAGAGGCCAATACTGGTAACAATTTTTTTTCTACGCGTTTGTAGCTTCGACTGTCAATCTTGACATATAACTTATCCAAGATTAAGACGTGTTTATTGAGAGTGACGGGCTCATTGTTTGTCATGCTATGTTTTGACAAAAAAAGAAATTATAGATTCTCGAGACACATTCTGAGAAAGATACGTTTTGCTGCAAGGGAACAATTTGTGAAAGTAACATTCTGCGCTGGATCAATTCTAAATATTGTTAATTTAGAATATTAGTGACTGTGCACTAACCACTGACCCATTAGTGACAATACTTGGGAACTGGTTGTCAGCATCTGACCGTCAATTTGTCTATGTATAAATTAAACTGATATTTAGCCGTAAGTTCTACAAAAAGGCAAAAAATATTCTAAAATAATATATACAGGGTGTTACAAGGTATAATAAATACATTTAAGGGGTGGTTAAGATCACCAAACTGAACAACTTTCACTATGGGACCAATATGGAAATCGCGAAAAAAAAATCGGATGTTCCATCATCATCATCATATCAGCCGATAGACGTCCACTGCTGGACGTAGGCCTCCCCCAAAGTGAGGAGATTTGCCATAATCGCCATGATGCGATGCGTTTACGATATTCCATACTAAATTACATATCTACTCGAGCTAAATGTATTCCATACATTTAAATACACAAAAAGATTTTTTTTTCGCGATTTCGATGTTAGTCCCATAGTGAAAGTTGTTCAGTTTGTTCGTCTAAATCACCCCTAAAAAGTTTTAAATTTTTATTTTTACTTCTGTACCACCCAGGTAGCACCTTGTATAATAAGACATACGAATTTCATATAATCCAAAAACTCGTCGGTGAGCTTGATCTCGTACTCGGTGGAGAAGTCGAAGTGGACAATACGGCCGGGCTTGATGCGCGTCATCGCCAGGTTCTGGTCGTAGAACTGCCACCACAGCATCAGATTCATGTCCCGAGAGTTTATCACGGCCTGCAGTCACATCAGCGTCATTGACAGCCCACAGAATTTTATTAATACTAGTACTACGTATAGAAGTTTCACTCATAGATTAATATGTATATGTTTCACCTCCGTACAACGCGAGGCAAAATACATTACCCACGTGACGAAGTGTATTCGTTTCGGGTCGTTTCGCAGCTGGCGAATGTGTATGATCAAAGAACAAATACAAATCGTATGATAGCTGAAATTATACACAGGATAGGAGGAATATCCGTGCTTCCCAATCCTAAGGAAATGAAAATTATCGTTTTCTACAGTGGCATCTAATTTAAACTATTATAAAACTGTAACAGGAAGTTTGTACATTGAAGATATTAACAAAAAAAAAGTTACGATATGGTTTTTAGGTGTCCCTGATTCCATATCACCAATTTTCGGATTTTTTGTCTGTCTGTTTGTTTGTTTGTGTTTGTTTGTGTGTTTGTTTGTTTGTTTGAACGAGCATCACATTTGATGAAACTTTTTTTGTTTGATAGCTTATTATCTGACTTAAAATCTGGTATATAATTTGTGCGGACTAAGTCGCGGGTTAACGCTCGTCTATTACTATTATAAAACTGTAACAGGAAGTTTGTCTGTACATTGAAGATATTAACAAAAAAAAAGTTACGATATGGTTTTTAGGTGTCCCTGATTTCACCCATTTTTCGATTTTTTGTCTGTCTGTTTGTTTGTGTGTTTGTTTGTTTGAACGAGTATCACGGAAAAACTACTGAACCGATTTTGATGAAACTTTTTTTGTTTGATAGCTTATGACAGATCATAAGCTATCAAACACAAATTATATACCAGATTTTAAGTCAGTACTTAAAATCTGGTATATAATTTGTGCGGACAAAGTCGCGAGTTAACGCTCGTTTCTTATAAAATTAAAATTTACCAGTTTTCTAGGCGAAACGGGATTTGGCAATGTCTTTTTACGAAACAATGTAGGCCATTTCAATGCGAGATAGCGCGAAATCTTTAGAAGAAGAAGATCTTTCTAAGAAGATCTTTACCGTAGGTCTAAGAGGCGCGAAATGTATGGCTTTTCCCTGTCAAAAGGGCGCCGCCTATACCTAGCTCTTTCTTGTCTTTAAATATTAGCCTCATCTCGGTCTTTTTCTTTTTCTATTAGGCGAAGTGGCTTGTTTATAATTATTCATCATCATCATCAGCAGAATATTATCGTACACTGCTAAACATAGACTAAATCCTGAGTTGTATATATATAAGTATTACTGCAGACAGCGTCCTTTCCTTGACCACCTCGGAGGAAATTCGGTAACAATGTACAATATAGCTATAGGTGGAACAGATTCTGATGGCAAATAGGGAAATCAAATTTTGGAGTAAGTAACACTCGGGTACTTAGATTAGGGCCCTTTACACACTGCGATTTTTTGCAGCGCAGAAGTGCTAAATCGCATCAGCATCAAGCATAGATTCAGTCGCGATGTAGCATCGACACAATCGCGATAGAGCATAGACGCAAACGCAATACAGTCACGATCCAAAACTTTCGTAATATTTGATCAGTTATTCGACGACAGCCTTTGCTACAATACACACGCGAGCTAAATGTATGGGACAAAAAGATTTATTTTTTTGCGATTTCGATGTTAGTCCCGTAGTGAAAGTTGTTCAGTTTGTTCGTCTAAATCACCCCTTAAAAGTTTTAAATTTTTATTTTTACTTCTGTAGCAGCCTGTATAATAAGACATACGAATTTCATATAATCCAAAAACTCGTCAGTGAGCATCAATATAAGCACGTGTATGCATCGCTAAAATCATAATTGGCGATACAGTCGCGCGATGGAAAAACGTGCGTTTTAATCGCTTCAAAAAAGCTCAGTCTGTACAGGGCCTACTTTAACTAGACTGATGAAATTTTTTTTTACTTTTTTTATGCCTTGAACTTCTGGTCGATCTATAATGACTCATAGCTACAATACCTCGTCGGAGAGCACCGCAGTTCCGATATGCAGCGTGAACACACACTTGGGTGTGTACTGGTCTCCGATCCTCGCCTTCGCTTGAGACTTGCGCAGCGCTATGGGACTCGGAGGCGCCTCCGCCATGGCTGACGCGTTCTTCTGAGGAGGCTTCTGCAAGTCGACGGGTTTGGGAGACACCTATTATCTATAGAGATGAGAACCAGTGGCAGTAGTTACGTTAGAGATCTCTCATGTTATGTGGAGAGGAGGTTGTTAGGATAGTGAAAGGTTTTGAGTTTCAGTGTGAAAATTTGCCCCTTAATGCTGCAAAGAAAGGAAACATAGTTAGGTTGTAAACAAAGTATTGTCCAGTAGTACATTATTGCTACTTCTCCTAACTAAACCAACTTCCTGACGATTACCATAACCGTAGTCACCAATAGTTAAAGTGTAGAAGATACAATAGAAGATACGTTTTCCCGGATACCGTTAAAGTTCTAAAAGGTCAGCAATGAGTTATTAAGAGGATTTTGTAGCAGCAAATCGCAATAGAAAATAAGTTTTCACTTCACTAAAACCTTACGCTCAAGACAAGGAATTTAGTCCCATTGTGCTCTAATATACCTGCAAAGCTTCATTTTTACTTGAATCTTTACGACTTAAAGGTGATTCAGATTCAGACCCATTTTGCCCCTTAATTTATATCCTACTGTGGTCCCATATTGATTGATAAAATCAACATTTGGGTAACCCCACTGTTACTGTTACTGTTAGCAGTGTACCTATTTTGTATCTTTAACATGTGTTTTGTGGTGAGAGCAATAAATATTTTTATTTATTTATTATTAATTTCAGCTGATGATTATTTATTTATTTAAAACTATTATAAAACTGTAACAGGAAGTTTGTCTGTACATTGAAGATATTAACAAAAAAAAAGTTACGATATGGTTTTTAGGTATCCCTGATTCCATATTACCAATTTTTGGATTTTTTGTCTGTCTGTTTGTTTGTGTGTTTGTTTGTTTGAACGAGCATCACGCAAAAACTACTGAACCGATTTTGGTGAAACTTTTTTTGTTTGATAGCTTATTATCTGACTTAAAATCTGGTATATAATTTGTGCGGACAAAGTCGCGGGTTAACGCTCGTATTCTATACATTTATAATAGTTCCATGACTGACTGACAGACGATGCACAGCACAGCCATAGAAGATAAAAATATCAAAATTTTACCATTCTACAGAGGATGTAGTGTACGAGCACAGTGTAAGAAAAGTAATCTTAGTACTACCACAGAATAAATACTACATACAGTACGGACACTCTCTGCCCCCCACCAATTTTAACCTCATATTATAAGAGATAAGTGTACTTTTTGCAACCATCAGCAGCAAGGCTGATTCAGTGTTTATGGGGTGTAGCGCATCTCTGTGATGGGGATGGACTAGGTCTGCCTGCGTAACTTTAGTCGGTTTAGGAGTTACAGACGCTTAAAGGTAAGTAAAAAATGATATTATTCTAGTGTGCACTGTAGCTATGTGAACATTATAAAAACTGACATGAACTGCCAGTCGGTTTAGGAGTTACAGCCGTTCAAAGGTCGGACATTTGAACGGCTGTAACTCTGTTAGCGCCTTTAGATTTATATTTAGCAATAGTTGTGTGGTATGAACTTTTGCACAAGCGATTCGTAGGTACCTCGACTATTGTTCTACCTACCTAGCTTTTTTTTTACTTACTCTGTTCTCCGGTTAACTACCGTTATAAAAAGGCAATTGTAGTTAATACACCATTTTGTTTCTATCAAAGTTTCGTCTCTTATTTAATAATTCCTGCGACGTAACTACAGAAGAAAGAAATCTCTTCAAACTCCTTAACCGACTGATGAACCATGCCAGTTTTTGTACTGTTCACATCGCTACAGTGCATACAACAATAATATCATACGAAAATTAACGATCAGCTGCAAGGCTGATCGTTAATTTTTTATTGCCCTTTAAACATCAGTAACTTCTAAACCGACTGGAGTTACGCAGGCAGACCTGGTCCATCCCCATCACAGAGATGCTCTACACCCCATAAACACTGAATCAGCCTTGCACCTGATGGTTGCAAAAAGTACACTTATCTCTTAGTCTATCACTACCGCCACCTACCGCTTGGTAGGAAGCTTGGCGGAAAATGTAAGCAATGGCGTATTTCTGTATCGCTCACATTAACTCAGTATCGCACACGCTTACTCCTTCTTGTAAATTTTTCCCTTTTCCATCAAATGACAACTAAATGTCTAAGGTGTGGTATAGGGGTCAAAGGTGTGCAATAGGAAAGGATTATTTGAAAATCAATCCCTAAACGCCAGATAGATTAATCACAGGCTAGCTGGACACGTGTCTTACGTCGTCACTGTTTATCTTAGGCCCACTTGCGCCAAATGCCGGGTTCAATTGCGTAACCCCGTAGCACCGACCGGCGACCTAAAGATTAAACGAGTGTTATCGAAAATAGTCTTGCGCCAATGAAAACTAGTTCATAGTAAACTAACCTGACAGTTCTCTGTTTTTTGCTGGCAACATCCTAAATGACCATAGAGTTTATGTAATCCGGCAAAATATAAAAAGTGAATGATGAATGAACATAATATATGCACGTCTCTTTCACACTGCATCTCTTTGTATTTGTCTGTCTCATTTGTTTTATTTTGGCAATGAAATTTCGTTTTCATCGTTCATTCATGTTATCAAAGAGCATGTAACACACTACGTTATGAGTCGGGACTTCCATACTAAAAACTAGTCGTGACCGATTATCCAGAATGTATGAAGCGTGTGCAACCGTTCAAAGGAATTAAATGGCGCGGTGCACGTTTGATACAATTTTTATTTGTTAGAGAGTTGCGCGAGCCTACAACAAAACTGTAAAAACAGCTGTTGCCTCAATTTTGACATTTAGCACGTAGTTTAGTGACTTAAACCTACCACATCGGCGGTTTAAATATAACACAAGTTTAGCCCCTAAAACAGGATGGTGCAAGACATAATTATAATTTAATTCCAAATTAGCGTCTAGTTCCGAGTTAATAACGATAACCCTGCTAGGCGCAAGCGGGCCTTAGTGTATAGGAGTTGTGGAGGCAGGAATAAGTGGGAGCCTTTTTCGGTCAGTTGCAAAAACGCCCATTAAAGTTAATTCTCCATTAAATCTCTTGCAGTCACTTTTTTTCTTGTTGAAGTAGTAAAAGCTAGCAAGAGATTTAATGGAGGATTAACACTAATGAGCGTTTCTGCAGATGAATGTTAGTCTCATAAAGGCAAAGTCCCAATGAATATTAAGGAACATAAGTACGTAAAATGTGTAATTCTAGAGATAAACGAAATACCAGATTTTAAGTCTGATCATAAGAAACCAAAAGATTCATCAAAAATTGGTCCAGCAGTTTTCGCATGATATCCGAACAAACAAAGAGACCGACAAAAAAATCCAAGAATTAGTGAATTAGAGTCCTTTCTGAAAACCATAATGTCGTAACTTTTTTTTAAAATATCGTCAATGTAACAGAAGCGTGTCTGTCACTTCTGTTACAGTTTTATAATAGTAGAGATAGATACCAAAATCTTAATACTTCAGATCTAAAACTACAGGATAACAAAGAAAATCAATTTATGGCAAAATAACCGTTTAATTACTAAACCGAACATAAGCGCAATAGCGTACATTACAGTAACTATAGTTAATTTAACTAGTTCATATTCAGTCTACACTTAGCTACAAATAAATGCAAAAATAATCTAATTTATCATGAATTTATCTTATATAAAAAATATAGGTTCATGAATTACACTTTCAACGGAAGACGACATAAATGGCAAATTAATCTTAAAGGTTGGACCTAACTTGTCTGTACACAGAAATGTTTCATTTAATATCTAAGTTCCGCGGAAGAACATCCACCAAAGAAGTTCTTTTACTCAATTCGTTGTGGGTTCCAAGATAGATTATATAAGGTCTAACAAAATTAGCTGAAACTATTTTAAGGGGATGATCAGACCATCAAACTGAACAACTTTCTCTATGGGACCAATATCGAAATCACGAAAAAAAAAATCAGCTATCCTATACATTTAGGTCGAGTATGTTTGTATGGACCACCGGTTTATTTTTGATAATTAGCACATTCAAGCTAACAAAATACTTTCTATCGCATGGTACTGGTGGTGATGCGACACTAGGTTTCGTACTCTGCGCGTTGGTTAGCATCTCTCTAGATCTCTATGGCACAGCATATGGCTAGTATGCCAGCGTGATAAAGTGCTATCACGCTTCCGCTCTCTTTCTATTTGCGCGCGAACGAACGAGATAAAATACGTGATATAGCCGTATCATGTGCAAAGTGCCAGTAGCTCAAACCTCATACTAATTCAAACGAGCGACTGCAAACTACTACTGCTTCGGTTGACCTACCAGGGCACTTTGCCGTCACTGGTGTGGTCGCCCCTATAGTCCGCAGTAATAAGCAGTAATCGCTCCCTGAGCATAGTTATTCTATGCCAGGGCATAGCTATGTTGTATTTCTCAGTTTCGAAAAAAAAACCGCAAGCTAGCGAGGATTGCAGTATGTTCCCCGCTGCTGTCTGTGTGACTCTGGCGGAACTACTGGGAATACGCGACTATATCTCTCAGCTAGTCGATAGTCGATAGTCTCCTAAACGATGTTTCTGAGCTGAATGGGATACTTACTGGAAAATACAGCTCCGTGTGGACAAGTAAGATCCATCGTTAAAGGAGCAATGCCATTTTTCGTACGAATCGAAGACATAATTGCAACATGCATTTATATAGGTATTTACGATCTCTTTGCGTATAATAAAAACCAACCCAACACCAATACCACAATTGTAATAATAATACAAATACACAAGACGATACGTACATACATTGTACATTACGATACGTGTGACTTAAGTAGTCCATTATTGAGCGGCGTGAAGTTAGCGCCCGAACGCAGCGAGGGTGCTAAACGCCTTGCATTAATACACTTACTTTAGTTACGAGTATCTTATACTATTTCATAGCTCATGTGACCTAAACCCACCATATTTTAACTTTTTTGAAAAGACCTATTTAAAATGACAGGTATAGTATTCATTTTAACGAAAATCTGAAAAACCACAGGCACAGAGATTAGGTTCTTGATTGTGTTTTACATATTTCATTGACTTTAGTTAAACTTCGATTGTATGGAGCGCGCTAGAGTCGAAAAGCACAATATTCGTAACACTTTCAACTAAAAAAAAATTATGATCCCGACTTTGATTCTAACGGATTCTCAAACCCTCGGCAAACAGCAAATCTTAAACGCTGATTGGCCAACTTTTTCGCTATTTCAATTCAAACACAATGTTAAGCCACCGCTTCGAGAAAAATAATGAACATGCTAAGAACCTTTAAAACCTTTTAAAATATTATTAAATTTTAGTAATACTTATTTTTTACGATGGGCAACTTACACAAAAGCCTAGACATGTACATAAGTTCTAACTACAATCTACTTGAAATATGACTACTTAGTAAGTAAACTACACCGTATACGATCAAGTCCCAAAGTAATATAGCCTCTCAATCACCTCTCCCGACTTTTGAGACAATAACAGTTTCCGGCAGCGAGCCAGCTCTTCTCCGATCGCTTCTAGAGCCGCCTCCATCTTCTGCGATGACGTCACACGGGGTAGACTGCGGGGAAACAATTGGGTTGTTTGAGACAAAAAGTTCATAAACACAAGATTCTTAAGCGTACCTGCTACTGTGTGATTTTCAAAAAAAGCTGGTACCTCATTACTATAATGAGGAAAAATAAACATACAATGCCCGTAATTATCCGCTATATTGCCGCGTCGTCGTCGTCGTCGGCATCGCGCGACTTCTTAGGAACTGTTCCCTCTAACAAAAAGTCCGAGGGTCGGTCGGTGGCGCTTTGCGCGTTACAGATTGGATCCCTACTGCTCGCAGATCCACACAAACGACATGCCATGTAGGCTGTACCAATGAGTTTTTCGAACTTAATATGTATCTGATACCGACTGCTCTTAAACGGTGAAGGTGTGTTCAAACATAGCCTGGTGATCTTCCACCAGGCTATGTGTGAAACTTGAGGACCGGCCGTAGTCCAATCCAACAGTTCTTAGTTGGACCTTGTATATGTATCGAATCTTTGTGATTATTTCTCTTGCGCGATGTATGTTTTGCATTCGATTGTGAACCTTATTTGTACTAGGTTACGAGTTACGTATTCACGGTGAACGTTGTCTATGTATGGAGCATATTTTCGATGCGTAAGTGAAGTCTACCAATCCAAATAGGGCACGTGTGGTGGACTAACGCTCATACCCTACTTAAGAGTCACTTAAGAGTAGACCTGTGCCCGGCAGTGAGACGTACGTAGGCTGATGATGTTGATAATAAATTCAATATTCTTCCACTGTTTTTGAACGATTAGGTAAGCGTTTAAGAATGACCATTATGAAAATGAATGTACAGAATGGTCCCATGATTGTTTACTCACGTTAAATCGTTTTAGTTTTCGTCTAATCAAAAGAGGCATGGAATAAATTCATTATAATTATAAAACAATTTCATTAAATCTGTATAATTTTCACAAATAAATGTACTTACGCATTTGTACTGGTTGTGACTTTTGGTTGCTTCTCTCCAATAGATAGCCTTTTCTCTGTAACTACAATTAAGTAATTAATTATTTTATTGAAGTTTGATGCACATATACTGGGTGGCGCAAAAGTAAAGACCCTATTTGGTTCAGCTATAACATTTTTTCTAAATTAGAAAACTAGATTTAGGTTTTTTTAAATGTATATTTGTGCCATTAAATTTCGTACCATTAGGATTTAAAGATGATGTCTTTTAAATGGTGACCTCCAGAGTTGATACACATTTGAGCCCTATTTATGACATTTTGCATAACTTGCCGTAACACTTCCTGCGATATGTTCGTTATTTCTTGACGAATGTTTTCTTTTAGAGCTGCGAGAGTCTGTGGCTTGTTCACATACACCCGAGATTTCAAAAAACCCCAAAGAAAGAAGTCTGGACTGGTCAGATCGGGTGATCTTGCAGGCCAAGGCAAATCGCCAAAACGAGAGATAACTCGGCCTGGAAAAGCGTCCCTCACTAAGTCCATAGTGTCGCGCGCTGTGTGTGCCGTAGCGCCGTCTTGTTGAAACCAGATGTGCTCCAGCCCCAATTCGTCCAAACTGGGTATCAAAAACTCACGTAACATGGTTCTGTAGCGTTCTCCAGTGACAGTTATCGCATTGCCTCCAGCGTCTTCGAAAAAATAGGGTCCGATCACTCTGTCAACACAGATGCCACACCATACAGTAACTTTTAGTGGGTGTAGAGGTGTTTCTTGAATAATGCGCGGATTATCAGTGCCCCAGAACCGAGTATTCTGCTTATTGACATGCCCTGAGAGATGGAAATGCGCTTCGTCACTCATAACCAATTTTGAAGGAAAATCATCCTCTTCAAGGTTGAGGTTTATGACGCGCTGGCAGTAATCTAGACGAGCTCGGTGGTCAGCAGGCAGCAGCTGATGAGTCATTTGAGTTTTATACGGGAACATCTTTAAGTCTTTCACCAAAATTCGCTGCAGGGTCCGTCTGGAAATGCCCAATTGCGTGGCACGTCGCCTCGTTGATGTTTCTGGACACTCTTCCACATCTTCGCGCACAGCATCGATATTTTCAGCTGAACGGCCTGTTCTTGGTCTCCCAGCCTTAGGTCTATCCAATGTTGAGCCAGTTGCTTCAAGGCGTGTGGCAAAGCGTCGAATTGTGCGACCAATCGGTGCCGGACGGTGGGGAAATCGTCGACGAAATTCACGTTGTGTTCTTATCACTGATGAATTATTCCGTAAGAACATTGACACAATTATTCCACGTTCTTGGGGAGTAAAACGGTCCATGTTTATTTTCAGTGTATTTTACATTTGTTCACTACACAATTTTCAACAACAAAATGACAGAAAATGTCATATAAAAAAAATAAAAGTATTTTCTTTAGTGCCAGTACTTTTGCGCCACCCAGTACATAATGATAATTTATTTATTGACGAAACGAGTCGTGGATGTGAGAGAGGTATTTTCATTTGTTAAATAATAATTTTAATTGAAATTCTGAGTACAGAGACATATCGTAGCACACACGGTGTTCAAATACTTCCGAGCAGTTCTAATTTTCAATAAATTAATTACAGTAAATGTTACCAATTATATCTAAACATGTGTTTTGTCATAAATATCTGAACAGCTAATTTTCAATAATTTATTTAAAATGTTATTTAAACTTGATATGTATAGCAACGGATTAAGGTATTTTTTCCTAAACTGCTCAGATGTTTATGATCACCCTTTTTATGTTCAAGGCGTTCAGATATTTTTGATTGGTTATGTGCAAAGACATTCTATACAAGGAGGACTTCGCCTCATTGTGCTTAATTGTTGTACATTACTGTTTTGGACCGAATACATTTGAAAGATTTGAAAGGACTTGAATGTCAGCGGCCATGTATGACAGCTAAGCATAACTGACGCATACAACGGTGACATTAGAGACATATGCCATTTTTTTTCTGTTATTGTATGACGTGGTGAGTCCCATATAGAATGTCATTGGTTATGTGTGAAGAAATTATTGAAAATTAGAACTGCTTAGAAATATTTGACCACTTTCTTTGCTACGAAATATCTGATGGCGACTGTACTATTTTTAATAACCGATTAAACTATACAAATCATAGACATATTATTGTAATAGGGGTCAGTAATAAAAATTGATGAACTGTTAATGACGGCCACTGTGTATCATTTAGTGAAATTTTTCATTCAAAGCGCGCGTTTCGACGTCCGATGAAGAGTTGCTGATGCGAATTTAGTAGGTTTTTTTTTTTCCTTTTTTGTTTAGTTAAATTAAACTTTAATCACTTGGGTGATATTACCCAGGTGGCCAAATTATCACCCTAGGCCTTGATTGTCTACTTAACCTTCCCTTTCATCTTGTCGACTAGCGGAGTTTATAGCTATCGTGTACAAACTTTGACTACTTATATAGGGACTAGTTACGCATGTAATTCTTCGAACAAACATTTCTGCCACTTTTTGCGGGGGGCGAGGAAACACGAAATCCGCAACATTGGATTTTATTCCTCATAACTTTAGATTCTAATTTTGAATGATAAAAACATGAAAAGTAGTCTCGTGTGAACCCCAAGCGTTCTAAGTTCGAAATTATTGTTTCACAATTATAGGCTGTCTCGTTTAGTGATAAGGTATAAAATTGAATGTAAATGCACATGGTCAAATTAATCTTAAACCGTGGCATAGGGGAAATGCTACCGCAAGGCTAGTCCTTATAATAAATAGTCAAAGTGTACAAAAGATCAAAAGTCAAGCGAGCCTCGACTTACCAGTAGCCGCATGTGGCATCTCTCCCTCGCTGAGCGTGACGTAGTCATCGGTAGAGGGGGCAGTGCCTGTGCCTGTGCCTTTGCCTTTGCCTTTGCCTTTGCCTGTGCCTGTGCCTGTGCTTGTGCTTGTATCTGTGCCTGTGTCTGTGCCTGTGCCTGTGCCTGTGTCTGTGCCTGTGCCTGTGTCTGTGCTAGTGCTTGCCTCCTTGTGTTCTCCCAGGGACAACCGCTGCTTTTCGTTTGTGTACCCTGCAAAATTTACCGACTTCATGAATTCGCCGAATTGAACAGGGTTTAACAAAACACCCTAGTAGTATTTAAAGAGGTGGTTTAGACTTTAAACCATCAAACTGAACAACTTTCACTATGGAGCCAAAATCGAGAAAAAAATATTATAGAAACCATAAAACAACAGCGCAAACATATAACATCCATGACCGAACCGGGATTCGAACCCAGGACCCTGGTTTGGCAGTCCGACGTAGTAACCATTACACCAACCGAGTCGAAATCATCGTGAGGAAACCTTTATACGCTGAAGAATTTCTGATATGTATGTGTAGTTCACCAAATATGCTGTGGATACGCTTGGTGGACTAACGCCTGTGGCCTGCAGTGGGACTGACGATGATTATATAGTGATGACGCCTATAAACCCTTCTTGAAGCCTAATGATTGTGATAAAGGCCAAAACCATTTTTTCCCGCATATCAGACTCACCATCTCTCTCAGAAGGCAGGTCGCTCAGGCCGGATATCTCGTGTTCGGTGTTCTCGGGGGAGGTGGCCCTTGTACAGCGCACCACGTCATTCGCCCCCAGCACTGTGTACGTGTGCTGCCCAGACTGTGCCGGCTCGTTTGCTTCGTCTTCAGTTCCTAGACGAAGGCTCATTTTGTTGAATAAGGGGCAAAGGTCCGTGTTAAAATCGTTGTAAAGATTTTCTACGCGACTCCTTCGTTCAAAATCTGTTGCTGGCTTTCAAGTTTACCACAAGGCTCTGCCATTTTGAAAAAGCTAAGATGTGTTTTAGTACATAAAACAATCCTCAAGATTGCAATACTTTAAAAACTCGCTAGAAGTTGGCAGAAATGCAGTGCAAAACACTATCAAAACGGCATTTCATTTATGAATAAAAATAATACTTTTAATAAACAGAACATTTACATTAAAATGTTCAATCAAACTCATTGAGTCAAACTCAGAGTTACGTGCCATCGAGAATCTGATACCCAGCGTCAGATCTTCTGTGCAGCATTAGTATCAGCCACAGAGGTCTGTTGTATCGGCATACCGTTTTGCACTAATCTAACCTAACCTAACCTAACTTCTATCTCGAATTCACCTACCAAGCACGGTGATTGTGACTTTATCTTCTTGTTTTCTTCTAGTACAATCACATTAGAATCTGATGTGTATAGGGTTTGCATGTGTGTGTGTGGCTGCGCCCTCCACGGTATCCTTACATCGAATAAAACAGTGTGTCTATAGCAGCCGCTTGTTTCACTCGCTCCTCGCTCCCGTGTCGGATATTTACCAGTGGCGACGAACGATACCCGCGTTTAGAAATTATTAAAAGTAGTGCAAATGGCCGGGACACAGTTTGGAATTTTATCCGCGTTTGATCACAGTTTGCAAAACTGGCAAACGTATAAATGTCGTTTTGAACAATGGTGCATCGCAAACGGAGTCAATGACAAGGAAGATCCGACGGAAACAAAGAGGCGAGCGATACTTTTGAGCGCACTCAATGAGGGTACTTTTAAATTAGCTGCAGACTTGGCTTTGCCGAAGCAGATCCAGGATGTACCCTATAAGGATATACTTTCATTGCTCGACCAGCATTTCACCCCAAAAAGAGTAGGGTTTGGCGAAAGGCATAATTTTTATGCAGCGACCCAACAGGCGGGGGAATCGCACAGCCAATGGGCGGCAAGGTTGAGAGGTCTAACAGCTCACTGCAGCTTCCTGAACGTGGAGGAAGCACTGCGGGACCGCTTCATAATGGGAATGCTACCGGGGCTCGAAAAGGAGAAATTATATGGGCAGAATTTCTCAGAGCTCACGTTAGCCAAGGCTGTGGAGCTGGCCGAAAGCTTACGCTGTGCTCGCATGAGCGTGGCTGCAGGCGCGGGCGCACCCGGTGCCGCCGCCGCCGCCGGAGATCCGCTATTCAAGATATCGCCGAGCGGTAAGACCGCCGCCGCCGGCGGTAAAGTGAAATGCGCCGTGTGTGGTTATACAAACCATAAAAGTGCGGAGTGTCGGTATAAAAATTATACGTGTAAAAAGTGCAATGTGAAAGGGCATTTGCGTAGGGTGTGCACTAAAGTGAATTATTTGGAAACTGGTGCTGCAGGTGAGGGCATGGATGACGATGGTAAGTTATTTAATATACGTTCAGTAGGAGGAGCCCCAATGGTAGAAATTGTACAGATTAACGGGTTGAATTTAAAATTTGAAATCGATAGTGGTTCCGCGGTAACTGTAATATCAGAGAGAACGTATGAAACTCATTTCAAAGACGTGTCATTGTCACCCTCTAATAAACGGTTAATAGGTTATAACGGGACCAGCATCAGCTGTGCGGGCGTGGCCCGGCTGGCCGTCACATTCGCAGACCGCACTCACGCGCTGGACGTGTATGTTGTACGTGACGGCGGCCCACCACTTCTAGGCAGAGATTTTATTTCCATTTTTGAATTAGAATTGACATCTGTTAACTACTTCGAACAGTCAGAAACCTTTTTAATGCAGTTACAAAGTAAATACAAAGATTTATTTTCAGACAAACTAGGGTTATTTAACAGATATCAAGTACAGTTGTCATTAAAAGATAATGTTAAGCCAGTGTTTTGTAAAGCGCGCCCTATCGCTTTTGCATTGAGAGAAAAAGTTGATAAGGAAATAGATAGACTGGTCAGTCTAGGCGTAATAGAACCGGTAGAATTTTCAGAATATGCGTCACCTATTGTTCCGGTTCTGAAGCGCAATGGCTCTGTTAGGCTTTGCGCAGACTACTCGGTCAGTATCAACAAACAGCTGATTGTTGAACAATACCCTTTACCCACTATTAAAGAGTTGTTTTCAAAATTGCATGGAGGCCAACAATTTACAAAGTTAGATCTATCAATGGCCTATAACCAGTTTATGTTAGACAATGAATCACAAAAGATTACTTGCATAAACACGCATCGAGGGTTATACAAGTATACTAGGTTAGTGTTTGGGCTGGCTAGCGCGCCGGCGATATTCCAGCGCGCCATGGAGCATGTGCTATCAGGCATGGACGGCGTGCTGTGCCTGCTGGACGACGTGCTAGTCACAGGCAAGGACACTAGGGAACACCTGGACCGTTTGACCGCCGTACTTCAAAGATTACAGGATGCAGGTCTCACGTTACAAAACGAGAAGTGTGAGTTCTTTAAGGATGAAATTAGCTATTTAGGCTATATTATAAATAAAAGTGGATTAAAAAAGTGCCCCGAAAAAGTTAAAGCGATGATAGAAGCACCGATTCCTACTAGCGTCAGTCAGCTCCAGTCATTTTTGGGGTTAGTAAATTATTACAGATGTTTTGTGGCTAACGCGTCGAGTATTTTGAGCCCACTGTACGATTTATTAAAAAAAGGTATAAAGTGGAACTGGACTACCGAACATGGGAACGCATTTGACACGATAAAAAAGTGTTTAATTTCAGATCAGGTTTTGGCACATTTTAACCAAAAGGCTAAATTAATATTAACTGTAGATGCCTCGCCAAATGGACTAGGAGCGATCCTGTCGCAAGTCGATACGGACGGTAGTGAGAGGCCTATTTCATTTGCATCGCGAACACTAAACGCAGCTGAAAAACGATATTCACAGATTCAGAAGGAGGCAACAGCCATAATCTTTGGAGTCCGGCGGTTCCACCAGTACCTATACGGTAGATCTGATCCCTTCATTTTGAGGACAGACCATAAGCCCCTAATATCGATTTTTGGTCCACACCGCGGTATTCCCGAAGTGTCCGCAAACAGGTTACAGAGATACGCAATGTTTTTAGCCGGATATAATTACAATATTGAGTATGTAAAAAGCGCTGATAACACCGCGGACTACCTGTCCCGCGCCAGCCTGCCTCAGGGCGGGGAGGAGGCGCGTGCGGGGGGTACGCCTCGCGGCCCCGTGGCGGCCGGCGCAGGCGCAGCGGGCGAGGAGATTGATCGTGCAACATATGTATGTTTTGTCGTAGAGGGAAGCTTACCTATCACGTTACCCATATTAACGGAAGAAACTCGAAAGGATTTTATTCTAAATGAGGTAATTGGGTATATTATAAAAGGTTGGCCCAAAAAAATAGATAATGTGAACATAAAACCGTATCACCTATGCAAAACACAGCTTTCTTACGAAAATGGTTGCGTAATGCGTGGCCATAAGGTCGTTATTCCACAGACGTTACAAAAAAAAGTGGTAACAGAGTTACATTCGTCACATTTAGGAATCGTAAAAACGAAAGCCGAAGCTAGGTCACGGTTTTGGTTTCCGGGGGTAGATAAGACCATCGAACACATGATAGGGGGTTGCGACGTGTGCATCCAACTGCGGGGCTCACCCCCCCGTATGCCACCGGCCAATTGGAGGCCAACGCCATACAAATTCTATAGGCTTCACATCGACTATCTCGGCCCAGTAAATGGCCGTGTGTATTTAGTGGTCGTTGACGCACACAGTAAATGGGTTGAAACTTATGAAATGAATAGTGGCACTACGTCAACGGCAGTGATCGAAAAGATGTACGATTTTATGTCTAGGTTCGGGTTGCCACATACAATAGTGAGTGACAATGGCACGGCTTTTTGTTCGCAGGAGTTTACGCATTTTTGTGAAATAAATGGAATAACGCATATGACGTCACCGGCCTATCACCCGGCCAGTAATGGGCAAGCAGAGAGCTTTGTGAAGGTGGTTAAAAAAGGTATTAAGTCCAGTATAATGTCGAGTCGTACTGTAAAAGAGAGTAAACTGAAACTATTGAAGTATCTGTTCGACTATCGCAACTCAATCAATTCTACCACGGGGTTCTCACCCGCACAAATTGTTTACGGCCATAAATTACGATCACGTCTTGATTTATTAAATCCAAAGGAATCCCTGCCCTCGTCAACGGCACGAGTTTCTAAAAATGGTGAACAAAAGTGTTTGCAGAATAACAAATGTAGAGAATTTAAGAAAGGAGATGTTGTTCATTATAAAAAATTTCAAAGTAAAAACAATTATAACTGGTGTAAGGGGATAATAGAAAGGAGATTAGGAAAAGTTGTATATTTAGTAAAAGACTGCATTACTTTAACATTTATTAGGAAACATATAAATCAAATTATTACTTACAAAGGCACTAGTGACGATCAAAACCACATGGTAGATCAGAATACAGAGAGAAATAACTACTCACCACGAAAAACTCCTCTACCGCCATCGCCGCCGCCGTCGTCGCCGCCGTCTTCACTGTCACCGCCGCTGTCTTCACCGTCACCGCCGTCTCCAAACGCACCGCCAGCATCGACCCCAAAGTCACAGGAGGGTGAGAATGCAAAGAATATGCAGAGAACCTCTGCAGAGCACGACGTGCTACCGTCGACGAGCCGGCCAATACATTGCCCGCCGGACGGGAAAGATGTCGGAGAGGAAAGGACACAGGCAGAGTCGGAAGATGAATTCCATGAAGCAGAGTCAGGGACTGAGGAAAGGGGGAAAACCGATGTCTCTCTTGTGGTCACTAGACAGTCCTTGCGGAAACGTCCTTTGCCTAACTTTAAAAAGTTTTATTAGCGATTATGTATAGATTTAGTTGCATAAATAGGGGTAGGAAATGATGTGTATAGGGTTTGCATGTGTGTGTGTGGCTGCGCCCTCCACGGTATCCTTACATCGAATAAAACAGTGTGTCTATAGCAGCCGCTTGTTTCACTCGCTCCTCGCTCCCGTGTCGGATATTTACCAGAATCTAATTCAAGGTGCAATTTTTCTTTTAGTGTTTTAGTGTCGCTCGTGTTTCCTTGTATTTTACAAGGAAAGAGTCTCCCCGAGTGACGAAACCTGTGATTTCATCTGGCGCACCCTGGCATTCAGCCTCAATACAACCATTGCTGACCGGCAAATCTTTACACGAGTGATTAACATGCAATATACCTCATGCTGACCAATGACGTTTTACAAATAGATGCGTCATACGATAGCATCACAGCACTTCAAAATGGCGTGATAAAGTGACGTGTAGTCCGTACACTAGACGGCGCGTGACTATGTGAAAGCCGGGCAATTACCTTGCTTTTTTTTGCCATTTTGGTGCGCGGGCAACGCATCTACATATAAAAACATCTTAGATGCAGACGCGAAAGATCATTAAATTCTTGTTACTGATCTGTTACTGATACTAATAAAAAAATATGACAAAATTCATTTAAAGATGATCCTAAACCGAGAACGAAAGCGGACCTATTAAAGCAAAAATAAAAACAAACCGCAACTCTTCTCAGTAGCCGCATCCCCGCACTTGCAACGTCTAAAGCCCTGCGGGCTTGAGGTCTTGGTGCGGAATCGGAGCGTGCCGCTGCACGTGCGGAACACGCACACGTCGCGCCGCGCGGCCCTAGGGCACGTGCACACGTGCGCGCGTGACGCACACACGTCTGTGGCACGGTTAGGGATTGGGGAATCAGGAGTGCCATTTTTTTTAAGTCACACGTTCAAATCAGCAGTGGAAAAAGCAAAAATAATGCATCAATCGACCATGATTTTGAAAATGTGAGATTCGAAAATAACAATTCTGTTGGGGATTGTGTCGGGGCTTAAGATGTGCGAGACTCGGTTGGGACTTTTAAAGTACGCCCTCTTATCCCGCGACTTTGACCTTATTATTGAGTCCTTAGATAGTAATAATATCAAAGACCACGGATATAGTGATATATTGGCCAAAAATTATATTAATAATCAGAGTAAAAAATCACTATAAATCGTTCGGCATAATTCGGCAGCCGATCCAAACGAATCGATAAAAATAGTAAATGAGAACTAAGAGATAAGGTGAACCGAGACAAGTGTGACGCGGGTGTCAGTGTGACTCTTGCTAATAACACTGCTCAACGTTATTATACCTTAAACCGCCATGTATCAAACGTTGCACGAACGACTACACTATCGTTTTGATAGATCGGGTTTAAGGTATAATAACGTTGAGCGGTGTTATTAGCAAGCGTCGCGGGTGTACCGCGTCACACTTGCCTCGGTTCACCTTACTTAACCTACTTATTATCTATTTTTGTTAAATTGGAAGTAATGCTGGAAGGTACGGAAATAAAGGAATTTATTGTTATGCGAGTCATTTATCAACTGAACTAAAATTGCAGTTTACAATATTATAAGTTCAAAAGAAATACTCACCCAAATGTTCAGTTTCTAAAGGTTTATAGTCTATATTCTTATAATCCAAAGGATCTTGTGTCTCATCTGCCGTAGTTACCTCATTTCTATCTGTTTGAACCGGCGTATTTGTCACCGGCACCGGAGGAATCAATAAACTCGGATTATCGAGATCTTTAGGTTGGTCCCACAAAGTCTCATTCGTATTCACGTACGTGACAGTGCCACCGTCTTTAGGCAGATTCATTTCTTTAGCACTATCCATTACATGTATAACCTCATCGTAGCTTGTGGAACTTTCTAGTCCATTTCGAACTTGAGAAGTCAATTCTAAATTTTTTCTTGATCTTTTATCAAACTCAGTTCCGAGAGAAGGACTTGCCTCGTTCATACCAACTTCTTTAACATTCTTGGGAGTTATTGGTACAGAATCTTTTTTTTCGAAGCTTGAAGGTTCTCTTGTTCCATTATGTTTCTCAGATAACCTGCGGTTCATTGCCTTTCTTGTATAGAAGGATAGGGATGAAACAAGTGACTGATCTGAAGAAGGTTGTGATTTTTCAATTTTGCGCACTATTGCCGCTTTGCGAATAACCGTGTGCAGTGGATTAATTTCTGTAGGTTCCAAATTCTTGGATTTCATGTCGTTTTGCATTGGATTCGTCACCGCGCCTGCGTTATTAGATTCTATGTCAAAACCTCTAGGATTGTTTTCTTTTGTCTCTCTGAGAGATAGCATTGTTGGTCTGCGCAAGTTCATAGCAAGAGGATCAGTGTCTACGTCGTCTACGTCAAGGTTTTTGTTGCCTGACTTTTGAATATTATCCAAATACAAATCTTTATTTAAAAGATCTTTTTCTGAATTATCGGCGTTCAAATTGGGTTTCTCTGTTAAAAGCATGCGGTTTACTTCAGGAGAAACCAGATTTTCGTGAATGTTGTGTTTCCTTAGATGTCCCTCAAGATTTTTTTCTAGTTGTTGCTGCATCCGATTTATATAGGATTCGCTTGGTTCTAGAGGTGAATCATAGTCGTGTTGTAATCCTCCGTTGTAACTATCTGATGATCTCCGGCTAACGGTAGGCAAAGGTTTATTTTCCATTGTATCCTGCTTTTCTTGAGAGTCTTCTTGCATCCGTTCTAAATCTGAATCAGTCTCATGGTCTCGAGTTGATTCAAAACGTTGCTTAAGGTCTGATTTTGGAACTCTAGACATAGAACGTGGGCGTATTGAAGATCTTTGAGTATCCACCGGCAATGGACCTGGAATCTGGTATTTGTTATGTTGGTCATTATTTTTGGTACCCAACTTTTGATTTTGATCTTTATTAATACCTTTTTTATTTTCTTTTTGGGTGACGTTAAGTATGTTTTTTGTTTCATCCATTAATGATTCTGTTTTAGGTCTGTAATTTAAAAAAACAGATATAAAATCAGAATTTTTTAACATGATTAAAGACACATCTATGACTGGTGCGATTTCATTTGCAAAAATTTTGCATCTGCTAAGCGACAGTTATAAACCAAAGAAATATGTTGTGTTTGTCTCAACACCATTATAATAATTGTACATGTAAATCACAAGTCAAAAACCCACTACTCTTCTAGTGTTGTGCAGGTCACCAATAATGTGCCTGGTAGGACTACCTGAATGGTCGCCACTATTGATCCAAGCTGAGCAAGAGTTACAGCATAAATGTAGCAAGATATTGGAACTGACGATTTGACGAAACGTAACAATTCCTTTCGAAAATATCATATCAAAGTAGTAGTATATCAAAGAACTCATCATCATCTCAGCCAATAGACGTCCACTGCTGGACATAGGCCTCCCCCGAAGATCGCCACAACAACCAGTCCTGCGCTGCCCTAATCCAACGGGCGTACTCACCCTGCACTTTCCGGAACGCATTTGACTATAGAGACCTAGCAGGCTCCATCGGTCATCGGTGCTAGCAATTTGCGCCGCCCATTACTATTTTAGTTTAGCAATTCTTGGGTATCAAAGAACTACTCACATATAATAATTCAGTGGTCTAAATTCGTTGTCCTCGACATCGTATCCCTTCCATCGTTGGTTCGCTTTCTCTACGTCGACATCACGTGATTTCCGTTTTCTCTCCAAGGTATTACCAGCGTCATCTTTATTTACGTGCTCTATCTGTACATACAAAAAATATAAACATACGAACTTCGAAACATCTACAACTTCGATACAACTTTATTTTTAACACATAAAAACGTGACAGAAGGTATAATGCCGTCAAAATCCCGCCATCATCCACCATTGGAGAGTCACACCTTAAACACTGTCAGCTGATAGCTGTCATTTCATACAAATGGGAAAAATTTAAAAGAAGAGTTAGCATGTGCAATACTGAAGAGTGCGAGTGAGATAGGAATATTAATTTCCTTAAGAGGTAACCACGAAGTAACCAGAGGGGGTTAGGTAAAATGTTGGTGGGAGGCAGGGAGTGTCCGTACTGTATGTAGTACTAAATACTCTTTCTTATACTGTGGTACAGTACTGTTGTCGAGGCTATATGGATGTGTGTGCCGCTCTCGTATAGGACTGTACGTAGCCCTGAAAAAAAAGTGTTTCTCCTACAACACATCTGTACAGTAGTACCAGGTTTCTAAGTCTTACCGATGTACCTGCGCAGTTGTCAAATTTTAATACGCGCAGAATTATATTGACCTATCAGGATGTGCCACTTTCAATCCGTTTACGCTATTGGCTAATTTGTTTTCGTGCCCTTTCCGCTGCTATCCGACTATGCACCCTTTGATTACTAAATGACTTCGGGTTTTGTCGGGGACTCGGTCCTGTTCTGCGCAAAACGAAGATTGACGAGCGGAATTATTTTCCTGGTCGTACTGTTACAGGTGATTACAGGTGCTAAGGCCTATGATGAAAACGTTGTAGCAACATGTATACAAAGATATAAATAAATAAGAGGAAGCGAGATGACGATATTATTTTTAAATTTAATATTTTAAGTAGGTACTTCAAAAGTCCGATAATTTGGTAGTGTGAATTTGAAACACAACATGAAAGGGGGACAAATCATGAAAGAGGGAAAAATTTGAATCTAAATCATGGATAAGGTTAAGATAGTCATTGAACAGTTTCGATGTATCGGTATTTATACAGGGCGTTGCAGATGTAAAAATAAAAATCAAACTGAACAACTTTCACTATCAGACCAACATCGAAATCGCGAAAAAAAAAATTTGCTGTCCCATACATTTCAGTCGAGTTATGTTTGCAGTTTTGTATGGGAGAGCGGAATTTTTTTTTGCGATTTCATTGTTAGTCCCACAGTAAAAGTTGTTCAGTTTGATGGTCCGGAGCATCCCTTTAAGTAACTGTTCCATAAAATTTTACACCCTATATAAGAGATTAATGATCGGTATCTTTAAAGATCATAAAATGCAAGTTCAAACTATTTTTTTAAAGAAGCTGGCAGTAGTCTGGCAGTAGTCTGTAGTCACTTTACAGAAAAACATAAAATTAAATTTTAAGAAAATAAACCCTTTTTCCTCAAAGCCTCGTACCTCTTTAAATGGAAAAATGGTTTCGATAAATAATTATGGGTCAGCACCTGAAATGTATCACAGTATAAGAAACTACTCTAAGAAAAGCGGGGTCTTTTACCTTCAAAATAACCTTTTCGTTAGGATCCAAGATCGTGACGTCATAATCTTTAAAGTTTTTGAGAACCGGTACGTCTGATGCGGGGATATCTATATTGTAAGATTGCATGCTTGACCTCGGAATCTCTGATACGTCTGGTTTAAAAGCCTAGAAGTTAACAGAATCGTTGGTCTACCAGAATCTCACGGCATAAAAAAAAGAGATTTTCAGGTCAGTCTTTGGGTGGGTGACCATTTTAGTGGTATCTCGAGCGCCTCCGTTGTTCAGGCTCACTAAGGGGTTGTTCCCAGATAAATCCGTCAGGTGGCGATTTACCTATTTGTTAAGCCCACTCCTTTGCGATTGAAAATTATCTGACAGCAAGATGACCTATATCATTAGCATCCTCTTAAACTAAGAGTCTACCCATCAAACTGGACAACTTTTTCTATAGGAGCAAACCTATCGGAACAAAACAAAAATCTTCTGTTCCATACTAAACTGCAATGCCTACTCAACTCAAATGTATACCACAGCAGTTTTATTTGCACCGACTGGTTTGCTCCCATAGTAAAAGTTATTCAGTTTGATCGGTAGACTCTTTATTTAAAAGGATGCTAATGATATCAATTTCACCCTGTAGATTTAAGAGTCTATTTATCTATAACAATGATATTTGTTCTTTTAATAGTAAAAAAAAATTACTAAATACTTCCAACCTTTTCTTTCAGGGCTTGAAGTTGGTTTTGTAATTCATTTATTCTGTTCATTAGTTCTTTGTTTATCTTATTTATATCCTGAAAAAAAAACACGAATCTAAGGTCGTAAATTTAGCAAGTGTAGTGTTTTCTGGGTAAAAAATACTCAGAAACACAAATATTGTACCTGTCTAGTCATCGTTAAACAGTGGGCCGGCCATGACAATCAAATGCACCAGAAGTAAACGGAATAGCCCAGTCATTTTACAGTTTGAGCCGGGACTAATTAATAATTGTTTTTTTTTTCGGTATAGTATTTAAGAGCCAAGTTGAGCCTAGAAATGAACCAATATTTAAAAAATTACGTCAGCAACAGCCCCAAATTTAAAATTTAGCATTTATCTCGTTCTAAAAAACCTGATGGTAATTTTTTTTTCACAATTTTTTTGGCTTTACCATTATAAATACTTCAAACATAGTGCTATTATTTTTGTCTTCTGAAAAGGTTTTGTAAAATACATTAGTATTTTCTAATTAATACCTCATTTTTAAAATTTTAATCCCTAATTTATTGCTCAAAAATAATATATATTGTTAAATCGAATTAAAATGAGAGCATTGGTAATAACAATACACATACACATACACACAATACCGTACATTTATGAAAACATAGTTAATATAAAAGAGAAAAATAATGTCTATACCTAAGTACTTGTTAAAACTTTTTATAATTAAAGAAAAACACCTTTTTTAAAGCTCGCTTGAAACTAGCTTACGACAAAGTAGATACCTAAGTGAATTACTTAAAAAATTAAACTAACGAAACCTATTATTAGCTAAGGAAGTGTTAATATTATTCTTGGGTATATTTTTTGTAAAGATGTTGGTTTTGTCAATAAATAATAATGTTGCGTAGCGATTTTTTTAAAATATGTTTTCAAATAGTCTTTTTGTCACTAAATGGTGCTGGTTACTGTTTAAAACTTCCATTGATAACTACTCCCCACCCCTCCTAATAAATCTCCGTAAAATGGCTGGGCTAGAAGGGACAATTTTCGTGAGTTTATCTAAACACAGAACATTGAGTTCAGCTATGGGTCGGGTAATCTGTGCTGTGTGAGTGGAAAGAAATATATCTCGGCTATTGGGTTGGGGGTCTAATGGAATAGTAAATAGGTTTTTTACGAGACTACGGCGACTGCCTGACCAATGGTTATACCCATAGAGATCTAGAGAGATGCCAACCAACGCGCTGAGTACGAAACCTAGTGTCGCATCACCACCAGTACCACGCGATAGAAAGTATTTTGTTAGCTTGAATGTGCTCATTATCCATTGTGGTATCAGAACTCAACGTTCAAATAATCTTTAGTAGCAAGCATTGTAAACTATTTACTCATAATATCTCGACTGGCTTTCAGCCTCATAATATATTGAATCCTTACTGTCGCGAGCAATGTGTTCCGTTTTTGCGCATATTGCTGCGACACTGGGCCCGCCCCCTTTTTACATCTCCCTTTAGTTTTTGTGATCTGTGGTTATACCGGATAATTTTTTTACCGTTCCGAAACTTTCAGGGATGGTTCAAACCATCAAACTGAACAATTTTTACTAAAAGTAAACATGAAATCGCAAAAAAAATCTGCTGTTCCATACTAAACTGCAATGCGTTCTAGACTCAAATGTATGAGAGAACAGATGTTTTTTTACAAATTTTGGTTTGCTCCCATAGTTAAAGTTGTTCATTTTGATGGTCTGAATCTGAACCACCCCTGAAAGTTTCGGGTCGGTAAAAAAAAACATTCGGTATATTATTATTGAAAGGTCTTACCTCACTTTTAGAGTTGCGGCCCGGATCCGTGTAACCAGAATCATCTGATTTATTAATGTTCTGGAACAAATACTCGTTTTCATCTGCAGGAATTTCAGGTGCTCCTTTCTGAAAAGATAAGCTTTAACTAATAACTTTGATTCTAAACTAAATAGCATTAACAATTCACGACCGATGTTCATTTTGCTGAAAACTAACAATCTTATTTTTTTACAAGAGTACTTCTGTAAATAGTATGAAACAAAGCTGTTATTCACGTATGTCCTCATCATTTCTGTTTCCGCTTACTTCCTCTAAACCACGCAACGGATAATCTAAGCGCTCTCTTACAGACGAGCGACACTTTGCGGTCACAGAGGTTCGCGCGACACACGGCGACCGTAAAAGCTAAGAGCGCGACACACGGCGACCCCAAAGTGTCGCTCGTCTGTAAGAGTTCTTTTATAATGCGCACAGCCAAGGAGTGGAATGCCCTGCCTGCGTCAGTATTTCCGAGCGCTTACAACCCGAATCACTTTAAAGTACGAGTGAATAGGCTTCTGGGTTAGCTCGCTACATCTTCGACCCCATCAGTGTCCTAAGGACTGGATTGAGGTCAAGAGCAAACCCATTAATTTAAAAAAAAACATCGTCGTTTGCCTCCGTCTGCCAAGAGGGGGTGAGGTAAAATGTTGGTGGGAGGCAGGGAGTGTCCGTACTGTATGAAGTACTAGACACTCTTTCTTATACTGTGTAGCTTATTTCGGATTTCTGGATAGAATTCGATTCAAAGTGGCAATAAGTCTTTAGCCCCTAACGTAAGTAGCGTCACCTAGAGGTCGGTAGTACTACTAATTCCTCTGTCCAAAAATGCTACTAAAATCCACTTACTTCAGGTGAAATATTATCGAGTTTTGGTTTTAAAGAGGAATTGCGACGGTCCGATACATTGTCTTTCTCTTTTGCATTCAAAGTCTGCAAGAAAGACTATAGTTTTATAATACATACATTACTACACAATTTTCAGGCAATTCAAAATATATCATTAACTGTTTGTTTTTACCATAAACTTAATACACTATCGTAATAGACCAACAATCTCATCATGATCGCATCACCGAAACCGAAATGTCAATATGTGCGAAATTGATACGTGTGTGAGTTTTAGTGATAGATTTCGGAAATCAATCTCTATGCGATACGGTTTCTTTTTCAAGTGTACATTATTTTTTGATCTTACAAATAAATATTTGAAATAATATACTATCTACGAAATAGTACGTTTACTGCATGTAATGAATGTATTACGAAATAATTATAAGAATAACATATATGAAAAAAGTATTACGAAAGTAGTAGTGTACTAATGTTATTTACCTTTGAAACATCTCTTTATTTGAGTTTCTGGTACAAGTTACATTGCATTCCAACACAGAACATGATACCGTAATGAGTTTTTATATTTGTCTGATAAAACACAAAATGAATTATAAAAAAATCATAAAATAATATGGGATAATTTTTTGACAGGATACCAACCGAGACTTCATTGTTTCAATGTGATTTACGGCTATTATATTATAATCTCTTTCGGACGCGTAGGTTTTTCGGTAAGGTCCGAATCTCATTCGTACACTGTGTTGGTCTACTTACGGTAGTAATATTAAGTTTATGGTTTTTACAATAAGTTAGCTGTGGCTTTGAGGGTCTCCTAGAAGAAATCTCTTCAGAGATAAGCTCGCTATTTGTACATGTTTTCTCCACTATGTATATCACTGTGTATATGTACAATAAAGTGTTAAAATAAATAAATAAATAATTGTTTGGTATTGCACCATTCAAAAGACATAATATATTGCCCAATCCCGCTTCGTCTACAAAACTGGTAAATTTAAATTTTATAAGAAATCTCACTATAGAAAAGGTTTCTTTCCATTTCCTTGGGAAGCCCGATATTCCTCCTATCCTGTGTGTTATTTCAGCTATCATACTCTTTGTATTTGTTCTTTGATCATACTTATTCGTTAGTTGTGAAACGATTTGAAACGAATACAGTTCGTCACGTGGGTAATGTCTTAGGTCCGCCAAATACATACGGAATTATTCTGGACGGAATTACGATTCCGTATGGAGTGTCGCCGCTTTCAGAGACTTTTTCACTAGATCTAGTAATTTTTTGGCTGTGTTCAAACCAAACTGACTGTAAGCCGCCGAAAGTGAGCGAACGTTACGAAGTTTATAGTATTTCCATACATATTCACTTTTTCGTTCACATATTACCGACAATACGTTATTACGCTATGCTTACCTTATGCTTACCGATTAGTAAGCCTGCTCACATTCGGCATCTTACAGTCAGTTTGGTTTGAACACGGCCTTTATGTTTTAGGTGGCATATTTTAAAGTGATTTTTGAACGTAGGCGTTGATGGAACGTACCGTATCGTGACGGTGCAGTTGCGACGTCGTTGCGAAAACGCCTACGCTCAAAAACCGCTTGTGTGATAATGGTTCATGCCATTTTGTATGCAGATTATGTCTAATGTAAAAATAAAAACTGTAGATGGTATTTTGATATAGTTGCATAATATTGAAATACAATTTACAAATCATCATCGTAACGTCACGACCACATCACATGATAATAATTATCATGTATAGAAATTGTTTGTTTCGTTGTAATAAATGCCTAAAAATGCAATTGTCATTTTATTTGGCATTTCGTACATTTTTATTTTAGACATTTTTTAAACAGCACTCTAGTATTTGTTGTTACCATAGTTGACAACACTGAATCCTGAATCAGGATTCCGGAGCGCAATTCCGTCTGTGTGTGGCGGACCTTATTCGTAGATTTGGTCATTAAAAATTCAGAAATAAAATTATAACTTGCCCAGAATAGGTAGGTATGGTTCAAGGATTAAAAGAAAAATTTGTGGGGAAAATATAGATTTTCATCGGATCCCTAATCCTTTACGTAAGTCTAGCTAGACAATAATATAATATCACGAGCGTTAACCCGCGACTTCGTCCGCACAAATTATATACCAGATTTCAAGTCAGATCATAAGCTATCAAACAAAAAAGTTTCATCAAAATCGGTCCAGTAGATATTACGTTATACTCGTTCAAACAAACAAACAGACAGACAAATAATCCAAAAATTGGTGAAATGGAATCAGGGACGCCTAAAAACCATATCGTAACTTTTTTTTTTGTTAATATCTTCTATGTACAGACAAACTTCCTGTTACAGTTTTATAATAGTATAGATAGATAACAAATCTGTTCTTCAGAAGTTAATGCTTACCTCGGGGTTCTGATCATTAAGTGGTTGTGCCAAGGAAGATTTACGACGTTCTGGAGACTTCTGTTTATCTTCCGCATTCAATTTATCATTCGCATCCAACTTCTGTTTAGAACATTTTCAGCAGAATGGTTATACAGAGTGTTAGGGTAAACAGTTGCATTACTTTAATGTTTAGGATTCTAATTTCATAATAGAATACGATTCAAAGTGCGTAAGTAGCGTCACCTAGTGTTCGGTAGTAGTACTAATTCCTCTTTACAAAAATGCTACTAAAAATCCACGTACCTTAGGTGAAATATTATCGAGCTCTGGTTTTAAAGAGGGTTTGCGAGGGATCGAAACATTGTCTTTCTTTTTTGCATTCAAAGTCTGCAAGAAAAACTATAGTTTTATACATACATTATTATACAATTTTCAGACACTTATTCAGGCACTTCAAAACATATTATTTACTGTTTGTTTATACACATTAAGTTAGCTGTGGCTTTGTGGGTATCCTGGAAGAAATCTTTTCAGAGATAAGCTCGCCATTTGTCATGTTTTCTCCACAATGTGTATCACTGTGTCTTTGTGCAATAAAGAGTTAAAATAAATACATAAATAATTGTTTGGTATTGCACCATTCAAAAGACATTGCACAATCCCGTTATACGTTTCGCCTACAAAACTGGTAAATTTGAATTTTATAAGAAATCCCACTATAGAAAAGGTTTATTTCCATTTCCTTGAGAAGCCCGATATTCCTCCTATCCTGTGTATAAATTTAGCTATCATACTTTTTGTATTTGTTCTTTGATCATACTCATTCGTTACTAGTTGTTAAACGATTTGAAACGAATACAGTTCGTCACGTGGTCAATGTCTTATTCGTTTCGTCATTAAAAATTCAGAAATAAAATTATAACTTGCCCAGAATAGGTAGGTATGGTTGAAATACTAAAAGAAAAATTTACAAATCGGTGGAGAAAATATAGATTTTCATCGGATCCCTAATCTTTTACATAAGTCTCGACAATAATATAATATCATAGCAAATCTGTTCTTATAGTTCTTTTAGTGCGGCGCCTGAGCAGTGCCGCAACGCAAAGATTTCGCCGAACAACCGTTCACATGGGCGGCGCGGTGCCGCAACGGTGTGCGGCGACGTCGCGGCACCGCAGCGGCGACGAAAGGAGTGTAACGTACAAACTGTTAATAAAAATCTGCCGCGCAAACAACTGAGCGCACTTACACCCCTCCCCGCCTCGTCTTGCAAGTCGCAAAAATTCGGCGAGAGTGCGGCGCAGCGCCGCGCGGTGCCTCGCCGCACCGTTTGGCATACCATAGATTTTTATACGCATGGCACCGCAGCGGCACCGCTCAGGCGCCGCACCGGTGCCGCACCGCGCCGTGTGGTTCGCCTCTTAATGCTTACCTCGGGGTTCTGATCATTAAGTGGTTGTGCTAAGGAAGATTTGCGACGTTCTGGAGAATTCTGTTTATCTTCCGCATTCAATTTATCATTCGCATCCAACTTCTGTTTAGAACATTTTCAGCAGAATGGTTATACAGAGTGTTAGGGTAAACAGTTGCATTACTTTCATGTTTAGGATTCTAATTTAAGGATAGAATACGATTCAAAGTGCGTAAGTAGCGTCACCTACTGTTCGGTAGTAGTACTAATTCCTCTTTACAAAAATGCTACTAAAAATCCACGTACCTTAGGTGAAATATTATCGAGTTCTGGTTTTAAAGAGGGTTTGCGAGGGATCGAAACATTGTATTTCTTTTTTGCATTCAAAGTCTGCAAGAAAAACTATAGTTTTATACATACATTATTATACAATTTTCAGACACTTATTCAGGCACTTCAAAACATATATCCTACAAAACTGGTATATTTGAATTTTATAAGAAATCCCACTATAGAAAAGGTTTATTTCCATTTCCTTGGGAAGCCCGATATTCCTCCTATCCTGTGTATAATATTAGCTATCATGCTCTTTGTATGTGTTCTATGATGATACTCATTTGTTAGTTGTGAAACGATTTGAAACGAATACAGTTCGTCACGTGGTCAATGTCTTATTCGTTTCGTCATTAAAAATTCAGAAATAAAATTATAACTTGCCCAGAATAGGTAGGTATGGTTGAAAGTCTAAATGAAAAATTTACACATCGGTGGAGAAAATATAGATTTTCATCGTATCCCTAATCTTTTACATAAGTTTCGACAATAATATAATATCATAGCAAATCTGTTCTTATAGTTCTCTTAGTGCGGCGCCTGAGCAGTGCCGCAACGCAAAGATTTCGCCGAACAACCGTTCACATGGGCGGCGCGGTGCCGCAACGTCGTGCGGCGACGTCGCGGCACCGCAGCGGCGACGAAAGGAGTGTAACGTACAAACTGTTAATAAAAATCTGCCGCGCAAACAACTGAGCGCACTTACACCCCTCCCCGCCTCGTCTTGCAAGTCGCAAAAATTCGGTGAGAGTGCGGCGCAGCGCCGCGCGGTGCCTCGCCGCACCGTTTGGCATACCATAGATTTTTATACGCATGGCACCGCAGCGGCACCGCTCAGGCGCCGCACCGGTGCCGCACCGCGCCGTGTGGTTCGCCTCTTAATGCTTACCTCGGGGTTCTGATCATTAAGTGGTTGTGCTAAGGAAGATTTGCGACGTTCTGGAGAATTCTGTTTATCTTCCGCATTCAATTTATCATTCGCATCCAACTTTTGTTTAGAACATTTTCAGCAGAATGGTTATACAGGGTGTTAGGGTAAACAGTTGCATTACTTAAATGTTTAGGATTCTAATTTAAGGATAGAATACGATTCAAAGTGCGTAAGTAGCGTCACCTAGTGTTCGGTAGTAGTACTAATTCCTCTTTACAAAAATGCTACTAAAAATCCACGTACCTTAGGTGAAATATTATCGAGCTCTGGTTTTAAAGAGGGTTTGCGAGGGATCGAAACATTGTCTTTCTTTTTTGCATTCAAAGTCTGCAAGAAAAACTATGGTTTTATACATACATTATTATACAATTTTCAGACACGTCAAAACATATTATTTATTGTTTTTACACATTAAGTTAGCTGTGGCTTTGTGGGTATCCTGGAAGAAATCTTTTCAGAGATAAGCTCGCCATTTGTCATGTTTTCTCCACAATGTGTATCACTGTGTCTTTGTGCAATAAAGTGTTAAAATAAATACATAAATAATTGTTTGGTATTGCACCATTCAAAAGACATTGCACAATCCCGTTATACGTTTCGCCTACAAAACTGGTAAATTTGAATTTTATAAGAAATCCCACTATAGAAAAGGTTTATTTCCATTTCCTTGAGAAGCCCGATATTCCTACTATCCTGTGTATAAATTCAGCTATCATACGATTTGTATTTGTTCTTTGATCATACACATTCGTTACTAGTTGTTAAACGATTTGAAACGAATACAGTTCGTCACGTGGTCAATGTCTTATTCGTTTCGTCATTAAAAATTCAGAAATAAAATTATAACTTGCCCAGAATAGGTAGGTATGGTTGAAATACTAAAAGAAAAATTTACAAATCGGTGGAGAAAATATAGATTTTCATCGGATCCCTAATCTTTTACATAAGTCTCGACAATAATATAATATCATAGCAAATCTGTTCTTATAGTTCTCTTAGTGCGGCGCCTGAGCAGTGCCGCAACGCAAAGATTTCGCCGAACAACCGTTCACATGGACGGCGCGGTGCCGCAACGTTGTGCGGCGACGTCGCGGCACCGCAGCGGCGACGAAAGGAGTGAACTGTTAGGCTAGGCGCAAACGGGCCACCGACCACAGCCACCGGTGGCTGTAGCGCGCCACCGCCACATTAAGCTTAGTGTCAGAAGCGAGCGACAGCCACCGGTGTCTGGAAACCGCCACAATTTTTAACCTTCTCGACTTCTCGTTGCGCGCAGTGTGCAGATGGATTCTGACACGGAAAGTTTGCTCGCGCTTTTGTTAATACGCAGAAGACGTAGACGACGCCGTCGGACGGTTAACTGCGCGGGGGGGGTGGAGCAGTGTGGACAGTGGCGGGTGTCAGCGTTTTGTGTGTCACGTAGCGACCACTAGTGGCGAGTCGCGGACACTACTGTAGCGAGTGGCGGCCACCGGCTACACGTGTGCGGGCGCGTCTAACAAATATATGAAAAAGTGTGTCAAGTCGCGGTCGCTGGCCACCGGTGGCTGTGGTCGGTGGCCCGTTTGCGCCTAGCCTTAATAAAAATCTGCCGCGCAAACAACTGAGCGCATTTACACCCCTCCCCGCCTCGTCTTGCAAGTCGCAAATCCGGCGAGAGTGAGGCGCAGCGCCGCGCGGTGCCTCACCGCACCGTGTGGCATTTATTTATTTATTTATTTTATTTTATTATATTCATTACTTACGGACTAATTACAGGATAGAACATTTTTATAAAACAACATTGCCAACTAAAAGTTTCCACAGATAAAATGACGCGCAATACGCATGACACCGCAGCGGCACCGCTCAGGCAACGGGGCGCCGCCCCGGTGCCGCACCGCACCGTGTGGTTCAGCTCTTAATGCTTACCTCGGGGTTCTGATCATTAAGTGGTTGTGCTAAGGAAGATTTGCGACGTTCTGGAGACTTCTGTTTATCTTCCGCATTCAATTTATCATTCGCATCCAACTTCTGTTTAGAACATTTTCAGGAGAATGGTTATACAGGGTGTTAGGGTAAAAAGTTGCATTACTTTATCGAGTGATTGTTCCACTTTGCCAAAGAAACATAGGGGAAATTCGAAAAAAAAAACCTTTTCATACTAAATGTTCGAACAGCTGATTTCATTTAGTATGGAAAGTACTAAAATTTATTTGCTAATTTCCCCTTGGTTTCGTGAGAGCGTTGGTGGCGTGTTGCGAAGAGATATGGACACCCAATTATAGGGGTCCGGGTAGCATGCCATGTACCAATGAGTTTTTCTAAATTATGTACGTAAATACCGACTACTCTCAAACGGTGAAGGAAAACATCGTGAGGGAACTTACATACACTGAAAATGAAATTCTGAAGTGTATGTGAAGTCTACCAATCCGCATTGGGCACGCGTGGTGGACTAATGCCCATACACCCTCCCTGAGGGTAGGCCTGTGCCCTGCAGTGGGACGTTTATCTGCTGCTGATGATGATGATAATGATGTTGATGATGATGATGATGATTATGAGTGCAATCACACCTTAAAGTAATGCAACTGTTTACAAACCTAACACCCTGTATAAATTAAACATATATTCATAAAGTTAAAAGTTGGTAGAATACAAATCTCTCTAATATTCATATTCATATTCATTTATTCAGTAATGAGTTTAGTTTTAAATAATTTTATTCTCATTAAAAACATACGGTAACTTTCATGAGTTTACAATGTCAATAGTTTAGAATTAAGGTCATAGTACATATACAGGTTGTTGTGTGATAAAATAAAATAAATAAATAACGCTCACAGGTACATACATTGTAATGATCCCATACAAGCACTAATGGCTTTTTTATCATGGTTACCATACTACAACGGCACAAACATATAAACATCCATGACTTAACCGGGATTCGAACCCAGGACCCTGGTTTGGCAGTCCGGCGTGGTAACCCGGTTGGTGTAACCGGGTCGTGATAGCCTAGCAAATACTGAAACGGTGAACTCAGACTGAACAACTTTCAGTAGTTGTTAGGTTGTCACTACCCTGTATAAATATGTTCTGTATTATCATATAATACTTTTTAAGGTCCACGCAAACGGAGTCGCGGGCAGCAGCAAGTCATTAATATAACTCTGTTGATAAGTGACTGCGTACCTAGATGAGGGACATATTTCACCCACGGTACCTGTGGTCACGTTCACGGCCAGAAGGCGTCATGTTGCAAATGATTCGGCTATATCACGCCTTATATCTCGTTGGTTAGCGCGAAAAATATAAAGGGAGGGAAGGTGATAGCGCTACGACACGCTGCCATGCTAGCCATGCAGTGCGCATTTGTGGAGGGAAGTTTGTTATCAACTAGCTGTCAGATTTTCTTATCGTTTGGGCAGAGGCCTAGTGTCACATTAAAAAATAACGTCAGAAAGATATCCATGTGATATTATTTTGAATAAAACATTTTGATTTGAGTTGACTCATACACAAAGATACTCATAGACATAGACAAACTCATAGACACAGATACTCATACACATAGACAAACCCATAGACACAGATACTCATAGACATAGACAAACTCACGCTATTGAGATGGTCCTCTATAGTTTTAGCTAGCTGGCTGGACAATTCTGCGGCTCTCATTTGCGTCTCCAGTTCCGCCACTTTACTCCTCTCTATCAACAGGTTTGCAGCTAGGTCATCTGTCAACAAACCATAAATATATTATACCACGAATAGAGGAACTGAACTAGAGAAAAGAAATACGTGACGCGAGGCAATAGAACGGTTTTTGGGAAATAATGACGGACAAGTGAACGCAAACGTTTTAAATTACCTTAGCCCGTAGTTTCGGCCAAGATGCGGTGTTTCTTGAGAAGCAGTGAATTGAAGCTCAGCGCGGGCTCGGGGCGAGGTCTAGTCGTGAACCCACCAGCGAACGGCGACCGGAAATTTAAAATCGTTTGCGTTAACTCGTCTATCAACGACTTATTCAGACTTAACCGCACCCTGGTCACTTCATACAAACGGGCTCGCACTGACAAGAGGCTAGCATTTGTATGCTGAGTGAGTGCGAGTGGAAAAGGAATACACCCCTGCGTAAGCAGTGCATCAATTTCGTCCACCACCCGCACTACTGAGGGGTCAACATTGGTGGGGGGAGAGAGTGTCTGTACTGTTTGCAGGTTAGTCATTGACTTAGGATACTATGGACCTTGGGTCCACGCTCAAAAGTGTCCGAACCAAAAGAGAACCAAAATTCAAAAAGAGCACCAATTTCGTTTGTTTGACCGACCGAGCGCGTGAGCGTTTATGAACGGCATCATGAACTGTTGTAAAAGTTTGTAAAAAGTACTAAAGCAACGTGAAAAAAGACGATGGTGTATCCTATTTTCAGTAAGTAGACTATTGTTATATCATTTAGAACTATGATTTTGTTTACGAACATAACATTTAATTAAAATTATTTAAATTAATGAATTGAATGAAAAAAAAAGGAATTATTAAAATTAATTTGTAAAATCGAATGACAAAACCAACAAAGCAAACAACAAATATCTATCTGTCCTTTTCTTACACATTTCGCGCGAAAAGAAAGAAAGAGACCAATTACGGCCATAACATATTGGTAGGATTACCTGTCATGGCGTCGTCAGCCATTACGTCTGCCGTCGAAGCAAAATCAAGTGGTCGTGGTGGTGCAAGCAACATTGCAATGTTTTTAGTTTGTTTATATAACTATGAATGTACCGACATTTTATAAAGATTAGTTCGGGACAATTTTATCGAGAATTTTGTACCAGACCCTGCGTCCATAGTATTCTTTTAGTTAGTTCACCCTAAGTGAAGCCAAACAAGCGTAATTTTGTGAGTTGTGAGTTGCGTATTTTGAGTCCGTTTCATATAAAGACAGAGGTCATAGACAATACATTCTCGGATTTTGAGGAGGTATGAGGTAAGAGGAGGTAAAAGGAGGTACCCCTTAATGAGGTTAGTACTATTTCTTACACTGCACTTTGACCCAACTAATGCAAATGGGGGTAAAGCGACCCTTGCCTAAGGCCTGTCACACACATTCGGAATAAACCTGATTCGGAATTCAGTGTTGCCGCTTTCAGAGACTTTTTCATTAGATCTAGTGGTTGTTTGTCTTAGTAGGTTTATATGGAATTTTCGCGATTTCTATATATTGGTACCATAGAGAAAGATCAGTTTGATGGTCTGATCATCCCCTTAAAATAGTTTCAGCTAATTTTGTTAGACCTTATATAGCATATATGCTCACGACTGTATTCCCCGAGGGGGTAGTCAGAGACATTCTGAAACAAATTAAAGATTGAAAAATTTGTCTCGGGCGGGACTTGAACTCCTTAATTTGATTCGAAATAGCACAACGTGGCTGTAACATGTTTAAAAATCAATAATATTTGACATTCTGAAACCTCAGAACATCCACGTTTCTGAGTTACGCAGGCAGATCTTATCCATCCCCATCAGAGAGATGCTCTACACCATATGAATACTGAATCAGCCTTGCAGCTGTTGGTTACCAAAATTCCTCTTACCTATATCTTATATTAATGGGGCACATGCTAGAATGTCCCTTAGTACCCCGAACACCTACAATAGAGAACTTAAATACAGCTATACCTATCATGCGCATGCATGCATTATGCTCACAACTATATTGCATACTTATAGTCATAGTCATATATTTTATTGCTTCATATCACATGTTACAATTTATATAATATTATATATACCATATTGCACAACTAAGCATGCAGGGATCCTAGTATCAAACTAGCCGAATACCTGGCCAGTGATATATACAAGGTGTAGCAAAACACCATATAAAGGGGTGGTAAACCAGCAGGAACTTTCATTCGTATAGAGTCGACACGTCGAAAAGAATGAAAAATATCTTCTGTCCCATATATTTGAGTCGAGTAGGTAGTGTAGGTTTGTATTCTTTGTATGAAGCAGCAAATTTTTTGGAAAGTTGTTCAGTTTAATAGTGTAAACCACCCCGCCACCCAGGGGTGTTTTGTTACACTATAAAGCTGTAAAACCCTTGGTGTAAGTGACAGCTTAGCAAATGCTTAAACGGTGAACTCAGACCATCAAACTAAACTAAAATTTGCTGTCCCATACAAAACTGCTGTAGGTACTTACCCGACTAAAATATATGAATTTTTTTCACGTTTCCTGAGGCAGGCTCCATAGTGAAAGTTGTTCAGTTTGATGGTCTGAGTTCACCATTTAAGTATTTGCTAGGCTGTCACCGACACCCTGTTTAAAATAAAACGAATACCAACCGCACTTGGCCTCAGCGTCCCTCAGTCGCGCCGCGATGACGTCAGCGTCTCTCTCGCGCTGCGACTGGTCGGAGCGCAAGCGCAAGTTCTCCCTGTGCATATCTGACACTTCGTCCTCCAGGCGGGAGATACGGGTCGAGTACTCAACGTTATTTTTAGCTTGCTCCTGTAACAATAAAATTATCATTACAGTTTCTATAGCTTTGTAAACGAGAATGTTAACAAGGAATGGGAATGTGAACAATGTTGCCGTTGTTGTATGCATGAATGCGAACACGCCGCGGACATGCATACAAACGATATCTTCTATCTATGAAGGAACTAGCCTACTAGTAAGAGCAATAAAGGTGCAATAAAGACGCCGACTTCGTCGGCGGGTTCGGTGTGGATAAGAGCCTTGTCAACAAGCACCGACATGTTGGTGACTATATCGACAACAAAACTGTCGCCAATTTTGACTGGTCAGCGACTTTGGTGTGTAGACACAGGGTCACAACAAACTGATCGACGGCAAACGACGACGATCAACGGCTTGTTCATACAAAGCACGATTAGTATGGGAAGCGTGTTCGGTGCCGTACGCCGCGTTGACGGCGGAGGAACGGCGTCCCATACTAAACGTGCATTTTGCATCCACGGGCCGTCGATTGCCGTCGGTCAAAGTATCGCATCCCTTTAGGTCCTTACCTTACTCGTGACCTTACCTCCTGCAAATTTACGATTTTCTCTTTCAACTCCTCCATGAGAGTTTTGCTAATATTTTCATCGCTCAACTTGCCAGGAGCCTCCCTGAAATAGTCAAATAGTCTTGGATAAGTTATATGTCAAGATTGACAGTCGAAGCTACAAAAACTTAGAAAAAAATTGTAACAAGTATTGGCGTCTGAACCCTATCCATATACACGCACACGGATGTATAGTATGGCGCCTCACAAACACCAAACTAAGAAAGTTGGCCCCTTTTGTTTTATACGGTAGACGCATGAGGCTCTTTCTAGACATATACTTTTGCTAAGCAAATAGTATTAAGAGTTGTGACCACCGAAATACGTTCAGACTCCGTATTTTCATTAATCATTGAGTGAGACCGAAGACCGGAGGCAAGCAACAGTAGCCGTTAAGAATTACCTCTCTCATTCGCACAGTCAGTATTTCCAATTTGTATGAAATGACAGCTAAGGGCCTTATATCAATTTTTAATATAAGAATATTCTCCGCAACATATTATTTTACGAAATTCCTATTATATCTTATTATTCAAGCTTATAGGTTTTTAACGGTAGTGGCTTTCTTCGCATTTACCATTTTACTTACTTCTCATGCTCATTGGTTTCAGTTCCCGTAGTCTTAGTCTCTATCTCCTCTCTGTAAAATATGAACGAATCTTATTACGTTTAAACTAAGACTTGTAGGAGAAGAATATAAAAAAAACATCTTTTAGTTGGCTACATAGACCAATAAGCTAAAGATTCTGTTTTCATCGAATTCTGTAGGAAAATGAAGCCGTTAGAGGTGGAGATATGGACGAATAACATTGAGCGCGGTGGTTCGTAGGTACTGCTTACGTTCGGGACGGCCGGGCCACAGGTGACTGGCTATGCGGCTTGGTTTGCGAGTGACTAGTAAACGCGGCTTGATTATTACAAGATTTAATGTCATCTCAACTCATCTCACTTACGTATGAAGGCACTGGCATGAAATCGAAGCAGTTTTCGAATTAAGCTTATTTCCCTTGTTCTGGTACAAAGCACTTGTTGATGAAGGTCTGAAAATTAAATAGTATAGACTCATTTAACTGTCAATACGCATTATATCTTATACTCGCTTTTAGCCGTGACTTCGTCCGCGTGAAATTAGAATATCGAAATATCAACCCCTACATTTAAATGCACCCCTACATCCTCCGTAAAATCTATGTTCAAAATGTCATATTTCTAGCTTCAGCAGTTTAGGCTGTGCGTTGCCTGCCATTCAAGTCACTTACGGAACTTGTTTATAAGTATCGATTAGAGGGGCTAGCATGCACGCACGAGCAAATATGAGCGCTCATTTTCGTATACGCTAAGTACCTAATGCATGTCTTGATTTTTGTCGTTTTCTCGCTAATCCTACAGAGGGACTGTTTTATAATCGCCATCAGCTTGGTGTCGATGCAATATTTCTGGTCTTGTACTCGGACTTTCAATTTTCGATATATCGCATTTGTTTTGTCTGAACTTCACTGTGATAGAATTGACATTGGAATGAAAACATCCACGCGATTGCGAAGTTCGAATGTCCGGGATCCTGAGATCAACGAGCGTGGCGGTGGAATCGCGGCTCCATAAAAATCGTGGCGATTCAGTTGCGATATCGCTAATAATAAAATCTCACTTGCTGGAAGCGGGACGAGGCGTCTTGCTATATACTAGATGAGGTTCGCTCCGTTTCATGTACTGTCTGGCGGTGCACAATTTCATGTTAAGCTGTCGTATCCTTTCTGTGAGCCGATCGTTGACTCTCTTTAGTTCTGCTATGCTGAAATAGGAATTATTAATTGTTAGATTACCGATTGCTTTTGTATTTGTGTAAATAGCTACTGCCTATAAAATTATGGCTAGGCTCTCCATCATCTGAATGCAACGAGTCCTAAAATTCAAGGGAATACAGTAGCATTTTAAAGGTCAGTAAAAAATTAACGATCATTTGCAAGGCCGATCATACGATATTATTGTAATAATGCACTGTAGCTATGCGAATAGTACAAATACTGGCATAGTCTGTCAGTTGACTAGAGCTATGCAGGCAGACCTGGTCCATCCCCATCACGGAGCTGCTCTTCATCCTATGTCAATACTGAATCAGCCTTACAGCTGATGATAACAAAAAGCATCTCTATTTCTTGAAACATATTTTAATAGACAGAGATCCGACCGCCGCCGAAAAATATTTGACCAAGAACCGAAAAGTCTATTGTGCTTTCGTAGATTTAGAGAAAGCTTATGACAGAGTGATGCGGGAAGAATTGTGGGATACCTTGGCCATGTATGGGGTGAATGGTAACTTGATACGGGCACTGAAATCCCTATACGAGGGTTCCAGTGCATGTGTCAGGATAAACGGGGCACATACCGATTGGTTTGGTATCTCCAGAGGTGTCACACAAGGTTGTGTAGCGTCACCGTGGCTATTCAAACTATTCATGGACAGTTGTTTGAGTGATTTGAAAGAAAGAGCGTGTGGTCTAAGGATGAATGGGTTATTAGTCAAGTGTCTGTTGTATGCCGATGACCAAGTTCTGCTTGCGTCATCGGTAAATGACTTGCAGGAGATGGTAACATGTATGAATGAATCATTTAAGAAGAAGGGAATGAATGTTAATGTGAATAAGACGAAAGTTATGGTTATCGAGCCCGATGAAACAGTGACTGAAGGTAAGATTATGATAGGTGATGAAAGGCAGGAGCAAGTCAGTGAGTTTGTGTACTTGGGTTGTATGTTTACAAGAGACGGAAAGTACGACGGAGATATACTAGAGAGAAGAGTGAAAGCAGGAAATATGATTAATGGAGCTTTGCACACCGTCATGAAGATTCAAAATATGTCTAAAAAGGCTCGCTTGTCGGTTCACGACGGTGTGTTGGCACCAACTTTAATGTATGGAAGTGAGAGTTGGGTATGGCAGAAGAAGCATGAATCTAGAATAAATGCGGTAAAAATGCGCTCGTATGTGTGGTGTGACTTTGAAGGACCGGTTACGGAATAGTGTGATTAGAGAAAGATGTGGTCTGAAAGAATATCTAGTGACCAGGATTGAAAAAGGCATGTTGAGGTGGTTTGGACATGTGGAAAGAATGAGCGAAAGTAGGTTGACGTATGAAATTTACGAGGCAAGTGTGAATGAAATGGTTGAAACGGGTCGCCCTAGGCGCACGTACGCTGACCAAATCGGATGCGTACTGAAGAAGGGCCAAATAAAATGTACCCGGAACCGACGAGCTTGTAATAAGAAACTTCTTCTTCTCGTATATCTCGTATATCTCTATATCATGTTCATGTGGGCAGGAGCCCAGGTGTCAGAGTTTTTTCAGACCGCCTTACGGCCTCTGACGTACTTTTTATGTAACGACTACTACCACCAGAGATAGTAGCCGGGACCAACGGCTTATCGTGCCATCCGAAGCACGGAATCATTTTTCTTTCAGACAATCAGGTGATTCAGCCTGCTATGACAAAGTGACATATCACTAGGTGTCCCCCATGGGAATCAAACCCACGACCTCCGTGTCGAGAGCCAATCAATGCTCTTAACTATTAGATCACGGAGGCAGTTATGGATGTTGAGGAGGCGAAAGATGTGTGTCAGAATCGTAGCATGTGGCGATCTGTTGTCTCTGCCTACCCCAGTAGTGGGACATAGGCGTGAGCATATGTATGTATGTATGAGATCCGACCGCAAAATTATGCACCTATTCCTTTTTTGTACGAAATGTGATTCTAGTGAATGTTTACACAAGGGTTTACACAACGCCACCAGGTTGACTGGAAAAATCTTGCCGCAAGTACCTTTTCCGTTATGATTTTTGGTAAGTAAAATTTTCTATCTGTTTGGGGAGTAAATGAGGTGCCATCGGAAGGAGTCTCCTTCCGATCTAAAGAACTGAAAAACTAGGGTTTCCACCTCTCAGTCTGTCGTGACTCTAGGGTTGCCAGCCTCAAAAAAACCATTTTTAAACCTGGTGGCGTTGCCGTTGTATGATCCCCTGTGTAAACATTCACTAGAATCACACTTCGTTCAAAAAAGAAATAGGTGCATAATTTTGCGGTCGGATATCCGACCATAAGTTTCTGAGTTCGAATGATGATACAAATTATAACAATACTCACACATCCTTCTGATCACTAGGAACGTGTCTACCGGTCTGTCTCCCGGTGGAGACATCCCTGCGCTCCTTCTGATCCCGCCCTCCCTGGTACGCCTTCTGTGTTGCGATCATCCTCTGCAGTTTAGTTGACAGCAACTTCAGCCTCTCACTCTGACTGTTTATAGTCTTCTTCAAGTCCAAGTTGTTTTGTAACAACGCAAAGTATAAATCTTCTAATTCACGCTTACTCAGCTTCGAAGGGCATATGTGTAGTATTTCTGTAGATGGAAATTGATGATTGCGAGGTTTTAAAGATTTGTGATAGTCTTATTCTCACCAGTGTTAAATAGGTTTTAGGGACTTTCAGTGGAGTACCTACTGGCTGGCAGGACTGGTAAAATCTTGAGCTCGCCTTGCTCAGATTTTTAGGGTTCCGTAGTCAAACAAGGAACCCTTTCGTCCATTCTGTCTGTATGTATGCCCCACCTCGATTACTCGCTCATTTTTGCATCTATTGAATCGAAATTTGGCATGAGGACAGATAACAGTAACCCAAAAATAGAAATGAGGTAGTCATTAAGAAAATATTTTTTTCGACATCTCATACAACGAAAAGGGGGTAGGAAAAAATATTTTAAATAAATCGAGTCAGGTGTTGTTGGATAGGACTGGTCCGGTGGAACAAAACTGCTTTAGGAACTAAATCGTTTTAATGCTTCTGTCTCGAGATCAGCGAACTAATAATACTCGCTGCTCGAGATATCCGCGCACAAAGTCAAATAGAGGCCGAAATTTTGCTTTTGGTAATTTCTTAAGTTATGTAAGAGGATAGACCAGTACAGTTTAGTCCATACAAACTTATGTTGTATGGACTAAACCCTGTTTTCTCCCTGGATAATAACACTAGAGCAAATATTTTTTTACCATATAATCTATATCACCTCTGCCATGTCCCTATTTTTTTGGGGTTGGAAAAAAACGATTTTTTTTTAAATAAATCGAGTGAGGTGTCGTTGGATATGGATAGGTCTTGTCCAATGGAACAAAACTCCCATAGAAACTGTCTCGAGATATTATATTTACGCTCAAAGTAAAAAATAGGGCGTAAGGTCCGCGCATGGACTCGATACAGGTCCGATTTTTTCCAGCCGACTTCCGAACAAAATATAGACTTTTTCATTCAATCAAAGTTTCCAAAGAGTAGCAGGAAAGGCTTTTGGGGAGGATTCATATTTTAATTAGGTACCTCCCTCCGTATAGATAAAGTACTCTATGTAACTGACGAATCGGAAAAGAAAAAATCGGATATATAGCCGAATGTGAACTATTGTGAACACATCACAGAGAGAGAGAGACGACGGGCTGCCATCTCAAAAATAGATACAAGCGCTAAAACTTGAAAAAGAGCTAAATTTAGTGCCAACTGCTATTTTGTTCTCTTCTAAGTACCTAGTATTTTAAGGCACTCTAAATAGACTTATCAGTCAGTCCGAAACCAGTAGCGTTCGTAGGTACTTGAATCTCTCGAACATTGCACTCTCTATGGACACGTTTTGACCATAACACGCTATAAATATTTTTTAAACATTGCACTCTCTATGGACACGTTTTGACCATAACACGCTATAAATATTTTTTATTATATTTCAATCACAAAATACACATAACAGGATATTGAAACACAAATACTGTTGGCACATTAAAAGTTAAGAAAAGCGCTAGATTTTCCACTAGGCGCTTAATTCTCAGATACAGCGCTAACTTACCAAAAAAAAGCGCTAAATCTAGCGCCGATAGCATTAAGGTGACAGCAAGCACGCGACAAGTGCGCGTCTCATCCCAGCCTCGCCGCTCGTATCCCTCCACCGCCCCGCGCGCCCCGCGCATACCTAAGGCGTGCCGCGCACGACCTAAAGTCATACTGCAGTAAAATCTCAAGCTCTTTTTTCTCGCTCCAGATTTTAAAATGTATTCCAACAATCCATTATAAAGTTTAGTAAAATATCTTGCTTGCTCGCTCCTAGTCTTTAATTGTATCACAATAACCTCGATGCATTGCAGTAGGTAGGTAAGATCTTGTGCTCACATCGTTCATCAGCGTAATGGAGTGTAGTAGATGGTATGCAGGACTTTCAATATTTTGATCTGAATTTAGGCCCTACACAATAAAGCCCGTTTTATGACTTCACAGGGTTGTTTTCGTGCATGCCTGGAAAGCCCGTTTTATGACTTCACAGGGTTGGTTTCCTGCATGCCTGGAAAGCCCGTTTTATGACTTCACAGGGTTGGTTTCCTGCATGCCTGGAAAGCCCGTTTTATGACTCCACAGGATTGTTTTTGTAAGAAAAAACTATTTTTTAAATAACTAGAACGGAATCGCTATGGTTTACAAAATTTTCACCCATCATCAGTGTCTCCAAACCACATTCCACCAGAAAGTGGTATACCAACATGATACATCTTGTTCTTTAGATTCTTATGGAGGGACCTATCGCGAGTGTCATTTTCACGAAACTTTGATAAGCGCGCATCGACCATGGCCAGGTAAAGTTATTATACCTTACTAATAATATAACTTTACGAGCGTTAACCCGCGACTTCGTCCGCACAAATTATATACCAGATTTAAGTCAAATCATAAGCTATCAAACAAAAAAGTTTCATCGAAATAGGTTCAGTAGTTTTTGCGTGATACTCGTTCAAACAAACAAACAAACACACAAACAAACAGACAGACAAAAAATCCAAAAATTGGTGAAATGGAATCAGGGACACCTAAAAACCATATCACAACTTTTTTTTGTTAATATCTTCAATGTACAGACAAACTTCCTGTTACAGTTTTATAATAGTAATAGATGAGAGAAAGAAAAATCTTTATTCACCATCAAACTTTATGCTACCAAGCCTATTGTGCTGCCTTAGTGTGCTGCCCTCAATCGTATCTTTTTTATTTCTAAACAATTAAACAACATTTCCGAAAAACAAAAATGTCACATTGTAGTCATTGCAGATTTTATTGGGTCACTGCGGATTTGTTTTTATAACGTTTGAAGTTATTATCTTTCTTTGTCATAGTGAAAGTTGTTCAGTTTGATGGTCTAAACAACTTAAATTTTTATTTGTAATTTTGTAACACCTTGTATTGTCTGTACAACAACCTTTAACCTGTTCTTTCAGTATACATTCGCGAAATTTTTTCCGATAACTAGGTAACGTTAAATTTAAAATCATGCTTACCAGTTTGATTCTTCCCAGCACGTGCGATTTGTTCCTTACTGCTACAGTGCATCATAATATTTTCAAAACGGGATTTTTATTCTCGACTTCAAGGATTTATATCAGTTATCTTATCACTTTTTTCTCAACAATATTGGACGACGACAAATTTAACTACATTATTCAATTCAATAACTTATAAAACTACATAATTTTAATTAGTTTCTATTTATTCTTTCATCATTGAAAAACTAGATGAAGTATTAGATCTAGCCGTCAAGTCAACATTTATGAAAACTGCCGCCGCGCCGCCGCCATCACCATTTTTTTTTCTTGTTGACAAAATGTTGCTATGGCGACCGACACCATAGCAACATTTCGTCAACAAGGAAAAAATGTGTCATAGAGATACAGTGTCACCAACTTATCTGTAGAATGAGCGATGGCGCCACTTTCTGTATCAAAGAATGAGAGACTACATCGACTGACAGCAACAAAATGACGTTTTCATAATGGCATCAGTAGTTCCGCTTTTGGCCATTCTACAGATAAGTTGGTGGCACTGTAAGCGAAAAATAAAATTGTTCGTCTATGGTTAAATATTTCAATCAGTTATTTGAGGGGGGGGGGGGGGGGGCAGCTGTGGACGTCCTTCGGCTGAGATGATGATGGTGATTCGACTATGCAAAGCAACGAATTAAAGTTTATATTTCTTTGTTTTCATCTAAGTGGTGTGTTTACGCTTACGTTGGTGTGTTTTTTTTGCTTCATTCTAGAGCGACATTTAATGGAAGAAAGAAACTACGCTTTACAATTTCTTGCGAACTTTTTTCTTTTTGACTTTAGTAAAAGTCTCTGTCAAAAACTAAAAAGCGTAGGGGATAAAAAAAAAACGATTTTATCTTTCAAAAACTAGTTTTTGTATTTCCGGTTCCGATACTGTTGACTGGAAAAGTAAGTAAAATCATTTCACTGTCATTTGTGACCTATTTTTAAGTACCTACCTACAAGTTAATAGTTTAATTATGGTTATTATTATAAACCCCTTAATATTTACTTTTTATCCCAAAAATGCTTTGGATCAGAAGTATAGGAATATTATAGTAATAGGTGCAAATAGCTGCCAAAATTAAATACCTACCTAGTCTGCTTAGGTACGAATACGAGACTATGGAAATCTGTTAAAATAATAAACTATTTTTTTTAATCGTTACTAAAAAGCTTGGCCTGAAAACTAGGGGTTAGGGATAAAATATTCAAATAAAATTCAATACTCAGGTATTTTTAATCCATCAACAGTTTTATTAAACCAATTAACATTAACACATCGAAGACTTAAGTACCTATATAGGTAGTACTAACAGTCTATAAAACATTAGCTACTGGAATGTAAATTATTATACTTAGGTATTTCACATATAATTCACATGAAGCTTTGATTTATAGCAAACATTATTGGTGAATGAAGCGGCATTCATTGTTTTCGAAATCGTAAAGATTTTGATATTAAAATAATCTCCAAAAGTATCTAAGAAAAATGTTTGCAGGATACCTAAGCATAGTAATAAAAAGCAATGTATTTATTATGTATATAATATGCATTTTCATCTATGCGGATCGCATTTAAGAAGTTTACTTAGTTAGATAGAGTAAATTGTTTTTTTTACTATCAACGTACAGTAGCACCAGGTTTATAAGTCTTACCGATGTACCTGCGCAGTTGAAAAATTTTAATAGCGCGCCAAATTATATTGACCAATCAGGATGTGCCAACTTCAATCCGTTTACGCTATTGGCTAATTTGTTTTCGCGCCCTTTTCGCTGCTATCCGACTTTGCACCGTTTGATTACTAAATGACGGGGACTCTGTCCTGCTCTGCGCAAACGAAGAGCGGAATTATTTTCCTGGTCATACTGTACTTACAGAGTTAATTGAATTCTTGAATGTAGGCAGGTTACTACCTATTAGTGTACGTAGGTACCAACTCCCATTTTTCTTTTATATGTCTTAACATAGTTACCCAAAAAATTCGATTAAAATATTTCTCCTATGCGACGACAAGATCGCATCAATCGATAATGTAGAATGCGCTTTATGTCTATTTGTAACTATTCTATTAGATGATAGAATCGAAAAAGTTATTGTCATCGTCTCATTATTTAATAATTAGCAAAGCTGGTGAAAATCGTCATTTGAGATTCTGACTGTATTGATAGATAAATATTTTTATGACAGTACTGACACGAACCAAATCTAAAATTCTAGCCATATTACAGAAATGGCTCTTAAAATTTGTTATAGGTTGTTATTGCAATAATAACTGATCAATTATTTATAACATAGAAACAACGACCGGTTACCACTTAATCTTTTGAGGTGGTTGCATTAACTCCAAATTAGGCATCCATCTACAACACAGCCATTTTTCTGTTATAAAATTAAAATTTCAGCTAAAAAATCAGATTGTTTCTCTAAGTAATTGAACCAAAGTAAAGTATATTAGTATATCTATATCTATTTACAGTAAGCAAGGTCTCGAGACTGAATAAAAAAGTTGGGTCACAATAGGTCAACAGTTTTCACGGTCTGTTTGCAGATTGATTCTTCTGTCTGTTACAGTTTTTGTATTATTATATCGGACGACGATTAGTAATGGCTAAGAATTCGATAGCTTATGCGGATAGTAAGTACCTATTGGTTAACTGAGCATGCAAATTGAGAAACATTAGGTATATTTTGCTCAAAGCAGGATTTTAGAATAACTGTCTAATTCGGGGAATAATCTTAGGTAATTCCTTATTCTTATGTCTTTATTCTTTAACTTGGATAACTTTGCTCCAAAATATGAACTTACGGATATTATTAAATACAGTCCTGTGAAAAAACGTTAGCTGCCTAATCCATCTAAAATAAGAGGTGCGTAAAAAAAGCAATTTACGCACTTCAAATGCTGGCGTAAGTTTCCTGTCAGAACCTTTCCCATGACAAAAATGCAATATTATAGACTTAATGTTCCACCGAAGAGTTTACCGATTTTTTCCCCGATCGTGACTCGTGCCTTACTTTTCTTCAGCTCGATATTAAAGATGCCAAATTTGCTTAATACTGAACACGATAAAAATAATTTAATGTTTAAAAGTAATTATAACTAATTACTGGATTTCTGAAATACAGTCTCAAGATTTACCAACGAGCAATGGAGCGCAGCATTTTAGGTATAAAATTAACCGATCTGGTGCGAAACACAGTTTTGCGCTCCAAAATCGGTAAAGCGGACATTGGCCTATAAACAGCTCAACTGAAGTGGGACTGGGTGGGACATATCTGCCGTATGCACCCGAAGAGATGGACCAAGATGGTCACAGAATGGGTTCCACAAGACGGTAGCCGACCTCGAGGATGACCCAAGAAGATGGACCGACGATTTGAATACCTTCCTGAACGGTTGGCCCGATTTCGCGTTGCATAGAGAGGATTGGAGGAAAAGAGAGGAGGCCTTCGCCCAGCAGTGGGACACGAAATAGGCTACAAAAAAAACTTCTTACAAGCATTCGAGCAACTGCATGTATACCTCTGATAAGTCGAAAAAAAACAGTAACAAAATTAGGTACCCTTTAATTTAAAGTAATGCAACCTCTCTTCATTTACATCTTGTATTGTTATAAATAAGGAGTATAGTTTTGATACTTACACTAGTACCTAAGTTAGGTCTAATAACAGCCCAAGTAAAATGCCTGACATTAACTACACACACAAAATTTGATTTGTTTTTAAAACTTTAGAGCCTTTTAGGCTAAAATACAATTCTAAATCTAGGTTTAAGCCAGCCTAGATGCAGCTAAACTTGTCATTATAATATAATTATTAAATTCATGCGATCAATCACTCTAAAACATTTAGATATTGGTAAAATATTACGCACATCAACATCAGCCGTAATTGTTTGTTTTAGTCAAAGTGAATAGATATTTAAGTCTGTACCGAGCCTATTGTGCGATCGTATTTTTTATTTTTAAACTATTAAACAACATGTCCAAAAAACCAAAATGTCACATTGTAGTCCTGATTGGCTTTCAAGTTATCGAAACATTCCAGATAATAATAATACCTTAACACTTTGAATTTGCCTACTAATATTTACCATCTATTACAGAAGGAATTCTCAACACTTGCCGGATTGTAAGAAAAATCTTACAGATTAATCAAAACAACAGTCAATCACTCACTCAACCATCCTCACCACCTACAACCACCAGTTTCACACAGCCACACACACACACTCACACCACAGCCAACCACCATTTTATCAAACTACAAACACAGAACCTCTTCCCCAAAACATACACACCACCATCAATAGCAGCACTAACACTGGTGAACACTTGGCTTAGGCTCGTGTCATCAGAACTCCGGTTACGAAAAACCGAGAAAAAAAAGAAAGAATAAAAATAAAAATAATAATATAATTTATTTATTTCAAAAATAATGACATTCATAGACATTTTTTAACAAACGAAAGAGTAGGTACGTAAAATTAGTATAAAAGTGGTTACTTTTGGCGGTTTTAACGATAATAACTACAAACATAATAAAATAAATCCGCAGTCACCTGATAAATTGAAAGTCAGCAGTGACTACAATGTGAATTCTTTTTTTTGGCAACATTGTTTAATTGTTAAGAAATAAAAAAAATACGATTCGGGGCAGGACAGTAGGCTCGGCGCAGCCTTAATAATAAACAATCCATTTCTTATAAATACATCCACAAAATACGACAACATCTTTTATTAATCATACTAAAATATGATCCTATCGATCGTTTCAAGTCCTAAGGGCAAAATACCTAACTTTGGCAAAATTCATTCTAAATCGTAAACTCGTAGTAATTATTATTGTCGCAATTACTTCGTAGCTCTGCGGTTTAACCTACAAAACACATAAATGCTTAGTCAACGGCATACCTCTAATAAATATTTGTTTCTATGGGAAAAGGACTTGCTTAACCTTTGGAAGGTCATTCCGAGAAAATGGCAAAATACTTTTTAGCCCGACTGTACTTAAAAGTTTAATAGGAAGTCGAAAATTTTATGGCCGATTTATTAGGACTCTATTTCGATTTTTCTTTTCTTTTCGCACAGTTGAACGTGGCCGAATCTTATTAGTTATTATCTAGCCAAATATGACTACCTCGTTTGCACAAACTTAGGAACAAACGGTCAAAGTTCTGTGCTAGTACGGATTTATGACCCGATATACCTATTTGTGCTGCTGCCAATCTCAAGTCCTGAAACTGTTCATCAGTTATGAAGATTCTCTTTCAATGCTAGGTACAGTAGGTACCTAATTAGCGTATTTCTTGGCGGGGTATTTCAATCAAGTCTTTCTATTGGCACAACGATGTCAAAAGACATTATGTACATACCTAGATGGGACTAAATGATTAGGTATACCTATAGCTGAAGTCATCACTTGGAGAGCAGGGGACAATAATAATAATTATTTAAATAGTTATTGCCTTAAAAACACTTGTAGTTAAGTAAGATCTATTTTATAGTGTCTCATATTAACATAGATCATTATATTATGGGATCTATGCATATTGATATTCGTCAAAAGGCAAAAAGGCAGATGGCAAAATTACCCCAGAATTTCTCTCACATTTCAAAAGATCTTATTCTTTATTTGAAGCAGGGGTGTAGCGCCAACTTTATTAGCAAACGGCAACACACATTTTTAGAGGTAATTAAATTAAATTCCCATCAATTAATCTTAAGCATTTAGCCCCACCTACCTACTAAACGTTGTGTATAAAAGTACGTATTAAAATGTATTGACAAGTTCTACACTTTGTAGCATAACATCATCAAACAAATCCGATCACAGCACACATTCCACCTCTCATTACAATCATTAAAAGTTATCGTCAATAAGTTATCTTACTAAAGCTATAAACACTGCGAATTTCTTTCTTACCGAGTTATCAGGAACTTAAATTGAAAATATAAATAAACGCAATAAGAACCCTTCATCTTTATCTCTTTCTGTTAGGCGACGCTGCCCCTACACCCTAGGCTTTGTTCTGAGCAGCCTGCCGCCTCAGGTCGGACTTGATGGTGGCCGTCAAGATGGCGCCCAAGGCGAGCAGCGCGCTGAGCATCAGGTTCGACCAGCGGTCCCCGACGGCCGTCAGCATCCACTCGTACAGCAGCGTGAGCACTATGCCGAATATCTGTAAGGAGTAGAATGTGTAGCTAATAAAAAACAAGGCCAAGAGCGTGTCGGACTTGCCCAAGATATGGTTCCGTAGTTATTACAGGAAAAACTAAACACGACATGGCTTAAGAGGATAGGCGGGCTGAAATGCTAATTTGGAGAATAGAGTACTTTTCCGACTGTATACCTATTTGTCAGATCCGATACACCCCACTGACTAGAGTGCGAAAGAGACCACTGCAGCTCGGACCGATTTTATATATACCCGATTTTTTATATTTTATATTTTTATGTATTTGTACCCGAGTCATGGATGTTTGTATCTATATATGTATTCTATATCGTTGTCTAGTCATCATAATACAAGTCCAGGTACTTTAAATGTGACTAGATAATTTGTGTGACAATGTCTAAGATATTAATTATTATTATTTTTTTTTTTATATAGGTACAAAACATTTCGTACTCCCCTGTTTCCTCCTCCGAAACTAAATCGATTATGATAATTCTTTCAAAAATAATATGGCAAAGACTTTGGCTATGTCTGTACGTTTTGCTTTTTTTGTTTATATTCGGCAAATTTGATTGATGGATGTCTGAAAAGGGGCGGTAAAATTGGTCATTTTCGAAGGTCCCTAGTTCTTACAGTATTTATTAATTGGTTATAAGGGCTTAGTCAATGACCAAATAGCTACTGCGACCTGGATAGATCTATTGTAGCTGTCACCCTAGACCTAAAGGTCATTTCCTAGGCCCACGGACTTCATGGACCGTGTTATGCTTTTGGAGGGGAAGTCCCGGAGGTTTTGGAGGGTAATATCAGTAGGTGTTATTATGTATCCACCTAGATGGCGACTCCTGCTGTCGCCATCAAGGTGGATGCTGGGTGGATGGACAGTAATTAATTAATGCAAAAAAGCAAAAAATAGGGACATGGCAGAGGTGACATAGATTATATGGTAAAAAAATATTTGCTCTAGTGTTATTATCCAGGGAGAAAACAGGGTTTAGTCCATACAACATAAGTTTGTATGGACTAAACTGTACTGGTCTATCCTCTTACATAACTTAAGAAATTATCAAAAGCAAAATGTCGGCCTCTATTTGACTTTGTGCGCGGATATCTCGAGCAGCGAGTATTATTAGTTCGCTGATCTCGAGACAGAGGCCTTAAAACGATTTTGTTCCTAAAGCAGTTTTGTTCCACCGGACCAGTCCTATCCAACAACACCTGACTCGATTTATTTAAAATATTTTTTCCTCCCCCCTTTTCGTTGTATGAGATGTCGAAAAAAAATAGTTTCTTAATGACTACCTCATTTCTATTTTTGGGTTACTGTTAACTGTCGTCATGCCAAATTTCGAATCAATAGATGCAAAAATGAGCGAGTAATCGAGGTGGGGCATACATACAGACAGAATGGACGAAAGTATAAGGGTTCCTTGTTTGACTACGGAACCCTGCCTAACAACTTTCACAATGGAGCCGAAAACGAAATCGCAAAAAATAAATCAACTGTTCTACATTTGGGTCGAGTACCTAACATCGACGCGACGTTTTTCAAGTATTCTGTGGACCAACAAATACTTATTTATTTATCTTCGCGAGTTCATTATTGGTCCCGTAGTAAAAGTTGTTCAGTATGATTATATATTTTGTAGATAATAGGTACTTAGCAATAGAATTAGAATCAACGAGCGTTAACCCGCGACTTCGTCCGCACAAATTATATACCAGATTTAAGTCAGATCATAAGCTATCAAACAAAAAAGTTTAATCAAAATCGGTTCAGTAGTTTTTGCGTGATACTCGTTCAAACAAACAAACAAACAAACAAACACACAAACAAACAGACAGACAAAAAATCCAAAAATTGGTGAAATGGAATCAGGGACACCTAAAAACCATATCGTAACTTTTTTTTTGTTAATATCTTCAATGTACAGACAAACGTTCTGCTACAGTTTTATAATAGTATAGATGTACATACATATAATTATTTAAGTTCGAATACAATGTTAATTGTTAATGAATAAATGAAAAAATAAAATAAAAAATAAAATGAATAGTATGATGGTCTGATACATCTCCTAAAAGTGTTTCCGCGGATCAACATTTTTAACTAAGCGTATTATTTTTATGAATATACCACCTTTATTCCTGTGAAGCATACCATAATATGCTCACAACTAAATTCCCAGTGGGAGGTAGTGACAGATCAGTTACTGGTATATTTTAGATACCTATATCGTTATTTAGAGTACGTATCCACGTTTCACTAGACATGCGATTAGATATCATGTGCTTCGTATGCTCTTTGTGTAATTAATAACTTTCACTGCTATCATTGATGAATCTTAAAGATATTAAGGCATCCTTGTTGAGCCATAGATCGTATCATATTTATTTACGTCACATATACAGGGTGTAAGTGACAGCCTAGCAAATACTGAAACGAAGAACTCAGACCATCAAACTGAACAACTTTCATTATGGAGCATACCTCAGGAAACGCGAAAAAAACACCACCGTTTCAGTATTTGCTAGGCTGTCACTTAGACCCTGTATTGCCAAGAAGCAAAAATTCTTTAAGTAAAATTTAGAAACGCATGTGCAGTGACTCTTCATCGAAGTGACCAACAGATGTTTTGTCACTGTATCTACTTGTTCTTCTTAAATTCAATTTACTCGTTGATTTGAATAGTAAAATCTCGTTACCTGGACAACTGCATTGAGTATCCCAGACGTGGTACCCTCAGGCTCAGGATATGTCACTTCAGAGGCCAACTCGAATCCGACGGGCAAGTAACCGGTCATGAAGAACCTGTAAATGTGAGTAACGTTATTGGTATCGAAATAAGTGACGTCGCATGGACAAAGGTCACAACAACGTGGATCTTTTCCAGCTCTAAGCTAGATAATTGACTATAAACCTTACCCAAGGAAAATACTGCTCAAATACACGACGATAATGTTGCCGCAGTTCAGAATGAAGGTAAAGATGACCATGCCGACGACAGACGCCGAGTAGACGACCAGTGTGGTCTCCTTGAAGCGGTGGGTCTTGTCGAGCACCAGGCCACAGAGCACCGAGCCAGCCATGCCTGCCACCACGATGACCAGGCCAATACGGCCGACATCCCTGTGGGCATCCTGAAAATGAAGAACACAGGAGTTGTTAGTTGTGGATTGGGACTCTTGAAAATGGTATTAATGCAGTTAATGCTAAAAAATTTTCACTGTTTTTTGACAGGAAAGGTTTAAGGGTTGTTATACACATAAGCGGACCGGCATTAATCGGGCGGTAAAATACGAATTTCTGCTACCCAATAAAAGAAGCTTTACATTAAAATTTAATTGACGAAGGGAATTTAAAATTAGAACTTTCTTAAGAAAGAAAGAAGCTAGAAAAACTTACCGGATAATAAGTCAAGACAACTTGGTTCAGCAACGTGGAGATAGCATAGAAGACGCCGACATTCAGTCCGTAGGATAGGAGGAGCAGGATGTAGTTGCGATTGGTCAGCAGTCTCTTGATCGACTGGAAGAATTCGGAGTCCAGACTTTCTTCGAAGTCGGCAGCCGCTGACGGTGGGGTCGGGGGAGCTGCTTTGAAGACTGGAAGCAGATGGAAAGTCAACTTTGTGCTGTTGGAATAAATAATAGTGGGTATGTCAGGTAAGATGCACAGGGCTACAAGAGAAATATAAGGTCCGCCACACACAAACGGAATTGCGATCCGGAATCCTGATTCAAGATTCAGTGTTGTCAACTATGGTCACAAAAAATACTAGTGCTGTTTAAAAAATGCCTAAAATAAAAATGTATGAAACGCCAAATGAATGACAATAATTGCATTTTCAAGTATTTTTTAAAACAAAGCAAACAATATTTACACATGATAATTACTATCATGTGATGAGGTCATGACGTTACTAATGTTACGATGATGGTTTGTAAATTGTATTCCAATAATAATGCAACTATATCAAAAGACTATCGATAGTTTTAACATTAGACATAATCTGCATTCAAAATGGCATGAACCATTATCACCCAAGCGGTTTTTGAGCGTAGGCGATTTCGCAACAATGCCGCAACGACGTCGTAACTGCGCCGTCACGATACGGTATCGTTCCATCAACGCCTACACTCAAAAATCACTTACTAGATCTAGTGAAAAAGTCTCTGAAAGCGGCAACACTCCATACGGAATTTAATTCCGAATCAGGTTTATTCCGAAGTATGTGGTCACTGCTTGCACTATTGCAAAGCAAATCTTACGAATTGGAAATTAAGTAATATTATAAGAGATAAGTGTACTTTTTGCAACCATCAGCAGCAGCAAGACTGATTCAGTGTTTATGGAGTGCAAAGCATCTCTGTGATGGGGATGGACTAGGTCTGCCTGCATAACTTCAGTCGGTTTAGGAGTTACACACGTTAAAAGGTCAGTAAAAAATTAACGATCAGCTGCAAGGCTTTCATTCGAGTTACGTTTGCAGTTTTGTATGGGACAGCCAAGGGACAGCAGATTTGTTTTTGCGAGAAAGTTGTTCAGTTTGACGGTCAGATCATCCCCTTAAAATAGTTTCAGCTAAGTTTGTTAGACCTTATAATATAGATTGTAATTTACATAGAAGATGATTGAATAAACAAAGAACTCACACAAGAGTATCAACACGAACAGCACACTGGTGAAACCGGCGATGATGTAAAACATAGTCTGGAAGTCACCGGCCAGCTCCGGTATTGTACCCTCAGCTCGCACCAGCACCGGGGGCAGGATGAAGCCGAGGGCGACGCCAAGCTGTGGGTGAAACATATACAACGTGCATTAGTGGGATAGGACACTGTAAGTCTATTTTTATTTCATTTTGTTTTCTTTAGATGACCAACATCGTGGCTGTTGACACGACCACTAGCTATACAATATCACTATGACAATGACATCTCAGCTCAGCACGTGGCCGTTAGGTGCGAGGGTCTTATTTAAGGGCCTATGTTGAAAAATAATTGAAGCGAAATGGGCGTGTGGTAGCTTATATTACTGTCTGATGCGAGAGAAAGAGATGGTGCGGCGCGCGCGCCTGAAACGACGCAAGCGTAAAACAATCATTATTTAATTGTGATTGTACTATTTATGTAAGTTCAGTTCTGCTGTAATCAAAATTTATAAAATATCAATCTCTTTTTTTAAATCAAGTCTTTTGTTTCTATTATTCACCGTTTAGCAGTTCCAAGCGTTTATCGATAAAGACGGAGGCTACTTTGCATTGTTTTTCTATCGAGAAAATGTGTCTTAATCATGTTTTGGCTCTTGTCAAAACTTCAATTATATGTTCAATTTACATATAAACGCAAATCATGCTCCTGTCAAAACTGTTAGTACTTCATGATATATGACGCTTTGAAGAATCAATTTTTTTTTCACGAGCAAGATTGGCTATGTTAGCCACATTGAGAGCTCATCTACGCCAAAAACGGAGTTGAAGCAGTCGCCGTGGCCGAAAACGGCCAGTTGGCCTCGCATGCCACCCCCGGGAAAACGATAACCTACTACTGTTTTGCAAGTTGGTGGTATCGACCGTTTTTTGTTTTCAACGATTAAATTGTTAAGTATTTTCTACGTTCTTCTTCTTTGGCCATATTTTCGGCCAGTCTTACAGCGTCCAGTGTAGTTTTATTGAGATCCTCTCTCGTGCAGTACGCCTCGCATGCCACCCCCGAGAAAACGATAAAAATCGAGATGTGCCTCCATCTTTATTATTTTACGTATGCCAGAAAGAGCGAGCATGATGTTTTTCTAACGCTTTGTCGTGGGTGGCATGCTAGCCGTGCTGGTGTTCGGGCACAAGGGACATTCTAGAAGGTGTATCATCGACTGGATACGGCACTAGGCCAGGACACCCACGTTCTACATTAAGTATTAACGATCTTATTATTAAATTTTTAGCAAATTGGGTTTTGGGATGGAATATGGTGTTAACAAAAACCCTGAAAAAGAAACATTATTCCTTAGGAGCTTCGTACATCACTCATGAGAAGAAATTATAGTAGTCTACTTGTAAGTAGTCTTAGCCTCGAACCATACGGCTAAATAAATCTATACTATTATAAAACTGTAACAGGAAGTTTGTCTGTACATTGAAGATATTAACAAAAAAAAAGTTACGATACGGTTTTTAGGTTTCCCTGATTCCATTTCACCAATTTTTGGATTTTTTGTCTGTCTGTTTGTTTGTGTGTTTGTTTGAGTGTTTGTTTGTTTGTTTGAACGACTATCACGCAAAAACTACTGAACCGATTTTGATGAAACTTTTTTTGTTTTATAGCTTATGATCTGACTTAAAATCTGGTATATAATTTGTGCGGACGGAGTCGCGGGTTAACGCTCGTATTTAATAAGTAGTTGGTAGTGTAAAGTAGTAAATATCAGTAGAAATAAGCCGTAGCTTTATCTATCACGTATGCCAATGAATGCATAAATCAGATGCATTTGGGTACTAGGTATTAACTGATCCAAATAGCACCAAGAATAACTGGCGCGTAATTTGGACGATTCGGATAATTTTAGCTATAATGGTTTCGGGTTGGAATTTTAGTAGGAAGGTATCACGTGAAGATAGATGGCTGTATGAACTAAAATCATCAGTCCACCTTATATACAGGGTGAAATTGATATCATTGGCATCCTTTTAAACTAAGAGTCTACCCATCGAAGTGAACAACTTTTACTATGGGACCAAACCGATCGGAGCACAAAAAATTTTCTGCTGCTGCATACATTTGAGTCGCGAACTCACTCGTCGACATTGCAGTTTAGTATGGAACAGCAGATTTTTTATTTGTTCCGATCGGTTTGGTCCCATAGTAAAAGTTGTTCACTTCGATAGGTAGACTCTTGGTTTAAAAGGATGCGAATGATATCAATTTCACCCTGTATATGTCTTACGTGGATGGCGCTAGTCTACCACGCGTGCACAATGCGGATGCGAATGAACTCAGAGCGTCACCTACTCCAAGGTAATAACACTGAAGCCAGTGGCGTAGCGTGCCTTAGAGGGGCCCTGTATCAAAATTTGTTGGGGGGCCCAAATGAAGGGTAAACATTCTTCCACAAAAGGAAGAAAAACGTTCTCATTGAGTTAAAATAATTATATATTGAATAGACGTTATTACTGACAATTAATAATCCTATGAACTAAGCTTGTCAAACAATTAAAATCAAATAAACACTTTTCTTGCCTTTTGTTCGGCGAACTTATTTATTAAATCATTTATAGACGATAAGGATTTCAGTTTTTCTAAATGTTCCGCCTCTATAGACAATAGTGACAAGTCTGATTACCTTTCCTGTCCCATTGAAGTCCGTAGACAATTTTTTATTAGTTTTAATTTTTGAAGTGTAAACTTTAGGCACGTTGGGCACTTTTCATGATATGATTTTTTTTCTCGGGATGTTGAGGCCTAAGAGTTTAAGTGACATTGTGGATAACATTTAACGAATTTTTTTTATACATGTTTAGGGCCCCTGTAGCCCGGGGGCCCCGTATCATTGATACGGCTGATACGGCGCGGCGGTAGCTACGCCCCTGACTGAAGCGCCATTTCACCAAATGGCGCAAGGCTTCAATCTTTTTACTTTAGAATAGAATAGAAAACTTTATGTTCGACCAACTGTGATCACAATTTTGTTAGTAACACACTACTAATACTTTGGTAGTGATAGTATGCTCTCGAGCGCGTTCCATACAAACGAAGTTTAATCAGGTATATTTTGAATGTTAAGGTGGTTTCAGTCCATACAAAAGTTTGACGCACAATCCTAAACTATTTTTCCATAATATAAAATATATCTTTTATTAATTCCGTCTACGCGTATTGTGCGTCAAGGTTTTGTATTAAATTGACCCCTCTGCAACCACCTTAACCAATTAAACTCCATGAATTTTTTTTAACACTGGCACTGTCCGGAAACTAATCTCTGTGTCTGTTTGTAAAATTTTTGTTAAAATGTTTGTGTAGTTTCAAACTTAGTGTCTCAAAGATCTCCATACAAATCGTAAATTAATTCAAACATTGACACTATAATTAAACTTTAAGGGCCTATGTCGAAAAATAATTAAAGCAAAATGGGCGTGTGATAGCTTATATTACTGCCTGATGCGAGAGAAAGAGATGGGGCAGCGCGCGCGCCTGAAACGACGCAAGCGTCAAACAAACTTTATTTAATTGTGATTGTACTATTTATGTAAGTTCAATTGTGCTCTAATCAAAATTTGTAAAATATAATATCTTTTTTTTAAAATCAAGTTTCGTGTTTCTATTATTCACCGTTAAGCAGTTCCAAGCGTTTATCGATAAAGACGGAGGCTACTTTGCATTGTTTTTCTATCGAGAAAATGTGTCTTAATCATGTTTTGGCTCTTGTCAAAACTTCAATTATATGTTCAATTTACATATAACCGCAAATCATGCTCCTGTCAAAACTGTTAGTACTTCATGATATATGACGCTTTGAAGAATCCTATTTTTTCCTATTAATAATTAGTGGTAAATAAATTAATACAGTCTGGACATGAAAATCTTTTGTTTATTAATGAAGGTAGAATCGTCACGTCATGTCAGCAATGGCATAGTATTAGTACCTAAGCAGGTACATTCTTTTCAAGTTTTCTGACAAAAATGGCTGCGGTCTTTTTGTGTGAAAAGAGAAAACGAAAAAAACTACAAAAAATTATAATTTTTAAAATGTTAGTTACACCTACAAGCACAGACTAGCCTATACTACAATTTTAGGAGAATGGATTTTCGTCTGATAAAATGTATTGATTATTTATTTCCTTTATTACACAAAAATAGTTTTATCATTGTCACACATATCACATCTGAAAAGTTATAAAAGTCCATCAAATGACACACCACATCGTTATTTATAGTCATCACATGTCTAGACTATCGTATACTTGAAAAAGACAATCAGAATCTGTATGACATTACCTACCTAAACAACTCTGACTCTACTAGACTAAGAGATAAGTGTACTTTTTGCAATCATCAGCTGCAAGGCTGATTCAGTGTTTATGATGTGTAGAGCATCTCTGTGATGGGGATGGACCAGGTCTGCCTGCATAACTCCAGTCGGTTTAGAAGTTACTAATGTTTAAAGGTGAGTAAAAATTAATAATTAGAATTAGAGATTATAGAGATTATAGAGTTTGTAATTTTGATCAGCCTTGCAGCTGATCGTATCATATTATTGTAGTATGCACTGTAGCTATGTGAACAGTACTAAATCTGACATGGTTCATCAGTCGGTTTAGGAGATACAGCCGTTCAAAGGCCCGACCTTTGAAAGGCTGTATTTCCTAAACCGACTAAGAGTTCATGTCAGTTTTTGTACTGTTTAGCCTTGCAGCTGATCGTTAATTTTTAACTGACCTTTAAACCGACTGAAGTTATGCAGGCAGACCTAGTTCATCCCCATCACAGAGATGCTCTACCTACACCCCATAAACACTGAATCAGCCTTGCTGCTGATGGTTGCAAAAAGTACACTTATCTCTTAGTCTATACAGTCAGTTGTATAATATAATAACCTGCCTGCCAGTGTAAACAATTAATCTACACTTTGTATTGATGCCAGGGCATGTACCTACTAACCTATTATACAATACAGTAAGGTCGGTACGTAACGATGTACAAAAGGTCGTTTCTGAAAAGATTTATTAGGTCGTTTATCAGTGCGCCGATCCGTGAAAGAATTAAAATTCATTATACAGGGTGAAATTGATATCATTAGCATCCTTTTAAACTATGAATCTACCCATCGAGCTGAACAACTTTTTCTATTGCAGCAAACCGATCGGAGCAAAAAAAAAATCAGCTGTTGCATACATTTGAGACGCGAACTCGCGCGTCGACATTGCAGTTTAGTATGAAACAGCTGATTTTTTATTTGCTCTGATTGGTTTGCTCCCATAGTAAAAATCGTTCAGTTTGATGGGTAGACTCTTAGTTTAAAAGGATGCTAATGATATCAATTTCACCCTGTATATACATCATCGCGAAAAAAAAATCTGCTGTCCCATACATTTAGGTCGAGTAGGTTTGTATGGAACAGCTGATTTTTTTTCGCGATTTCAATATTGGTCCCATAGAGAAAGTTGTTCAGTTTGATGGTCTGATCGTCCCCTTAAAATTAGTTTCAGCTAATTTTGTTAGACCTTATATAACGCGTCTTTCGAAGCCTGGAGGTGCTCGAGATGTAATACCTAGGTACAGTACGACCAGGATAATAATTCCGCTCGTCAATCTTCGTTTGCGCAGAGCAGGCCCGAGTCCCCGACAAAACCCGAAATTATTCAGTTATCAAAGGGTGCAAAGTCGGATAGCAGCAAAAAGGGCGCGAAAACAAATTAGCCAATAGCGTAAACGGATTGAAGGTGGTACAACCTGATTGGTCAATATAATTTCGCGCGGTAATTAAATTTGTCAACTGCGCAGGTACATCAGTAAGGCTTATAAACCTGGTACCGCTGTTCCACTATAATACAATACAATTCGCCATATCCAAAGACTGACCTCGTTGCGTCTTCGATGATCGTTTCAAACATCAAAGCACCACTTTGCCGCCATACAATAGCTAGTATTCTTTAACCGAATGGATCATTTAATTACTTTTGGTGATGAACAATCATAATTCAAGATAATGAATAATGTTGACTCTGTCAGATTACGCGTGTATAGCGTGTTATGATAATAACAAATATTATCAACTTGTAACCACTTGTCGCTAATCAGTTACTTTTAGTAAGACTAGGCTTAAGACTTATAGGTAGGTAGGTATACAGTCATTCTAGTTTGTTGACTCTTTGTTTATACACCGCAAATTTTAATCATTAGTTTAATTAAATTTAAAGTACCTACCTAACCTAAGGAGCTTTTTATACCTACAGAAGATACGTGTGGCGGTGGCGAATTGTCAAAGTAACACCAATATAAACCTTATAGTACGTAGCATAGCGTCTTTTTTGTCATAAAGAATAATCGCACCCAAGCCACCAGGCGACATCGCCTGGAGGCGCGGGGGTAATTCTCCAAACGACGCTATGCTACGTACTATAAGGTTTATATTGCCGCACACCGCCCGCGCCACGCCCGCGCCACGGCCCACGTCTCTTCTATATAAACTGCGCCTAAGATAGATACCAGATATATGACATACGGAACAGAGACGGTCGCTCACTCGAGGCCTCATAAAAAGGTTGAAAGTCACCCAAAGGACAAAGGAGAGGGCTATGCTCGGACTTTTCCTGTAAGATAGAATCAGAAATAAAGAGATCCGCAAAAGAACCAGAGTCCACTTGTGGGGCAATGTGGAGATGGGGTCTGCTGATTCTCGAGTGGCAACCGCCTACCAGAAAGCGCAGCGTGGGTAGGCGGACCCACAAGGTGGACCGAAGACTTGGTGGAGGAACCCATTGGATGAGGGCAGCGTAGAACCGGTCGTAGTGGCTATCCTCGGGGGAGGCCTATGTCCAGCTGGACGTCCATCGGCTGAGACAATGAAGCGATGACCTGCGATTTTCTTGACGTATCACGGTTTTCGTAAAACATTATGTGGTACAAATACTCTATGGGTGATTTGAATGCCGACATGTAAAAATCAAAAATTTTTATTTAAAATAATATCACATAGATAGCTTTCCGACGTCATTTTTTGACACTACCACCGCGTCGGAAGGTGTTCCGTTGAGAGAAGATGCGGCCAGAAACTCTACAACACACATCTTTTAAACAAAACAAAATATACAAAGTACAATTAAAATACAATATTGCATTACATAGAGTAACATTGTCAAGAAGGTAGGAAGTAAACTCGCTTTTCACCTAAAGTTTACATGTGATTTGGGGATAGTCGACTTTAATCATCTGGGTGACCCACTCGTGAGTGACTAATAGGACACCAATGACTTCGCCTATGATTACCCAGGTGATACGAGTGGAATAAACCGTAGGTATTCACTTAGGTGAAGATGAGCGGAGAGCAGATTCTTGGGTAAAGTAATCATTGCTCATAAATAAAAATACTTACGATTTTAATTAGTAATCAATGTATGTAATCCTTTTTAGGGTGGTAGCATAATATTTGATGCAACCTTAGTATAAAATGTCTACCAAGACAGTGACAGCTAGCTGCCACAAAAAAATCTTCCTACATATTTTCTACTAGTAGAAAATATGTAGGAAGATTTTTTTGTGGCTGTTGCCGGCGGCTCGTTTGCGCCGAGCCTTATCTTCGTCGCTTCATATATCACATATACGATGCCGACGATACGGGAAAAAAATATGGTGGACTTTTAACTAAGCCAAAGGTCATTTACCTATGGATTGAATACGATGGGTTAAAATCATATTCTCGATGGACGTCCGCTCGAAGACTCGTTGGTTATGGCGTAAAACGCAATAAACATGCATAAGTTGATTATGTCGTCTTCCGGTACTTACCAACTGGCATTGAATTGCAATAACTATGCAATCATTGCATCCACCTTGACTGCACAGACCTAGCTAAGAGGTTCGCCTCGGCAAACTGCTTTATTTTACATAAGTATCTAAATATGTACTTATTAAAATGCGACGACAATTTATTAACTATTAATAACAATTAAATGCATAGGTATTATGGTCCAATAGACAGTGTATATGGTTGCCAAGCTAAACCTAGTAGCCTTTACCTTTCGATTGCTCAAACCCCTTCGGCTGTCTACGAAACCCGTACCTACTACGACGCACAGTAGGTATACCTAAGCAATTTTGTACAAAGATACATTTGCATGCATCATTCAGCAGCAATAAGTTGTATACACTTTTGTTCTACGTCGTAGTACTAAAGTGTATACAGGGTCCATCCTAATATGCAGACTTTTTTTTAAGGGGATGATTAGAACATCAAATTGAACAACTTTCTCTATGGGACCCACATCGAAATCGCGAATAAAAAATCAGCTGTCCCATACATTTGGCTCAAGTAGGTTTGCAGTTTTGTATGGGACAGCAGATTTTTTTTATGATTTCAATGTTGGTGCCACAGAGACAGTTGTTCAGTTTGATGGTCTGATCATCCCCTTAAAAAAGTGTCAGCATATTAAGAAGGACCCTATATAACTTATTGCTGACTGTAGGTACGTTATTCACGATAATAACATTTGGTTTGGTCGTTTTGTAATGTGATCTAAACTATTATAAAACTGTAGCAGAAAGTTTGTCTGTACATTGAAGATATTAACAAAATAAAAGTTACGATATGGTTTTTAGGTGTCCCTGATTCCATATCACCAATTTTTGGATTTTTTGTCTGTCTGTTTGTTTGTTTGTTTGGGTGTTTGTTTGTTTGAACGAGTATCACGCAAAAACTATTGCACCGATTTTGATGAAACATTTTTTGTGTGATAGCTAATGATCTGACTTAAAATCTAGTATATAATTTGTGCGGACAAAGTCGCGGGTTAACTCTAGTATATTATAATCTTCTTACTCGTGTGAAGGTGATCACACTTTGTCTCTCCAATACTTGGCCACCTCTATTCCTCGAGGGAAAGCCTCTATTAGGACCTGGAGGGATCAAGACACAGGGCACAGGCTACACCCACACTCCACAGACACATATAATAATATAGATAGGTTATTCCTGAATATTAATTCCGGTATCTACTTATTTTGGACTACGTTTTGTGCCTTAGTTTATATGTGCTGGTGAAAAGTTGTGCTCAGTGTGGAAGCTATTTACCTATTAGAAATTAACAACTTTTAGGTTAATGTTTTTATCTCAAGACTTCTTTTTTAAATCAGGTAATATACATTGACATATTTAAATTATTGTAACGCAGTGCTAAATAAATCTATCACTCTACATTCAGAGAGTGACAATCACTGCTCCAGACCCCTCTAGTCCTCGGCACAGATTGGATAAACACTTCCTATTCCTGGTGTCGTAACATATAACCAGTATCATATCATAATGATAGTTCATTGGAATATATTGCATATGCGGTGTATAGATATAGGTAGTTATTATGCACGGAGAGAAAAAATCTAGTATTTCGTAGGAAAAGACTAGGTATACCATGTAAGAAAATTTATTGCTGAAAAGATGTTCCATTTGAAAAGTAGAAATAGAAGTGATACTTGCTCTAGAGGCCTGTTTTTCATAGATACCCTGAATAGCGTACTTACTTCATGATCATCATCTAGCCGATAGAAGCCCACTGGTGGACATAGTCCTCCCCCAAGAATCTCTACAACGACCTGTCCTGCGCTGCCCTCTTTCAACACGTTTAAAAATTAAAAATTTTTATTTCGTTCCCGCCGCCGCCTTCACCAGGTCGTCGGTCCACCTTGTGGGGAGCCTATCCACGCTGCGCTTTCTGGTACCTGCGCGGTCGTCACTCGAAAACTCTTCGGCCCCATCAGCCATCGGTTCTGCGATCAATGTGTCATACCATTGCCACTTTAGTTTAGCAATTCTTTTGCTATGTTATCTACTCCGGTTCTTCTGCGAATCTCTTCATTTCTGATTCAATCTCGCAGGGAAACTCCGAGCATAGTCCCCTTTGTGTGTCTTTCAGCTTTTTTATGAGGCATTGAGTAACCGACCACCTACCTACGTTGTGTAGTTACTTGTTTTATTCAGCTTTATTGCATTCTTCGAAATTATACCATATTAAGAGGCTCTAGTTACCCTTAAAATATCCTGGGAGCGGTCTCTGACCCGATATTACGTATACATGAGAAAGAAAACATAGATACCAAAATATTTCTTATTACGATATGTATCTCGTAAATAACGTACCCCATCGTCATTTGGTTTGGTAAGCCGAAGCTTGTACGAGAGTAAAATAACAATAAATGCGGAACGGCTAAATTTGTTCCCTTAATTTATTCGATGAGGCAACTCTACCCTTTTCACGTCCCTCGTGGCTTTCGCTGACTTTATCGAGTTGGGAATTGAAAATAGTAGGTATTCCGCATACGTTAGAGGAAACCATTTGCGTAGAGATATCAAGTTAGATAAGGTAAGGTAGGAAGCTTTGGTACGGAGAAGTGTAAACGTACCTAGTAGGGTAGATTTGCCTGAGACAGCGATTATGCTAAATAGTTACAAACATTATACATGCAAACATAAAGTCATAACTGTGTACCATAATCATAAATTCATAAGTCACAAACAACCGTGTACCAATCGCGGACGCGGTCAAAAACATTATTGGTTACAGTTTAAACCATCGCCTTATTAATCACCCCTTAATAATTGAGGTAAATAAAATCTATTTATATTGGAACTTAATAACAAGAATGATATAGTTTTAGGGATACAACAATGGCAACACTAAGTAAAGACCCTTACATTAAAATTACCAGTAATTATCTTTTTCTACATGTACCTTACATCATCGACAGTATTCTGCTGTGTTTATGAATTGTGAGACGTAACGTAAACTTAATTGTTTTCTTTATTATGTAAGGGACATGCTATCTCTTGACTGACTACGTTTATCATAGTTTTGTCTATTTACTGTGAAAAACGCACGAAATCTAAGTTACTTTGCTATAGGAGCCATAAAAAGAGGACGACAAAATAAAAAAATATGGAACGTTTTCTAAACAAAATATCTTATTTTCGCTCTCTTGCAAAACAGACTTTTGTCCCTTACACTAATTCGATACCGGAAGTATCAATTAGTAATTGGTACTTCTGGTATCGAAATAAAAAATATATCGTGAGGAAAACTACAATGGTACGCTGAAGCTATGTAAAGCCCGCACTGGGCCCGCTTGGTGGTGCAACTACGACCCACTTCGTCTCACCATTATTAGTGAGAGTAGGCCTTTGCCCTGCAGTGGGATTTTAATAGGGTATAAACATTTTTTTTTATTGGCAAGGAAAACATTTGAACCAACAATCTCACCTGATGTTGAGTGATGATGAGGCCGAAGATGTAGCATGCTTACCTAGAAAAATGCCTATTCACGAAGAGGCCCAGGCTGTTATTGCTCAGGGAACAGGTCCACAGGCAGTGCGTTCCACTCCTTAGCCGTGCGCATTATAAAAGAAGAAGCAAACTTCTTCGTGCGAATTGCTGGAAGGTTAACGACATAAGGGTGGAAACCCAGCCTGCGTCTCGTCCTTCGCAGATGAAAGGGAGACCGAGGTATATGTGAAGTCCAACAATCGAGATGGGCAGCCCTGAGCCTGTGTCCCTAAAGTGGGGACGATAGATTCAGGTAATGATGTCGTGTATGTATATTTTTTGTATGCAACATTATGTAGGCCCGTAGATCACCTAGCTATGTGTTGTGTAGGCATGCATAAGTACACGGTCTGGTGAGCATGCAAAACGACGGTATGCGCAATAAACGCTCTTTTGTGTCCTGCACATTTTTGTGACGGCAGATTTATTGGCACACGAAAAATAGGTCATGACATGACTGACGTTTTAAAAATGGGTTGGGAATTTCAAACCTTGATTATTGTTCTATATTTTTTGAGATTTTCATTTGATTAGGAAATATTTTGATGCAGGTATAGGCAATGACAGACAGATAACCAATCTATCTCATATCCGTCTGTCTTAGGTCCTGGCCACATCTCCATGGCGCGGCGCCGCCGGCCTACAGTGGAAACACACAGATCACAAGATGAGAAAAGGGGCCGGGGCCAGTGTCGCAGCAATATGCGCAAAAACGGAACACATTGCGACAGTAAGGACTCAATATATTATGAGGCTGAAAGCCAGTCGAGATATTATGTGTAAATAGTTTACAGTGCTTGCGTAGTACAGAAGATTATTCGAATGTTGACTTCTGATACCGCAATGGATAATGAGCATATCCAAGCTAACAAAATACTTTCTATCGCGTGGTACTGGTGGTAATGCAACACTAGGTTTTGTACTCATCTCTCTAGATCTCTATGGTGGAAATTCACTGCGCCGCGCCGCGTCGGACCACGGTACAGCGCCGTGTGGTGAAAAGATCTAGTGCGCCGAACGTTCGGTTGAATACTCGTCTACTAGGAAAAATTTAATAAAAATCGAGCGTACTGGCGTGTCGCCGGTATAGGGCACGCGTATTCAAACAAATTCGAACGTTCGGCACCATACGTTCCGCAGGTGTGTCGCTACACCGACAATGAGCTTTAAGTTTTTTGGGACGCCCACCGTGGTTGGTCCGGCGCCGTGCCGTGAAAGTCCACGGTACAGCGTCGAAAAACGGTATAGCGCCCGTGATGTGGTTATGGGCTCGGGCTTTTATTGACTGATAGATAAGTTGTGAACCCTAACTCGATAATATGAATGAAACTTAGTAGGTAGAGTAGGTGATCAACTGATCAGAGATCCGAATCCCTTATTTTTTTTCCGGTGAATGTTAGTCTTTAAATAACATAAAAGAATTGTTTGGAAAATCGACCTAGATGATCAAAATACCTCTATGTTAAGACGCTTCCGAAAATATCCTGTAGTTCTACAATATTCCTCTCTTCGAAGTAAAAAGTAAAAATGAATTTTAAACCAATCTGGGAATTTAATCAAAACTAGAGTAAGATTTGGCCACGAGATACTTACTTATGTAATACACCATTTAATCAAATTCCTTATTGTCCTGATAAGATAATATACATTTTATTATGTCTTAATCGTGATGTAGTAATCATTAAATAGCGTCTATAAAACTAGTAAGATTAGTTTTTTACAATTTCAAACTTCTTCGTTTTTACGTTACAACTACAATAACGAAATTATTTCAAATTCGTATTCTTCTTATTAATTTCTTTTATAATAGTACACACGGCGACACATCAAGCTATACAAAACCATAATAAGCTGGCGCTCGCGCGACGTTATGCGTTACCGACCTACGCGCGGCCAGCTTATTTTGGTTTTGTATAGCTTGATGTGTCGCCGTGTGTACCTACAACCCTTAAGGCCAGGCCACACAGAGGCGGTTTTGCGGGAAACCGGGCCGGAGGCGGACCTGCGGGAAGCGAATATCTCCGGACCCGCTCGGTTTTCTGTGTGTTTTGTTGTGTATGGTGTGGTGTGGTGTTAATGTTCGAGTTTGCATGTACCCTACCACACAGAAATACGCGCAGGTCCGGAGATATTCGCTTCCCGCAGGTCCGCCTTCGGCCCGCTTTCCCGCAAAACCTCCTCTGTGTGGCCTGGCCTTTAGAGAGGGGAAATCACCAAAAGCGACCATAATAAGATAATAACTAACATTATTCTGGCTGCGAAATAATATAGGAATTTGGTGATTTCTCGAAAGCAGTACAGAAGAACGTTGGTGCTAGTTATTCCTATAATACTCCAGCACATTCAAGGTTTATTTCTATCTTTATTTCCCAATTTTAACCCTCACAACATTGGCTATAAGCATTAAAATTCCATAAAGTTTTCCTCTCTCGCAAATAACTTGGTCCTCCCTATCTTACGAGAGCAGGCCGGAATAAAGCAGAAAATTGGTCGTGACAGCACTGACTTATCAAGGCATTCTGAGCTTTGTAAGCATTACTATAGAGTCGTCGTAATTTAGGGTGGACTTATCACGGGTAGGCAGGTCTCAGTTCTTAGAATTACGAGGTTCTTTACTTACAACGTAACGTTATTTGTTATTAAGATTTCTGGGCATTTATTTTGCATTGACGAGTTATTAAATTAATTTTATCATAGTTTGCACAAGTCCTAAAATCCGTCTCTCCACAATCAGTGACCAAAAACTGGATCTAATTAAATGCAATACTTTCGATGCTTGGATAAGTACCTAAATCTCGAATAAGGACCTAAAATTACTTCTAAACTGACCATCTTATGGTGTTTTGTGACAAGAAATTCTCACATTCATAAATGCTCATCGATCATCATAAGCACCAAACCCTAATACGCTCCAATGCAGGCCAAGCCTACTCATAGATATTCTATTATCGACATGATATTTTGTGTCTGTAAAATTAAAAGTATTTGCAAAGTAAATTCGTTCGTAGTACGAATCATATACAAAGCAACTTTTACGATCAATGGAAAACCTATACTTCTAACATAATTACGAAGATATAAAGCTTTTAAAGTTTTGTATGAAAAATTGCAAAGCTTTATATCTTCGTAATTATTAAATAAATTGCAAATGTTATTTGTGACGCGGTATTTAGATTTTCTAAACTATTTTTCCATATATAAAATATTACTTTTATTAATTCCGTCTACGCGTATTGTGCGTCAAAGTTTTGTATAAAATTGACCCCTCTGCAACCACGTATAACAAGTAACCACAGATAATTAAATCGTCAGAGTGTTTTGTTGTGTATGGTGTGGTGTGGTGTTAATGTTCGAGTTTGCATGTACCCTACCACACAGAAATACGCGCAGGTCCGGAGATATTCGCTTCCCGCAGGTCCGCCTTCGGCCCGCTTTCCCGCAAAACCTCCTCTGTGTGGCCTGGCCTTTAGAGAGGGGAAATCACCAAAAGCAACCATAATAAGATAATAACTAACATTATTCTGGCTGCGAAATAATATAGGAATTTGGTGATTTCTCGAAAGCAGTACAGAAGAACGTTGGTGCTAGTTATTCCTATAATACTCCAGCACATTCAAGGTTTATTTCTATCTTTATTTCCCAATTTTAACCCTCACAACATTGGCTATAAGCATTAAAATTCCATAAAGTTTTCCTCTCTCGCAAGTAACTTGGTCCTCCCTATCTTACGAGAGCAGGCCGGAATAAAGCAGAAAATTGGTCGTGACAGCACTGACTTATCAAGGCATTCTGAGCTTTGTACGCATTACTATAGAGTCGTCGTAATTTAGGGTGGACTTATCACGGGTAGGCAGGTCTCAGTTCTTAGAATTACGAGGTTCTTTACTTACAACGTAACGTTATTTGTTATTAAGATTTCTGGGCATTTATTTTGCATTGACGAGTTATTAAATTAATTTTATCATAGTTTGCACAAGTCCTAAAATCCGTCTCTCGACAATCAGTGACCAAAAACTGGATCTAATTAAATGCAATACTTTCGATGCTTGGATGTACCTAAATCTCGAATAAGGACCTAAAATTACTTCTAAACTGACCATCTTATGGTGTTTTGTGACAAGAAATTCTCACATTCATAAATGCTCATCGATCATCATAAGCACCAAACCCTAATACGCTCCAATGCAGGCCAAGCCTACTCATAGATATTCTATTATCGACATGATATTTTGTGTCTGTAAAATTAAAAATATTTGCAAAGTAAATTCGTTCGTAGTACGAATCATATACAAAGCAACTTTTACGATCAATGGAAAACCTATACTTAAGAGAGTATTCCATGAAAAATGTGTCCAATATGTTACAGCAATAAATTAAGAGAAATAAGTTACATTTATAGGAGAGTAAAAATAAAAAGATTCACGATTTGCCTCTGAGATAGGAATTTCAATTTGATCGAAAAGAAAATAAATACCTACCTACTTTTTAATAAATATTTGTTAATATCTTATGATCAAAATAATGTCGACTTTTCAGGGTACTCTGCCCACACGATAAGGAAAGAAAGAGGGTAGGTTGAAAGTAGGTATTATATTTATTAAAATGACACCCTAATCTCAATCAAGTAAAATCACTTTTGTGTACCAAGGATAATTATCGAGGACGTGGAGTGTAGCTGGAGGTTCTCATCTGGACAACAGTCATGGTATAGAAAACCGATTAATGGCGTGATGAAGTGCTTTGCTGTCGAACGCCAAGTCCCACTTCAGTACGGCTTACCACATACAACAAATAGACAAAAAGATAAAACCGTCATGCGCGCTCGATTTGGCATGTATCTATATGTCTTTGTTACTTTGCGTTTGCGTACCTATCTATATAGGTACGCAAACGCAAAGTAACAAAGACAGAGGCACGCAGGCGGAGGACAGTCGCCTTTTGGTGGCTTTTTCCGATTCAGTTTGCATAGAATGTGCTGCCATCTATTAAATATTTCGCAAAACTATGAAAAAAAAGATTTTATTGTCTATGTCAATGTCAAATTGACAAAATCACAAAATGGCTACCTATCTTGCGTAATGTACGGGTTGTTTGTAGTTTTCGTTCAATTTCATGCCGATTTAGTGATGTTCTGGAGTTTCTGTTGTTCTCTTACCAATGTTTAGATTACAGGAATAGTAAGGATACTGGAATTTCACTCGACCGGTGCGGGATTGAACGAAAACTAGCATTAAAAACAATAATATCCATTGGTATGAGTAGATATAAGTAGGTATGTATAGTATAGGTTGAATTATTGTCGATGAAACATAGATGGCGCTAGCTAGCCTTCAATTTGACATAAGGTGGATGCATAATGTTGCCACGAGTGGGTTCTCTTTTCTAATATACTTATATTACTCTTTGGAGGCACGTCTCGATTTTTGTCATTCACTCGGTCGTTGGCATAATGATAGAGCCCCAGGTCACTGAGCGAGCATATGGGCAAAGACTACGGAAATATGGATAAGGAAAGGCCAATATCTCAGACCTAAGGGAATATGGTATGGTATGGAAGGTTGTAAGGAAATAACTTTTAAGACTTTGGATAGATAACTTATCCAGAAGAAAAAAATACCATTTTAAATCTAGGAAATGAGCTATTAAGAAAAAATTACTCCGAAAGAACAGAGATTGAAAACCAGCAGCTCGATCGTTAGGTATATAAAGCCCTAAGAAAGTTCATTAGCATACTTGAAATAGCTATAGGAAGACTTGAGTTCAACTTAAACAAGAGGCTAAAGTGGCTTCATTGTTTGAATTCTTAATTAAAAATTCCTTTAATCTCTTCTGAATATTGGTAAACCATTAGCATTGCAGACTTGTGGAATACTCGGATATCTTATCGTGAGAATTCGTCTCTACAAATCCAATGTAATTCTGTCATGCTTTGTTTCTAGAGTGTAGGCTTGAAGACATAGCTTAGGGTTATGTCGAAAAATAAATGAAGCGAAATGGGCGTGTGATAGCTTATATTACTGCCTGATGCGCGAGAAAGAGATGGGGCGGCGCGCGCGTCTGAAACGACTCAAGCGTAAAACAAACTTTATTTCATTGTGATTGTACTATTTATATACGTTCAATTCTGCTCTTATCAAAATTTGTTAAATATCAATCTCTTTTTTTTGAAATCAAGTCACGTGTTTCTATTATTCACCGTTTAGCAGTTCCAAGCGTTTAAAAATAAAAACGGAGGCTACTTTGGCTTGTTTTTCTATCGAGAAAATGAGTCTTAATTGTTGATTTCTCAGGAGCGCCTCCTTTAACGCCCCTAATTCCACATTGACTAATACAGTGAGTCTTAGCTTCAGTTGCAGAAACGCTCATTAAAGTTAATCCGTAAAATAACTCAGAGTGCACAATAAAGAATTATTGAATCCTCCATTAAATCTCTTGCTGTCATTTTTTGTCTTGTTGACGTAGTAAAAGCTACCAAGCTAAGCTGGGCATCTTAAACAAGGTGAAGCGGTACTTCACTTCTGGACAGCTTTTAATGTTGTATAAAGCTCAGGTCCGATCCTGTATGGAGTACTGCTGCCACCTGTGGCATGGCTCAGCCAAGTATCAACTTGCCGCACTCGACTCGGTTGAACGCAGAGCCAGGAGGCTCATTGGCGACAGTAGGCTGGTGGAGACCAAGCTTCATAGCCTATCCCACCGCCGCAGAGTAGCCTGCTTGTCGGTCTTCTACAGATTGTACTTCGGTGAGTGTGCCCTAGAGCTACATGAGCTCATCCCGCCTTCCCCTTTCTACTATCGGACTTCCAGACGCACCGCGGGATATCACCCCTTTTTGGTTGACATACCACATATCCGCACCAAACGCCTTTCTGAATCTTTTATAATGCGAACAGCCAAGGAGTGGAACGCCCTACCTGCGTCAGTATTTCCGAGTGCTTACAACCCGAATTCCTTTAAAGTGCGAGTGAATAGGCTTCTTCTGGGTGAGCTCGCTACATCTTCGACCCCATCTTCGTCCTGAGGACTAGATTGAGGTAAAGAGCAAACCCGTAATAAAAAAAAAAAAAACCAAGAGATTTAATGGAAGATTAACTCTAATTTGCGTTTCTGCAACTGACTGTTAAACATGAATAGTGATCAGGCTTCAAACAAGTGGATCCCCATACCTATTTTAAGGCTTTCAAATTAAATTAATGCCTTTTACAGCGATGTTATAATTTTTGTGTATTCATCTCTGTGAAGTTACAGTTTCATTCATCTATCTACCAACCTACCTTTGTATCAAAATTACAGGGTACCTGCCTATCTATGTACAGGGGTGCGTTCACGACCTTTAGGTGCGGTTGTTTTTCAACTCGCTCTGAGGTACGGAACGACCGCGCCAATTTTTAACTCGCTATGAGGTACGGAACGATCGCGGTTGTTTTATAACCTCAAATTTTGACATTTAAAGTAATATGGGCTTCCAGGGCTTCCATCATTTCCAAATACAATAAAAAAACTCATTTTCCATGTTAGCAAATCAAAAAGTGAATAAAAATAGTTTGAAAAACAAACTTTTATTCAAAACGCGCGAAAAGTCAAGTAACCACAGATAATTAAATCGTCAGAGTGTTTTTTAACCATCGAATTTGATGGTTAAAAGTTGCAACCCGTCAGAGGTTCGGAACGGTTGAGTAGTGACAACCGAGTTGCTAAGAGCGTTTTTCACCGAGGCTCGGAACGGCGCTAGTGCGAAAAGTTGCACTCGGGGTGCACCTGGGGCGTAAGTTCCGAACGCAGCCCTGCGTTTTAAATTATTATCTTTGTAGGACATCATTACGTTGACGTTTTTCTACAATTATTTATGTTAAACAGAAGATTATGGAAATAATAATTATGGTGCTTGCCATCACGAGAACCCGACAGTACATTATTTGAATTTTTCAACAAAACGTACTGTTCGTAGTAGCGAAACTTGGGGAGCGAGGGGGGGAGGGGGAGCATGTCCTGCAGTGGAGGTCTCTCGGCTGAGAAGGATGATGATGATGATGCATTTACTACCGACCTAACGACCTAACACCTTGTAGCTTCAAATGTGTCCTCTTACAGTTTGTGTGAACCATAACATTTTTCTACTCACATACCTGATTCCCAAAAACGCCGATACTGCACGCCAAAGAGACCTGGTCGGCTCCAAACCACACAGCAGCCAGCCGCGGCGGAATGTTGAGGATGAAGACCTGGGAGATCGCCACCACGGTCTGTCCGGTGAAACCGAGCCAGAACATGTTCTGGGGCACTGAGAACACCTTCAGCCATGCTCCGAGACATGTTCCGAAGGAGCCGATGATGGTTGTTACTCGGAGACCCTGTAAACAAAAAAACAATTGAAGCTTAGTATGTTCAAGCATTTTAAATGTGTCTTATAATACAAGAATTACTATTCTAGCTTTGAAGCCGTTCAGGTTTTTATGTTAGACGGCAAAAAATTAAAAAAAAATATAAAAAAACCCGGTGAAATTCCATTCAAATACTCAGTCCGAACGGAGATATTAAGGCTTGAAGTAAATGAAATGAATAATTTTTCAACTTCAAGCTTTTATATCTCTGTTCGGACTGAGTTTAGAGATATACAGGATGAAATTGATATCATTAGCATCGTTTTAATCTAAGAGTCTACCCATCAAACTGAACAACTTTCACTATGGGAGCAAACAGATCGGAGCAGAGAAATATTCAGCTGTTGCATACATTTGAGTCGAGTAGGCATTGCAGTTTAGTATGGAACAGCTGATTATTTTTTTGCTCCGATTGGTTTGCTCCCATAGTAAAAGTTGTTCAGTTTGATGGGTAGACTCTTAGTTTAAACGGATGCTTATTACAAAAATGTAATGATAATGACATTTTTGTTTTTACTTTATTCTGAACTAAAACATACAAATTTGTTGCTGGCCGCGCCAAAAAATTAAGCGAAAAATAAGGCGCCAACCTCCATACATAATCCCGGATTGTCTTGTGATCCGGTCTAGAATTTTTATTGGGTCCTGACTGTTAAAGTCGCTTCAATATTTTAGTGAAAAGAATTCTAGACTACTGGACAATTGTTTTTTTCATTTCATTTTTTGTATTTAAATTTTACTTTTTACGCAAATGGGGTTTACAGATTTTTTTATTTTACACTTTTTAGTTTTTTTCAACTTTAAATCGTTATAAATCCTAAATGGTCATTCGAAATGAAAAATGATAAGAGAAACCTAAAGATGATTTTCAAATACCTATATTTAATGATACTCAACATAATTCGTCAACTAAAATTTTTGTCTTTTTCACAAAATGGCGTCTGGTTGGTGCCAAATCGAATTTTGAATACCGTCATGTCTTTAGTGACACTCGCAAGATTAAGACAAATCGATTGACGTAAAAATCATCAAAATCAGCCCAGGCGTTTGGTCTCTAGTGTGCCACAAAGGAACAAACTTACATACATACATAGGCTGATACACACATTACCCTTCCTTTGCGTCACGCAGTCGGGTAAAAACCCGATGAGGGATTTTCCAAAAACAAAAAAAGTAAAAAAGTTAGTTCCTAATTTCTCGATAGATGGCGTTGACCAGAGATGGGTCCAATAGGTATGAGCAAAGATATTAATTAATATTAATAGTAAAAATACACAGTACAAACCCTTTCTTATTGTTGTTGGTTTATTATTTAGCTATCTCAGTGTTATTGTTCGTCAACAACGAATCGAGTATTAGACGTGGCTGTATGGGCTACGTATCCGTTTTGAATATACGAACAATAAACGAGAAACAATAACAAACTACAAAAACCTAACAGAAACAGAATTTCAATAAAAATAAACCGGTAATATTTAAATCGTACGTCAGATTCCGTGAATGAAAAGCAAAGCCATAGACGAAAAATTGGACCCTGGTTTGACAGTCTGGCGTGGCAATTATTACACCTATCGGATAGTAACACCTAGATTGTTAATAACTTGTACTGTGTATTTTTATAATTAATATTAACTCATATATTTGCTCATACCTATTGGACCCCTCTCTGGTCAACGCCATCTATTGAGAAATTAGGAACTAACTTTTTTCTTCTGGAAAATCCCTCATTGACGAACATCATTGTCGCTTTAAATACCTACCTAAAGCAATCACATTATATTTTAGTCAATTTTTTTCGGAAAAATATACTCGTGACGGTTTCGAAGTTTTCACTTTATAATAAGCAGTAGGTAGGTAGGTAAATACTATACTCCAATAAGTATAATAATACGAAAAAAAAACAGAATAACAAAAATACATAACCGATCGGAGCAAAAAAAAAATCAGCTGTTCTGTACCAAACTGCTCCAGCCGCCGCTGCCTACTCGACTCAAATGTATGCAACAGCAGATTTTTTTTTGCTCCGTTTGATTTGCTCCCATAGTAAAAATTGTTCAGTTTGATGGATAGACTCTTAGTTTAAAAGGATGCTAATGATATCAATTTCACCTTGTATAACTTAATTGGAACCAATTCTTGAAAGGTCAAACAAAGTTAATCAATAAAGGCCAAAGTAAATACGAACAGGATTGAGTAATTATTGACAGTTCGCAACTAAATTTAAACTTTTAACGAACCAGGGCCTCTACCTGGACATTCGAACTTCGCAATTGCGCGAACGTTTTCGTTTCAATAACAACTCTATTAGAATGAAGTTCGGACCGAAATAGTTGCGAATTCGCGATGTATTGAAAATCAAAAGTCCGGGTACAGGGCCAGGTTCGCGCATCGCTTATTACACGCTTCGCTTCGCTTTCGCTTTTCGCTTAGGGTGTAAACATAAATTGTTACGTAAAGTATATTTGATTGATTGATTGATTGTTACATACTGAAATGGGTGCTTCAGACCATTATTCAAACTTTCACTACGGGACAAACAAACAATGAAATCTTGACGAAAGCTTGAATAGCTTACATTACATTCTCTTCTCATTTTTTTTTCGACTCTACCCAAATGTATGTTATACATTTTGGTAGAGTCGAGCCGCCATAATTGACTTTTTCTATGGAACAGCCGATTTTTTTTCGGGATTTCAATTTTTTTCTCATAGTGAAAGTCGTTCAGTTTGATGGTCTGAAGCGCCCTCTTACGTATACAACGTGTTCATATTAACGCAAAACTAGAAAGCTGTTCGTTTAGAATCGAGAGCAGAATCGAATTGTCATGGTTTCAACATAGGTAATTTTTCTCAAAATATATAAAATTTAAAATTTACTGAAACCTATGTCAACCCACCGCACGGGCACACTCATGCTTCTTGCTACGAACGTAAAGATTCTTAAAATGTATCCATGAGTACGTTAGCGCTTTCATTCATTGCTGAAATTAATGATAACAAATCATTTTTGGCTCAATACTTAAAATGCGACAAACTTTGAATTTTAACTATCAAAATAATGAAATTATTGTTTCAATCTAATTATTTTGTAATAAATCAGTGAGTGTATGAGGTTTTGCGTTTATTTATTAACACGTTGCCTTTTGATAAAGAAGAATGGCAAATTTGGACCTAGCCATTTTTAACGAAAAGCCGTTCAAACCGCCGTGGTCATAATTATGAACAGAAATTAAGGCATTTTTAAAAAAAAATCCACATCTCCAGAAGTCCGGATTCAAAAGTAGAATTCAAAAATTCTAAAATACAAAAGGTATCATAAGGAGAAAATACCTTTTCCCCAACTTCTACCGGTTAAAACTAATTAACTTTTTTGTTAGTTTTGTTTCACTCTACACATATCACTAAGTTTCATTCATACACGAGACCTTTAAGTCTGGGTCTCAAATTAATAGGCTATCCGCCAAACTTCTTTTATATTAAAACCTTGCTATACCGGGTGACTATGGTATCTCATGAGAAACATTTAGATCTACCTATAACCTACTTGTTCAACTTCAATGTCACAAAATGTAGTAAACCGTATAGTGTAGGTTTCACCTAACTATGTCGGATCAACAATTACCTTACGATGAACAGGTTTTTCCAAGATGAGATTCTGTGGTCAGAATTAATGAACATGATTATCAACTCAGCATTATTTTCCTTATTATACCTACCTACCTGCCTAACGTATACTGATTTTTTAAGTAAGTAATAAAATACTTAAGATTTCAAAGGTTAGAGGGAGTCGCGTTGTAGGTCTGCTATTGGGTAGTCACGTGTCGCTCATCGATTGTTGGTTGGTTTCGGGCCTACAACGCAGCTCCAGTGGTGGCTCAAGATAGTGTTTTTTTCGAAAAACAATTCTTGAAGTCACCAACTACCGTACAACGTCAAGCATTCTTGCTAAATAAACTAGACATTGGCAAAATCATCACAACCAAGAAAGCAGCCAATTTAAAAAAAAATAGAATAGAATAGAAGATTATAGGCAATTACTCGTATGCAGAGTGAAACTTCTGTATGAAATATTATTATTTATTCTGTGCTATTTGGTACTATATCATCCGTTTATTGAATCCATCTCTCTCTGTCACGATGAGTTGAGAAACTGTCGAAGAAAAGGATAAACTCTGGACAAAGTTAAACTGTCCCGTATCCAAATAATTGCAAGAGTCCGCCCGTATGGCTTAGAGATCGGTCACGTTGATTTAAAGTTTGCTTTCAGACTACTTCTAACTTAAACACATTCAATAGATTATTGACTAACTGAAACACATTCAATAGATTATTGATGGTAAATAGAGTTAGTTTTAGAGCAGAGATAAATGGAGAATTTTATGAGATATTGACTGCTTTCAAATGGTAAAGAAAAATATCGTAAGAAAACCTGCATACGCTGATGAAGAAATTCTGACAACTTGACACGTCATTAAATTTTTTTAATTTAATTTATCTTTATTGTTTATCAAACAGCAAATTACTTAATTTCTAATACAAAAACATTTAAATTTTACAGGGCCAATTACATGATAACACGTTTTAAAAACTATTTAAGGTACAAAGGACAAAACGTAAAAAATATGAAACTATGAAGAAATAAAAAGATAACCTAACATTCGAACTAACTGCTTCTACATGATACATTATCCCGTTTTTTACAAAGTACTAAGAACATCTGTTGCAGTTGGATGAATGGACATCGTATCTTATGCTCTATCCAGCTTTTGCCTGCAACTTCATCCGTGTTTACTTTAAAGTGTTAATCCAAAACATTATTGTATACCTTTCATCTGAATTCGTTCAGCCGTTTATGAGTGATTGAGTCACAAACATCCACGCCTCGTTACAAACTTTAACTTACATACATACATGCATATTCTCACGCCTTTCTCCAACTAGGGTAGGCAAAGACAACGGAACACATCCTGCTACGATCCTGACAAACCTATCTAGCTTCCTCCACATTCATCAGTCCTTTCATGCATGCTCATCGGTTTCGGGTAGATTTGACCTGGCCGTTTTTATATAAACACGGCGACACATCAAGCTATACAAAACCAAAATAAGCTGACCGCGCGTAGGACGAGTAACGTATAACGTAGCGCGGCCAGCTTATTTTGGTTTTGTATAGCTTGATGTGTCGCTGTGTGTACGTCGCCAATTTGTTCCTTATATGTGCGTCTAGGCCGTCCTCTTCCAACATTTCCACGTACACCTTATAGAATGCACTCGTCAATCTGCTCTCAGTCATTCTTTCCATATACGACCAAACCATCTTGACATACCTTTCTCTATTTTTGTCTCATCATCTTTTACTTACGAGTACATCAAAATTTTAGTTAAATTTTGTAATTTATAATGTAAAAGTACGAAGTATGATTACGCTCGCTCGGCCCGCTCAGCTCTTTAAGGTGAACATCTGAGGTAGGTTCTATTATTTATGTTGTGACTTGAGACTTTTCCCCCTAATGAGCTAGAGTAAATAAGTACTTAAATTATGTACCTTTGTATAGTACTTTCTGAACGAAAACCGTAAGAAAATGATTCGCGCAATAGCTCTGCAACTATTCAGTCTGCAATATTTCACGCAAAATAACATGTAGTGTAATAACACCCTATTTCATCCACATTTCATTAACCAAAAAGCTTTTTTATTGGCATGGGACCGTCCCAGGCCATTTATTGTTGGAATATTATTCAAAGAGATTTCAGCTGGCGCGTACTTTCAATATTTCGTTATTATTGTCTCACAAATCGGGAGAATACTTACCAATTTAAAGATTGCCAAATAAAATGTATCGTAACTGTTTATGGGCGTCAAGCGAGAGAGTAGTTTAGGGAATACCCAGTTAAAAGGATCGTAATAGGATAACCGAATAAATTGAACCTGTCTTACCATTGGCGAAGTCACATCCAGTTTGAAAGATATTCTGATTTATCGTTTCAGCTTGTATTTGCCTAGCTGTCCCTTACACCCTGCATAAATCCTGTTAGCAGCTGTCAAAATTTGTACATGATGAACCTGTGTGTCTTTTTTTGTGTGTTAAGCACCCTAAATTGTTTCAGAGCGTCCTTTTATGTAATACACCCGAGTAAATAAACAAGAGGCTGTAAAATAAACACGGTGGCTACGTGCGTGTTGGAAATTGGAAACGGACGACAAATAATAAAGTTTATCGTTTGTACTTTAGCACAGGCTGCACAGGTGTGGACATTTATTTTTCTGGGTTCTTTGTTAATTCTTGGTATTATTTTACTACCCAGTCACTGAAGTTACACTATGTTACTCTGTCACCCATTGCAAATGTTACTTATTGGACTATCATCATCAACATATATACGTCCTACTGCAGGGCACATAGGCCTACCCTCAGGGAGGATGTATGGGCGTTAGTTCACCGCGAATGCCTAACGCGGATTGATAGACTGAAAGCATACTTACGCATCACAATTTCTTTTTCAGCGTATATAAGGTCTAACAAAATTAGGTGAACTATTTTAAGGGGATGATCAGACCATCAAACTGAACAACTTTCTCTATGGGAGCAATATTGAAATCGCGAAAAAAAAATCTCCTGTACCATACATTTAGGTCGAGTAGGTTTGTATGGAACAGCAGATTTTTTTTTCGCGATTTCAATATTGGTCCCATAGAGAAAGTTGTTCAATTTGATGGTCTGATCATCCCCTTAAAATAGTTTCACCTAATTTTGTTAGACCTTATATAAATTATTAGTCATCTACCCATGACAGTAATTTATTAAATTTTTATCTTACTAAGGGTGAGGCCAATACGAGCGTTATTTAGAACGCTAGAGAAATAGAAATAAAATCTATAAGTATACTTACTGCTTGCTTACTTACTACTACTTTTTTTTTACTTGACTTTACGTTTTAAAATTTTTATAAGAGTTAGGGTGAAGCCAAACGAGCGTAAGTTTGTGAGTTGTGAGTCGCGTATTTTGAGTCCGTTTCATATAAAGGCTGAGGTCGTAGACAATTCATTCCCGAATTTTATATGAACCGGACTCAAAATACGCGACTCACAAAATTACGCACGTTTGGCTTCACCCTAACTCTTATAAATATTGAAAAACATAAAAACAAGTAAGTAATTAAGTAAGCAAGCCGTAAGTATACTAATCGATTTTACTTCTTTTTTCCACTGCGTTCTTCTTATTTTTCCAGCATACTTTTATTATTGGTACCTAACATTGTAAGTATCATGTAAGGATGTGGTTACCAATTGAAGCATCGAGCGTTTCCTAATGGACATTGAGTGCTATTAGACCAATAGCTTGCGGAGTTCCAAACATGATTAAAGTGGGTGCTGGCTGATTTAGTGGAATTAAGCTATTTGTGCAAAATGAACTACCAAAAGATTTTACTATTGTAACTGAATTTTCTTTTGTTACGTTACATGTTGTAGATGGTAAAGTTTTATTGTGCTCTATGCAAATTTATTTTCTGTTTTATGAATCTTGAACTGGCCACGTGAATCAAGCGCTTACTTATACGAACAAAAGAAGATTGGCAGACAGCCATGTAATTTGAGACGCAGACTTAGAGGTCCCGTACATGAATGAAACTTAGTAATACGTATAGAGTGAAACAAAACTAACAATAGTAAATTGGTTGGAACCTGTAGAAGTTGGTGGAAAGGTATTTCTCCTTATGATACCTTTCGTATAAAGTGTGTGAACCTTATATTCTTTCTTATTAGATAGTCCACTCAATGTTCTACGCATTCATTGTGTTTATTTTAATGAAAATTCACGATGACCGTACAATATTACGATAATGGAATAAAACGAAATTACACACACTATCAGCCCAACCAAGCTAAATACGTTCCGTAACGACCAAAAAAAAACCTCAGTGATAATATAAGATGAAAATAGCTGTCGTGGTTGCGTTTTGTTACTGCTTTTTGGATGATTTGTCTATTTTAATAGTTATTTCTACTTTTGAATCCGGACTTCTGGAGATGTAGAAGTTTTTTTAAAAAAAATGCTCTTAATTTTTTCTGTTTATTTATGACCACCGACCGTCCTTAACGATTTTTAGTTTTCGAACCCAGCCAGGGTTCAAATTTGCCATTCTTCTTTGATTATGACCTATTTTTAAGTTTTTTGTAATATGTAAAGTTAACAAAAAATACATACTTGCATAGGTAGTTTATGTTATGATATTGATCAAGACAATCGTATAAGTAAGAAAGTGGGTTGTTTTTTTTTTAACGAGCTTATTTATGGTTCTAGTACTGAATAACCTTCATGACTAGGAAATATCACCAACTGTTATTATTCAAACTAGAATTACCTATTACATTTCCTATGTTAAAAATGAATCAAAAAAACGCATTTTCGCGAGTCTCCAAACTAACCATATTTAAGAAAACTAACCTGTGAGGCTGCGACAGACAAATGAAATGAACTATCACTGAAACGTAAGATCCTATTCAGTACTTATTAGTTTCATGCCTATTCATAAAAATATGACAATAAGGAACAATACAACGTAGTAGGCAGGCAGGTACCTATTCAAAGATAACAGTATGTGCGTGATGGATCAACACAAAACGAGTGAATAAATCACGAGGTAATTCAACCGGGGCCATTATATACAGAACCCAACGTTTAAACTCTCTGCCGTGGTTTGTTCGTGACATAAAGTGGTGACGACTAAGTATTAGTACTGATACTAAACATTTTACAGTCGGGTAAGTATAGATGAATTCCATAGTTTTTTCAATAAAATATAAATAAATAAATAACGCTCACAGGCGCATACATTATAATGATCCCAAGTAACCCTTAGGCTTTTCAAAAGATATCAATACATTGCTCGTATAACCTATACTTAAAGTTGCAGCCGACTATAAAATAAACTGTAGGTTTTGTGGTATCAGGTAATTGATATGCAGGTTGCTTTCATAGCCCAGTGTCAGGTCAGATCGTGATAGGAATATTGTACATTTAGCAAATCAACTAAAGGTTTAGGTTTGTGAGATGCAACTGGTTGCTGATTTAGGACGCCTCTGTAAACATGGGCATCAACGCTTCATGCTTAGAAAGGCTAGGTTAGGTTAGGTTAGGTTATCTTCTTTGTGGCTTTTAGGAAAGCTAAAGCTGTTTTTGTTAAGAAACTTTAATGATTCGTGATCGCAAAGAATTGATTGCCCACGAACTGACCATCGGACCAACTTGCTCGGTCATCTTGCACGTTGCGAATATTTTTATCCAATCTACTTTCTCATAATCATTCGCACTGCAATTTAGAATTCGAAGTTATACAGGGTCTTAGGAGGCTATAATTATTATATACAGTATGTAAACTAACTAAAGGCATACCTTTTAACCCGTTAATGTATAGGGTCGAAACATGCACATGGTACATGTTTATTCAAATGTTAATAGATTATAATGATGTCTTCAAACTAATTGCATTTTTGGAAAAAAATCAACATGCTGTAGGTATAAAATAATGCTCTGTGTAAAAACGTACCTACAATCTTCTTGTTTAAAAAAACCGTAAACTTCAAAGTTAAACGTAGAGATGAACAAGTTATTGTAAGTATTCTCTTTGGAGATGGATACTTAAGTCAAAATAAAACATAGCTATCAAAGGAATATTTAATTGTATCCAAAGATTGTTTTTGTGATTTAAATCAAAATCCTGTAAAACTGAGTGAAGTAAATTAAATTTCTAGGCAAGTATGTAAAGACTTAGTGCATTAAAGTGCCTGTGATAATGAATAATTTTAACGCGGTCCTGCATATACAAGTTACGATAATCTAGATTTGTTTATGTTTAGTCTGTTTTGTTTACATCGAACAGCTGATTTCACAGGATGATGTAAATAATGTTAATCGACTACCAAAAAAGTGGATTTTACTAAATGTGAGTGAAATAAAAAAAAGTTTAAATAAAACAGTGTTTTAACTATTAAGATATCCAACATAAACATACAATCACTGTTTGAATATTTTCTTTTGAATAAAATTAAACTATTTAAATTTGAAAAAACATGTACCATGTGCATGTTTCGACCCTATACATTAACGGGTTAAAAGGTTTGCCTTTAGTTAGTTTACATACTGTATAATAAGACCCTCCCTCAGAATACTAACTTAGGTACCTTTATTGTTAGATGTACCTACTTATAAGTGATTTTAATACGGCCTCTGCCATGGTTTTTATGTAACGACTACTTGCTGCCTACACGATAAGAAGAAGAAGTGATTTTATTTATTTGTAAACGTTCAAAGAATCGCCATGAAATTTGGCATGCAGATAGGATAGGCCTTTTATCTGAGATAAAGAAATACATGCGGAAGAACACGCAGGCAAAATCGTAAAATCATAATCATTAGAAATAAAAATAATAAAAAATTTTCCTCCACATACAATAATAAGGCCGTGTGGTGTCGGCTAAGAATAGCACCATCCCATTTCCTCCCGTGGGTGTCGTAAAAGGCGACTAAGGGATCTACTGAAGGATGGGCAGCAGCATCCTCTGAGTACACACATTGATTCGATCCAACTGCGATCGCCAACCCGCCTGCCAAGCGTGGCGATTATGGCAAATCCCCCCATTTTGGGGGAGGCTTATGTCCAGCAGTGGACGTTTAATGGCTGATATGATGATGATGATACAATAATAAGACAACAATCTATCTATCTATCTATAACGTCACGCCTCTTTCCCAGTGGGGTAGGCAGAGACCAGGGCGCGCCACTTAATACGATCCTTACATACTTCTACTACAAGACAACAAGTGGTTAAGGTATATCTGGACTAGTATAAAATACATTATTATAGTAATGTGGAGACTGGTGCCTGGACTAAGTTCACCTTGCGGTGAGCTTGAATAAGGTGTCACAGGACACCAGGATCAAATAAGATATCAAATAAAAATGTGGTTCCCTTCGAGGTAAAATACTCGTTGAGTTTTCTCATCACGTGAGGCGAGGTCAATACAGGACCGGTTTTACAAAAACAGTAATAACATTGGAAATTTTCGCTTGAATGCATACAAATCAGCACAACCAGTTTTAAGTCAGGTTAACGACAAAAAGTACCTACAACAAGTAACACATTTTCATGCATGCATTGCGTTTGCAGTAGCAGAGATCCCGAACTTCCATTTGTCAAAATTCATACATTTTCGACCTTACTTAGGCACAAAAACGCATATGAAGAACAACCCTAGGAACAATATAAGAGCGACAAGCAACCCCTGCCTTGGGTCAGCTCCATCCAGCTGTCATTGAAGGCATCCAAGTCATCCATCCATCTCTTCTTTACTACTATTAAGTAGGTAGGTAGGTATAATAAAATGTTTTAAGAGGATAGGCGGGCTAAAATGGAAATTTGGAGAATAGGTAACTTTTCGGACTGCATACGTATTTACGTAATAAAGAATATTTATGTTATGTTATGTTGTCCGATCCGCCCCGCCCATAGAGTGCAAAAGAGACAACTGCAGGTCGGACCGATTTTATCTAAATATAATCGACGAAATCAGCACTTTCTCGCCTTTGTACATCACGACTCACTGTATTTTTTTCATAATTATGTTTTGTGTACAATAAAGAATATATGAAATCAGCTCTTCGTATTCCCCTGTTTCCTCCTCGAAAACTAAACGGATTTTAATAATTATTTCAAAAATAATATGAGAAAGACTTTGTCGGATATACGTCTCGTCTGTATGTTTTGCTTTTTTGTTTATATTCGTCAAATTTGTTTGCTGTATGTCTGAAAACGGGCGGTAAAATTGGTCAGTTTCGAAGGTCCCTAATTCTTCTATTAATTAATTAATGCAAAAAGCAAAACGTAGGAACATAGCAGAGGTAACATAGATGGTATGGTAAGAAATGTTTGCTCTAGTGTCATTACCCAGAGAGGAAACAGGGGAATACGTTTGTATGGAAAAAACAGTACCCGCCTATCCTCTTAATTAGTTTCTCGAAAACGGCTTAGAACGATTTAAATCAAAATACCATATTATAGGGGGTTTTCGGTCAAGAAATCTCTTCGGGCAAATTAGTTTTATCGCCCTTCATGGTGCAGTTGAAGTGAATCTAGTCCAGGACATAATAAACAAAATAAATCAACTGCAACTCAGAGTGCTTGCTGTCTTCATTCCTTTGTTGAGGATCTCTTGGAGGAGGAGTGATTGTTTGTACTAAAGGAAACAGTCAGCAATGGAGAAAGTCGTCCGCTGTCAAACCGGCTTCAAAAAAGGAGGTTCTTTGCTTTTTAATAGGAGAAAGGCTCTTACATATTTAAACGTTGTTTCCTTAAGGTGGTTGCAGAGGGGTCAATTTTATACAAAACTTTGACGCACAATACGCGTAGACGGTATTGATATAAGTTACATTGATACAAGGTAAAAATAGTTTAGGAAATCTAGATGCCTCGTCACAAATAACATTTGCAATTTATAAAATAATTACGAAGATATAAAGCTATAAAGATATAATGCTTTTTACATACAAAATTTTAAAAGCTTTATATCTTCGTAATTATATTATAAATTGCAAATGTTATTTGTGACTCGGCAACTAGGTTTTATAAAATAATTTTCCATTTATATAAAATATTACTTTTATTAATTCCATCTACGCGTATTGTGAGTCAAACTTTTGTATGAACTGAAACCACCTTAAGTATCAGATTTGGGTTTTCCAAAGTTGAACGTTAGCATTATTTTCGTTGATTATTTTAATGACATAGTTGTATGACGTCATTGAAACAACATCTGTGTCCAATAAGGAAAAGACGCACATTTTAAACCTGATATACAACAATGCAGGTAGTAAATTATGACGAATTTACGACCCGAGTCGAAACAACGTTTCTATGTAATGAATAAATAACGTGAAAATTATCATAAACAATAAGCCTACCTATCTAATCTTGTATGTGTGCAAAATTCTTCCAGTAGTTTGCTACGAGAATATAATTAACTAAACATTACGAGACAGGATGACAAGTTTTCACTAAAAGGGACATTTATGACAACTTGCCAGCTCATGCCAAGAGTGGCTTCGGTGTTTGCTTTGATGCAGGGACTGAAACCGGTATCGATAAAACCGGTATTTTTTGGTTACAACCTTTATTTTTTTTACAGGTATTTCTAACGGTCCGCGTACGCAGAGATATGTTTAAATAAAAAATTGTTTCTTTATAAATATAGTAAGTATTCAATTTTAAATAAGTATCTCGTTAGTCGTTACTAAATACAAATTAAATCAATTATAATAATACTGACCCGCACTCACTCTACTCGCATTCTCTTGAAGGTCAAATTTAAGTTACCGGTATTAAAATCGGTTGTTACCTGGATAAAGGTAACATTTAAATAAAGGTAACCGAAAATTTCCCGACTGCACCCACAAATTGTTAGTTAACGGTTCAGAATGGATTTACAGAATTTAATGCTTAAGTTGAATAAAACATAGGAATAGGTATTTTATTTATAACACAGTAGAAAATTTAGATACCTTTCTCTCGAATTTATGTTTAACTATCTGTTGCCCGCGTGGTCTGCGTGGACCTTAATGTGTTAATCCAGAACATTATATCTGCGTGCGAAATTTATCCCAAATCCATTCAGCCGTTATGCGTGATTGAGTCACAAACATCCAAAGATCTAAACATCCATCATATAAGAATAGAATTATTTCAGACCGGAATCCATAGAAAAAAATATTAGTAACAATTTGCCTTAGAACTAAGTTCGTTAATTAAATTAGGTATAAAAATTAAATCACAATTAGCAAACTTTTATTTTACACATTAAACATAATAATCTATACTATTATAAAACTGTAACAGGAAGTTTGTCTGTACATTGAAGATATTAACAAAAAAAAAGTTACGATATGGCTTTTAGGTGTCCCTGATTCCATTTCACCAATTTTTGGATTTTTTGTCTGTCTGTTTGTTTGTGTGTTTGTTTGTTTGTTTGAACGAGTATCACGCAAAAACTACTGAACCGATTTTGATGAAAAAAATTTTAATTTGGTAGCTTATGATCTGACTTAAAATCTGGTATATAATTTGTGCGGACGAAGTCGCGGATTAACGCTCGTTAATCATAAAACTTAGACCAGGGCACGTGCATGAGCACCCAAAGCATCCAAAGATATTAAACATACAAACATCTAAACATCTAACTAGTAATTATAGTAAGTATGGTGGTTTTGTGAATCTAAACTATTATAAAACTGTAACAGAAGTGTCTGTATATTGAAGATAATAACAAAATAAAAGTTACGATATGGTTTTTATTTTTAGGTGTCCCTGATTCCATATCACCAATTTTTTTTTTTTGTCTGTCTGTTTGTTTGTGTGTTTCTTTGAACGAGCATCACGCGAAAACTACTAAACCGATTTTGATGAAAATTTTTTGTTTGATAGCTTATGATCTGACTTAAAATCTGTTATATAATTTATGCGGACGAAGTCGCGGGTTAACGCTAGTCTAATATAAGAGTCAGAAGAGTTCAAAACACAGATTGGTGCTATTTACTTATCCACTTTAATCTTGTTATAGCACTATCAGAAATAGTTATATTTTATTAACATGCCAACTTTGACGTGACGACGAGGAAAAGCAAACATTAATCCGTTTTAGGACTTCAGTAAACACAATTTCACGGTCGTGCCGTTTTGAATAATAGTACGGTCAGCAACGAAAGATGAACCAAATCAAATCAAATCAAACCAAAATTTTTTATTCAAAATAATATGACATAGATTGCTTTATGACGTCATTTTTTGACTCTACCACCGCGTCAAAAGGTGTTCCGTTGAGAGAAGATGCGGCCAGAAACTCTACAACACACATCTTTTAAACAAAACAAAATATACAAAGTATAATTAAAATACAATATTGTAACATTGTCAGACATTTTGGTCATTAAAATAATCATCGAGTTTACAGTAACCTTTTTGCATAGAACTTGGTTAACATGGGACTTAAACTTTTTGTCTGGCAAGTTTAGAATATCCTCTGGTATCTTATTATATTATAGTAGCGTATACAGTGCCCCATGAAAGATGTGTTGACCTTACTGAGTCGAAAATGTGGGAATACTAATTTATTTTTATTTCTTGTATTGTAATTATGAACCCATTTTAAACCTTATTTTCTAAGAATGAAGTAAGAGACAACATTAGAATACGAGGAATGACGACCCGGTTGGTGTAATGGTTATCACGCCGGACTGCCAAACCTGGGTCCTGGGTTCGAATCCCGGTACGGTCATGGATATTAATATGTTCATGCCGTTGTTGTATGGTTTCCATATTAAAAAAGCCTATGGTGCTTAACTTGGGATCATTACAATGTATGTGCCTGTTAGCATTATTTGTTTTATTTTATTTATATACCTGTACGCAGTTAGAATTAAAGTCAATGAAATTCTTTAAACACGATCTAGAATAAGAATTTCGGTGGTTTGTCAGATTCAAAAATTCAAAAATCTCAGCCGATGGACGTCCACTGCTGGACATAGGCCTGCCCCAAGGATCGCCATAAAGACCGGTCCTGCGCTGCCCTCATCCAACGGGTTCCCGCCGCCTTCACCATGTCGTCGGTCCACCGTGTGGAGGGCCTACCCACGCTGCGCTTTCCGGTACGCGGTCGCCACTCGAGAACTTTTCGACCCCATCGGCCATCGATTTTGCGAGCAATGTGCCCAGCCCACTGCCACTTTAGTTTAGCAATTCTTTGGGCTATGTCTGTTACTCTGGTTCTTCTGCGGATCTCTTCATTTCTGATTCGATCTCGCAGGGAAACTCCGAGCATAGCCCTCTCCATTGCCCTCTGGGTGTCTTTCAGCCTTTTTATGAGGCCTTGAGCGAACGACCACGTCTCTGTTCCATATGTCATCAATGGCAATACACACTGATCGAAGACTTTCGTTTTAAGACACTGCGGTATTTGGGACGTGAAGATACTACGTCGCTCTATCTAGCTAGTATACATTATACCTAACGAAAATCTGACAAACAACACACACAGAGATTATTTTCTAGATCGTATTCAGAACAATTTCATTGACTTTAATTGGATAAAATCCAAAATATAATTAAAATTCGTTTGCATGTAGCACGCTAGAGGGCATGCTCGCCTAAAATGTTTGAAATAAACTGGCGTTGCCGACTGTACCGTCTAGTCTGTACCTACGTTGGATTGTGAAAAATTTTATTTGAGCGAAGATTAACTTTGCAATTAGAGGTTATTACATTAAATAGTGTAAACAGATTAATTTAATTCGTTACGTTGTGTATGCTATTAATGTGTATGTGTATGTGTATGTGACGTAACAAATTAAATTAATCTGTTTACACTATTTAGGCCGGATTCAACCAAACTTTGATTTATAGAAGAGTAACTATACAAGGAACAATTTTACTCCTAATTTTAACTCCGAAATAACTTCATTTGTCTTCTACCACACTAAACCCATACTAAAAAACAACAAGAACAAATGTATAATCCACCTAAAGAAAGAGGTCATTGTATCCGTACTTATTGCAATGTCGGGATATACAGTTTTAATTTGTTAGGTTTCTTTTTATTTTAATTTTTTTAATTAAGTATGTGACATTGACATTTCATTAGTCTCGTTATAAGTTTACACCGTCAAAATTGGCCGTGTAAAATTTACTCTCAACTTATTCATAGATTAGGGTTGGTAAAACGCAAAATCAGTTTACTCGAGAGTAACCGGCGACTTAATCTAAGAATAAAATTTACTCGCGTTTGGTCGAATCAATTCAAGTTTCATAGGATGGAATGATGCGTCAAAGTGGTGAGAGGTGGTCAGCCTTTCGCCAAGACAAACACTGCACAGGAAACGTTTATTCAGGGTCTTTCTCAATTTTTTAAAGCGACGTTCAGACCATCAAACTGAACAACTTTCTCTATCGGACAAAAATCGAAATCACGAAAAAAAAAATTAGCCTTAAAAACGTGTCAGCATATTAAGGATCTAGGTTGTATAATTAAATAAGTTAAATATCAAAGGGGGTGCTTCAGACCATCAAACTGAACAACTTTGAGTCGAGTAGCCGTTGACGTTTTCTATGGAACAGCTGATATTTATTTCGCTATTAAGACGTTGGCTCGATAGTGAAAGTTGTTAAGTTTGATGGGCTGGAGCACCCCCTTTGATATGTAACATATTTAACTGTACATCTATCTTAACAGGTAGGTATGCTGACGGTTTTTTCAGGGGATGATCAGACCATCAAACTGAACAACTTTCTCTATGGGACCAACATTTAAATCGGGAAAGTGATAATCCCATTAACAAAGCCGTAGAAGGACCTTGTATATACGGAAAAAAATAATAATGTTGTTATGTTACTGTCTAGAACATAATATAAAGCTGGCTAGCTGTTGCCCGCGATTTCGTCCGCCTTACCCGGATAAAAAGTACCCTATGTGTTAATCCAGGCCATGGTCTATCTGTATGCCAAATTTCATGGAAATCCGTTCAGTAGTTTTTGCGTGAAAGAGTAACAAACATCCAACCACACAAACTTTCGCATTTATAATATTAGTAGGATATTAGGTAGATATAGTAAGAGTTTGTGCGATAACCTTCAGCACATACAAAGATAGCCCATAGATTAATATGTATATTTGATATAGATAGGTAACTCGCCTTGAATTTTAGGACGTCCGAATTGCGTTGCCGCTTATTAGCACTAGTGGGCGCCACAGTAAATATTGAAAAAGACGATCGGCCGACATGAGGATCAAACCTTAGCTACCCGGATCGTAAGTCGGTTGTCTAGACCGCTAGACCAACAAGACAGTGATTGATGTGGGCGAAATCTCTCACTACTACAGCGCAGCGCGTGAGGTGTAGTGCGCTGTTACTCCGATATGAACCCTAGTTAAACACATAGTGCTTCGAAACATAACCGATAGATGGCGGAAGCTGTCTATGGAAAATCAGCGTTCCACTTAGTTTGTACTAAGATAACATAGCATGAGATAGCCTGAGAATCGTCGTTCCTCATTTAAGAGTCTGTTTCTATGCTATTTACTATTGTTATTGCAACTATTTCAGCCCTGAATCTACTGGGTGGAACATATCAACTCCTTTTTCCCTAATCCACCCTAATCAACTGATCGGGGCCATAACACTACCTTGTACCAAGCACGTATCCGGGTTGGGGCGATAGGTGGAATTAATCCCCCCCCCCCCCCCCCCCCAACCTCCGTTCGAATATTTGTATGGAACAGTGATTCATCATCATCATCATATCAGCCGATAGACGTCCACTGCTGGACATAAGCCTCCCCCAAAACGGGGGGGATTTGCAATAATCACCACGCTTGGCAGGCGGGTTGGCGATCGCAGTTGGATTGAATGTGTGTACTCAGAAAAGTTCTCGAGTGGCGACCGCGTACCGGAAAGCGCAGCGTGGGTAGGCCCCGCACACGGTGGACCGACGACCTTGTGAAGGCGGCGGGAACCCGTTGGATGAGGGCAGCGCAGGACCGGTCGTTATAGCGATCCTTGGGGGAGGCCTATGTCCAGCAGTGGACGTCCATCGGCTGAGATGATGATGATGATGATGACTCAGAGGATGCTGCTGCCCATCGTACGGTAGATCCCTTAGTCGCCTTTTACGACACCCACGGGAGGAAATGGGATGGTGCTATTCTTAGCCAACACCACACGGACAGAAAGAAAGAACCATACAGGGTGTAAGAAAACCTCTCCCGAAAATAAGAAAATCTACATACAAGACTTCTTTGAAAACACTTTGTAACACACAGAGCAAAGATAAATATAACTCTCGCCCTGCACTCATGTACCTACTGAATACTTCTAACGTAGTAAAGGTTTTTCCAAGCCGCTGCGTCTGCTAGCTTTAATTAAAAACCCCGCTTGACATTGTTTGTGGATGTTTTCAGAGAGCACTGTTCTCGCTTACTAGGTTTGTTTGTTTATTTATAGGCGAGATCTGTTCTTCTTGATTCGGAAGTATTTCACGTTGAGCAACTATTCTAAGAGCACCTTTCTAAAGCTCTCCTAAATGCTCTAAGTATGCAAGCTATTCTAAACAGAGCACCAAGATTGGTGCTCAGTTTTGTATTAAATATTTAGCAATTACTCTATTTCAAACTGAGCACGTGCTGTTTTAAAAGGTCTGGACATGCTATGTTATCTTAGTACAAACTAAGTGGAACGCTGATTTTCCATAGACAGTTCCACCATCTATCGGTTATGTTTTGAAGCACTAGGCTGAACTAGGGTTGATATCGGAGCAACAGCGCACTACACCTCATGCGCTGCGCTGTAGTAGTGGGAGATTTCGTCCATATGAATCACTGTCTTGTTGGTCTAGCGGTCTAGACAACCGGCTTACGATCCGGGTAGCTAAGGTTCGATCCTCGTGTCGGCCGACCGTCTTTTTCAATTTATTTCATAATGTGGCGCCCCCTAGTACTAATGAGCGGCAACGCAATTAGGACGTCCTAAAATTCAAGGCGAGTTACCTATCTATATCCAATATACATATCCATCTATGGGTCTAGATTTATGACGTACCTAAGAGTTAAAGTAGACGTAATAAGATGTACTTAAAAAATTACATATCGATAGTACCCAACAAAAAATAATTATTGTGGGATGCAAATATTAGTTACATAATTTTCAATTGAAAATAATTGATCAGTCTTATTTGTCGATCGATTAGTCACTAATGGTCACTAATTGGCTCATCATTATCAGTAAAACCGCAGACTAAGTTATCGAACTATTGGATCTCTATAATTCCAGTTTGCATCAATTTACAATCATAATTCATAACAGAAGCTGCCTCCGTGGTCTAATGGTTTAGAGCATTGAATCTCGACACGGAGGTCGTGGGATCGATTCCCACGGGGGACACCTAGTGAAATGTCACTTTGTGCGTTTTTCCCCAGTTGGTTATGACATTGCAGGCTGAATCACCTGATTGTATGAAAAGAAAAATGATTCCGTGCTTCGGATGGCACGTTAAGCCGTTGGTCCCGGCTACTATCTCTGGTGGTAGTAGTCGTTACATAAAAAAACCACGTCAGAGGCCGTAAAGCGGTCTGAAAAAACTATGACACCAGGGCTCTGCCCACACGATAAGAAGAAGTGACAGAAAAAGGCAGTAGGTAACATTATGGAGTCCGCATAAGGAGGTCCGTGTAAAACCGCAACAGCAACAGCTTCCATGACGGACCAGTCAATAACAAACATTATGTACGATATTGTAGTGTTGGAATATGACACCGTGCGACCTGTATTGCGCCGATGAAAAAGATTCTGACTCAGCATTTATGCTGAAGCAAAAGCTGCAGCTGATGGTTCGAGCGTGCATTCGCGCAGCGCGAAACAAACTGTTAAATTAGTTAGGTATCCAAGTGTAAGAGGCAGTCTGAAAAATTTCTGACACCAAGGCTCTGCCCACACAATAAGAGAGAGAGAAGAGAGAGAGATAACAGAAGCGCTTCCTCCACATACCCCCAAAGCAATTTTCTAAGACCCGTAGCCGAAAGCTGAGAATGACTTTCCTTCAAAATTTTTCCGGACGAAATACGCAAAAGTTCCAGTAACAAAATAACTTTTTTTACGCGCTACGAAATTGCTACCAAGTTGAAAATTTTGCCGAGACATTAAAATTTATTGACTAATATTTCGTACTAGCAAGTTTCCCGGAACAGCACATCCCGGTTTTATTACTGGTTCCCGGGATTCATGTTAAAAGCCGGGAAAATCGCACTATCACAGTTTCGCAGTGCAAACGATTTATTGAAATAGAATCCTGAAATTTATTGGTACAGAATACGTTTTTGCTTACAGCAAAGAGCATACCTACAAAAAAAAAGGCTTTTGTTCTACGGCTGGGAAAATGGCGTCAAAATTTTAATATTTCTCGATATTGGAAAGTCATATTCCATTTTATGTGTCTGTAACCATCTTTTTTTAATAAATGAAGTATTCTAAATCGAATTTTACGGTAAAAGATGCAAATTTTCTCAAAGTCAAAAAAAAAACTCTAAAGTGCTCCCCGCCCCATCAACACGATCACTACATAGTATAAAACAAAGTCGCTTTCCGCTGTCTGTCTGTCTGTCCCTATGTATGCTTAGATCTTTAAAACTATGCAACGGATTTTGATGCGGTTTTTTTAAAATAGATAAAGTGATTCAAGAGGAGGGTTTAACCCGTTAAAGTTGCACCCGTACGAAGCCGGGGCGGGTCGCTAGTTTAGGATATAATTCTCACAGCGTTCCATACAAACCACAGTTCTGTGCAATTTTGAACATAGTTATTAAAGTAAAAGTAATGTTTTTAACAGAATCTAGAAACCAATATCTGTGCTATGCATTTTTCCGATTTCCTTTTGAATAGTTAGATCTAAAGTTATCGTGGCTCAAAGTTTTCCATGTGGCATTGAAACTATAGAGGGTGAAATTCTATGGGAACAAATTGAACGGAACAAAAAAAATCTGCTGTTTCATACTAAACCGCAATACCTACTCGACTCAAATATATGCAACAACAGTTTTTTGTTTCTCCGATCGGTTTGGTCCCATTGTAAAAGTTGTTCAGTATAATGCGTAGTTTAAAAGGATGCTAATGATAGGTACCAATTTCAATTCACTTTCACTGTATACAACGTGTTAATGAATTAGCGCAAAACCTCGTACATTCAAACTGATTTATAAATATAGTGAGATTGAAACAATAATTTCATTATTTTTATAGTTAAAATTTAAAGTTATTCGCATATTAAGTTTTAAGGCAAAAATGATTTGTTATTATTTCAGCAATGAATGAAAGCGCTAACGTAACTACTCATGGATACATTTTAAGAATCTTGTTTTGGTAGAAAGTAGGGTGAGTGTGCCCGTGCGGTGGGTTGACAGTAAATTTTTAATTTTACAAACAAATTAAGTATTTATTATTTTGAAAAAATGACCTATGTTGAAACCAGGATAATTCGATTCTGCTCTCGATTCTAAACAAACTACTTTCTAGTTTTGCGTGAAATTCATTAACACCTTGTATTTAAAAGGCACAACATATGCAAAGCACTGGTTTCTAGATATTGGTTTCTAGAATCGTGTTTTCTTCTTCTTCGGGTTCCTCTCCATTACGGGAGGTTGGCAGTCAGCTCTGCATATCTCTGTCTATCTCTCGCCAAACGAAACAGCTCTTCGACGCTGGCGATGCCTGTCCACTCTTTAAGGTTCACGAGCCATGACATTCGTGGCCTACCGACGCTTCTTTTGCCCTCCAATTTGCCCATTATTATAGTCTGGAGCAGTTGGTATCGCTCATTCCTCAAAATATGACCAAGGTAGGCGAATCGCGTTTAAATATTATAATTTCATTGTCTTTAATTGGTTAATATAGAAAATAGGACAGAACTTTGTTCGTATAAAACGCGCTCGCAATCTTTCGGAATAAAATAATCTTTTAATGTTGAATTATTTATAAGTATGTTGACATACATCCCAGCAAACAATTCGGTCATATAAGGCCCCCATTTATATGAATATTTTAACTTATAAAAGTTATATTATTCTAATTTCGTCATGTACTGGTGTTTTAAGCGTCTAATATTCGACTATACGACACATATACGACCAAATTGTTAGTTCGGATTGAGATAGCGCTCGCAACCTATGAATAACTCTAAAACGGGTCACATGATCGCATCTTAGTGCATTGTTTGTTTGTTCTTGAATCGTGACGTAAACACTTATACCTAAAACGTCATTGCAATTAATACGACCAATCATTGAACTATAAATGGATTCATTCATAAGTTAAGTTCCGTCTGAATTGGTCATCTAATTATAAATTCGAATAATTATAGTTATCTCATTTGTTTCTTTATTATGGTACCTAACTATTTTGAATTTGGGAATATAAAAGCATAAGCACGGTTCAGTTTTTTGCATTACAAACTAGAAATACCTATCGCGTTGTGCTAAATAAATTCAACCATTTGAGGGTCGAATCCAGTCTATGGGACACTTGTTGGAATGCTCCGAACACTTGCACGGAAGAGCAAAATATAGTAGACATAGAAGCATTGACACGCATTCTTCTTCTTCTTATCGTGTGGGCAGAGCCCTGGTGTCAACGTTTTTCAGACCGCCTTACGGCCTCTGACGTGGTTTTTATGTAACGACTACTACCACCAGAGATAGTAGCCGGGGCCAACGGCTTAACTTGCCATGCGAGGCACGGAATCTTCTTTCTTTTCAGACAATCAGGTGAATCAGCCTGCAATGTCCTAACCAACTAGGGACAAACGCACAAAGTGACATATCAGTAGGTGTCCCCCGTGGGAATCGAACCCAAGACCGTATCGAGAGTCAATGCTCTTAACCATTAGACCACGGAGGCAGCTTGACGGAGCAGACAATAGTCTTGAATATTATGTCCACTTTCATATTGATATCCATTAGATAATCAGGCATTGAAAAATATACGTGTATTTCCCACGATCCGGCTGCATAATGTTCATATTTTTTACCATTGGTTACCTATTATAGTCGTATAAAGACACTCACAGAAGATTAAAGTGAACTTAAAGCAGTAAGAACACGACACATTAAATTTATGAGAAGCAAGCATTAAGGCGCTATTAGTACTGGAATGCTTCGAAGAATACCATTAGTTGCTTAGTAGTAGACTAGGTACTATCTGTTTATATACAGGGTGTAAGTAACAGCCTAGCAAATACTGAAAATGTGTAATCAGACCATCAAACTGAACAACTTTCACTATGGAGCCTACTAATCTGCTGTCCCATACATTTGAGTCGGGTAGGAAATGCAGTTTTGTATGGGACAGCAGATTTCTACTGAGGGATCAGGGAGACGCGAAAAAAAATCTGCTGTCCCTTCATAGTGAAAGTTGTTCCGTTTGATGATCTGAGTTCACCGTTTCAGTATTTGCTAGGCTGTCACTTACGACCCTGTATACCATTAGCTTTATCGGCGAAAGACTAGTCATCTCTTTCACCACCTTACGCGTCATCCTGGAACCTTCAATACCTATACTAAAAAAATTCATGGCTACAGAATACTAGTTAGTATTTCGTACAGAAGTTTCACTTCCATATAACATAACATTGCAGACAACGGCGTAGTGTATCACTTCTATGCGAGGTCGTTAGGTTGGTGCGAAATTGATAGATTAAAATGTCCAAAATCCTGAGCATGAGCATTGGATACATGGTATCTTTTGGATAGCAGACTAGTATTTATTAAATATTTTGTACTGTAACACTGTCTTTTTTTTTTATTTATTTTAAGTCTTCATTTTTACAAAAGGTACAAATTGCTTTAATTTTCGCCAAACTGCAGAACAGTTTGTTGGCGAAAAACATTACACTCAACTTTAAAAAATGACTCCTTAATCTTACCTATACAATATAGTTTAGTAAATAAAATTATGTTAAAGTATTATGATAAAGTATAAAGATAATATCACAAACCCAAAACAGTAAGTTTGTGACATCACATATTATACTCAGACACCTACCAACAGCGATTGTTTACAATGTTTATCTAATTAGGTACTATCAAATTTTTAGTGATTCAAGAATTGTTTTTTTTTTAGTTTAGCTTTAAAGGATATTTTACAAAGATTCTGTTTTTGCCTTAGCCAGTCAATACTGTTAAATATTTTCGGAGTTAAGTACTTAGTGGTTCTTTTACCATAGTTATTTTTACCCGATGGTTGAATGAATTTACCTTCTCTGACCCTTCTGGTATTATACTTATTTTCGACAGGTATTTTAAAATGTTCACAGTTATACTGATTAATAGCCAATAAGTATCCAACTTTATGCTTAACTGGGTATATATGTATATACTTTTGTATCTAGGTATATGTATTTGTGCATATGGTGCCTATTAAATGGAAGTAACATAAAATTTCCATGCATGGAAAGACAGTTCGTAATTGTAGCCAAAGTCCTGAGCCATCCCGAAGGGGATTGCCGTCGTACCATGTGTGTGGTATACAACACACGTACGCATGAGACTACAATAAACTCAATAGAAATGCAAAGTAACGCCAGCGTAGCTACAGTGAGTGCCTTAAAGTAATTTGCGAAGAGTTCCCATACAATTTACTGTGTAATTCTGCTAAGTACTATGAGAGCGCTACGCAGTCACTCTTCACTGTATTTATGTCTTGCTATTAGATAATATGTTTACGAGAAAGTGTTTATTTATAGATGTGATTTCTTCCCGTGTCGTAGGAGGTGACTAACTTGTTTAACGAAGGAAGAAGGAAGGCGTTAGACCAAAAACCATGATGAAATAATACAGGATTGGGATCCCTATCGATAAGACGTACTTCTTTAATAAGTGATGATCACGAAATTAACAAATACCAAGATAGATCTTGAATTTAAACTAGTGAAGATTCGACTCACTAGTGGTGGAGTGGAACATAGAAGAAATTATATAAAAATACACTTTCTTTATTTGATCCTGGAACTTTCCTTCTCTACGCTGAAACTGTAAGACACGTACAATGAGTTCATCAGTTAAATCAACGTTCTTGACTATGTTTATGTACATTAGCATAAGTTTTATGTACTTATCTAAGTATATTTGTGTACAGGGTGTAACAAAACACCCTAGTAATACTTAATGGGGTACTCCAGACCATCAAAATGAACAACTTTCACAATGGAGCCAGAATATAGTAAAAATTAATCGACTAAAATGTATGGGACAGCTGAATATTTTTTTTCGATGTTGGCTTTACAGTGAAAGTTGTTCAGTTTGATGGTCTAAACAACCCCCTTAAGTATTACTAAGGATGTGTTGAAATACTTAGATCGGCATGCATGAGGGGAACATGAGGGGATGCTTCGTTTCGCTTCAATGTTTTAGGAATTCATTAGGATTTTAATTTATGTAACAAACTCACTCCGCCATGTTTTAAAGACAGTGATGCTGTGTACATGTGTAATTGGATTACAATCTAGTTCTACATATCTTATTGCAATGTAAATGGATTCATCTTGACTGTAATCTGTACGTGTACCTATACAATAAAATAAAATAAAAAAAATTATAATTCAAAATGGCGAGACGTTATAGAATAAATAGATAGTTCTAGTGATAGGTATAAATTATAGCAATGAAGTTAATTGTTACAATCAACTCTTTGATTCCAAAATTTCCAAAACACACCTGAATCATTGCCAAAATGACAAAACCAACCTTTTGTAGCATAAGCACCCACTTTGCCCAACCCCTCTCCACCTTAATTCAATCCTAATTGAATCAGTTACGAAACTTATACTGTTATCGTAACATCAATTCTATTCAAATTGAACTTGGGTTGTTATTTAAACAAAAGGTCTTGAAAACTTTGAAGGCACAAACTTTTAACGAGCTTCCCGCAAGCTTACAGAGTGTTAGTGAAAGGATTTGGATACCATCTTACTTATCGACTCGACAGATCTTGGACTAACTTTACTTGGAAGACATACCTATTTGTTAAAAGCTTTTGGATGATCGTGAAGCTTCCATACAAAAAGCGAAAACGCTTTTACCTACCCTCTTACCTATAACCTCCAAGTAGGTATTTCAATATTTTTTTTTTAATTTTTTTTATTGGGTGATGGATGGCACATCACGCGTGCTCAATGGGGATTGGTGGACTTCACATAAGCATCAGGATTTCTTTTTTCACTTACTATATGCAGGTTTCGACACGATGGTTTTCTTCATCGTTTGAGAGCTCTCGGTATTACATAAGTATACAATTTAGTAAAACTTTGGTAGGATAAATAAATTAGGCACATCGTACTTGCGGACTCCAATGTTATTCGTGTCTCTTCAATAAGCCAAATACTTATCCCGGGTCCTAGTTCACTCCCAGAACCTATCATTATGCACCACTTATGCTTCAAGTGATTATGATTATGCACCAGGCGGGGATTGTCTCTTGAGTGCATTTAAATAATCTATTCAAAGATACGCTTCGATGCAAAATGTTCATAGATTTCTCTGAATCGACGACGAAGCTCTCGCTTGCCTCTTCCTCCATTCCCGCTTCCCTTGACATAGAACAGGTGACTAAGACTTGCGTGGACACTCATCATCATCTTCATATCAGCCGATAGACGTCCTCTGCTGGACATAGGCCTCCCCCAAAATGGGGGAATCTGCCATTATCGCCACGCTTGGCAGGCGGGTTGGCGATCGCAGTTGGATTGAATTTGTGTACTCAGAAGATGCTGCTGCCCATCCTCCGGTAGATCCCTTAGTCGCCTTTTACGACACCCACGGGAGGAAATGGGATTGTGCTATTCTTAGCCGACACCACACGGACAAACACGCGTGGACACTATAGCCATCAATTAATACTTACAAAACAGTTCCGTAACTGGGGGTCTACCCGGACATTCGAACTTCGAAATTGCGTGAACGTTTTCGTTTCAATGTCAACTCTATTACAATGAAGTTCAGACCGAAACTGCCGCGATATATCGAAAATCAACAAGACAACGAACAGCCTAAACCGCTGAAGATAGAAACATGAAATTTGGAATACTTATAGATGCTACGGAGGATGTAGGGTTGCACTAAGAAAGGATATCCTAATTTCACACTGACGAAGTCAAGTTTATGTTATGTTTTGTCCACGACCAACTATTCCTCGTTATGCCCCTCAAAACTTTGCTCCCCAAGTCTGATTAGACAAGCCAAGGTCCGCGTTTTAGTCCTCCGATTCCTGACTAGGTACTACATCTCTTATTTTATTAATGTTGTTACTATTTCCAGTAGTTACTCCCCAACATACTGCATACTAGATTAATCTTATACTCAGCAAAAACCAAGTTACAGCGAACAGGGCAGATGTGAAATTACGCAGAAACTGCAGATGTCAACGCTTGCAAACTTCCTGCATATATCAGACTACAATGTGACGCAATTTCCACAAGTCTGCGGAGACAGATGTTACCTTCGTAACTAGTTGGTAATAAATTGAAATTTGCATACATTACGTTTTGATTCCAATAAGACTGAAGGTTTGTTAGTCAAGGAAGATGTAGTGACCAGGATTGAAAAAGGCATTTTTTTTTTTGCCCACCACACATTCCCACCGCTGTAACTCCTGTAAGCCAGGATCAACAGCGGCGACCATTCACAACACTGGACAATGAAGTCCAGCGAGCCCGGGGGATGACTCTAATCTGTCTTGGAACCCGCAATGAATTAATCAAAGAAGATAGGAGGAGTAGGAAAACGAAATATCCGACTTCCCTCCATTGCAAACGGGAGACAGCAATAAGAAGGAAAAAACATGGCTATTAGAGAGCCAATTCAAGAGATCATTTATGGCAGTGTTGAAGACACGACCACAAAAGCACCAAAAATACAAAATAAAACAATAGGAACCTAACATTGTACTGAAACTATGACCTATTTTGCTTCCAGTAATAAGTATGGCAAAAACATCTGAACGCACGGAAGTTATCCCTAGTCGCAACAAGATCCATGTAGTAAGGGACACCAGAAAACGATTTTATTGAGTCAAGCATGGTCTGGCGCTCGGCGTACCAGAGCTCACACTCCCAAAGAATATGATGAGCGGTCTGTTCGAACTCGTTACTGTCAACAGAACATTCACATAAAGGTGACGCAACCAATTTAAAATAAAATAGCTTTCCCTTAAAGTTACCATGTCCAGTAAGAAATTGGGCTACGCAGTGATCTACCTCTAGCCACGCTTTGTCTAGACGATCGCGAACAGATGGAAAAAATTGGTATAGATGTCGACCCTTTGTAGACCCTTGCCACCGTAGTTCCCAGTCTAATAAAAGTTCATCAAAGATGTTGCAATCAAAGTTAAATAATTTACTAATTCTATTTCGGTCGCGAGGTTTTAAGAAGTTATGACTAACTTTTCTTGAACGAAAGTAATTGGCCGCGCGGCGTTGTATTTCCAAGTCTACGGGAACCACCCCCGCTAGAACGGGGAGTGCTTCGGTGCTGACCGTTCTATACGCTTTACACAGGAAAATCAAGGCTAAACGTTGACTTTGAAGTAACTTACGGCGCGCAGCGCCAATAGCCGACCTATCTGCCCAAACGGGGGCTCCATAACACATGCACCCGAGGTATGTTGCGGAATATATTATTTTAAGTGTTTTGTAACAAAGACCCCATGTCGAGGTGGAAATACGCGCTAAACTCAACAAATTACTTTTGGCTTTCTCTCCTATTGTCTTGATATGATTTACGAAGCTAAAATTACGTTCCAAATGAAAGCCTAAATAGGAAACAGAATCTTTACTTTTAATATTAATGCCATTGAAAAAGGCATGTTGAGGTGGTTTGGCCATGTGGAAAGAATGAGCGAAAGTAGGTTGACGTATGAAATTTACAAGGCATATGTGAATGGAATGGTTGAACGGGGTCGCCCTAGGCGAACGTACGCTGACCAAATCGGATGAGTACTGAAGAAGGACCAAATAAAATGTTCCCGGAACCGACGAGCTTGTATGAAGAAACTTATTGATGTTGAGGAGGTGAAAGATGTGTGTAAGAATCGTAGCATGTGGCGATCTGTTGTCTCTGCCTACCCCAGTAGTGGGACATAGGCGTGAGCATATGTATGTATGGATGTTTTGTTAGACGAAAGGTTTCTTTTACCTATGCGGGACCAGCTTATTTTGGTTTTGTATAGGTTGACGTGTCGCCGTGTGTACATATCCAGAGTTGTGAATCTCGACGGTCGTGATAGGTTGCGCGCATCATGGTGGCGCGCAAGGCGGCGCGCTCCTTGGGGTAAGTAAATAAGTTAGTAGGTACCCCATTTTTTAGCTACAATGGGGTAATAGTATTGAAAACCCATGTAACTATATTTTTTTTAATTATACTGCTACGTAAAGTGTGTAGAGAAGGTGCGGGTGTACTTTACAACTACAGACTTATCTTTATGAATATAATATTATTACGTTTAATGCATGAATTTGCGTTCACTGTGGATATCGAACAACGCAGGTCAGTTTATAACCAACGAGACTATCGGGCTCCCATTATGCAGGATCACGCCATACAAACAATTGTGCCTTTATGCAGATTCACTATAATTATAATTTTGGATCCTTTGATAAATATTGTTAATCGTGAGATTTTTACTTTGAACTTCCTTGTCCTTTCTAAACAGGAAGAAAAAAATTTGAGATTCAAGGATATTATTAGCTGCATATTGCTTAAAATGTATACAGGGTGAAATTTATATCATTAGCTCCCTTTTAAACTAAGAGTAAAGAAAAAAAGTAAAGTCTTTTAAAGTCTACCCATCAAACTGAAAAAAATTTTTACTATGGGAGCAAACCAATAGGAGCAAATAAAAAATCAGCTGTTCCATATTAAACTGCAATCTCGACGCGCGAGTTCGCGACTCAAATGTATGCAACAGCTGATTTTTTTTGTTTCTCCAATCGGTTTGCTCCCATAGTAAAAGTTGTACAGTTCGATGAGTAGACTCTTAGTTTAAAAGGATGCTAATGACATCAATTTCACCCTGTATATGTAAGAGTCCAGTTCACACAAAGATTTCGCAACGGCGGCACAGTTATTGATTTTCCTACGCGTTCAACTAACATCTTTGATTAAAATTTATTTTGGATTCACAGACAGATTAGGAAAGTACTTAGAGTCATTCCCCGGGCTAAACTTCTAAGTGTTGTGATTGGCTATTGACTGTTGTTGATTGATACTGGTTTACTGGCGAGACAGGAGTTACAGTGGCGAGAATGAGAAATGGGCTGGTGATAGCTTATGCCTATTCAAAAATCTGATTTAGATTCGGTTTTCACGGAAGTTTATGGTGCTACTTTAAAGCCTCGTATCCACTTGGCAACAATTGACGCGCAACGTTGAGCATCACGCTCAACAAGTTCGGCAAACGTTGCCGAACATGTTGTGGCAAACTAAGTTGTCAGTTGTCTATTGTAACTGTCACCCTAGACCTAAAGGTCATTTCCTAGGCCCTCATAAACCGTGTTATGCTTTTGAAGGGGAGGTCCCTAATGTCAGTAGGTATTATTACTTATCCACCTAGATGGCGACTCCTGCTCTGAATGAGCACTTCACATTCGCAGAGGAGGTGTATGGGCGTTTCTTTGCTTTGCCACACAAACTAAGTTGAAGTTCCGCGACGTCGCGCGTTGTTTTGCAACGTTGCCCAACATGTTGAGCGTCACGTCTTGCGCGTCAAATGTTGCATAGTGGATACGCGGCTTAAAAGTGAAGTCGAGATCAACATTCAACTTCAGTACAGACTATAGTAATCGATCGAATCCAGGGATGAAATCGCAAGCAAAAGGTAACTAAAGTAAGTGTAGTAAGTACGTAAGTAAGTGTAGAAGTTGTAAGGGGGATTGCACTCATGATACTGAACAACCAGTTTTTGTAAGAAACTAATTTGGACTTGCCAATTATACTAAATGTAATCAGATGATCGAACGTTTATTTTTATATGAAAGGTTACCATTTTTTTGCACATTTCCTTTTTGTTAAAATTTGTTCAGCAACTATCTACAGTTACATACTGTAGTAACTACTGTAGGAAGGTATTACTTATACCAATGTACCTAAATAAAAAGCTTCTAATTGCAATTTAATTCGTTTGTAGGTCAATAAATCGCGAGACTCAACCTCAAGTGAGGGCTCATCCTATCCTCGTAATATTTCATATCTTGTCAGATCTACGACGCGAACTAAGGAAGGAAACTATTATTTTTTATACGCAACCGAGATGTCATAATACGAAAGCCCAAAATTCTAAATCGTTTGGCTGAATACACTTTTTTCCGTCCTCAGAGTAATATCTGCCTAGATTTTATTATAGCTCGTAAAAAATGTACATGTTTATTGTGATAAGGATTCCTTTTTTTTGTGGATATTATTGTATTTCTTTTTATTCTCAGTTTTTGCATCATTTTTTGCGAAGATTTAATAACTAAGCATCATATAGCGAAAGAAAAGAAAACTTGTGTTTACATGTTGAGTGAGCAGAAAAATTTTCAAACATGCTATCGGCCTACATTGACCTGGCTTGTTATTATATGGTTTTAATGGCTTGGTCAATGACCAATGGCTACTGCGTCACGTCTATTGTAGCTGTCACCATAGACCTAAAGGTACATATATACCCTCATAAACCGTGTTATGCTTTTGGAGGGGAGGTCCCTAATGTCAGTAGGTATTATTACGTATCCACCTAGATAGCGACTCCTGCTGTGAATGAGCACTTCGCATTCGCAGAGGAGGTGTATGGGCGTTTCCTCTGCTTTACAGCAGAATCTGCAAGTGGGTGAATCTTGACCTGGCTTAACGAAGTAGGTGCTTATACGTCCAACTGCAGGGTAAAGGCCAGAAGCCGTAGCATGCTACACGTGATAAGGCTGTATCACGTCTTTTATCTCTTTCGTTCGCGCGCAAATAGAAAGAGAGCGAAGGTGTGATAGCGCGGTATCTCGGCGGGATGCTACCCATGCAGGTGTAGTAGTAGGTGCTTAGATGGACAAAAACTAATGAAAGGAAGACAATAAGGAAAGAAAAAATACAGGGTCCAACTTAATACGCTGACCTTTGATTAAATTATTTGATCATACATCATCATCATCGTTTTCATCTTACATTTGAGTCGAGCGAGTCGGATTGCAGTAACTACACTTATTGCATTTTTTTTCGCGTTTTCGGCCCTCGTCCCGTAGACAAAGTTGTTCAGTTTGATAGTCTTATCAATTATCATCCCCATAAAAAACCGAAGGAATATATAAGGTCTAACAAAATTAGCTGAAACTATTTTAAGGGTATGCTCAGACCATCAAACTGAACAACTTTCTCTATGGGACCAATATTGAAATCGCGAAAAAAAAATCTGCTGTCCCATACATTTAGGTCGAGTAGGTTTGTATGGAACAGCTGATTTTCTTTTCGCGATTTCAATATTGGTCCCATAGAGAAAGTTGTTCAGTTTGATGGTCTGATCATCCCCTTAAAATAGTTTCACCTAATTTTGTTAGACCTTATACAGGGTGAAAGGGTTATCATTAGCATCCTTTTAAACTAAGAGTCTAACCATCAAACTGAACAACTTTTACTACGGGAGCAAACAAATCGGAGCCAAAAAAAAATTCAGATGTTGCATACATTTGAGTCGAGTAGGCAGCGGCGGCGGGTGCAGTTTAGAACGGAACAGCAGATTTTTTTGGCTCCGATAGGTTTGCTCCCATAGTAAAAGTTGTTCAGTTTGATGGGTAGACTGGGTTTAGAAGGATGCTAATGATATCAATTTCACCCTGTATTGTTGGAAAAGGAATCTTGTTATATTTTTATTTTACACGTATAACCAATGAGTTTTTATCATATAACATTCATAACCGTATCATGTTTTGGGGTGGTAAAAAACAAATGAAGGAAGAAGTAAAACCTTGAAGCAAATATACAATTAGTGCCAGTTTATTAATTCTATTTGAGATTTAAGGGTATTTTGCCACTAATATAATACAGTTTCTATCCAATTGAAGAAGTACTGAGTTACTTACCGCAAAAAAGTGCCAATGAAATATAGCCTTTGTGAGTACGAACTATGATACAATTTTATAAAAAAGTCTACTGAATAAAACGGAAACAAGGAGGAAATCAATGATAGAAACGAATGTTCACCGACTGGAATTCTAAGACGATAAAAGAGATACGCCAAGAAAAAACCTCATTGCTTAGTCCTCCTAAAAGAATATCCTATAAGTAATATAGATTTAGGTACGTATAATACAAATATAAATTGTGTGCCTGTTATAATTTTTTTTTGTTTTTCATAGGTTTTTGGGCAATTTCACAGAAGAATATTATGGCACTGTGTACACACGGCGACATATCAAGCTATACAAAACCAATATTCGCGAGACGTTAGACGTTACTCGTCCTATGCGCGGCCAGCTTATTATGGTTTTGTATAGCTTGATGTGTCGCCGTGTGTACAAAACAAAGAAAATATAAGTAGGCAGGTAGGATATACAGATATTTCAGGGCAGAAGTGATGTCATTTACCAAGTGTGGTGAAGCCCAATGTAACTTTAGATCCCGGATAATGGACGTCGCCCTCAAAGTCGACCCCGGAAGAGATGGAGAGACGGTGGATGGAGCTGGCTTAAGACAGGGATGCAGGGAGATTAAAAGGGAGGCCTTTGCCCAGCAGTGGGATTAAATAGACTAAGGAAAAAAGGGCGGAAAACCATGGCATGTCCCTACCGTGCTACTGCACTAGGTACATAGCTTATAGGATATCTTTGTTGTCCATCCGTATTTATAAGTAGGTACTTACAAAAACTACAAAACAATCGATTTACTAAAATAATAAAAAAATTCTTTTGTTACACGAATGTCAGCCATAAAAAAATTTACTAAACATATAAGTTACTTTTTGTTACATAGTTTTTGTATTGAAATAACTACCTCGTACATTTTATGAGCAAAAAAGACGTTTACAATTTTGCACTGTCACATAAAAAAACATTGTCTCCTCACATTCATCTAATATCTGTCAAAAGTTAATTCTTGGAACGACTTTACAAATTGTGTATTTCTTTGTGTATGTGTGAATGGCGAAGGTTGCAAAGCTAATACGAATTTATAAATAGTTCCGTTTGCATAAAGAAACTGGCCAAGTGTCGGAGATCACGCATAGCTTAGGCACAGGCATGGTTTTCGTTAGTCACTTATTTTGTCACCAGTTTTGCTGCCTACCCTGCCGATTTCTGTACGATCTCGGATGATTCTAAGACATAACATTTCCTTCTTTCCTCGCCACCAAGTGCGTTCCATACAAACGGAGTCTGGTTATATTTTTAATACTAAACAATTAAAATCAATAAAATTTTACGAAACAATATAGAAGAAACTAATCTCTATGCTTGTACTCGTATGTTGTCAGATTCGCTTTAAAATATTCAGTGTCAATGCTAGAATTAATTTAAGATTCATATGGAAATGTTTGAGGCACTGCCACTCAGTTGCAGAAACGGTCATTAGAGGTAATTCTTAAGTCTCTTTCTCTTCATCTTCAAATCTCTTCCTAGTTTTTACTACGTCGACAAGACAAAAAGTCAAATATTATTAATTTTTATACATGTTACAGCCATGTTGTGCTATTTCGAATAAGACAGAAGATAGATAGATTCGATAGATAGATAGATAGATAGACGATAGATAGATAGTTCGATAGATTTTTAAGACAAAAAGTGAGAGTAATAGATTTAATGGAGGATTAGCTATAATGAGCGTTTCTGCAACTGAGCGTGTGACGCTTTTGTTTTGCAAATGAACTTGATATTAAAATTTCATGGCCGCAAACGTTAATTTTTTTTTACTACTGCCGGTTGCTGAATAGAATAGAATAGAATAGAATAATTTATTTTCTGGAATATGGTACAAACATAGCTATAATAGTATTCAAAGTCCAGCATATTCTGCCATTACAGGCGTGAAAATATTAATAGTAAAATTTTACATTCAGTCATGATCGAATAATTTATATAAACAACATATTATAACAATTAATACATGAAACTAAAATAATAATATACAAAAAAATATGCTGCAGCTGTAGAGAAGATGCGGCCAGAAACTCTACAATATACAGGTATGAAGTACTAAATACTCTTTCTTATTATAAGTACATCACATCTAATTAACTTTATGTCCATAATATTATACAGGGTAAAATTGATATCATTAGCATCCTTTTAAACTAAGAGTCTACCCATTAAACTGAACAACTTTTACTGCGGAAGCAAATAAAAAATCTGCTGTTCCATACTAAACAGCAATGTCGACGCGCGAGTTCGTGACTCAAATGTATACAACAACAGATTTTTTTTGCTTTGATCGGTTTGCTCCCATAGTAAAAGTTGTTCAGTTCGATGGGTAGACTCTTAATTTAAAAGGATGCTAATGATATCAATTTCACCCTGTATACCAAAACATGTCATAATACCACAGATTACTTAATAGTTACTACCGTAACAGATACTGCACTTGACCCGATTTCGCGCGTTTTTTTCGAATTTCGAACTTTGCGCTTCAGGAACGAAAACTATAATGCGCCTTAAGTCAATGAGCGACAGCCTACATTTTGTCAACATCTTGCAAAATGCAGGCTGTCAAAACTTATTACCGCAGCTGTCAAATGGAAGTGACGGGGCACTGATAATACTAACGAGTATCAAGTTTTTCTACCATTCGGAAGCCTCTTTCATTAGCTCGTTAAGGTATTTTATTTATTACGAGCGTTAACCCGCGACTTCGTCCGCACAAATTATATACCAGATTTTAAGTCAGATCATAAGCTATCAAACAAAAAAAGTTTCATCAAAATCGGTTCAGTAGTTTTTGCGTGATACTCGTTCAAACAAACAAACAAACACACAAACAAGCAGACAGACAAAAAATCAAAAAATTGGTGAAATGGAATCAGGGACACCTAAAAACCATATCGTAACTTTTTTTTTGTTAATATCTTCAATGTACAGACAAACTTCCTGTTACAGTTTTATAATAGTACGAGCGTTAACCCGCGACTTCGTCCGCACAAATTATATACCAGATTTTAAGTCAGATCATAAGCTATCAAACAAAAAAAGTTTCATCAAAATCGGTTCAGTAGTTTTTGCGTGATACTCGTTCAAACAAACAAACAAACAAACACACAAACAAGCAGACAGACAAAAAATCCAAAAATTGGTGAATTGGAATCAGGGACACCTAAAAACCATATAGTAACTTTTTTTTTTTTAATATCTTCAATGTACAGACAAACTTCCTGTTACAGTTTTATAATAGTATAGATTATTTATTATTATCTTATTTTATTAAAAAAAATTAATTTATTTATTGTTCCCCTAGGTATTATACAACAATTATTAATTGATTTTAAGTATAATATCAAGTTTTTTATTATTGGCCGAAAGCACAGCCTTCCTCTGTTTGAAGTTTCGCAAAAAATTATTTGAAACAGTTTTTTTAATATTTGGCTGGAGTAGGTACCTACTTGTTTTCTACCTACTAAACTGAAATCTCTTTAAGCCAATTTTAATTAAATCAAGCAAAAACTTACGAAGCGAAGTAAAGGCCTAATAAAAGTAAATTGACTGTGAAAAACCGTGGAGGAATTACTAACGAAATCGCTTTTCTTTTGCAAATGAAAACGAGGTTCTACATTATGTAAGTAGCTTTCTTTTTAAGGCTTTACGGGTAAGGGCTAATTCAGATCACGCGGAAAATTCTCGAGCATGTTCTTGGCCGTCATGATCCAACCTAGCGCAAAACTTGTACTCTAAAAAAATATTCCGTGGAAAAACGACAGCGGCGACGCTGCTGTACGCTGGATTAGAATTTACTGTTGCATACTACACTGGCCTGCAAAACTAAGTATCACACTTTTAAAATTGCAATAACTTTTTTAGTACATAAAACATACTTTCGAAATAAAAAGGACTCGAAAAAGGGTTTAATTTAAAAAGAATAGTTAAAAAGAAAGCAGATAAAATTTGCTATAAAACGGTTTTTATTTTAAATCTCTAATTTCTATAGTTTAGAAAAAATTTAAATAATAAAAGTGTAGTACTTAGTTTTGCAGGTCAGTGTATATTTTCAGCTCTATTTCAAAGGATTAAAAGGCTATGTGAAAAAAATAGGATTCTTCAAAGAGTCATGTATCATGAAGTACTAACAGTAGGAGTATGATTAGCGGATATGTGTAAATTGAACGTATAGGTAATTGAAGTTTTGACTAGAGCCAAAACACGATTAAGACACATTTTCTCGATAGAAAAACAAGCCAAAGTAGCCTCCGTTTTTATTTGGAACTGCTAAACGGTGAATAATAGAAACACGAGACTTGATTTAAGAAAGAGAGAAGAGAGAGAACGTCGTTGTTGTAGCGGGTGACGGAAATTTTGGAGGACCCGACGAGTGACGCGCGCACTACTTTCAGTGTTGCTACATGCTACAGCATTGGACATGTCGAGATAATAAAGAAAATGATTATTTACATTTTATTGAACCCAAAAGCATAGAATGGTTTAAGTTTATGTTCACGTTTGAGTTTAAGTTTGATATTATAATTGATTTAATTTGTATTTAGTGACGACTAACGAGCTAACTAACGAGATACATATTTAAAAATGGAATCTTACTATATTTATGAAGAAAAAAAAAATTATTTAAACATATCTCTGTGTACGCGGACCGATAGTAGAATGATATTAAGGTTACCTCTACAAATACCTGTAAAAAAAATAAAGGTTGTAACCAAAAAGTACCGGTATTATCGATACCGGTTTCGGTCCCTGCTTAAAAGTGCTCGAGCATTTTTTCCGTCTAATCTGAATTTAGCCTAAGGTGGCCTGCTGTAGGTACCTCTGATACCTGTACGCACGGCGACACATCAAGCTATACAAAACCAAAATAAGCTGGCCGCGCGTAGGTCGAGTAACATATAACGACGCGCGGCCAGCTTATGTTGGTTTTGTATAGCTTGATGTGTCGCCGTGTGTACTTCTAGATCGGCTCCCCTAAAACTACACTTGAAGTGCGGTGCGAAGTGCGGTATCTGAAGTTAGAGGGGGGCAGGGAGTGGTCATTCTGTTTCTTTTTGCAAATTTTGAATTACTTGTCCAATACTACGCATTTATGGCGTAGGTATACGTTAATACATTTTTAGTTGTTAATTAACAACTAACTTACGTCCTTAATTAGGTACCTAATATAATAAAAAACGCGTCATTCGGGAAACAAACTGAGTAAATACGTGCATAATTACCTACTTGTTAATTATGTTCATATTGTGTAAAAGTGGCGCCTGCGACGTCTGAATCTATACTATTATAAAACTGTAACAGGAAGTTTGCCTGTACATTGAAGATATTAACAAAAAAAAAGTTACGATATGGTTTTTAGGTGTCCCTGATTCCATTTCACCAATTTTTGGATTTTTTGTCTGTCTGTTTGTTTGTGTGTTTGTTTGGGCGTTTGTTTGTTTGTTTGAACGAGGATCACGCAAAAACTACTGAACCGATTTTGATGAAACTTTTTTTGTTTGATAGCTAATGATCTGACTTAAAATCTGGTATATAATTTGTGCGGACGAAGTCGCGGGTTAACGCTCGTTACCTATAATTGTGTACATAATTATCAGCCTAAATACGTGATACTGCAGAGCACAAGCCTACCCTCCAGAAGGATGTATGGGCGGCAGTCCACCGCGCGTGCCCTTTGCGTATCGGTAGACTTCACATACGCATCAGATTTTTTTCTTCAGCGTATGAAGGTTTTCCCGCGATATTTTTCTTCACCGTTTAAGAGCACTCGGTGTTACGTACATGTATAAGTTAGAGAAACTTCATTGGTACATGTCATGTCCTCCGTGTGGATTCGAACCTGGACCCTCGTGATTGAGTGACCATACCTCTCCGCAACGCGCCACATAATTATGTAACATGAAAACTTTTAAGAAAGCCGATTGCAAACAAAAAAATCAAATATTACTCCAAATAAATTCAGATTTTCTGATAACCCCATAATACTGTTTGGTTTAATAGCAAACAAACAGAATAAAAAAATTCCTAAAACTTAATGCTTTCCGAAGTATATCCTTTATCCCGCTAAGATTTGTCCCATTTCTTATCGTGGGTATCGGTTATTCTCATTAGTTTTATTGTACAGTTCGAGATTAGAACAGACTAGTGATCTTTTGTTTTTAAGAGGCGATTAATGGATTAGGTTTCTCCAGTTTTAGTGGCCGAAAAATCTTTGTGAAATTTATGGTGATGAAAACGAAACCTACCAAAAATTCGTGAGTATTTATTACAATATATCTGTCATATATTCAATATGCACAGACCATAAACTTAATATTACTACCGTAAGTAGACCTGCACAGTGTGCGAATGAGATTCCGACCTTACCGAAAAACCTACGCGTGGGAAAGAGATTTTAATATAATAGCCGTAAAACCACTTTTAAATAATGAAGTTTCTGTTGGTATCCTGTCAAAAATTATCGTTTATTATTATTGTGTTTTATCAGACAGATATAAAAAATAATTACAGTATCATATTCTGTATTGGAATGCAGTGTAACTTGTACCAGCAAATCAAATACAAAGAAGTTTCAAAGGGAAATACCATTAGTACAGTACTACTTTCATAATACTTTTTTTCATATATGTTATTCTTAAAATTATTTCGTACCTAATACATTCATTACATGCAGTAAACGTCATATTTTCTGGATAATATATTATTTCAAATAATTATGTGTAAGATCAAAAAATATAGTATACGTGAAGAAGAAACCGTTTCGCATAGAGATTGATTTCCAAAATCGATCACTAAAACTCACACACGTATCAATTTCGCACATATTGACATTTCGGTTTCGGTGATGCGATCATGAAGAGATGGTTGGTCTATTACGATAGTATATTAAGTTTATGCTACAGACACAATTTTACTTTGCTCTAAGCAGACACAAGCCTTTTCTTACTGGTAAAGTCATCGTTTTGAATTTCATTCAGCGCATTGAATGGAGAATCTCATAATAATCGACTTATATAAACATTATAGGAATGTCTACTAATAACAATGTACATTAATGAAGAGATCTGTATCAATAGCTGATCATCCAGAATTTAACAGCATTCCATTCTGAATGCGTGGGTGTCGTACGAGCCGACTAATGGATAAGGTGTTTCCTTATGCAGTTTTTGTGGGCGAAAGGCAAAACCTATCACTACTTCACTCGTCATAAACATTCTAATCCTACTAAAAGTAAGCCAAGCTACTACTTCACGCTTAAGACGATGTTTTGGTAGATTTGGCAAAGTTTCGCGCTACGTATTCTAGGTAAATTTATGACCATAATCCTTAGCGAAGAGGCTAATTTTAAAACGAGCATATAAATGGTTTATGTAACATTCATACGTGCAGATTCTAAAACCATTAATATTGCTCATGTTAAAATTAGTCTCGCAGCAAATAAGGGTAGTTTTGGCAAAATTATTATATCCTGAAACCTATGCTGAAAGTGAGTCTTTTACAACTTCATGCTTTTATAGATTAGATGGTAGTTGTAGTAATGTATCTAATAGCACCGTAGGAGATAATGGTCGTGAGTGTATGTATAGGCTTTTGAAATTCGCAAAGTCGAACCGACTTTGCAAATCACCCAAGTGTGAAATATTGATAATTTTAACAAGTTTTCATCAAAATAATTATTTTATTTAGTAAAAAATACAATACGGTATTTCAGGTTTTGCGTTAATTTGCTATACAATAATTATTATACTCTACTCCAATAGAAAAGTCTTAAAACGAATCATAAAATAGAAAATATCATATTTCAAATCTAAGAGGTACAATCATTATGCTCTCACACTTATCAACCAGTTAATAGCGCAATTAATTAACTATTAAAGGTCATCACCTGTCATTATAGTATAGATAGGTGTTTAATATTATGTCACAATATAAACTATAACTTACAGTTTTATCAAGCAACCAGCTGCCAGGGAAAATAAGCGGGATGTATGTAATCATGTAAATCATCGAGGTCCAATAAACGGTGATGCTGGTCACCCCATAGTACTTCACGACGGTATCTTGAATAATACTGTACTGGATCCATTGCATCGAGTTAGAAGCCGAGTAGAAGATGAAGATGCATAAAATTACCCATCGAACGGGGTAAACTATGTACTGAGTCGGAGACTTTTTTGTGGGAGATTCCAAAACTCCTCCTTTTTCAGCTATACCGTCCATAACACTCCCGCATACTTCAAGATTCTTTGAATCCGTCATTATTATTTTATCTTATTGTATAGATGTATAAATAAATATTCTTATTTTGTAAATAAATTTTATGAATTCTTTTATTGTCGCAATTTCTCAACTTGGACTTTTCCTTTGTTAGTACATGGCACATAAATTGACCATTATCTAATAAATATTATTGTTTTCTAAAACATTTCTTACTCCTAAAATCTCTAAACATCGACAAAATTATTGTCTAAGAAATTTTATAGGGACTCTATTTTGTAACCTAAAACTATTTATTGTCAATTTTCCCGCGCGCGCGCGTTTTTTTATTTATTTCCCAGACGGTGTAGGGCGTGCGATCCGCGCGGCTGTCTGCCGTTGACTGACTTGACTGTTTGTGTTTTCCTCAGAGGAGGTTGAATAGCTCCAGCACCCTCCGCCCGTTCAGGCAGCGTGACGATAACAAAAGATAACCGGCCAGACTGAATGTCTGCTGGATCACAATAATCAAGTCATTGAGAGTCACTGCTCGTCGAGGTTGCAAAAGATGTTATTGTTATATTGTAGGTACAGTTGGCAACGAAAATTAATCAACACTCTCGGTAGTCTACTGTACTTATGTTTTCTAATACACAAGTATATTAACTATCTGCATGTTTTTAATAAGTGATAGAGACTGGTAATGTTGGTAAGTATTTGATACAATGCTTTACGAATAGGTAAAGCATGTTATAGTGAAAACGATACGTTACGTAACCGATTCCACAATTTTATTACATTTCATTTTAAAAAAGGAATATAAAATCATTGATCAAAATTTAAAAATGGTAGAGGTAAAAAGATAAAATCCTTTTGAAATCGGCCTTGTCATCGATTAACCTGAGATCGTTTGAAATAAAAGAAAAACAATAAAAAGTTTTTTTTTACTACAACCAATAAAGGTGAAACATTGCTACGACTGCACTATCAAAACAACAAAATAAAAAGTTGGTAGTTGTAGAAAAGTTTTTGATCGCCCCAAAAGGGATTACGTTTTCTTACGAACGCGTTTTTGTAACGTTAAGATAACAATACAATTTACAACTACTCTCCCAAGTAGTTTCAATACCAAAAATATACGCTTTACTTATAAAATAAACCTTACAGAATGACCCCGTTTTAGCATATCTCTTCGCCTTAAGTAGGTAACACAAATTATGATTGAAAATTTCCATTAAACTTATCTTTATTTTTATTTTATCTGTTAAAGTCATTTATATAACAACTTTAAACTATGTTAGATACAATACGAATTATTGTAAAGGAAAAGATAATAGTAATGTTAGCTACAATGAAACAGGCATTTTTCATTTTTAATTTTATTGACGAAATGAATTAATTCATTTATTCGTTGATGATAAGAGCATAGACTTAAACATAATATCCATGGGTTTCAAAAGTGCAAAACATCCCAAAAAAATAATTTGGTCCAACATTAAGTTATAGTTATCTATCTATCTATACTATTATAAAACTGTAACAGGAAGTTTGTCTGTACATTGAAGATATTAACAAAAAAAAAGTTACGATATGGTTTTTAGGTGTCCCTGATTCCATTTCACCAATTTTTGGATTTTTTGTCCGTCTGTTTGTTTGTGTGTTTGTTTGTTTGAACGAGTATCACACAAAAACTACTGAACCGATTTTGATGAAACTTTTTTTGTTTGATAGCTTATGATCTCACTTAAAATCTGGTATATAATTTGTGCGGACGAAGTCGCGGGTTAACGCTCGTACTATTATAAAACTGTAACAGGAAGTTTGTCTGTACATTGAAGATACTAAGAAAAAAAAATTACGATATGGTTTTTAGGTGTCCCTGATTCCATTTCACCAATTTTTGGATTTTTTATCCGTCTGTTTGTTTGTGTGTTTGTTTGTTTGTTTGTTTGAACGAGTATCACGCAAAAACTACTGAACCGATTTTGATGAAACTTTTTTTGTTTGATAGCTTATTATCTGACTTAAAATCTGGTATATAATTTGTGCGGACGAAGTCGCGGGTTAACGCTCGTCTATTATAATAATGTTTGTTACTCTTCATCATTGAGCGTCCTCGACGACGTAACTTGTGTCAACGCCGAGTTACGTCGTCCTCTATGGTGACGACTGACGACACATTGATCGACGGATTGTCATAGATTCATAGATTCTTTATTATACACAAAAACATAAGTAAACAAATTACAGTAAGTCGTGCTGTACAAAGGCGAGCTTAACTCTAAAAGAGATTTCTTCCAGCAAACCGTTGAGTGAGAGTTGTTTGTCCATACAAAAAGCTCGATTAATGTCATAGTTCGCCGCGAATAGTCAATAATTGTATATTTTAATGTTAATGTATTGTATGAGTTGTCATTTTATTGCTCTTCGCAAGTTCAAATACTGTCTAAATAATTTTTTAAAAACCTCCTCCATTTTTTGAAGTCGGTTAAAAAATCAATCACAGACTGCCATAGCAAATTGTACAACAGTGTGTATTACAATTTGCTATGCAGAACATGGCTCATTCGCTCGTCACTTCCTCAGAGGGGGCAAGGAAATTATTTACTCCCACGGTGTGATGACATCAGCATAAACTCTGTCTAGTCAACCGAGTCATAATCGTCAGAGTGCGGTACAGTACCTAGACTATAAAAAACGTCTTTCTAAAAAAAAAACTCTATATCATAGACTTTACCGACTGATCTCGAAACGGTGAAGGAAAACATTAAACCGGTCATCGGTGAGGGAAACCTGCATGCGCTGAAGAAAAAATCCTGATATGTATGTGCATTGTCACGCGTGATGGACTAACGCCCATGCACCCTCCCTGAGGATAGGTCTGTGCCCTGCAGTGGGATGTTTATAGGCTGATGTTGATAATTCATGTCCATACATCCTCCCTGAGGATAGGCCTGTGCCCTGCAGTGGGATGTTTATAGGCTGATGTTGATGATTCATGCCCATACACCCTCCCTGAGGATAGGACTGTGCCCAGCAGTGGGATGTTTATAGGCTGATGTTGATGATTCATGTCCATACACCCTACCTGAGGATAGGCCTGTGTCCTGCAGTGGGATGTTTATAGGCTGATGTTGATGATTCATGTCCATACACCCTACCTGAGGATAGGCCTGTGTCCTGCAGTAGGATGTTTACAGGCTGATGTTGATGATTCATGTCCATACACCCTACCTGAGGATAGGCCTGTGCCCTGCAGTGGGATGTTTATAGGCTGATGTTGATGATTCATGTCCATACATCCTCCCTGAGGATAGGCCTGTGCCCTGCAGTGGGATGTTTATAGGCTGATGTTGATGATTCATGTCCATACACCCTCCCTGAGGAAAGGCCTGTGCCCTGCAGTGGGATGTTTATAGGCCGATGTTGATGATTCATGTCCATACACCCTACCTGAGGATAGGCCTGTGCCCTGCAGAGGGATGTTTATAGGCTGATGTTGATGATTCATGTCCATACACCCTCCCTGAGGATAGGCCTGTGCCCTGCAGTGGGATGTTTAAAGGCTGATGTTGATGATACATTTTGGGTAGAGTAAGTAGGTTTGCAAATCAATCAAATACACAAGATACACAAGTAATGATAAATTTGTATGCTCATGATCAGGAATGACCAAAAATCTCATCAGTACCAGACGTAATTTTTAATTTCGATCTAAATGCAATTCCGTGAGTGCCATAGGTAATTAAATAATGTCATTAAGGGGAAGTCGGCAATCTCAGCAAATTGCGAAGATCGTTAGTGAAGCAGCTGCCTGTTGCCTTAAAAGAGATATAATATCATAATGACGGTGACTGTACGTACTTACAGTACGGAAATACCGGAACAGTGACTTGGGTAATTTTTGTTGAGTTTGCTTTTAAATATTAATTAATATTTTAAAACAATTGCTGTAACTCTGTCGCTCGTTGTTAACCTTTAAAATTTCATAAAGGTCATAACGCGTCAAGCCCCATACGATGGCAGGAAAATCACGTGCAAATTGCTATCAGTTTTTTTTTTGTATGAAATATTTCTGAAAACGCCCCTGTGCACCTGTCCTATCAAAAACTTCTCAGATACTTTCTCGGTAATATCTCATGATCCTCTAGCCCCTCAGCTATTCAATTTACGCCCTGAATATGACAGCCTTCAAACCTTCTGAGCACCCGGTCCATAAAAGCAAAAATCTACGCTAAACTCGCGCAAAACCGTCCAACCGGAATAAAACAGTCATCAAAATAGTTCGCTGATCAAAATCTATAAATTTATATAGGTCGAGTGTATTTGTATACGTAGGTAATTACTTATCTATTTAGGTGCTGTTTATACAGAAAGGACGTGTGGCGGTGTCGGATTGTCAAAGTAACACCAATGTAAACCTTATAGTACGTAGCATAGCGTCGTTTTTGTCGTAAAGGAAAATCGCGCCCGCGCCACCGCCCCTTTATTTCCGCCGAAATTCTCTAACTAAACGACGCGACGCGACGCTATGCTACGTACTAAAAGGTTTATATTGCCGCGCCCCGTCCGCGCCACGTCACTTCCATATAAACCGCGCCATGTAATTTTTTTAATGCAAATTAATATTGAAATTATTTATATTAAAACCATTACACCAAACGGGTCTTCAAGAATTATATAATTATACGAGCGTTAACCCGCGACTTTGTCCGCACAAATTATATACCAGATTTTAAGTCAGATCAGAAGCTATCAACCAAAAAAAGTTTCATCAACATTTTCATTTAAAAAAAAAGTTCTGTAGTTTTTGCGTGATTTGCGTTCAAACAAACAAACAAACACACAAACAAACAAACAAACAGACCGACAAAAAATCCAAAAATTAATGATATGGAATCAGGGATACCTAAAAACCATATTATAACTTTTTTTTTGGTTAATATCTTCAATGTACAGACAAACTTGCTGTTACAGTTTTATAATAGTTTAGATTAGATATAATAATAGAAAGGCTTGAATATGACAGCAATTCAACACTATATAAATCTAATTCATGAAGCGAAGCCTGTTCCCAGCAGTGGGAAATCTATACTGATAATGCAGTTAAAACAATAAATATAAATAACGATGCATGTTCGTTTCAAATCACAGCCAATAAAGGGTGAAAACACGAGTTTAGCCGAATGTTTTATGACCGCTGCCGATGTTGACATTAGCATGCGTTTGAACGCGCGGGCTCCGTCGAAATGATGTAGGTCTAACATGGGTGTTACAGTGGCGGCTTTAGGAATTTATTATTTAGGTGGTTGCAGAGGGGTCAATTTTATACAAAACTTTGATGCACAATAAGTGTAGACGGTATTAATATAAGTAACTTTGTATATAAGGTCTAACAAAATTAGGTGAAACTATTTTAAGGGGATGATCAGACCATCAAACTGAACAACTTTCTCTAAGGGACCAATATCGAAATCGCGAAAAAAAAATCTGCTGTTCCATAAAAACCTACTCGACCTAAATGTATGGGACAGCAGATTTTTTTTTCGCGATTTCAATATTGGTCCCATAGAGAAAGTTGTTCAGTTTGATGGTCTGATCATCCCCTTAAAATAGTTTCACCTAATTTTGTTAGACCTTATATATGGAAAAATAGTTTAGAAAATCTAAATGCCGCATCACAAATAACATTTGCAATTTATAATATAAATTACGAAGATAATAAAGCTTTTAAAATTTTTATACGAAAATTTTCAAAACTTTATATCTTCGTAATTATTTTATAAATTGCAAATGTTATTTGTGACGCGGCAACTAGATTTTCTAAACTTTTTTTCCATTTATAAAATATTGCTTATTAATTCCGTCTACGCTTATTGTGTGTCAAACTTTTGTATGGACTGAAACCACCTTAAGGGGCCATCCCCTTAAGAGAGAGAAAAAATTAGAACGTAAATGTTTTCTCACATTTGCGAAGCAGGGAAATTAGATGTTTATAGTCCTCTATCATCTTTGTTACTATTACTTCCTATAACTTTGTTACATATTCGTTACTAAGAATGGATGCCGCTGTTGATTCTGGTCCTATAGGAATTATGTACTTTCTTACTTTCAGCCTCCTGGAATTGCTGTAACCCTCCAGAATGTTACCCGAATATAAATAGATGCATTGGATAATAGGTACCACTGGGTGATTTTCTAAACACTTTCCAAATTTTCAGGGGTGATTCAGCATCAAACTGAACAAATTTTACTATGCAAGGTGGGAAAGTGTTAACAAAATCACCTAGGTGCTAGAGCTAAGAAATGAGTAATGTTTTTATAAAATGAAAACGTATGTCGTGTTTTTGTATTTTGTGGATTTAATTAGGTCTTCAACAAAATTTATAGCATCGCCTGATAATAAGAAGCCGCAATAATTTCATACTGCAACTGTTTGAATAAAAAAAATCGTTGCGCTAATATTTTACTAGGAGACACCAGATCTCTTGTGGCATCTAAATGAGAGGGCCCTATTTATTAATAAATGTGACAATTCACAATGACAATTTAGAGTACATTTAGCCCAGTCATTTTACGATTTGAGCCGGGACTAATTAGTAATTGTAATTTTTTTTTTCGGTATAATATTGAAGAGGCAATTTGAGCCTAGAAATGTACCAAAATTAAAAAAAAATCACATCAGCAAAAGTTCCAATTTTAAAATTTGGCTATTATGTCGTTCTAAAAAACCTGATGGTAAATTTTTTTTGCATATATTTAAGGCTTTACCAGTATACATACTACAAAAATGGTGTGAATATTTTTGTCTACTTAGAAGGTTTTGAAAAATACATTTGTATTTTCTAATAACCTCATTTTTTAAATTTCATTGCCTATTTTATTGCTCAAAAATAATTTTTATTGTTAAATCTAAGTCAAATGAGTGCATTGGTATTAATATTAATAATTTAAAATCCTTCTGGGACACATAATTTTGATTTCTATGTTGCGTAGCGATTTAATATTTTTTAAGATAGTCCTTTTGTCACTTAATGGTTCCGGTTACAGTTTAAAAGTCCAATTAGTAATTACTCCCTACCCTGCCTAACAAAACTCCGTAAAATGACTGGGCTAATTGGTGAAAATGCTAGGACACATGAAGCACTGCAAGTTTAGCGTCATTAGTAACTAGCAATGTACTCTGAATTGTCATTGTCACGTTTATTAAACAGGGCCCTGGTGACCACAGAGTCAGTAACTTTTCCTGGCCCAAAGACTTATTAGTCTCGCCATCCAGAGGGGGAATGCTGATAGCTTGTTGGGCACCATGTCTTGCGGCGACGCTCTGGAGTATATGTATGTACCTATATTATACTAGGTACTTGTAATAATTAGGGTTCCGAAGTCAAAAAGAAACCTTTATAGTTTCGCCATGTCCGTCCGTCTGTCTGCGGCTTAGCTCAGAGATGCTTAGAACTGTAGTTTGGCCTGGGTATACATATTAATCCACGTAAAATAAAATCTTAAATTTTTTTTTCTAGCTAAGTCCGCTCTTACATGGAATAAACAATTTTTAAAGTAATACCTAAGATAATAAGTTTAATTTTCTTTATCTACGAGATACTATATCTACGAGTGCTACGGAGCCGACCATCAATGCATAGCAAGCTACGAATAAGAATAACCATATTCATAGGTAGCAAGTGCTACGTGTATATTATTTCAAAACTACTGCAGATGCGGTGCTACCTATATGTTGTAAAATATAAAGATATTCAAATCGGAAATACTTCCGTATACTCTAAGTATTTTATGCAGCAATGTAATAATCTCAAACCGCCAAATAGTTTAAAATAATTCATTTGCGTTTAGGCCGTCACTGAAACCACATTCTGGTACAATTTACGACAGAACCCGGTAATAAATTCCAAGGGACGGTACGTTTAAAAAGGGACCGCAAACTGCCTTCGGCCTTTGACGGCCATATTTAAATATTTTTACTGAATTTATTCAAAATGTCTGCCAGGCCTACTACAGGGTGAAATTGATATCATTAGCATCCTTTTAAACTAAGAGCCTACCCATCAAACTGAACAACTTTTACTATGGGAGCAAACAAATCGGAGCAAAAAAATATCTGTTGTCGCATACATTTAAGTCGACTAGGCACTGCAGTTTAGTATGGAACAGCGGATTTTTTTTGCTCCGATCGGTTTGCCCCCATAGCCATAGTAAAAGTTGTTCAGTTTGATGGGTAAACTCTTAGTTTAAAAGGATGCTAATGATGTCAATTTCACCATGTATAATACGCCTCATACCTAAAATGTCTAAATTGATTTACCTATAGGGTCCTTCTTAATATGCTGACACTTTTTAAGGGGATAATCAGACCATCAAACTGAACAACTTTTATGGGACCAACATCGAAATCGGAAAAATAATTCTGCTGGCCCATACAAAACTGCAAACCTACTCGAGCCAAATGTATGAGTCAGAAGTTTTTTTTCGCTATTTCGGTGTTGGTCCCATAGAAAAAGTTGTTCAGTTTGATGGTCTGATCATTTCCTTAAAAAGTGTCAGCATATTAAGTAGGACCCTGTATATACCTAGCTACATAAAGTTACAACATGGCGCGTTGTGGAGTTCGGGTTCGATTTCGAAAATATCGTGATAAAGCCTACATACCCTAAAGAAAAAATTCGAATCCGTACCTACTTACGTGAAATCTACCTCGTAGTACACAAAGTACTTACCTACCTACAATACAAATGTCTTATTTGGTTTTATCAAAGGAAAATGAAACATCAAAAAATGACACTTTATCATCTATCATGATACATGTCAATCAAATCAAATCAAAATTTTTTATTCAGAATAATATCACATAGATAGCTTTTTGACGTCATTTTTTGACTCTACCACCGCGTCGGAAGGTGTTCCGTTGAGAGAAGATGCGGCCAGAATCTCTACAACACACATCTTTTAAACAAAACAAAATATACAAAGTATAATTAAAATACAATATTGTAACATTGTCAAGACCAGACATTTTGGTCATTAAAATAATCATCGAGTTTACAGTAAACTTTTTGCATAGAACTTGGTTAACATGGGACTTAAACTTTTTGTCTGGCAAGTTTAGAATATCCTCTGGTATCTTATTATAATAGCGTATACAGTGCCCCGTGAAAGATGTGTTGACCCTTACTGAGTCGAAAATGTAGGAATACTAATTTATTTTTATTTCTTGTATTGTAATTAATTATATTGACTGTAGAAAGTCAAGATACTGATTGATATCTTTAAAAAGATCTCGTAGTGAATCTCGACAACGCAGATTATAAATGGCTCGAATTGCCCTCTTTTGAAGGATAAAGATCGTCTCAACATCTGCAGCACGGCCCCACAGCAAAATACCATAAGACATGATACTATGGAAGTAGCTGAAGTATACAAGTCTTGCAGTAGCTATATCAGTTAGCTGTCTAATTTTTGGAACTGCATAAGCTGCCGAGCTTAGAGCCTACCCGCGCGATGAGATCTGGTAGGTGGTATAAAAAGGTGTTTTAGGTTATTTTGACTTTCCGTTTGATTTGATTATGATTAATAAATAATAAATAAAAATTGTCAACAACAACCCTGAATAAATAATGTGTCACAAAACAGAAACCGACAGACAATACCTATAAAGTTGTCCATCAATCTGTTGGCCGCTGACAAAGTATTGTTTACAAAACAAAGTGTACATTTATCAAATTTCGTTAATCCTATTGTCCCTTGGCGAAGGGCTGCCGCAGATTAATCGTCAAACTTTTGTTTGTTTCGCATCATTTTCAGTTTGCGGCCGGATTTATTCATCGTATTGTTTTATCGTTTTATTTGTTCTAAATTGGGAGATAAAGTTGAATGTCTCTGTTTGAATCTGGTACCTCTGGTTCTACCTACCTTATTTGGCTGATAAAAACCACAGGTTAGAACGTTCTGGCCTGTCAGGTCTACAACACTGCGAAAAGTTCATCAGCAACATGACAAACACGAATGTCGAAGTTCATACTGAACAATAGCAGGAGTAGGTAAAGCTCGTGCCATCATCTGAGCCCTCACTGGTCACACGCCATGGGCTCACAAGATGAAGCTCACCCTTGACCCTACCTGCCGGCGAGCGTGCTCAGAGGAGGAAACCATGAAACATATCCTGTGTCACTGCGATGTCTTGGCGGCTAAACACATGTGCCTCCTTGAAGATGGATATCCAAAACCGGGAGATTATACAGGTTTCTTCTCCTAAACGGTTTTGCCTTTACCATGTTTTTGTGAAGTGAGAATAGTGAAGAAAATATAGGTCAACACAAAAGATCACATTGGGTCGAAGTGGCTTGTCCATATCCAACTAGGCAGCTAAGTTGGTACACGTAATTTTTTGTTCCGTTTCTATTTCTCAAAACTCGTGGTACCTAACACAACATTCAGGTGTACTGAGTGAAATAAAATATTTTGCATACTAGCATAGCTTCATCTTCATTTTGAACACAGTTGCATGCTAGACAAATGCACAGCTGCGAGTTTAAATTAATGTAACGTACGTTCATAAAATTCAGTTTTCATCTGAGACGAAACTAAAAAAAGAAGATGCCTCACTTACCGAATCAGTTAAACGGAGTCCAGTGGACCTAGGTAGGTAAGTATGTTGGGATGCGACTAAACAAAAGTAAAAGTATATTGGTGAGTAAAATCACAAAGTGTCAAGAACGAATCGGAACAGCAAGTTGATTCAAAATATACCTACTTATTTTAAATGGCTACCTTCTATACAGGGTGTAAAAAAAACCTGTTGGAGCCTTAAAGGTTGCTTCAGATCATCAACCAGAACAACTTTTTATGGGAACAATTCGGTCGAGTTATGTTTGCAGTTTTGTATGGAACAGCTGACTTATTTTTCGATATTTCAATATTGGCTCCATAGTGAAAGTTGTTCAGTTTGATGGTCTGAAGCAACCCTTTAAGGCTCAAACAGTGGATTTTTTACAACCTGTATACCTAAGAATTGTAAAGGATACTGACCACCTAAGAACAGAAAACGCGTGTAATAGTACATTATGATACAAGTTCGGTGAGTTGATAATTACAGCCGAGGCGTTATTGCTAGCACGAGCCGTAGGCGAGGGCTACAAGAAAGCAGAGGCTGTAATTATCAAAGCGCACGTGTGCCATACGACGTTTTATAACATATTTGCGATGAAACAAGGAAATAAATAAAACTCGGACATTAACTAATAAAAAAGCGCGCGGAATTTTACTTGTTCACAAATTAGCGATGCGCAAAATCGCTTTCTTTTTTCTTATTTCTTAAGGCAAAGGCACAAAAACAGCCAGTATTACTAATAAATTAAATTAATATTGTTTGTTTTGGTTTTACATAAATGGTTGAATTTATTGTCAAAATTAATTCAATTAAAGAATTAAATGTTTATTATATTATATTTTATCTCCCAAAGTTAGTTTTATTCATAATATGTTGACCACTTTTCTGACATAAAAACTCTTTGCTAAGATTTAAAAAAGTACCGTTCGTTTTAGACGCAACCGTTCGTTTTACTTTACATTACCGGACTTGGCTGTAATGACTTACATTACGTTAGTGAAATCGGTCAAATAAGAGACTCTTTACGAGCAAATGTGTTATAAAATGTATTAGGTACCTACTTAAATTTTTAACGTGTATGTGTGTGTTGCTTTTTTTAATGTATTTAATGTGTTCCTGCATAGTGTGCCTTATCTATAAAAATAAAATAAATACTTCTATGCCGTTTAGCATATAACTAGATTTCTTTAAATAACATACGTTTTGAAAAAGCCGCAACGTCACCAGCCGCGTCTTCCTCCTTTGTGATTGATCTAAACTTCAATGTTATGTTTTGTAGGCAGCATCTTTATTGCTTGCGGTAATAAAAGAATTTTGTACAATTTGTACAAGATATAATAGTACTTTTAAAAGTCTATTTACCAGTTTCCTTTGTTTCACAATGTTTGCTTACATCGACAACTATTTCAGAGTAAAGTTTTCATTTTCAATCGCAGTTGGACGTGTTATTTTCCTCAGCTTATTTTGCGAGGTCAGAGATCAAGGCGGCTTGAAAATTGTGTTACAGCAAGCTGACCACTAACCTGCCTCAACAAATCCGTTAATTATTATATTTATGTCCGTAAATTTGTCCTCGTCCAGCATTGGAACCTTATTGGCTATAACTTATAGCCCAGTCATTTTACGGTTTGAACCGGGACTAATTAATAATAGATTTTTTTTTCGGAACAGTATTTAAGAGCCAATTTGAGCTTAGAAATGTATCAAAATTTAAAAAATATAACGTCAGCAACAGTCCCAAATTTTAAATTTAGCTTTTATCTCGTTCAACGAATGGAAATTTTTTTTGCAATCATTTAAGGCTATATACATACTTCAAACATGGTGTCAATAATTTTATTTACTTAGAAGGCTTTGAAAAGTACATTAGTAGTTTTTAAATTTAAATGTCTATTTTATTGCTCAATAATAATGTATATTGTTAAATCTAATTAAAATGAGTGCATTGGTATTAATATTATTAATTTAAAAGCCTTCTGGGAGATACAATTTTGATTTCTATGTTGCGTAGCGAATTATTTTTTAATATGTTTTCAGATAGTCTTTTTGTCACTAAATGGTGCCGGTTACTGTTTAAAAGTCCAATTCATAATTACTCCCCACCCCTCCTAACAAAACTCCGTAAAATGACTGGGCTATCGGGATCGGACAATTAGTCAAATTAGCAACTTTTAATCAAACGTCAAAACGCGCGCGATGTATGAAAAATTGTTCTAAATGCTAACAAGTGACGTCATCATTTCATTACTTTTATAGTTCATCATGTTATTAAAAATACTATTCTAGCTATAAAACTAAAAATGTGAGTATAGCGTTATTTTCAAATGTTGTTTTTTACTAAGAAGATAAAACTAATATATAAGGTCTAACAAAAGTAGGTGAAACTATTTTAAGGGGATGATCAGACCATCAAACTGAACAACTTTCTCTATGAGACCAATAACGAAATCGCGAAAAAAAATCAGCTATCCCATACATTTAGGTCGAGTAGGTTTTTATGGAACAGCTGATTTTTTTTCGCGATTTCGATATTGGTCCCATAGTGAAAGTTGTTCAATTTAATGGTCTGATCATCCCCTTAAAATAGTTTCAGCTAATTTTGTTAGACCTTATATATTGTATGCAGACCGCTCCCCTATTAGTACCTAACACTCACAGTGTTAACACTATTAAACACTGTCCAAATTTCGATCTGTCTATGTTCTCATTTTGAGTACCTAAATAATACTTTGACTACTTATATAGGGACTAGTTACGCGTGTAATTCTACTAACAAACATTTCTGCCACTTTTTGCGGGGGGCGAGGTAACATGAAATCCGCAACTTTGGATTATATTCTATAACTATTCTATATAACTATATATTATTATAAAACTGTAACAGGAAGTTTGTCTGTACATTGAAGATATAAACAAAAAAAAAGTTACGATATGTATTTTAGGTGTCCCTGATTCCATTTCACCAATTTTTGGATTTTTTGTCTGTCTGTTTGTTTGTGTGTTTGTTTGTTTGTTTGTTTGAACGAGTATCACGCAAAAACTACTGAACCGATTTTGATGAAACTTTTTTTGTTTGATAGCTTATGATCTGACTTAAAATCTGGTATATAATTTGTGCGGACGAAGTCGCGGGTTAACGCTCGTATTCTATAAAAAGTCTCGTGTGAACCTCAAACGTTCTAAGTTCGAAATTATTGTTTCGCAATTATAGGCTGTCTCGTTTAGTGATAAGGTATGAAATTGAATGTAAATGCACATGATCAATTGATCTTATACTGTGGCAGAGGGGAAATGCTACCTACCGCAAGGCTAGTAATAAATAGTCAAAGAAATAATAACATCCTTGCTCGACCATATCTTTAAGCTTAAACCTATCTATTAAATTTATCCTATCTATTAAAGGCATGTTCAATGTAATAAACCCTTCAACCCGGTATCGGCACGAACCATTCGTACAACGTCGGCGGGAAATGATCCTTGACAATTAATAGCCTTTATCCTTTCCTACAGGAATATCTCTGGAACGGAACAACTACGTTTTACGAGAGATATTACAAAATGAAAACGATTATACCTACCAATCTAATAGGTGTTGTAAAATTGTTTTTAATACAGTTGCTCAAAAAGTGGCGTATTGCAGGGACGTATAGCGTTCGGGATGTGGGCTATTACATACTCGTGCTTTTTTTTTACCTTTCCCGAACTCGTGCGTTCTCTTTCCCAACTGTCAAAATAATGTCTATTAAAAAGAAAAACCGACCATGAAGTTTTTACTAAAAAAATTCATAGAAGTTTTTATGATTCATGCAAATACGTATATTTCTAAAAAAGAAGCTACTAATTTGTTTCAATATCAGATTTAATGATTTGATTGAATGAGTTTGGTTAGGTTTCATTTCATTTCATCTCATTAAATTTCATTTTCATTTCATATCAATAAAAAACTTCTACTGAAGACTTGGCTGTATATGGGCATTTGCCTTCCAGAATGGGTGAAGAAAAAAAAACTCTGCTTATATTCTACGGTTGGTGCCATTTTTCAGAAATTTTTTGACAAATATACATGAACAATCATACGAAATTAATAATAGTTTGTCTCAAACAGTAAATATGCAACCTAAAACTTCCCCAGTTAGTATAAAAAACTGTACCAATTTCAATGTATATGTGAATTATAACTTTTATAAGAAATAAATGTTAAGTTAGTTGAGTTTATTGTGTTTTTATTATTTTATTAAATTGCTTCATTTTTTCGCAACTGTATTAAAAATAGTCGTTCAGTACACGTGCGGAACCGTCATTGCAACTTGTTCCGACTGTCAACCCTCGCCTTCGGCTGCGCCTCGGCTCGGGTAGACATTTGTCGGAACTCTTTGCAATGACAGCCTTTCCACACTTGTAATGAAATATACTAATCTTTATAAAACTGTAACAGAAGTCTGTACGCACGGCGACACATCATCATCAATCACACAAAATAAAATAAGCTGGCCGCGCGTAGGTCAAGTAACGCATATCATCGCGCGGCCAGCTTATGTTGGTTTTGTATAGCTTGATGTGTCGTCGCCGTGTGTACATTGAAGATAATATTACGATATGGTTTTTAGATATCCCTGATTCCATATCACCAATTTTTTTATTTTTTTATTGTCTGTTTGTTTGTGTGTTTGTTTGTTTGAACGAGCATCACGCAAAAGCTACTGAACCGATTTTGATGAAACTTTTTTTGTTTGATAGCTTATAATCTGACTTAAAATCTGGTATATAATTTGTGCGGACGAAGTCGCGGGTTAACGCTCGTCTTTAATACAGTTTTAGTTTTAGAGAAGTTATGCGGTTATTATCTAAAATATTATAAAACTGTAACAGAAGTGTGTCTGTACATTGAAGATAATATTAACAAAAAAAAGTTACGATAATTACGGTTTTTAGGTTGTCCCTGAATCTATATAATTAATTTTAGGATTTTTTGTCTGTCTGTTTGTTTGTTTGTTTGAACGAGCATCACGCAAAAACTACTAAACTGATTTTGATGAAACTTTTTTGTTTGATAGCTTATTATCTGACTTAAAATTTGGTATATAATTTGTGCGGACAAAGTCGCGGGTTAACGCTAGTTTAAACTAAAATTCAAAATTTTAACTGATTCTTAGCGCGGTTATGATATTATATTTTGGACTTCCTGATATTTCGGCAGTATTACAACTGCCATAACTTACGTCACGAGGTGACTGAAAAACAAGCGAAGAAGGATGTAGGCCACAGACTAGACAGATTTAAATCTGTTCTTAAAAATCTACCTGCAATGGCTGCAGTTTTCACGTGATCATGGCAATTTTGTAACACTGCCGGAATGAAGGTACGAGTGATAGGCTTCTTCTGGGTGAGCTCGCTACATCTTCGACCCCATCTTCGTCCTGAGGACTGGATTGAGGTCAAGAGCAAACCCATACGTAATAAAAAAAAAGGAATGTCGGGATCTTGTCGGAAACGCCTATGAAAGGGTTCCATAGACAATGTATAGCGGATGTTTAAAATTTTTGTGTTCTGTACCAAAATAGACAAAACGGTACACTTAGGGTTTTTTGGCTCTAATGAGCTATAACAGAAACTCTGTAAGATGCATAAATTATTCAGAATATTCACATGTCGGTTTGTTTACCTATATAATTATGTTAATTAATTAAATAATCATAAATGAAACCGCAATGCCGTGGCGTGCACTCAGAGGGTAGACACAAAACAAAATGCTTTTAGTTTACAAATTATTAGGGTTTTACTGTAGGTATTTGTCTCTACCCTGCGTGCACGCGCCTACCAGAATATATATTAAATATTACGTTCGTTTACTAATCGAATATAATTAATTGCACAAATTAAAAAATAACATTAAAAAAAGAAAGTATTTTGTCACATTCTCGACCTCCAAGATAAAAAAAAAATATATATATAAACTATTATAAAACTGTAACAGGAAGTTTGTCTGTACATTGAAAATATTAACAAAAAAAAAGTTACGATATGGTTTTTAGGTATCCCTGATTCCATATCACCATTTTTTTTTTCTGTCTCTTTGTTTGTTTGTGTGTTTGTTTGAACGAGCATCACGCAAAAACTACTGAACCTATTTTGATGAAACTTTTTTGTTTGATAGCTTATTATCTGACTTCAAATCTGGTACCTATATAATTTGTGCGGACGAAGTCGCGGGTTAACGCTAGTATACAGGGTGTAAGTGACAGCCTAGCAAATACTGAAATGGTTAATTCCGACCATTAAACTGAACAACTTTCACTATGGAGCCTACCTCAGGAGACGCGAAAAAAAAATCAGCTGCCTGTATACAAAACTGCTGTACCTACCCGACATGGTCTGAGTTCACCGTTTCTGTATTTGCTAGGCTGTCACTTACACCCTGTAGGTATACTATATCCGGTCGAATTGAGAAACCTCCTCCTTTTTTGAAGTCGGTTAAAAAGAAGAAAAATTTTGCACGAAACAGTTATAACTCAAAAGACGAACAATGTTATGTCGCTTGTCGAGGCCTTCCGGCCCAGCTGACAGAACAGGAAGGAAGAACGAAACGGTTTTCCTTTTAAACTCCAAACAGAAATATATAAATAAAATACAGAGCGAAAATGAAATAAACTTGAACTTATTTATAAGGCTAATCCATCATTAGGTACTTCATTAAAAATTGTTTTATCAGGTGCCTCACATCTACAATGCATCACATTCACCTTTCACAGTTTTTTGCGTCTCAACTCAGGCATGTTTCTCTTGGCTTCTAGGTGCTTGTCAAAAAAAGTATTTTTAATTCATCACTCCGAAAATATAGCGAAAAGTTCGAACCTTTGAGAAATTTGTAGCAAAGCACATGAAAAGCTACTTGCAATGTAAACTTCGCGCGCTTAACATTGAACATATTTGAGACATTGTATTCGTTTGTCTATTTTGTTTGCCTGTTTGTTAACCGATTCGGACGGGTTTTAAGAAAAATATGTATTTTTACATTTAGTGATGTATTTCATTGCAATTATTTGACTCAGAAGACCATTTGTTGAGTGGAAAACCTCACACAATACAAATCTAGGACTATCTGAAAAATCATAATTTTTCTACCTAATTTTGTACAATTTGTAATCTGCTCTCGAAATCCTTATACGCCCAGAATGGCAAAACCTCGTTTGCGTCAGACAGAGATTATGTTCAACAATTTAGATTAATCTTTCATAATCCTCATCACATTTTATTGTACCTAACCTACCCTCTCTTTTCTCATTATATGAGGTTGATTGCAAAGTAGGATAACTGTTATTCCCGAATTAGAAAGAACCGTTGGTTTTTGACTTTAAATACTCATAACTTTTGAATGAACTGATTGTGATGAAATAAAGCCTAAAGCTTAAAACCTTATGCTTTTGTGAATACCCCATCCAAATCTGTTCAATAGTTTTTAAGTGAAGCGTGCGTACACAAACAAACAGACAAACAAAACAGACAAAAATAAAAAAAAAAATGGTCTCAATGTATTACGTACAATTATCATAAACACCCCCAATTTATATTTTCGCAAATACCTTCAATGTATTCCACGCAAAGTTTACAATTTTATTATAATATGTTAGAAGATTTATATTTTCATACATTTTGTCTTAATATTTTAATGCAGAACACAGTGTGGGGTCCCGTCCATGTGCTGGTAGAGTCTCAGCTTGTGCTGGCATGGAAATGAAAGTGTGAGATTCAAAATCATGATCGAATGATGCTCTCCATAGCAATTTAGTCATTTTCTACTGCTGATTTGAACGTAATGTGAAAAAAATAGAATTCTTCAAACCGTCACATATCATGAAGTACTAACAGTAGGAGTATGATTTGCGGATACGTGTAAATTGAACATATAATTGAAGTTTTGATTAGAGTCAAAACACGGTTAGGACACTATTTCTTGATAGAAAAACAAGCCAAAGTAGCCTCCGTTTTTACTTATAAACGCTTGGAACTGCAAAACGGTGAATAATAGAAACACGAGACTTGATTAAAAAAAAAGAGTTTGATATTTTATAAAATTGATTAAGAGTAAAATTGAACCTACATTAATAGTACAATCACAATTAACTAAACTTTGTTTTACGCTTGCGTCGTTACAGGCGCGCGCGTCGCCCCATCTCCTTCTCTCGCATCAGGCAGTAATATAAGTTCGACATAGGCCCTTAATAATAAGTTACTACAGGTAACTTACTACGTAAGTGTGACTTTAAAAATAAGGACTCCTGATTTTTAGCAACTTCCCTTTACGGTACCTATTAAAAAAGTCTCTTGACACCCCCTTGGTGGATATAAGTGAACATAAAATATTCTCAGAATTCTTAGGGATTTTGTAATCTCTTGTTAACATGGAAATTGTCTTAATACTTACATAAATAAATCTTTACGCTATCATAAATCTTAAATGCAAAATGTATCTTACACTTTGCGAAATAGAGTAGATTATTGCTGACAGAAGTGTAAACTGATGCTCTATAATTTACCCGACTGCAACCACCCCCCTGATATCCTCTTGATTTAGTACCCTCCCCCTTCATCTGAACGCCTGACAGCTAAGTTACAAGTGGGGGGAGGAATCAGAGTTACAAAATAGTGTTTCCAATCGCTAGACATCCCGTTATTAGTGGGATTAATTTTTATAATCCCATGGGATCATGGAACTATTTTTGTCATTTCGTATGAAGAATTATAGCTAAATGTCACGTTTTATCCGGATATTAATTATTAATTTATTAAAATGGACTCGTCTATTTATTAATTGTAATCTAGGTAAACCTAATTGTACTTGCCTCTAACTAGCATACATGCTAATCTAATGACGTCCTGACTCAGAAATCCTAATCCCGCGGGACCCATTTGGACTAGGTGATAATAAATGATGCGGGATCCCGTTATACCGAGATTTCGTACCCTTGTTAGGACATTCTTCATATTATGTCATGTTCGAGTCATGGATGTTTGTATCTTTATATGTATTCTATATCGTTATCTAGTCATCATAATACAAGTCCAGTACTTCAAATGTGACTAGATAATTTGTGTGACAATGTCCAAGATATTTATTTATTTTGCGAGCGTTAACCCGCGACTTTGTCCGCACAAATTATATACCAGATTTTAAGTCAGATCATAAGCTATCAAACAAAAAAGTTTCATCAAAATCGGTTCAGTAGTTTTTGCGTGATATTCGTTCAAACAAACAAACAAACACCCAAACAAACACACAAACAAACAGACAGACAAAAAATCCAAAAATTGGTGAAATGGAATCAGGGACACCTAAAAACCATATCGTAACTTTTTTTTGTTAATATCTTCAATGTACAGACAAACTTCCTGTTACAGTTTTATAATAGTATAGATAGATTGTTACTGTAAAGCCTCCTCCGTTCTATGGGACATGACGCGATATAATATGTTTAGAGACTTGACGGGGCACTATAGGGTATCTGAAATCTATCTGCCTTTGTAATATTAATTAGGATAAGTAATGTAGACCCTTTTGGTTGTGGTCTCCCACCCATCGCTTCAACCCGTCCTAATTTATAATAATAGAGAAAATACGAGCACAAACGACAAACAACTCATACTTGGGAGTTTGGTTCGTTAATACGGACGATGCTTGCATAACGAAATCAGTTTGAATGGACTCGCAAATTGAAAGCGAACCTTTTCGTACTGCTGATTATGTTGGGGTAGGTCACTTTAGTATAATTTGTTTTAATTAGATTAGAAGCATTCTTGGCTAGGCTGTAGAGGAGCTTCAACGGTCGTGAAGATGTTCGAAGTCTAATGACCGTCTTCGACGTGTGAGCAACTAAGTAGATACCAACACACATTCTTTAATTCTCTGCATGTTTCTTATTAGGATAACACTGAAGGCAAAAGTGAGATCAGTTACAGAAGAACTAAGAAGGCTATTTGAACTTTATGGTCAAGCTACATCGAAGTTAGCTGATGCTAGTTGCATTTAAGACATCTTCTTGAAGCACTAAAGATAACGATGCATCTGATTAAAATTGTCTTCGTCTTTCGCAAAAAGTTGACATCGAGTTCTTCAATAAACGGTTTTCAATGTTTACCCAGCAAACAATTTGGTCGTATTAGGCCCCCCTATTTATATGACTATTTTGACTTATAAAAATTATATGACGGTAATTTTGTCACATACTGGTGCTTTATGCGTCTAATGTTCGCCTATACGACACCTACACGACCAAGTTGTTAGTTGGGTAGGTTCCTTCATTGACAGGAATCAAAGTCATTGAAACTATTACAAAAAATGTTCTTAAAAAAATGATCCAACACTTTGAACTTGCCAAAGCCTCGTAATATATAATGTAACTATTTTGGTAAGTGAATCCACAATTTCCATTCTATCGCTAAAGACAAAAGCCTATCTTGTAAGCCGGGATGGCAGGGAGTAAAGTCACGAATCTCATTTGTCTTACGACGCACTCCCGAGGAATCGGGTCACTTGGTGGACCTTCTGAGTTCAAGAGATAGAACATTTTGATGCGACTTCAAATAAGGACGTGGATGATGGTTTGAAGTGGTTATAAAATGGAGTAAGAATGGGATGAAAAGATAGCTCGCTGGCAGAATTTGCATCCAACGGGGAATACTTTATATAACGTTCTCGATTGGCAACTTCTTGGAGAAATTTATTCGTTCCGCGGTCTAACACAAAATGGTCTGTGCGATCTACACAAATTCGTCAGACCAGCCAAACAGACTACTGAATTTAAGCTGTAGGACACAAACGGTTATTTCAGAAATAATTGGAGGCCTGTTGGAGGCCTACTGTTTGATGACGAAGACATGGGATGAGGCTGATTTTATGATGACGTTCTGATTAAAGGGAAATTGGTGGAGAGAAGTCCATGGGAATTTTTTCGTCCTGGATTTGAGCTACGATTTATGCAACGTCGATATCATCAGGTTCATAAAATGTGATGTCATCTTTAGTTCAACAGGACTCAGCCAAAATCTGGATCAACATTGACTGATAAATAGAATCAAGCTGAGTTATTGATCTGATCATACATTCTAGGCATATCACTAGTGGACCCACATATCGTCAAAATTCGACGAGGAACCAATTTCTAAAACGCGCGTAGGTAAGCTGATCACAAAGTTGAAGTGGAGATGGGCAGGACACTTAGTAGACGGGAAGATGGCCACTAGACCAAGGCAATATGAGAGTTGCGGCGAAAAAAGGGACGGAGGTCAGTAGGCAGGCCAGCACGTTTTGGTCCTCATCGGACGTTGTGAGTGTGACGGGCTCGCATTGAATCTGATTACCACAGGACCATGACGAAAGGCGCAATAAAAAGGAGGCCTATGCCCAGCAGTGTGCTGATGTGGGCTGATATCGTATGCATATTATTTTGGCGACAAATCAACCATGGTCCCAGACTACAATGGCCATGCTGTAATGGTTTTCTCAAGAGCGTAATCTTACCCCCTTGTCACTTCCAGTGCCATTCATATCGTGTCTTAGGGGTGTATAATGAGCAGCCCCTGATTCAGCATTATCGAGACCGGCAGTTAATCGCTCCTTCAAGGGACGATTGATTATCTGCAGAGTTCAAAGCATTATGTAAATGCCTTTTCATGTTCAATTGCTTTGCAAAAATGTGGCCTGTATTTGAAACGCAATTGATTTTGAAATGGCTTGTATCTGGATTTTAATGTACAATCGCCAAGGTTTTTTTTAATCTTTATTTAAGGATTTTTTCTTTACAGAAGATGCCGCTCCATACGTCTACAATTGGATACAATTAATCAACACACTGTGGTACACTATTCTGATACATTTTATATAGTGCTCTGGCTGTATCCGAAGAGGGAGAAGCCAGGACGCTGTTATCGCCAAGGATTGTAAACCTTTGACAGAATTTAGGATTCTTCTCATGTAAGGTCAAAACGAGATTTTTACACTGTACAGAATACCTACACGTGCAGAATTTGGATTTTTCATATGGATTTAATAGGTCCTTTGCCGTAATGTTTTTGATCAAGACACATCATCAATCTCGAACTAGTTTGGTTTAAACAGTTCAACACACGTGCAAGTAGTATAACACGTGGGGTAGGCTATAAAATGCGACTAAGAATTATCAGGAACTCTGTGGACAAAGTAAACAATTGAAAATTTCCGGTACTATAAGATCCCTTAATTAAATTAATCTGTGCTGTGACGCATCACACAGCCTAGGACATTAGATCTGAAGTAAATTCAAACTTTTCTAAACTAGGTGTCAGGCCTTTAAAGCCTTTTGGTAGGTATGATGGCTATCGTTCGACAGTGGGGCTGTACGAACGTCTAAGAACTTGGTTTTTTTATCTGGTTTTTTACAGAACTTACTATTTATTTTGGAAAGATAACCATATCTTCGGTCAAAACTGAAACTGATACATTGTGTAAAAGCCTTTTGTGTTTATTAGATTCAAAATGGAATGAAAATGTTTATCGGAATGTCACGTACACTTGTCATGTCAAGGTTACATATTGAAAGAATCAGAATTAAACCACAATACATGTAAGGACGAAAGTGGTTGACATAGCTCAGAAAATTAGCAAGCTGAAGTGGCAATGGGCTGGTCATATCTGCCGAAGAACTGACAACCGGTGGGGTGTCAGAGTTCTGGAGTGGGCTCCGTGAACTGGTACGCGTAATGTGGGACACCCTGCTGCCCGCTGGACAGACGACCTAAAAAAGGTAGCAGGGAGGGACTGGATGAGGAAGGCCGAGGACATAGTTTTGTGGTGCGCCTTGGGAGAGGCCTATGTTCAGTAGTGGACGATGATAGGATGATAATGATGATGATGACATGTGAGGATCGATTATTGAGTGAATTAGACGGTGACTGACGAGAAGTTTGACGCTAAAGCTCATTGTAACCAATTAATATAGTATAAGTAAGCTAAATTAAGCCTCCAGGGCACGTTGCGGTGAGGTATGGACACTCAATCATGATCCGGGTTCGATTCCGCACGGACGACATGCCATGTAATGTCTCCACTTTTTCTAACTTATGTACGTAATACCGACTGCTCCCAAACGATGAAGGAAAACATCGTTAGGAAACCTGCATACGCTGAAGAGGAAATTCTGATGCGCATGTGAAGTCTATCAAACCGCATTGGGCACGCGTGGGTGGACTAATACTCTGTGGGGGTAGGCCCGTGCCCTGCAGTGGGACGTTTACAGGCTGATGATGAAGCTTAAATCGGAATACCTACCTACTAGGTACCATATCTCGTGAAAGAAAGTAGATAATACATACAAATTTGACGGCCCGGTAGCACAGTCTGTAGTAAACCTGCCTGCTGTGCCGAGGGTCGCGGGTTCGAATCCCGCAAGGGACAAATATTTATATGATGAATATGAATATTTGTACCCGAGTCATGGATGTTTGTATCTATATATGTATTCTATATCGTTGTCTAGTCATCATAATACAAGTACAGGTACTTTAAATGTGACTAGATAATTTGTGTGACAATGTCCAAGATATTTATTTATTTATTTATAGGTACAGTGTAATTAATCCAATCAACGTAGGTAATTCAAAATGATAAATTATGGTGTTATATTTACAGCTACAGTATAACCGATTTATTAATGCTCGTCAGACTTGCATATTATATATGTGTATATACATACGACGACTCTATTTCGACTATATTTTTCGAGGAAGTCAGAAATATTCTGAAAAGTGAAAACTCCGAACATCCACATTTCGCTAGTGTGACGGGGGGTGAGCCCGTCGCCACTTATAATGGACGGTGGGTTGGGTACACTACAATACATGTCTCGAAGTTTAAGCATGCAGGTTTCCTTACGAAGTTTTCCTTCTGAAAAGCCAGTGGTGCTACAAAACGTAGGGCCTGGAAAGGTGTTCAAACTGTCGCATTGCCTCCTGCACGGCAGGCATGTTAAGGTACTCGCAACTCGACCACCATGGCTTCAATCTTACAAACCATAAATTAATAAAAAATATTCCTATTAAAATCCTCAACAATCCACACGAAGATCTCATCTGTATTATAGTGGGACGTCAACAAATTTAACCAAAAAAGATTGACCCCCCTCCTAACCTTATCGACTTTGTAAACTCTTTCAAATAAGTTAGCTTAGTATCAAGTCACAGGTCAAGGAAGTCTGGTCTTAGAAGATGGATGACGATGGAATGGCCTGGTCAACAAAGGGTGAAAAGTAGCTAACGATAAGTCTACGGTTGAGTTACTTGAGACCGAGTTCCTTTAAAATAAAGTGCTTGGATTTAGTGTTAGCTATTAGCGCCTTATGGGTTGACTAGACGTTCAAACCTGACTGGCAAGAGTGTCGTTATTAAAGACATTATTGCTGATTCAATGTCCAGCTTATAAAGTATGTAAGACAAACTTTTATTGCAGTTTTTTGCGTGTCAAGCGGGGTAGGTGATTATCGCATTAACTGTAATTTATAACCAATAAGAGATAATATGTCATGGGAAGAAATATAATAAAATAAGTGAATCAAATGCAAACCTAAATGATACCAAAAACATTGCAAAAACTTTAGCGACCTCGCAGGAGACAAACGATCGATGTAAGTTTGGTTTGGAGTAATAAACCTTTAATTTAATAAATACAACGCAATGCTGTTTAAAAGGATTTTCCGAAAGCAACTTAACTGAAAAAGTAGTTCCAAATGGGTCGATAGATGGCGTTGACTAAACATGGATGAGCGAGCGACCTTGCATATAATAAAATACATATAAAATAGTACTGTCCATTACAAGTGCTGACAGAGTTTCGGTGCTACTAGTGAAACGTGGATGTTCTGAGGTTTTAGAATATCTCTGACTACCCCCTCGGGGAATATAGTCGTGAGCATAAGCATATGCTTATGCTATGCTTATAAAATAGTAAACATTTTTTTCTTTATGTAAGCAGAAAAATATATAGGTAATCAGGTACTTCGTCAACGGATGCGTGTGACTTGGTGACATGCGTTTTTTTGCATACTTTTTATTAACCTAAATTTCCATTATCGCATCCAACTCGCGTCAACGCCATCTATCGCGGTATATTGGAACTACGTTTTACTAGCTATCAGACTAATCATCATTGAAATACCGCGTTTGTGAAAATCACGCTATTTTTGTTTGTTTATTTCTTTGAACGTCTTAGCAAGCGCTTTAGACTATTTTAAAAGTAACTTCCAAACTGGCATTTAAGAAAAGAAAAGAGGATTCATTTCAAATTCAGCAAAGTTGTATAAAAACTTCATTTAAATTCGTTTCATTTTCCAAAACAGAAGTGACATTTATGTTTAAGAACCGAATTTATCTTTGTAGTTAAATTGTTGCAAGTACAAAGTATATCTTATGCTCTTATTTTTGTGTATTTTCTTTTTAACCGACTTCAAAAAAAGAGAATGATTAAAAGTAAGTTCAACGATATTTTTGTGAATAGTGGACCAATTTAAAAAAAAAACCTTTTTTGTTTGAAAGGGTATACTCCTATATGGTCCTATTTTAATTTTGTGAAGATCTTGAGTGCGATTTTTGAATCTCATACGTTTAACTCAGCAGTTGAGAATGTATGGAGATACGCATCTTTCTACTGCTGATTTGACTTTCAAACATCGCACTCCTGAGGTATGATTTTTGAAAGTCAAATCAGCAGTAGAAAGATGCATATCTCCATAGTAATTTTGACATTCAACTGCTGAGCTCAGCGAATGAGATTCAAAAATCGCACTCCTGATAACGCTCTTCGGAGCTACACAATAGAACAAAACAGAAAAGTTGACAGCAAATCATCAGCGATTAAAACATTTGCTTCGTATCGATGTACCCTTTGCGTGTATAGCTGATATCTGACACGAAATTTCACCAATGACAATTATGAAATAAGAAAAATACTCACAAAAAAAATTAAAACCGACTTCAAAACTAAAAAAGTAAAATAATATTGCAGCCTAGCCTATTACGTATGGCCTTTACGTTGGCATCTATAAGAACATTAATTTGTTTTATCGAAATCGCTGTCAAGCCGGTACGATTCGCGACTAGGCTTGCAGTAATTTTTCGCCTTGGCTTGACATCGATTCCTAAAGAGCTCTTTTGCCATATAACTGACAGTAAACATTAAGTTTATTGAATCAAGTAGGTACGACGTATTAGTGCCACCCAACAGCAAGCAAACTTGATTTGTGTAAGTAATTGTATCAATTCAGCGTCGTTGGCGCGTTGCGGAGAGGTATGGACACCCAATTATGAGGGTCCGGGTTCAAATCTGCACGGACAACATGCCATGTACCAATGGGTTTTTCTAACTCGTAATACCGATCGATTGCTCTCAAACGGTGAAGGAATAATTATCCTGAGGAATCCTGCATACGCTGAATAAGAAATTCTGATGTGTATGTGAAGTCTACCAATCCGCATTGGGCACGCGCGGTGGACTAATGCCCATACACCCTCCCTGAGGGTAGGTCTGTGCCCTGCAGTGGGACGCTTATAGGCCAATGATGATGAATTGTGTCGATTCGGACAAAAATTTGCTATGATTTTATCTATGACACTTGGAGTCTATAGTATTTAAGGTCTATTCTATTTTTATTTTTATCTTTATTAAATGGCGTTTCCTTAAAGATTTCGCCAGTATCAAGTGTTGAAGATATTATTATTATTCAAGTTAACGTTCATTGTACGGTAATTGATATGGCGATCTCAAAGCCCTGTTTTTAAACAAAAACACACACCCGAAACCGCCATATAATGGCGGAGCCGCGTGGCTATCTAAATCGCGAGCCGAACGAAAGACGTCTACTCGAGAGACCTCTAGCCGCGCGACTCCTATTTAAGGATTAAATAAAAACAATTAGGAAACATTTGTCAGTCAATACCAAGGTTAATGACATGTCGACAAAACAAGGGTAAAGTAACAATCACCCCGATGACATCGTATTTACCCATTCAATTAGAAGACAAGGTAGTTGACTGCAGACTACTTAGTGTTACACATTAACAAAAATTGAAGTGCATAAAAATCACAATTTTATAGATTGGCGACCGTGTCTCCGTCGAGGGTGGCTGTTACGTACACCAAGAAGATTGGAGAGTCATTTAAAATTCAATACTCAGGTACCTGCCTGCTATATTTTTGTTGAGTCCTATACAATTACCAGCAACACCTCTCGAAAAGTTTATCTTTCTTTTTTACATGGAAAAAATCTGATAAGAATCATATTTGTGCAAATGTCACAAATCTATATCTATTACTATTATAAAACTGTAACAGAAGTGTGTCTGTACATTGAAGATATTAACAAAAAAAAAGTTACGATATGGTTTTTAGGTATCCCTAATTCCATACCATAAATTTTTGAATTTTTTGTCCGTCTGTTTGTTTGTGTGTTTGTTTGTTTGTTTGAACGAGCAAAAACGCTAAAACTGCTGAACCTATTTTGATGAAACTTGTTTGGTTTGATAGCTTATGATCTGACTTAAAATCTGGTATATAATTTGTGCGGAGAAAGTGTGTCTGTACATTGAAGATATTAACCAAAAAAAAGTTACGATATGGACAGGTGTCCATATCGTAACGTAAAAAAGGGACAGGTGTCCCTGATTCCATATCACCAATTTTTGGTCTGTTTGTTTGTTTGTTTGTGTGTTGGTTTGTTTGTTTGTTTGTGTCTGCGCTCGTACTATTATAAACATGTAAATTAAAAAAAAAAGTTTTTTTGTTTGTTTGTTTGATCGAGCATCATGCGAAAACTACTGAACTGATTTTGATGAAACTTTATTTGTTTGACAGCTTATGATCTGGCTTAAAATCTAGTACATAATTTGTGCGGGCGAAGTCGCGGGTTAACGCTTTTGTATATAGATTTGTGATATATGGAATTTCATCGTGATATTATTTGGGTGCATAGAAGACGTCCTAATACAACGGATTATTAAAATAAATAAATAAAAACAAAAAAAAATTAAATAAATTCGTAACAAATGAACTTCGGAGTTTTCCAATTACCTACTCTATAATGTGTCATTGATGGATTTATCGAGCATCAATGTTGATAAAATTTTATAAGTTACGAGTGTTAACCCGCGACTTCGTCCGCACAAATTATATACCAGATTTTAAGTCAGATCATAAGCTATCAAACAAAAAAAGTTTCATCAAAATCGGTTCAGTAGTTTTTGCGTGATACTCGTTCAAACAAACAAACAAACACACAAACAAACAGACAGACAAAAAATCCAAAAATTGGTGAAATGGAATCAGGGACACCTAAAAACCATATCGTAACTTTTTTTTTGTTCATATCTTCAATGTACAGACAAACTTCCTGTTACAGTTTTATAATAGTATAGATAGATGATTTTTTAAACATTCATCGACCGACGACCTGGTGAAGGCGGCGGGAACCCGTTGGATGAGGGCAGCGCAGGACCGGTCATTATGGCGATCCTTGGGGAAGGCCTATGTCCAGCAGTGGACGTCCATCGGCTGAGATGATGATGATGATGACGAAACATTCATCCAGAAAAAAAGTCTATTTAAAAAAGATAATATTCTAAGCCATGAAAAGACGCGTTCCCACGGGTCTAAATTCCCGCATCTAAACTCCCGTTTTACTCTCACATTTGGATTAATTCAAATTATAGGCATAAGCATAAGCATATGCTCACGACTATAATCCCCGAGGGGGTAGTCAGAGATATTCTGAAACCTCAGAACATCCACGTTTCACTATAGTACCGAAACTCTGCCCAGTGTGACGGGGAGTGAGCCCGTCGCCACTTGTAAATGGACAGTAGGTACAATACATGCCTCGAAATTGAAACATGCAGGTTTCCTCAAATTATAGGAATCTATAATAAATAGGTAATAAAAGAAATAACTTTTTTGGCTTCCATAAAAATAATGTATTGGTACGCAAGCGCAGTTGCACACTGAGCACTCGTAATATAATATTACGTGTACTTACAAATATAATTGGGGAAACTATTGATTCAGATATTCAACAGTTATAACTGAAACGAATTCGTTCGATTCGACATTTTCTCCAACATTTATAGGTAGCACGAGTTTTTTACTTCTTTGTATCGTTATCGTAACTTCATGTTTAATTATTTTACAAACTGGCTTACCAAGATCATCAGATTTGTTTGTGGAGTGCACCTCCTTTTTAATCAAATAAAAAGTATGTTCAGTAAGTAAGAGGCAGTTTGAAGTTGGAGGCCCGGGCCTCCGGTCTTGGGACGAGTTAAAAATATAGCGAATTTTCGAGCTCGCTTCGCTCGCTTAATTTTTTATAATTTTATTTCTACGCTCTGAAACAATCCAGTTTTTGTTTCACATATAAATCAAAACCATTTCGGCAAGAGTTACTCAATCATGTTATTATGTAGTCATCATAATCATGAGCTCGCTTCGCTCCCTCCAACTTTTCGCCTGTTAAATATGTTCAGTAAGTAAGAGGTAGTTTGTAGTTGGAGGCCCGGGCCTCCGGTCTTGGGAGTGCAGTTGAGGCCTTACACATAGTGAAAGAAAGTCAGAAATAGAGTTTAAAATATAGCGAATTTTCGAGCTCGCTTCGCTCGCTCAATTTTATTTATTTTATTTCTACGCTCTGAAACAATCCTGTTTTTGTTTCACATATAAATCAACTCCATTTCGGCAAGAGTTAATCATATTATTATGTAGTCATTATAATCATGAGCTCGTTTCGCTCGCTCCAACTTTTCGCCTGGAAATTGAGTTATAATTTATCAAAATCTCGAGCTCCCTTGGCCCCTCTTGGTTCTAAATCATATTGCAATGATCTCATTTGATTCCAGTAAATTCTCGAGCTTACTTCGCTCGCTCCTCGTTTTGTACCTTTTACAACGACCTAGTCTCACTGTAGTAAAACCTCGATCTCATTACGCTCGCTACGGGTTTTCGACCTAATCAAAGGTATTGCAGTAAAAACTCGAAAAAACTTTTTATAAATAAAAAAATACGATTGAGGGCTGTTGCGTATCAATAGGGTCGGTGCTCCTTTAATATTTCAGAATAAATCTCGAGTTCGCTTCGCTCGCTCCTGGTTTCAGTTTGTATTGCAGTGATCTCTTTATATTGCAGTAAAATCTTGAGCTCGCTTCGCTCGCTCCTGGTTTTAGAACGCATTGCAGTGATCTCTTTATATTGTAGTGAAATTTAGAGCTCGCTTCACTCGCTCCTAGTTTTCGGTCTTTCGGAAGAAATTAGTTTTATTTATTTTTCGCAACATGGCAAGGTTTTTATATTTCTTTAAAAAACTAGGTTTTTCCGTTTTTTTAAGAAATACCGTTAACCTTGCCATGTTGCGAAAAAAAACTAATTTCTTCTACTGGCAACACATACTTTAAAATGTCATTAAGTGTTATCTGTCGATTGCTGTCAAAGTGTAAGCGTGATCGCGTGATACAATTTAGTTGCTTTTGTGAATTAAAAATGCCGAAAACTATTCGCAGTCGTGAAAGAAAAGTGGTTCACAATATAATCAAGTATTTGTCGGAGAGAAAGTCTGAGGGATTAGACTCTATTTCTGTGAGAAACATCACCGACATAGTTGTCAATATGGCTGGTAAGTACATCGTATAGTATTTCAATGAGAATTGGTTAATGTGTGGTTTAATTTAGCATTTTATTTATTGACTAGCGACCCGCCCCAGCTTTGCCCGGGTGGAATCTAGAATACAAGTAAATATATTATGCACCGGAAGAAATTCTCCAAATAACAGCAAAAAACCGTATTAATCCGTTGCGTGGTTTAAAAGAAGTAAGCGGAGAAACAGACAGACAGACGCGTATAGCGACTTTGTTTTATACTATTTAGAGAAGAGAAGATATACAGGGTGTAAGTGAAAGTGACAGCCTAGCAAATACTGAAACGGTGAACTCAGACCATCAAACTGAACAACTTTCATTATGGAGCCTACCTCAGGAAACGCGAAAAAATTAACTGTCCCATACAATACTTCTGTACCTACGCGACTAAAATGTATTGGACAGCTGATTTTTTCGCGTTTCTTGGGGTGGGCTCCATAGTGAAAGTTGTTCAGTTTGATGGTCTGAGTTCACCGTTTCAGTATTTGCAAGGCTGTCACTTACACTAAATGTATGGGACAGCTGATATTTTTTTCGCTATTTCGATGTTGGTGCCATAGAGAAAGTTGCTCAGTTTGATGGTCTGATCATCTCTTTAAAAAAGTGTGAGCATATTAAGATGAACCCTTTTTTTCAGGTAGGTATATCTCGCTCTTCTGTGTTGAAAATACGGAAGGAAGAACAGACGGCGGGTGTTTTTTCAACGTCTAGGAAAAATAAGTCAAAAATGAAAGGACAATTAACCTTGATGATTTTGATTTCTGTGCAATAAGGCATAAAATACACGAATTTGCCGTTCGTAAAGAAGTACCGACTTTGAAGCGCTTTCTTGCAGCTCTCAAAGAAGACATACATTTTAATGGTGGCAGAGAGTCTCTTCGTTTACTTTTACATAAATTAGGTTATAAATATAAAAAATTCAGGAATCAACGAACAATTCTTATGGAGCGACATGACAATATTGTAATGTTTAATAAATAATTTAAAAAAAAACACTCTAGGTTTGTCAGTTTTATTTATGTCACAGATGACTTTTCTTTTTTCGTCCTTGGGGACAGGCCAACAAATCTTATTGTACGCATAGGCGTCGAACGACTTTTTGTTATGTAGGTAGGCATATGATGATGAATATGATGGGAATGATAATTTTTCTATTCCAAATTTAATATATTTTGTCATCACACACGTTTTGTATAGGTACAAATTGTTTAAAAACTGCCACAAAACTAATTATAATGATGCATGCTAGCATGCAAGAAATTTTTACACTAGCCCATTCACATGGGCATGACTACACTTTGTGTTGCTATGAAAAAGGAAAATGTGGCGCCCCCAGAGCAGGTTTTTTATTTTCCTGGTCAGACTTTACCTTATTTTATTTTTGGTCTGTACAGTTATTGTTAACCATTTTTTTTGTTGAGTTTCGTATGAAAAATTGAGAAGAAAATCAAAACTATCAAAAATTATTTTTTCTTCTTCTGTGTGGTCAATATTATTGTTAGTTTGAAAACCGGCATTTTAAGTTTTTAAGGACAAATCAAAGGAGTTCTTTAATGAGGAATTTGTTAATGTTTGTAAGCATAGCCCTTTGCCATGTATGTAGGTACCTAGGTAGGTAGAATATCAAATCACAATCGAGTGAAATCTCGCGGATGAAATTCCGCCTCGATTTTTTCTCTACATAACCTTATTTTCTTCCTTAGGAAGAGGAACGTGGATCAGACTTTTATATGGCCGTCTTAAATAAAAAAAGAAAAAATTTACTCACAGCCTTTTTCAGCAGCCAGCACCCCGGAATTATTAAAGGCACATAAGACACCATGTACACAGTAGAGGTCCACGTAACCACATTGGTGTGCAGATCGTAGTATTTCACCACTACATCCTGGATAATCGTGTACTGCACCCATTGCATCGAATTAGTAGCCGAACAGAACACAAAAAGCATTATCATTAGCCATCTAGCATTTGAGACTTTATACTGTTTTCTGTGTAGAGACGTCACGTCCACTGTACTTGGAGTTTCTATCTTGGGGTCGTCGAGGGGTAGTAGATAGATTCCTGAATTTTTAGGCTCCAAGCCCTCTGCGTCTTTCGTTTCAATTTCTGTTGTCATATTAGGATAGGATTTATTTGGCTCGGGATAAAAACGGCACTGCCTTTTGTTTATATGCTTAATTCGGTATGTAAAATAAAACTTAAGCTATGCTGATTTCAAAACCATTTTTAGATTCTATATTTAGAAACCTTATTTTCTTATTTAAAAGTCTTAAAATTGAAAAGATGGTGTATATTTTTACAATAATACTTGACATTCGTTCGACCTCTAAATGACGTCATATCAGAGGCTGAATGGGCTTAAATCGGTTGCCTTTGGTAAAAGAAGCAAACCTCATATAAACGTCAATGTCAACAACAGGGTTGTCAGATTTTAAAATTTTCCGCGATTATGGGGAAAAATTTGGTCTCTGGGTAAATGAAAACGTGGGGAAAAAAATGATCAAAGCGGAGAGTTTTGTGTGTTTTCTTAATCAATTTATCATCGTAAAAACGATATAATTAAGGTGTTCTGTTATTTATAGATTGACTAACTATCATGGTTCCATACCTGTGCCTATCAGTAAGCAAAGTGTGATGTCTATAGTTTTGTGGAGATTTGGGGAGACAGTCAAAACGTATCATTTTGGGGGATAAAAATATGAATCTGGGGAAATTTCCGAATTCATATCTGGCAGCACACATTGCCGGATTTATTCTCTCTATTTTAAAGTACAGCGATCAAAGCAAGCAATGTATGCTTAAATGTCAATGTCAATGGAGTAACTTTTTTTAAATTCTTTTACGTAAAGCAAAGAGTTTAAACTATTCAGCCCTTGATATGACGTCATCACTATCTTGGATAGCTTGGATATCGAAAATAATGAAATTAGTTGTTCAAAGTAATATACGAAACGAAACTGTAAAAAAATGCAAGAAAAAACTTTTCACCCCTCCGGGCGGAAAGCGTCAACTTTCGATCCGCTGCGCTAAACGAAGTTTCTGCTTTCCACCTCCGTTGAGGAGAAAAATAGTATACAAACCTCGGGCAGTAAATCAGAAAGCCTCAGATCACATGTTTTGAGACATTTCTTACTTTCCTGCCCTCGGTGTGTAATCTACTATTACATACCGAATTGTTTGAACTTTTTATTGCAGCGTAAGTTTGATTTTTTTACCTTTTGTTTTAGCAGAAACAAAATTGTCTTACTCGTATATTTAGTTACTCACACACACTATATTGTTATCACAAGATCTTGGTGCGTATCGTTAAAAAACTTGTCTCAGTAAGTATATCGTACTTATAGATAATGTTAACAATTTCTGACATCAGATTAACGTCATATTTCTTATTACTATATCAGTCTATAAAGCACCGACAGCCACTAGTTTAGATAAATCTTATTATCAACACTGTTTCCAGGCACTAAAGTATAATTTTTAGTTGTCGAATTTGTAAATTTTTCGCTGTGCTGTAAAATCAGGCCATACATTTTTTGATTATTCAGAGGATTATGATAAAAAGAAATTCCCGCTACTAGGTGTACGTAATTCCAAACTATGTATTAGTCTATCTCTTTCTCACTTAAGTACTTAAAAAACGTGGAAAAAAAGATGATAAAAACGTCAGCTATTTACAACTACCGCATGCTTACTGAATTACAAGCTCATTAAATTGTTGCATGACTTATTATGAGTCAAACACGAGGAAAAACTCCTTGTTACTTACTAAGCGATAATTTATCGGTACATTCACAATCGAGTCGGTTAACATCCGTCAAATGATAAGGTGAAAACAACTTATGCATTCATTAAATAACCTGTTCGGAGATAAAATCGATTACATGCACATAATCAAGATGTGCACGCTCTCATCATTCCTATTGGAGAGAACAAAACAGCGTTAGAGAGTGCACAGATATAAATATGCTCACCATAACAGGAGGCGGCGCAAGACCAACATTTTATGTGGGCAATAACAAGATGAGGTTCGCGACATCAAGCATTTTTAATCATTTTTACATAAATAAACAAATAATATAATACAGAGTGAAGCTAAATAAAACCGTTTACTAACAGAGCTTTCTCGGTTTCTGTGTGAAACTCAAAAATAACAAATTAGGAGCGAGCGAAGCGGGCTCAACATTTTTCAGCGCTATGCTTGACCTGTGGCCAGAACTCAGATAGTGCAATTCATGCAGTGCAATAAGTATCCTATAGCGAGCGAAGCAAGCACGAAATTTTTCAACTCTATGATTCGTCTGTGGTTGTTAAAGGTACTAAGGGTCATAATGGTCCTTTTAAGGTGTGCAGTGCAGGCGGTACCAACCAACTATTAGGTGAATTCGTTTCAAACTTGAACATCGATGATAAAAGTCCCAATCCCAATCGAATGTATAAATAAAATAAGAAACATAACAGTTTTTCCTCAACTCTATAACAAAACAACAAACTGAATCCGATATCTTTTTCATCCCGCAGGATATAACTGTCACAATAAATATTCAACAACATGCTATCGTATATTGATTCGTAGCTTCTATTTCAGCCCAGAGCGAGAGTAGTGAATAGTTGATATTTTTTGTATATACTTATATTCTGCAAATATAGGTACTTACCATAGAGATCTAGAGAGATGCCAAGCAACGCGCTGAGTACGGAACCTAGTGTCACATTACCACCAGTACCACGCGATAGAAAGTATTTTGTTAGCTTGAATTATCCATTGCGGTATCAGAACTCAATGTTCGTATAATCTTTAGTACTACGCAAGCATTGTAAACTATTAACACATAATATCTCGACTGGTTTTCAGCCTCATAATATATTGAATCCTTACTGTCGCGAGCAATGTGTTCCGTTTTTGCGCATATTGCTGCGACACTGGCCCCGCCCCCTTTTCACATCTCCCTTTAGTTTTTGTGATCTGTGGTACCTACCTACTACAAAATACGCGGATCCCCACAGATTGCAGAGGCAAAGGAAAAGAGCGCGATTAGAAGTATACAGAGGAGGCCTATGTTTGAAGAAGGGATGATCTAGGGCAGACAGAACATTAAAAAATGTAATAATACAAATTATTTAATCGAGAAAATTACGGTTTTTGGGGAAAAGGTTAGCCATCTATTTACCTAATATACCTATACATAAACCTTTAATGTGCTGAAGGTCAGCTTTAAGGTGGTTGCAGAGGGTATACAAAACTTTGACGCACAATACGCGTAGACGGTATTAAAATAAGTTACTTTGTATATATGGAAAAATAGTTTAGAAAATCTAGATGCCGCGTCATAAATAACATTTTCAATTTATAAAATAATTTCGAAGATGTAAAGCTTTGAAATTTTTCATCCAAAATTTTGAACTTTTACATCTTCGTAATTATATTATAAATTGCAAATGTTATTTGTTACACGGCACTTAGATTTTCTAAACTATTTTTCCATATATAATATATTACTTTTATTAATTCCGTCTACTCGTATTGTGCGTCAAACTTTTGTATGGACAAAAACCACCTTACTGTGTGTAGGAAGTTGCTTGAAAATGGTTAGTTTGGTAGAGAGTTTCTTAACGTTTATATCCATCTCAAATATTTATGAATGCATTGTCGGTAACATAAAAAGTTATTATAGGTGATCGAGGCAATCTTATCTTTGATATAGTTTCTTCCGGCAGTCGGATCTATAGCTCAAATCACAGAAAGATTACCCATTGCGCTCGCGGCGTTGGCAGCTCGATAGCTCACTCTGTAGTGAATCTGCCTGCTCTGCCGAGGATCGCGGGTTCGAATCCCGGGGCAAATATTTGTATGATGAAAACACTGAGGCACAGGGGCGACAGCAGCCTGTCGGTGTAACTCGGGCGCCGAATGCCGCGTCCGACGCATAGGGTTGGCGCCTGGCTGTTTAGCCACCGCGGCACAAGGAAATACTAATCACTAAATAAAAGATGTTTATTTATGTAAGGTTTGAAATATATTTACCATATATAACGTTCACAAGTAGTTGTAACATGTATAAGTATGTACTAAAATTCAAGTCAATCCGACCGCTGAAAGTGGGTTAAATTCTACTTGCAAGATTTGACCTAAACAATCAAACTAATCTACAAAATTCCAAGTTAAATGAAAGCTTGTAACAAAAAAATAGACAACCTAATTTATCATTTAATTACAGTACCTACAGTTACCTTCCAATTAGTGATTACCAGAAATGTGTCTGTACATTGAAGATATTAAAAAAAAGTTACGTACGCTAAGTCAATTGATTCGAATTTCGAGCTGAGACGGCGCGGCGCGAGACCCTTCGACTAGGCAAACCGTGGTCGCCTTTCCACACCTCGCGCGCCCCGCCCTCGTCCCCACTCGCGCACCAACATCCACACATAGCCGCGAGGTCGTTTGCGGCACACAAACGTCAGTATCGCTTCTTTTTACGTTAGTATATGTATTCTTTGACTGAGGTAGGATGTAGAGGAGTTAACTCCGCGCTACATGACGTTGTCCCATTCAACTAATGTTACCGACAGAATGATTGTACCTGAGTCATGGATGTTTGTATCTATTGTATATGACATAAGTACCTTATATGGGACTAGATGTATGTACTGTGATTAGATAATTTTTGTGACTACCTATATAAAATAATGGCTCCTTTCACGAACAGAAATGAAAGAGACTCCCACTACATAGGAAGGCGAGGTCGTCATCCTCATCCTAGTCATAACATCTCTTGAATTCTATAATTATAGTTAAATGATATAATAGCCATATTTATTGACATTTGCAGCGGCTAGTTCCTCATAGCCCAGTTATTTTACGGTTTGAGCCGGGACTAATTAATAATTGGTATTTTTTTTCGGTATAGTATTTAAGATAGAAATGTAACAAAATTTTAAAAAATCCCTTCAGCAACAGTTCCAAATTTAAAATTTAACTATTATCTCGTTATAAAAAACATGATGGTAATTGTTTTTTGCACATATTTAAGGCATTACCATAATACATACTTGGAACATGGTGAAATAAATTTTATCTACTTAGAAGGTTTTGAAAAATACATTCGTATTCTGCAATAAAAACCTAATTTTTTAATTTTAAATGACTATTTTATTGCTCAAAAATAATTTATTATGTTAAATCTAATTAAAATGAGTGCATTGGTATTAATATTATTAATTTAAAAGCCTTCTGGAACTCACAATATTGATTTCTATTTTGCGAACCGATTTTTTTTCTAATAAGTTTTCAGATAGTCTTTTTGTCACAGTTTAAATGTTCCTCCATTGAAAAGGGAAGATCTTCCACCAGGCCATGTGTGAAGCCTGGGGACCGGCCGTTGTTCAACAGTTCTTAGTTGGACTTTGTATATGTATCGAATCTCTGTGATTATTTCTCTTGCGCGATGCATGTCTTGCATTCGATTGGGAACCTTATTTATAGTAGGTTACGAGTTACGTATTCACGGTGAACGTTGTCTATGCATGGGGCATATTTCCGAGAGCGACGGTATCGCCATATGTTGGCATCGATGCTATAACTAATGGGTGCTGACATCTGTAGCAAGTCCCCACAAGTCCAATTAATAATTACTTCCCACCTCTCCTAACAAAACTCCGTAAAATGACTGGGCTACTCAATAATATTGATAGTCAATGCCATGGCCAACGGTCGCACGTTCAATGATTACCATTACAAAGGCACGTGCTAAGAAGGGTCGGTTCGCCACTTCACCGACATAAACGGCTAGCATCCCAGCACCCACGACAAAGCGTGAAAAAAATAGGATTCTTCAAAGCGTCATATATCATGAAGTACTAATAGTAGGAGTATGAATTGCGGATATGTTTAAATTGAACATATAATTGAAGTTTTGATTAGAGCCAAAACACGATTAAGACACATTTTCTCGATAGAAAAACAAGCCAAAGTAGCCTCCGTTTTTATTTATAAACGCATGGAACTGCTAAACGGTGAATAATAGAAAACCGAGACTTGATTTTAAAAAAAAGAGATTCGTATTTTACAAATTTTGATTAAAGCAGAATTGAACTTACATAAATAGTTCAAAGTTCGCGCGCGCCGCCCCATCTCTTTCTCTCGCATCAGGCAGTAATATAAGCTATCACACGCCCATATCGCTTCAATTATTTTTCGACATAGGCCCTTAACGAGAGAAATCTCATGCGCGCTCTTTCTGGCCTTCGTAAAATAATAAATTCAAATTCAAAAAATTCAAAAATTCAAAATAATTTTATTTCAGACACAGTCCATAGATTGTTAGTATATACTTAAAAACTATGTTAGTACAGTATAATACATAACAGTCTTATAATTTAAAAATAGCCTATTTTCTGATAGAGGGGGCAGCGGAGAGGTGTAGTTCCGTCCAGTGCCTCCAGAAGGGACAGTGTGGCCGGTTTGAAATGGTGTTCAGGAGACTGTTGGTGCTACTTTGGACGCGACGCATCAGGGAGGCGACTCTACTGCGTATTATGGCGTGAAAGGAAGTCACACTTGCCACCGCGAACATCCCTGACGCGCTACAAAACCTCGGGAGCCCCATCAGCATCCTGAACCCATTATTGTACTGGATACGCAGAGCATTGTAGGCTCTCTGCGTATAGCTGACCCACAGGCTGCACGTGTACATCGACTGGCAAAAAGCTCTATAAAGATGGAGGGACCGTTATGTCTAATTTTATCGTTTTCTCGGGGATGACATGCGAGGCCTACAGGGAATAGAAAGAATAATGATTTTGCGACTGGTAAAAAATAACAAAATGTGTTAGAGTAAAGTAAAGTAAAGGTTTATTCTTATAAATTAGTTACACGGTTCAAAAAACTTAAACATAATCGGTGGCACATAATATTATTGTTGACTTAAATTAAATTTCTTTTTCATTCTCCTGGTGCTTAAAATAGTAACCCGTTTGGCTTTAAGCACCAGTTCCCTTTAGTGACAAAGGTATAGGTAGCTGCAGTTTTATTTAACAATGAATAAAGAAAAAAAAGAATAAAGTAACAGTATTAGCAAGTAGTAAAATTTCCTCAAATGTTGCACTTTTTGTGTGTGCGTGTGTGTGTGTGTGTGTCTGTGTGTGTGTGTGAGAGAGAGTGAGAGAGCAAGGGTATACATTGCATTGAGAGCACAAATGTTTACATGTCATGTACATATTAATTAATAAAATAAGTAAATATGTAAATATTCTAATCAATTTCCAGTCCCATAAAAGTATTAGAATCCATTTCGGACGATGACTGACAACGATACAGGACATAACAGTAGATGTAACATCCATGACTGGGTACATAATTTCTTAACTGTTTGCCCTTTATTTATTTACGAGCGTTAACCCGCGACTTCGTCCGCACAAATTATATACCAGATTTTAAGTCAGATCATAAGCTACCAAACAAAAAAAGTTTCATCAAAATCGGTTCAGTAGTTTTTGCGTGATACTCGTTCAAACAAACACCCAAAAGAACACACAAACAAACAGACAGACAAAAAATCCAAAAATTGGTGAAATGGAATCAGGCATCAGGCAAAAATGGCATCCTAAAAACCATATCGTGACTTTTTTTTTGTTAATATCTTCAATGTACAGATAAACTTCCTGTTACAGTTTTATAATAGTATAGATGTATTCATTTAAGACCGCCTTATTTGTACCATATTCAGTTTATTTCCAATTGTGCATTGTATTTTCTTTTGGTGTAAATAAAGTATATTTCATTCATTCATTCATTTATTTACCAACAAATTTTTTTTTCCTAACTGACAGGATGAAGAAGATTTTCTGTTTCAAGGTAAGTTTGTTCCATTTACCAACATGACACAATCTTTCTAACGATTAACGAGTTATTTCTTGTAAATATCCAAAATTGGATCAACCTTCGTTTCTATGGAGCGCGCTCGCGATAAGATTGTATCACAGAAATCTGAAAACTGAAGAAATTGTAGGTGTTTATCAATGTCCAGCGCACTCGGGTTGAAAAATTGTTTCTTATCTCTCTCCACTTGCGAGAGGATTATAACTTTAACGAATGTGTTTGCTGGTTGTTTTCACTAAGAGAAGACATTATTCTGTCGCGACGGAGTAGAAACTTTAACACTCAGTTGCAGAAACATTCATTAGAGTTAATCTTACATCAAATCGCTTGCTAGTTTTTACTACGTCAACAAGACAAAAAATGACAGCAAGAGATTTAATGGAGGATTAACTTTAATGAGCGTTTCTGCAACTGACCGTAAGTGATCCAAATCAAAATGGTACAAAATTAATTTGTAGGTATGGCCAGGAATTTACTTTGTCTGTTCGTATGTACAATACAGTACGATACCCTTGTATATGTAATGTTGAACGTTCTGATTGATCCATCATCAAAAACTTAACAATTATCTTTTTTGTTTACTGTTTAATGTATGTATGTACTGTGTGTTTGGTGTAAATACGTAAGTAGATTACACACCGAGGGCAGGAAAGTAAGAAAGGTCTCAGATCTTATGTAATTTAACAAACATGTGATCTGAGGCTTTCTTATTACTGCCCGAGGTTAGTATACTATTTTTCTCCTCGACGGAGGCGGAAAGCGGCAACATAGTTTAAGAAGCTATGTCAAAAAATAGGATTCTTCAAAACGTCATATATCATGAAGTAAGTACTAACAGTAGGAATATGATAAGCGGATATGTGTAAATTGAAGTTTTGACAAGAGCCAAAACACGATTAAGACACATTTTCTCGATAGAAAAACAAGTCAAAGTAAATTAAAACCAAAGTAGCCTCCGTTTTTATTTATAAACGCTTGGAACTGCTAAACCGTGAATAATAGAAACACGGGACTTGATTTCAAAAAAGAGATTGATATTTTACAAATTTTGATAAGAGCAGAATTGAACTTACTTAAATAGTACAATCACAATTAAATAAAGTTTGTTTTACGCTTGCTTCGTTTCAGGCGCGCGCGCCGCCTAATCTGTTTCTCTCGCATCAGGCAGTAATATAAGCCATCACACGCCCATTTCGCTTCAATTATTGTTCGACATAGGCACTTAACGCAGCAGGACGAAATTAGACGCTTTCCGCCCGGTAGGGTGAAAAGTATATTTCATTTCATTCATTCAAAATCATCATGGGCTTCTAATAATGAATGCAGAACCGGAACTTTTTCCAAAAACCGAGATTTTCGGGATTTGCAGTCAACGGGACCGGGAATACGTTTCTTATCGTTCACCATGCACAATAAAGGCTGGGCCACACAGAGTGCAGCTGCAGAACGGGTGCAGACCGGCTGAAGGCGGCAGTAGCTGTAAACTATGGAATTATATGCGAGGTGTCACACTGAATGCAGTCCGGCGCAGCTGCGGAACAGCTGCGGAACAGCTGCGGAACGGTAGCACACCTCGCATATAATAATAATTCTATAGTTTACAACTACTGCCGGCCCGCAGCCGGTCTGCACCCGTTCTGCAGCTGCACTCTGTGTGGCACAGCCTTAACAAAGCATACAATTGTTTTATTGGAATACAGAAACGGTCGACATGCATCGTTCGGCCGTTCAGAGAATGCGTTCCTGACACCTATCAGTTACCAAGTTATTTGACACTCAGTTTGGCACAAAATTATAAAATTCATTGATTATTGATATAATAATGTTGTTTTAATGCTCATCAATTGTTAAAACGGTAAACAACCAGCAAAAATATTTTTATTGTAACTGCAACGACATTACAAAGTTACGTCGTCAGTTCAATCGCGACGTGTCAGGAACGCATTCTCTGAACGGCCGAACTATAGTTATGTAAATTGTATGGACTCGCGAAGGACTCAATTCCCGCAGATGTATTGTGAATAGTCATATAACATCGGGAAGAATCAAATACTACGAGACTACGATGTATTGTGGTGCCGTGAAACTTGTAGATTATTTTTTTTACTTACGTGACACGTTATTCCATATTATTTGTATTTGATAGGTGCTTCCGACCATCAAATTGATCAACTTTTACTATGGGGCCAACTGTGAAATCACGAAAAAGAAACCAGCTGTTCCAAACAGTTGGGTCGAGCAGCTACTGACGTTTTGTATGAAACAACACTTTTTTTAACGCGGTTTCGATGCTGGCTCCATTGTAAAAAATAATTCAGTATCTATCTATCTAGTAATCTGAAGCACACTGTTTTAATTAATAACCTAGAGAAAGTTATTCTAATAATAACTACCTAGCTAGATATTAGTTGCGTTAAATTATGGCGAAGCAAAATATTATTTAGTCTAGTTACTAAAGCCCATGCCTAACCTAAAACTCACACTATTCAGAGCAGGCTCTCTTTGAGCCATTGTTTTGTAAATTTTGCCCGTAAGCGTCGATAAAACACTTGCCATAAATCAACAAAATAATACTGAAAATGGGAAAACTAAGTCATGTTAAGTTCTGAAATAGGTAGTGGTACTATGAGAATATTAAATAAATTATGTAAAATAAGGTGAGTTATGGTTCAAATGAAATAAAAAACTCTAACATATCGTTGATACTTACCACAGATCGCAAAAACTAAAGGGAGATGTGAAAAGGGGGTGGGGCCAGTGTCGCAGCAATATGCGCAAAAACGGAACACATTGCTCGCGACAGTGAGGATTCAATGTATTATGAGGCTGAAAGCCAGTCGAGATATTATGTGTAAATAGTTTACAATGCTTGCGTAGTACTAAAGATTATTCGAACGTTGAGCGATAATGAGCACATTGAAGCTAACAAAATTCTTTCTATCGCGTGGTACTGGTGGTAATGCGACACTAGGTTTCGTAATCAGCGCGTTGGTTGGCATCTCTCTAGATCTCTATGATACTTGCAGTAGGTTACATACCTACATTGTGATTTACAGACTGAAGCTAATAGATTTTCATTATAGAAACCAGACAGATCAGCATCACACATGTGCACGACCGAACTAATAAGTTACCGTAGAACTACTAGGGATTCAAATCAGAACCTAGGGTTTATCAGTTTTTTATTTTATTCAATAAAGAAATTTACAATAACCCGTCCCACGAAAACCTATTTGGGTTTGGGAAGGGGCGTTCATGTTCGCGGACCAAATAAGCATTATACTTTTACATAGGTATGTTTCATTAAGTATTACATTTAGTTATGAATTCTAGGTAAGTTAAGGCGGTTGCAGAGGGGTCAATTTTATACAAAACTTTGACGCACAATACGCGTAGACGGTATTAATATAAGTAACTTTGTACATATGGAAAAATAGTTTAGAAAATCTAGATGCCGCGTAACAAATAACATTTGCAATTTACAAAATAATTACGAAGATATAAACTGCAAATGTTATTTGTTTCGCGGCAACTAGATTTTCTAAACTATTGTTCCATATATAAAATATTACTTTTATTAATTCCGTCTACGCGTATTGTGCGTCAAACTTTTGTATGGACAAAAACTTAAGTTTACACACAAAAGATGACTAATATGAGCATTGCCACAATCACCACCCTAGCAGTGAGTTGGTAATTGTGGCAATGTCTGTGACCTCCCCAGTTCGGTAGCTAATAATAATAACCAACTCACCACTGGATCGTCAAATAAAATAATTTGTCATAATAATCTCCACCAATCTTTTTGAGTTTTCTGCAGGAGATAGATTTCTTTCATTAAAAGAGGAATAGGCTATAATCACCACGCCTGACACCCCGGGATTGTCGATCGCCTTTATAAAATTGCGGCCACAGCTAGGTTTTAACAGACTTCAAAAAAGGAGGAGGTTTTATAGATCTGAAAACTTTTTTACTGTTTTTTTTTTACGATCGAACCTTATAACCTGCCTTTGTTAAAGAGTGCTCCTTAAAATATTTTAGGGTAATGTAGCTGAAGGTTTTACGTAAAAGTACACACACTACATAAACCACACGTGAGAGTAAACACAAAACAAAATAATATTGTACGATATTACTTTATTTACCTGAAGCTGTGACTCCTGCTAATGTTTTTCAGCACACATTACATTACACAAAAACATGAAACAAAATGGCGTCGCCCCATGCAATTTAATTTTTAAAAAAAGATGGCGGAGGTCAAAAAGTGAAGCTATGTTTTGTTTTCTCCATAAAAAACATTAGCAGGAGTGACACCATAAGTAATACATTTTATACTGAAGAGAAGTAAAAGGGAAAGGGTATAAAGGATGTAGAAAGGGGAAAAGAATAAAAATATATTTAAGAAATTATTAAATACCGATGGCCGATTAGGCCGAGGAGTTCTCGAATAGCGACCGCGTACCGGAAATCGCAGCGTGGGTAGGCCCCACATAAAGGGGACCCGACGACCTGGTGAAGGCGGCAAGAAGCCGTTGGATACGGACAGCGCGGGACCGGTCGGTGTGGGGATCCTTGGTGGAGGCATATGTCCTGCAGTGGACATCTATTGGCTGAGATGATGAAAATACCTCTTTAACAAACTAAACTCAAATTGCTAACGTAGGGGAGAAAGAGGCTTAAACTAAAATGGGACTGGGCAGGTCATGTCATGACTGACGACGGACGCAAGGATTTCATGAGAAGCATGGTAAGTATGGTGTGTGAAGTCTGATTAGTAGTGGAACTTGTAGTATCTTATTAGTGCCTAATACAATGAATAACAAATCGTGTTATCTCCTATTGTTAGCATTTAACTTGGGCAATAAAGAACGATGGTAAATCCATATTCATGTGAATAGTGAATGGCAGGTAATACTGTAAATGCGAACGTGGCTATCTTTTACGTTTTTATGGCTAAACCGCTGAACAGATTTTATGAAATTTTAAAAACAAACAAACTATGCAGACGAAGTCGCGGGTAGCAAGCAACAAAACTGTTGTATATGTTATATAATAAACCATTCATTATTTTATCGGTAATAAAACTTATACAAATACAAATTGTTCAGCTACCTATTGATTTTTGAGATAAAAAATAGGTCGTATTTCAGCGAAAGTCAGAGACTTCGATAAATTATACCGATTTCGAACTCCCGAACTAATTTGAACTTCGTGGAGTGTCAGCAAAAAACGAAGGCACAATTTTCAGCTTTACGAAACAAATTGTGATGACCTTAATTATGTAATTTTAGTTGAAAACAAAAAACAGGCTCGCTTAACTCTCTAACAAAAAAATGCTATATGAAACGTGCACCGCCGCCATTAAATTCCTTTGAGCGGTGGCTGATATCTGTCACGACCAGTTTTTAGTATGGAAGTCCCGACTCTTATAACGTAGGGAGCTCTTATAACTTAGGACATTCTCTTTGACATGAAAGACAGATGATGTAGATAGATTGACGGTAATTTGATTTTTGTCATGCAATATGAAAAGTTAGAAAACTAATTTAAAAAATGTCGGGAAGAACACCAGAGGTCGTTGTCGGATTTCAAAACTTTTGTTTTTTATGTTGAAGGAAATCAAATACATGATATGTTTCAATCAATTTATCAAATAGGTAATTAGGTACCAGGTACGGGATCTCGACTTCTCAACAAAAGACATCTTGTCGACGCGACGTAGCAAACATATCAACCCAGTGCTGCCTTCCTTGCATTGCACCATTCCTCAGGGACCTACCTAAGCATATCAGAACACCATAATTTCGGTTGTAACAGTTTGTTTTGCGAACCACACACAGAAATGAGTCCGACTGCGCTTTGAAGAAGATATTACTGAAGTTACCAAAATGAAATGGTGTGATACTAAACGACTAATCTTTCCACCCTATTTACTGAACGGAATATTTTTACCGGTAACCCGACGAGTAAGATAACTTTACCGGTACCGTTAGTTACTAAACCGGAATCCTGGACCCTTTTCGGATCAAAGGGGTTATTTGAGAAGGGATCGCTTGAATAAAAAACCAGTTTTTGTGAATGAAAGCCAATATTGGAAGCTTTTTTGCGTAGCTCACAAAAGAAACTTTTTTGAGAGATCCATTTGTTAAATTGGCGACCCCTAATCGATATAGATGGAAATTTTACTCATTTGTTTGTCTACGTGCCTACATAAAATCTCGGTTGTAACGCCATTCGGGGTAGTCAAGAACTTCTTCTTTTCGTGTCAATGGTTCTGCAGTGATGTTTTTATATTTTAGTAGCCAGGTGTTCGGCACTTTGAAGCCACTATAATTAAGTAAGTAATACAAGGGAATTAGGTACCTTGAGACAGCAATGGTAGGAATGGTAGAGGGGGAAAAGTGGAGCCAAAGAGAAAAGGCGGTCAGAGAGGAGAGATCCCCATGAAACCATATTTCAGACTAATAGTAGGTAGGCGCAAGACCGCAATAGATGGCAGAATTGGGAAAAAACTTGTTCCCTGCAGTGGGTAGAACCAGATACCTACACATTTTGAAGATGATTAGTATGTAGGTAAGTATATTACGCTTTGGTGCTCAACTTCAAATGAGAACTGAGGCTTTCTTTTCCCCATTAGGAAAAATTAGGATGAATATCAAATTGTGTAATCTATTATGTCTCTTTCCTTCTCCAATAGGTTCAAAATACAGACATAATTAGTTTAGTTTGTAACTAGCAAATGATATTATATACCATAAAGAAGCAGATATGTTACTAGCGCGCGCAAAGTGAAGACTCGAAAAACATATATCATTGGTAAGTATTTATTCTTTAGAATAAAACATGTGATTAAAATGTCAGACAATGTTGAACCGTAGGATAACTTTAATTATTCTTATGGTTGAACTTCAGTCCTCGTGTCCAAACGTCACCAGTGCAATAACAATAACTACAATTACTCTCGAAGTCCTGAAACGTTAATTTGATGAAACTCTGACTACCGTATTGTAACCAGTTTTGGAAATGTCTGACTGCTTGTGATACATTGCTGGGACTTTTTTTGTATTTCGTATAGGTACCGCAGCATAACAGAATGCTATTTACAATCAAAGGTACCTACCTAACCTACCCATATGCAGCAGTGAAGAGAACTGATAAAATTAATTTCATGGAAATGACGCTTCTATCTTTCTTCTTTCGTGTCAACATGAAGCCATGTACAAGATGTTACAAAAGTAAAAATAAAAATTGAAAACTTTTAAGGGGGTGGTTTAGACCACCAAACTGAACAACTTTCACTATGGGACCAACATAGAAATCGCAAAAAAATAATTGTTTGTCCCATACATTTAGCTCGAGTAGATCTGTAGTTTAGTATGGAACATCGCAAACGCATCGCATCATGGCGATTATGGCAAATCTCCTCATTTTGAAGGAGGCCTATGTCCAGCAGTGGACGTCTATCGGCTGATATGATGATTATGATGATGGAACATTTCGACATTGGTCCCATAGTGAAAGTTGTTCAGTTTGATGGTCTTAACCACCCCCTTAAATGTTTATTTGTATTTTTGTAACACCCTGTATATCGCATGAAAATTACTCATGCTATCGTGGAATGGAAAGATTAGCCTGTCAGCAATGGTCGTATCGAGGGCTAAGATCGAGGCTGATTACCCAGGGTGCGCCAGCCGGGAGGCTCTTTCCTTCTATACTGAACAACTTGTTTTTGAACATATCGACGATAGCGGGTCACTACCTAACGTGATAAACTGGACAGAGGTTTATGTATTGTTAGTGAAATTTGTATATTCTGAATACTTTTTTCAGATGTTGAATACCTACAGACCTCTAACTATAATCACACAGGAAGATGCTTGAAACAAGCTATTTTCATAATTACCGTAGATTGCTTGCCCTGGTATAGTGACTATCTGAGAGAGGTTCGGGAAAATTGTTACGAAGAGTGGTCTGAATATTTCGATGAGAGATCTCGAACTAAGGGCATTTGGTACAAGACTATTCAACCCACCCCTCTCCGCTCTCTCTGGTTCGGGGACGGAAAGATGAGTCGGCAAGATATTGTGACCGCTCTGAGGCTGCGATCCGGTCATATTCCACTGAATAGCTTCGGTTTTATGATGCGCAAAACTGAATCTCCCAATTGCGATTTGTGTGGTGTGGTAGAAGATGTTCATCATATTCTGGTGGAGTGTGAGCGGATCGCGGCACAACGTCGTCAAATCTTGAACCCCTACATTCAAAATTTAGGTATTTGTAACAGTTTTTTATCGTCTCCCCTTTCTGGCGAGGCTATGATGCTGTACAAATTAGTACAACTAGCTTTTAAGATTAGGAACAGCTGATATGTTCCTTTCATTGTAAATTACCTATTTTCTGTATATTTTTTTGTTTTCATTTACTGTTTCTTTTCTATTCAATGATGAGGGTGACATATTCAAATCATGAATAAACCCTATATAATCAATAAAGAAAAAAAAAAAAAATAATAATAATTACCGTATAGTTTCTTGACCTAAGTCATTGGCGTAGCAAGGGGGGCAGAGGTGGGCGACGCCCATCACAGAAAGCTCGTTGCCCCCCTTAGAAAAATGGAAAGTAGTGAAGAAATAATTAAATAGAAGTAGGCGCTGTTTCACATCATCTTGTGAAATTCTAGCCAAAACTCGGAGGCAATACTGCAAAATTTCGAGCTTGCTTCGCTCGCTCCAGATGTATATAGGCATGCAAGGGCTGAAGCACTCGTACCGCAACAGTTATTGTTTCTGAAATTATCGCATTCTTTCAGCTTTATAACATGTTCTACAAGCTCCTTAAAAATTCCAAGCCAAATTCTGGTTACGGGGAGTCTTAGGAAAACGAACTTTTGGATCTGACCTTGCCACGAGAAATGTGAGTCTTGCCACTTGGACGGTAGCTGGCCGGTTGGTCCCCTAAGGGATAATCTCTATCTACGCCAATGCATAAGAGTCCTGTCAGAACTCATCTTATGTGATATGCGGTATAGGTCCTATAGGTACTTCACATGGAAAATGTTCTGCTAATATTTCTACACGAAAATGGGATACGGTATAATTATTAACGTTTATACTAAAGCGGCAATGTATGTTGATGCAGTTTAAGCTCTTTGTAGAGGTGACGATTTAATTTGCAGATAGCCGGGTCGCCTACTTTACGAGGAGTTAAGGTAAATTTATATGGTGCAACCCTTTCACGCTGATCATAGGGGCGAGAATTACGTTGTTTATTCCGCTTTGCTCTCAGGTAAGGGTAACGCGGGGTTTATTGAAGACAGTTGCTTGTTTATGCACTTTTGGTCTCTGATTTAATAAACAGTAGACGTGTCTCTATGTGGCCGATGGTTGGTATTCTGGATATTCTATTTGTTTGTTTGTTTTCTCTGACTACCCCCTCGGGGATTATAGTCGTGAGCATATGCTTATGCTTTGTTTGTTTTTTTTTTAATTTCACGTCATAACATAACATAAATATTCTTTATTTGCACACCAAAAATATAAAATAACAAAACCGAATAAAAAGAACGTAAGGGCACAAATGGCGGTCTCGTCATCATGTGTGCTAGATTATGTCTTGCGTTCATAGACGAAGAATTTTTCGCTCACACTGGTAGACGGAATATCAGTGTAACCGATAGTCATATAACAAAAGATTAAAACCGCCTTCAAAAAAACTAAAAAGTTTAAAAATAATATTGCAGCAGAAGACTTTTTCGTTCGCATCATAAGAAAATTAATTCGTTTTATCGAATTCGCTGTCAAGCCAGGGCTTGCATTAGTTTTTTGGCTTGGCTTGACACCGACTTTTATAAAACAAATTAATGTTCTTATACTTCTTATGATGCGAACGAAAAAGTCATCGGCTGCAATATTATTTTTAAACTTTTTAGTTTTTTTGAAGGCGGTTTTAATTTTTTGTTAATATTTTGTTTATTTCACAATTTTCAGTGGTGAATTCATTAGTTCAATTTAATAGTAGTGCTTTAAATTAACAAACGCACTAGCCGTCACTACGATTTTCCAAGGTTCCCCTCGATTTCTCTGGGATGCCGTCATCAGATCCTGGTTTCCTTATCATGGTACCACCCTTGAAATATCTTCTTTCCAACAAAAAAAGAATCATCAAAATCAGTTCATAAACGACGAAGTTATCCGCGAACACAAATAAAAAAAAATATGTTTATATAAGGTCTAACAAAATTAGCTGAAACTATTTTAAGGGTATGCTCAGACCATCAAACTGAACAACTTTCTCTATGGGACCAAAATTGAAATCGCGAAAAAAAAATCTGCTGTCCCATGCATTTAGGTCGAGTAGGTTTGTATGGAACAGCTGATTTTTTTTTTTCGCGATTTCAATATTGGTCCCATAGAGAAAGTTGTTCAGTTTGATGGTCTGATCATCCCCTTAAAATAGTTTCACCTAATTTTGTTATACCTTATATACGGTCGAATTAAGAAACCTCCTCCTTTTTTGAAGTCGGTTAATAAAAATCCTATACAATTTATATGAAGTGACATGTTGGAGTCAGGTGGAGTCAGTACAAAAAAGTGGTTACGCCGATAAGGACAGCAATAAAGTAGCGATCTCCTTTTTTTACTAGAGCGAATTTGCTATGTGCATCTCTTATTAAGTGAATATGACAAGACACGTGCTTCCTTCTAGTACCATCTCTTTCTACGCTTGCGCTATACCCTACTGTAACTTAAGATCTTATTGTACCATATTCTTGCAAATAAATGAGTTCCATCCTATTCTCTGTTTTGATTATGTTCCTTATTTCAGCTCTGCCCGTGTCTTTGTTGACCACGGAAATGCGTTCCGTTTCTGTTTACGAAAAGCGTAATAAAATAACTTCGAACTTAATAATTGGTTGAAGCATATGAATAGTCTTCTGGAGTGCGATTTTTGAAACTCATTCGCTGAGCTCAGCAGTTGAAAATGTCTAAATTACTTTGGAGATATGCATCATTCTACTGCTGATTTGACTTTAAAAAATCACACTCTTGAAGTATGATTTTTGAGTTAGTAGTTAGAGTTTAGCGCGATGCGGAATTCAGCACAGTTGAATATTAATTGGATTGCAATGTGATTAGAACTGAAATTGGATTGGGATTGAACTTGGATGTTTTAAATTAGAACGATTGCCCTCCAGATATGTTGACGACACGCCTGATGAGATCAATCGCTTCTTAATACGATGAATCTCAAGGTTGGTGCTATCAAATATCAAAGTCAAAATCAAATAATGCATAAAGTATACAATGACCATTTCTATGTACATACAGCTATACAAAACCAATATAAGCTGGTCGCGTGACGTTAAACATTACTCGTCCTACGCGCGGCAAACTTATTTTGGTTTTGTATAGCTTGATGCCTTATGTATGCACGGCGACTCATCAAGCTATATAAAACCAAAATAAGCTGGCGCCGCCGCGTAGGTAGAGTACCGTATAACGTCGCGCGACCAGCTTATGTTGGTTTTGTATAGCTTGATGTGTCGCCGTGCGTACCTATACAGGGTTTTTATATCAGTGCAGATAACTTCACCATGTATTTCTACTCATCAAACTGAACAACTTTCACCATGGAGCCAACTTTGAAATAGTGAAAAAAAATTATCTGCCCCATACATTTGAGTCGAATAGGTACCTACTGCAGTTTTGTATGAAATACAGCTGTTTTTTTTTTTCGAGATTTCGATGTTGGCTCCATACCGAAAGTTGGTCACTTTGATGAGTAGTAAAGTTATCTGCAGTGATCCTGTATGCATGCGTATATCATATACTACGTTAACACCAAAACATTTCTGACACCGTCTGTACCGTTAAGTGAGAAAGAGATAGACAATAACCTTTCTTACCACTAAAATTTTTTCAAAACATCTTCACAGATTTAACCTAAGTATTATATTATTTAAAAACAATTGGACCACTGCACTATCACATTAAATCACTATACACATTAAAAGTCTTAATTTCTTTTTGTTTACACACGTATACAAGTCTAAACAGTCTATTGGAAACTGAACATCAACTGATTTTAAGTGGGTTTTATTAAATTGAGTTCGAGCCTCTTCGTGGTCTGATATTTTAGACCAATCGAAATTGAGGCGCGCGTACAATAAAAAGTCTTACAATTGTATTCAGTTTGTTTGGCAGATTTTGAAGCGTTTTTAAGGTTATGTGGGTGACGAGACCGGGGGCGCGCATGCGTGGATTTCTACGCTGCGTTCTAAATGCTAATAAGAATGGAGGTCAAGATCAAAATAGTTTGGATTTTTTGGGGAAAAAAGTCGTTCAAAAACGAAAGCGTTTGAAATCACAGACTTCTGCAGTCTGTGTTCGATATTTAGGATTGATCACGGATTTTAGAATCATAAAGGATGCTACTCCTCCTTACAAGCATGTAAACAAGAAAATTGGCTATGGCGTTCGGTAATGTTCGTCCTTCTTTTGTACGTCTCCGTTGTCGATATTTCCAACGTTTTTGTGTCCCTTTCTATCCAATGACGTAACGTCATGTATGACAGGAGGTACAATTTGTGTCGTTCGATTAGAAAGGGATAAAGTAACAAAACAACGACGGGAATTCACGAAAGAAGAACGATCATTCCCGACCACCAAGGAGTATATAATGTTTCACCGCTTGTTAGGCAGTCTGTACACCAAGGTATAGACAATACCTATTCCCAGCTTCCTGGGATTGACCTTAGGCTCAGATCCTCAGTCCTCTATGTTACAATAGGCTTTCTGAACTCAAAATTCTTGTAGGTCAAGATTTTTGAATACTGCATCTCGAGACCTCAAGAATATACAGTATGTAAATAACTAAAGGCAAACCTTTTAAGCGAATGAGTCGACCATCAAACTGAACCATTTTCCCTTTGGGACCAAAATCTAAATCGCAAAAAAAAATCCACTGTTCCATACATTTGGGTAGAGCTAAAGGCAAACCTTTTGGGGATGATCAGATCATCAAACTGAACATCTTTCTCTATGGGATCAACATCGAAATCGCGAAACAAAAATTTGCGGTTTTGTATGGGACAGCAGATTTTTTTCACCGATTTCGATGTCGGGCCCGTAGAGAAAGTTGTTCAGTTTGATGGTCTGATCATCCCCTTAAAAGGTTTGCCTTTAGTTAGTTTAAATACTGTATACCGATACTATGTTTTAAATTCCCGTTACAGATTAAGGATTCCTACAAGACTTACTTTTAATTCTTATTTACTTACTGATTTCCTAACTCTACCAACATCTCAACATGTTTAAAGTAATGAAAATGACTATCTACTCTTAAACTATCTACATAGTAGAATAGTAACTGTTTCTTATACTGTGCTTAACTGCCTGGATAACCAATAGCCCAAGATGCCTTCGAACTCGATTCGAATTACAGTTCATTGACCAACCCAAAAAAAAGTAGCTGGCAATTCTTCGATTTTTTTGGTCTTCGCTGCTCTTGACACCAACTATTATTACCTATTCTGTGAAATAGCTGTGGCAACAGCACAGAATAGGTTTATACCAAGAACATTGTATATATTTTTTGTACTAATAAGTACAAGATATTCCTTAACGACACTACGGCAAAGAATATATATACTAACGTAAAAAGAAGCGACACTGACGTTTGTGTGCCGTAAACGACCTCGCGGCTATGTGTGGGTGCCGGGGCGCGAGCGGGGGTGAGGGCGGGGCGCGCGAAGTGTGGAAAGGCGACCGCGGTTTGCCTAGTCGAAGGGTCTCGTACCGCGCCGTCTCAGCTCGAAATTCGAATCAATTGACTTAACGTACGAAACCTTTTTTTAATATCTTCAATGTACAGACACACTTCTGATAAGCACTAATTGGTAGGTAACTGTAGGTACTGTAATTAAATGATAAATTAGGTTGTCTATTTTTTTTGTTACAAGCTTTCACTTAACATTAATTTAACTTCATTTAACTCACTTTCATTTAACTTGGACTACGGGAGATTGACAGCCATAGGCGACGTTGACGGGACTCCGCGCCGGATTCGGCTTGACGTTCCCGGATGATACAGAAAACTATACAGCAGAACAAAAAGCAGAAAATGTATGAACTAACGGTTTATTGAAATAGGTGATGTTGCTATTTTGAAATGTGATAATAAGTCTGAGTACGACGGGTGGGCCATTAGGGCCCCCTGTAGGCCTCGCATGCCACCCCCGAGAAAACGATAAAAATCGAGATGTGCCTCCATCTTTATTATTTTACGTATGCCAGAAAGAGTCGCGCATGACGTTTTTTCTCGTTTAATCGCTTTGTCGTGGGTGGCATGCTAGCCGTGCTGCTCTAACAAAATTCATCTTTGGGAGGTGATTCCGGTGGACCACTTTTCGTGGACAATCAAATAGTAGGAGTCATACGACAATTTACTCCAGTGAGAAAAATACGATGCAACCCCTAAATTTTTTATGAAACCCGTAAGAGATGAGTTCGCCATTTGTATTTTATATAAATGTTTGTAGAAAAACTCCGGTTCGTGAAGAATCTCCCGGTGTGCCTGAGTGAATCATGAACGTTTAGTCGGAGTAAATCCTAGTAAATCATTTGCCCAGGGAGAAAGTAGTTCCGGACCGTGGTGGGGTCCGACGGAGTCCCTGATTTGTAACAGATCAAACCCTTATTGTCATATGGTAAATAGTACACTCCGTGCCGTTTCCCCGGTGGAATTGCAGAACTCCATAGGTAGAACTTCCGGCAGCGGAATACTGGCACGTTGACATAAAATACAGGGTGTAGCCTAGCAAATACTGAAAAGGTGAACTCAGACCATCAAACTGAACAACTTTCACTATGGAGCCTACCTCGGGAAACGCGAAAAAAATCATCTCTAAAAATCTGTCCCATACATTTGAGTCGGGTAGGTACGAACGGCGACACATCAAGCTAGGCAATACCAATATAAGCTGGCCGCGCGACGTTATACATTACTTTACCTACGCGCGGCCAGCTTATTTTGGTTTTGTGTGGCTTGTTGTGTCGCCGTGTGAACAGCAGTTTTGTATGGGACAGTTTTTTTTTTTCTACAACCTCCTACTCTTAATTCACTGGCAATCGGGCACTTAATGTTTACGATTGGATATGAACACCGACTTCCTGTCTCCAGGGCACGCAAACCGATGTTGAGGAGGTGGTAGCATGGTGGTAGTTGTCAATGTGACAAGCAAAATTAACAATGTAGTCAAACTACCATACGTTTTTGTAAATTATTAGTTCCGATCTTAAATTTCCGTACTTTTGTAGTTCCTACGGTAATGAACTACAGTCCACTCATAGACGAATAAATTTTCGCTTACGCTGATAGACTGAACCACAACGTAACCACGTATGAGACAGCGATAGTCATAAAATCCTATGCAATTTATATGTAGCTAGATGACTGACTCCGGAGTCAGACCATAGAGATTTTTTTTTTTAGTTCTGTTCAAGGTAAAGGGCTTATAATATCCCATACAACCGATGTCGAAAAATTATCTCATATACAGTAATTAAAACATTGGAGTTCGATGTTTTAACGCTTCTTTGGAGTTTTTGGAGGCAATCAAAAAACGCAGAGAAGTCCACAGGAAAGAGGTGAACCGGCCGCTTTGCCGCGCTACAAAATGACGGAACACTTTTCCTGTTTACGACCCATACACCTTCATATTTCACTGAACTGTATATTGTTCACTTGCACGACACTTTGTTACGCAAAATAACACCAATTTTACGAACCAAAACTCAGTATAAACAATAAAAATTCAATAAAATTTGAGCACTCCAAACGTAGCTGAAAAATAACCGCCAAAAACTCCTCAGACCATAGAGATAGGAAGTTGAGTCAGACAGCAATAAGTAGCGATCTCCTTTTTTAGCTAGAACAGCTATGTGCATATCTTATTGATGAACAAGACACGTGCTTCATCCTAGTACCTTCTCTTTCTACGAGTACAGCACGTCTAGCATGCCACCCCCGAGAAAACGATAAAAATCGAAATGTGCCTCCATTTTTATTATTTTACGTAGGCCCTAAAGATCGCGCATGACGCTTTGCTCGTTTAAACGCTTTGTCATGGGTGGCGTGCTAGCCGTGCAGGGCATGAAATAACCGTATGAATACGGTAATAACCGTACGTCTGGCGACACTGCTCCAGGGTCCCAAAGGGTGTGAAAAGCCATAATAATAGCGAACCTCCGTAAACGATGGCACCACAAGAATAAGCTTTCAAAAATAATTAAATTATCTTCATACTAATAAAGTAGGCAGGTAGGTAGGTACTAGCTTTTGCCCGCGACTTTGGATTTCGGAAAACGTCAACACCCCGTTACACCCCTTTAGTGTGTGGGGACTTGCTACGGATGTCAGCACCCACAAGTTATAGCAAAGATGCCAACAGATGGCGATACCGTCGTTCTAGGAAATAGGCTCCATACATATACATACAACGTTCACCGTGAATACGTAACTCGTAACCTTCTACAAATAAGGTTCACAATCGAATGCAAGACAAACATCGCGCAAGAGAAATTATCACATAGTTTCGATACATATACAAGGTCCAACTATGAACTGTTGGACCACGGCCGGTCCCCAGGCTTCACACATAGCCTGGTGGAAGATCTTCTCTTTACAATGGAGGAACATTCCCAGTAGCACCTCGATATATTTAAAAAAAAAAAAGGTGTTAATTTTAGAAAATTCCTTTCTTCTACCCCCTACACTGTCTGTGAATATACAGGGTGTCCCATACATTTAAGTCGGGTAGGTACAGCAGTTTTGTATGGGACAGCAGATTTTTTTTCGCGTCTCCTGATTTAGGCTCCATAGTGAAAGTTATTCAGTTTGATGGTCTAAGTTCACCGGTTCAGTTTTTGCTAGGCTGTCACTTACACCCTGTATATTCGTAATCTTTATAATATATCTTCAGCGGTATTGGTTGTGCGCTGTCTGTTAGTCGCAGAACAGTTTTATAAGTATACTAGCTTTTGCCCGCGACTTCGTCTGCGTGGACATGTAATTTTGTCTTATGTCTCGTCTAAGGTCATGAAGGTCATGGTCCGAACCAAGTCTAGGAATCCTGGCATGTAACATTAGAATGGCGATTAAGGAATGGGCTAATAAAAGTCACAGGCTAGAATGCTCTGGCCTCTCGGGTCTGCAACACTGCAGGAAATTCATCAGCAATCTTCTTATTATCATGTGGGCAAAGCCCTGGTGTCAGAGTATAACAGCAATATAACACCACGAATCCCACAGTTCATACTGAACAACAGCAGGAGCAAAGCTCGTGCCATCGTTGGAGCCCTCACCGGGCACTACGCAACAGGCACGATAAAGCTCACTCTAGATCCCGGTTGCCGAGCGTGTGGAGAAGAGGAGGAAACCATGGAACATTTGTACTGTGTGACTGCGATGTCTTGGTGGGTAAACGTATGTGATTCCTGAGAGATGGTTATTCATTACATGTTTCTTACCCTGAACGCTATTGCCTCCCTCATTTTCCAAGTTTTTCAAGGATGAAGAAAATAATATGTAGGGGTCAATACAAAAGATACCATTGGGTCGAAGTGTTGCTGGCTTGCCATTTCCCATAATAAGATAAGAAAGTCATGAACTTAAGCTAAATCAAAATCAGAAAGTACCCCAAGTAATTCTGTAGGTATCAGATTTAAAAGTCATTCACTGGATCCATCACTTTAATTTTTCTACTGTTCGTCGTTTATTAGTTTTTCATTTATGTCGAGCAGCATAATAATCATCTTACGACCCACTGCGGGTCATAGACCACTCACGTATAAACGTTAGAGGATACTCTACCACGCGGGCTAGTGTAAAATGGTGAAGGCAAGAGCTAAAATAATAATATTCTAGCAAGCTAATGGTCAATTTGCTAAAAAAGATTTTCAATTATGTAAGTAGCTACATTACCGACCTGTGGTGTTATAGTATAAGAAGGACCTTTTAGATACGTAGGTACCTTTTTATACGTTGTGTTAGAATGATGTTCTATAGTTAAGTTGCACAAACCCTCAAAAAATCATAATTGAGACCGAAAATCAAACAAAACAAAAATTTGGCAAGACTTACTGCAACAAAATTCATCCTTTCTGTAAAATAAGGTTATCATTCCGTAGCATTGGCTCAGATTGGACTCAAACAATCAATATACTTACAACGATGTATTACAACGATAATATAAGGTCTAACAAAATTAGCTGAAACTATTTTAAGGGTATGCTCAGACCATCAAACTGAACAACTTTCTCTATGGGACTAATATGGAAATCGCGAAAAAAAAATTGATGTCCAATACAAAACTGCAAACACAAATGTATGGGGCAGAAGATTTTTTTTCGAGATTTCCATATTGGTCCCGTAGAGAAAGTTGTTCAGTTTAATGGTATGAGCATACCCTTAAAACAGTTTCACCTAATTTTTTTAGACCTTATATAATCAACTAAATTTGTAAGCTCCTGCTATAGCTAAGTTTTTGAATTAATAATTGTAGCATACTTGCTTTAAAAAAAACTCCCAACGCCATCTATTAAGATGAAAACAATACTACGATTAAATTACTACGATAAAATTTTTGAAAACTTGATTTTTGATAGTTGACGACCCGGTTGGTGTAATGGTTAACTCGCCGGACTGCCAAACCAAGGTCCTGGGTTCGAAACCCGGTTCGGTCATGGATGTTATAAATGTTTGTGCCGTTGTTGTATGGTTTCTATAATAAAAAGCCTATAGTGCTAGCTTGGAATCATAACAATGTTCCTGTAAGCGTTATTTATTTATTTAATTATTTTTCGAATTCAGCCGGTAAGTAACTATACAATCAAATCTGTAAGACCGAATATCTGAGATGTCTTGAGCGTGAATTAAGTATGGTACTTGGTTCAAGAAAACACCCAACGCCATCTATTAAGATGAAAACAATACTACGATAAAATTATGAACACTAACTTTAGAAAAGGTTAAAAGAAAGAGGATTTTTAGTATTTGCCGACCCGGTTGGTGTAATGGTTACCACGCCGGACTGCCAAACCAGAGTCCTGGGTTCGAGTCCCGGTTCGGTCTTGGATGTTATATGTTTATGCCGTTGTTGTATGGTTTCCACAATAAAAAGCCTTTATTGCTTGTTTGGGATAATTAAAATAAAGTTTGTGCCTGTGAGCGTTATTTATTTATTTGTTTAATTATTTTTCTCGCGTTCTCCGCTGGAGAATACGTGTGCCCGGTGTGGGGCCGATCTGCCCACGCCAAGCTGGTGGATACCGGCACTAAACGAAACGTGTCGGATTATAACTGGTTGCTTGAAACCGACTCCGGTACAGTTGCTTTAGCCACTGGCTGGCATAGCGCCCCCAGATGTAAGTAGGGCTGTGGCAGGTTCCTCAGAGAGAGCCCAAATGGTGGACGACACACGACATCCCATGCATGGCTTTATTCCTGCGCCGCAAAGGCTGCCAAGCCGACGCAGCTTTATGAAGTGTGTCGACCCCCTGAATACTGGCCCAGCGCAAGCAAGGTGTACTCTATGGCGACAAAAAGTGTCCCTCCCACTCCATTTGTGTCGCCGTCTGAGAGCCGTTTGTGTCCCCCCTACACATGACTTGCCTTGGGCGACCTGGAAGTCTTTAAACCGACTTCGAACCCAGGTCGGTCGCAGTAAGGACAACATGGTCAGGTGGGGATACTCGGATGCGCAAAATGTGACTTGCTTGTGTAGAACTCCACAAACGATGGCCCATCTCACATCGTGCCCTGCGTGCCCTTACATCTGCACGCAGGAGGAGCTCATGACCGCTAGCGACGGTGCAGTATAGGTTGCCCGATTCTGGCAAGCTACTATTTAGCGACTTCAGAATTTGAAGTCGACACGATAACGCTTATGCGTGATTGCGCCACAAACATACAACATTACAACCTTACAAACATCGTCACAAACGTTCACGTTTATAATATTAGTGAGATTATTAGTTCTTCTTCGTGATGACATTTTTCATTACTGAAAACAATCAAGTGTACTGGCAGATACAAAATTATTGTTTAAGTATTTTTATCACTGAACGGAACGCGTCGGGGTGCATTATATATATTATATTACTTTATTTTTTATTTATTTAACTTAATATGCTGACACTTTTTTAAGAGGATGATCAGACCATCAAACAGCTTTTTCTATGGGACTAACATCGAAATCGCGAAAAAAAATCTTCTGCCCCATACATTTTTGTAGAGTAGGATTGCAGTTTTGTATGGAACAGTTGATTTTTTTTCGTGATTTCGACTTTGGTCCCATACAGAAAGTTGTTCAGTATGATGGTCTGATCATCCCCTTAAAAAACTGTCTGCATATAAGAAGGACCATATACATCTTGCAATTCGGTCAGATGCGCGCGAAATCGGTGCCGGCCGCATTTTACTGCAACGTCACCGTTTGACGTTTGACAGCAGGGACGGACGAATACTATATACAATGTTCGTTGTTCTTGACCCGGACATTCGAACGTCGCAATTGCATGAAAGTTATCGTTCCAATGTCAACTCTATTACAATGAAGTTCGGACCGGAACCGAAACGGTCGCGTTATATCGAAAATCTAAAGTCCGGGTACATGGCCTGGTCAGCACTCGCTGTCAATTTGCGTGCATTTGAAACAACGGCAACACGTATGCGTCTGGATTCCAGCGAATAATTTCGTCCGGAAGAACGCAGTCGGCTATTGCCGAATGTTACATTAATTTATGTAAAGCTCATATCAAGCGACAGTCCGTAGGGCTGTGGCAGGTTTCTCAGAGAGAGCCCAAATGGTGGACGACATACGACACGGACGGACCGCAGCACGGACTACAAACTTTGAGTCAAGATAACTTTAGAACTAAACATTTAAAAGGAAATCACAGATATTGGCTTCTAGATTGTTTTAAAACCATTCATTTTTTACTTTAATTACTAAATGTTTAAACTAAGCTTCGTTTTGATGGAGCGCCGTAGAAAAATATATTATCCCCTTAATCGAATCGGGCGCAAAATGCACGGCGGCACATCGCATCGGCGGCATAAAAACCGACCCTTATTGATTTGTTAGAGTTCGTTCGTTTGTATTTTAGTAATAATTTACGGTATTTCAAAATAGTTTCTTACCTGTCTTATAATTGCTTTAAAATATTAACTATTATCCAGTCTTGCTTAAAATGTGTATTACATCACACTGTGTGATTACACCGTAAATAAAAACATTCCGAATTAAAAATCGAGTTTTAGACATCTTTCGGCTGCTGATTTGAAATCATGATTATATTCTCTTTGTTTGAAATTGGCGTGCAGTTTTTTTTTAAATAATTACTCCTGCTTTGGTTGCACTTTAATTCTACAAAATGTCAAGAAATTTGTAGTTCGAATCTTTTTTTCTTGTGGCCAGTCCTAAGGTTTTTTTTGTTATGCAAAGGTTTTCTCCATGGAGTTTGAAAGATTTTATCGCCAAAAAGAAAAACAATGTTACACTAACAACCGGTGCAGTCATCAGCACTGGACAATGATAAAATTTATAATTATTGGTATTTATTTTGTAATTTGTTGTTATTTTCGTTATTTATAAATGAAACAGTCTTCAGAATTAGCTTACTTTATTACAAGTCTTTTAATTTTAATTAGTGTTACTTACTTGAAATTGAAATGGCACCGTACATTGGTTGCACTTGCAGTTATATGTTTATATCTCCGGCTTCCGTCAATGTAGCGAGATAAATTATATACCAGATTTTAAGTCAGATCATAAGCAATCAAACAAAAAAAGTTTCATCAAAATCGGTTCAGTAGTTCTTGCGTGATACTCGTTCAAACAAACAAACAAACAAATAAACAAACAAACAAACAAACACACAAACAAACAGACAGACAAAAAATCCAAAAATTGGTGAAATGGAATCAGGGACACCTAAAAACCATATCGTAACTTTTTTTTTGTTAATATCTTCAATGTACAGACAAACTTCCCGCTACAGTTTTATAATAGTATAGATAGATAGATAGGTATATACATTTTACTATTTGAAAAAACTTATTCTCTACGCAGGTAATAATGATGGTGTTTGTTTTAAAGTTAAATGTAAAAGGATTTACAATTTCGCTTCGCATACCATGCACTGTTTGTAATCACAAGCCAATAATAAATAATCAGAGGAACTGATAATGTGATAATACTCAATCAATAGCAATATAGCCCAGTCATTTTACGGTTTGAGCCGGGACTAATTAGTAATTGACATTTTTTTCGGTATAATACTGAAGAACCAATTTGAGCCTAGAAATGTAACAAAATAAAAAAAATCACGTCAGTAACAGTTCATTACAAAATTTGCTATTATCTCGTTCTATAAAACCAGATGGTAATATTTTTTTGCACATATGTGAATATTTTTGTCTACTTAGAAGGTTTTGAAAAATACATTCGTATTTCTTAATAAATACCTATTTTTTTAAATTTCATTGCCTATTTTAGTGCTCAACAATAATTTATATTGTTAAATCTAAGTCAATTGAGTGCATTGGTATTAATATTAATAATTTAAAATCCTTCTGGGACACATAATTTTGATTTCTATGTTGCGTAGCGATTCTTTTTAATATGCTCTAAGATAGTCCTTTTGTCACTTAATAGTTCCGGTTACAGTTTAAAAGTCTAATTAGTAATTACTCCCTACCCCGCCTAACAAAACTCCGTAAAATGACTGGGCTAATACTCATTGAATTAAGCCAGTGATCATCCTTCTGTTCTACAAAGTATAAACTTCAAATTGAACGGTACTATGTTATAGTAGTTTATTGTGTATTTAAATAATATCCAAGTTCCTTGTGTTAGAGTTTAAATTGAAATGTTCTTTAAGGCATCAGGGAATATATTTTTAAAAAGGTAAGTTTGTGTTTAATGTCCTCGTTATTGATTTGCAACCTCGCACGCTTCACAAGAAGCCATTCAATAAGATGAGCTCCAATAATAATATGATTGGTCAATCTTGACCAACCTCCTCCTCCTAATTGATCTCCTACAGAACTCTGTAGGATATTGGAGCAGGTATGTTGTTTGAGGCTAAGATTTTGGATTGTCCAGTCAAAAATTTGCCTTACAGAATTTATTTTATTTTATTTTATTAGACACACACAACAGGAAACAATCAGTGAAATAATAACACATAAGAACATATAGCTTAAATCTAGATTGCAACCCTAAACATGCATGCACAGAAACATTAACAATTGCGACTTTAAACCTGGATATAATTGTTAAAATAGCTTTTGATTATAATTAAACCTTAATAATATAGTAAGAATGACCTAAATATTTTAACACATAACACTAGTAATTAATAAGATTGTAATAATAATAACAATGTTACTTAAGGATTCTCTTAATATTATTTTTAACTACACCAATTCTGTAATTGAATATATCAAACTGTGGTTTATCGTGGGCAACATCATTAAGTAGTCTACACATTCTCACAATCGGATTATAGAACGATGTGTTATTTTTATACAGTTGCAGTGAAAATATTGGTGGATTGCGAGTAACGAAACGTATATTGAAGTTTAAAAGTGACAATTAGCTAGGGCAGTCCATAGTCGAGTGTAGAATTTTATGTAAATATAAATGAGGTCCTGCTGTTTTCTCCTTACTTGGAGAGAACAAATGTTAAATTTTAGTAGCCTATCGGAGTATGTGCTAATTAATTAACATTGTTTTCAGTAGGCTGTTATGGTGATAAAGTTACTTATATATGCATGTTTAACATATATATTTCGAAGAAAAACCCAGTTTTTGTATGATTATCTCTCTATAACGTGAAACTTTACAAATCATTTCCATTAAAACGCCTGTCAAAATATTGTAGCAAAAGTTCACAAAGTTAAAATCTATTGGCGGCTAATTTCATCTTTACGCTGAAAACTGCTCATAATACAATGAAAGTAGATAAATCTATCCAACCACTAAAGAGTTAATCCAATTAGAGTACCTACCTAATTCAATTTTTGTAGAGTGCATGTGCTTTGTCGATCGATGAAACCCTCAGATAAATTGTTAATTTATCTGAGATGAAACCAGTGGAGTGCTTGAAGTGGGTCAAAAGTCAAAGTAGATTTATGTAGCTTTATAATAATACGAGCGTTAACCCGCGACTTCGTCCGCACAAATTATATACCAGATTTTAAGTCAGATCATAAGCTACTTTTTGCGTGATACTCGTTCAAACAAACACCCAAACAAACACACAAACAAACAGACAGACAAAAAATCCAAAAATTGGTGAAATGGAATCAGGGACACCTAAAAACCATATCGTAACTTTTTTTTGTTAATATCTTCAATGTACAGACAAACTTCCTGTTACAGTTTTATAATAGTATAGATAGGTCTAACAAAATTAGGTGAAACTATTTTGAGGGGATGATCAGACTATCAAACTGAACAACTTTCTCTATGGGACCAATATTGAAATCGCGAAAAAAAATATCTGCTGTCTCATACATTTAGGTCGAGTAGGTTTGTATGGAACATCAGATTTTTTTTCGCGATTTCAATATCGGTCCCATAGAGAAAGTTGATCAGATTAATGGTCTGATCATCCCCTTAAAATAGTTTCACCTAATTTTGTTAGACCTTATATAGTCGAGTTTATTAGAATAATTATTCAACAACTTACACCAACAGTACAAATGTATAGACACAAATAAATAATAAAACTGAAATATCCTAAAACTAAAATATAACTAGACTAAACAAAATAACATCAGTCAAAGAGCCCGCCTAGAGTCGAAACCGATTGAAATGTGCCCATCACGCTCGTGGCTTTTTTAAATAATATATAATAACAATAATAATATAGTCCTAAAATGATTTAACTATCTTGCGGTATGATACATACAATAAAATTCATATTAAATTATTATTATATTCTATTGCGTCGGTTAAGTTTGTTTTTCTTGTATTTTGCAACACGGATAGCCGGCAGCGTCTATAAGCTCCATTCACTTGCAGGCCTTGTAACTGTTGCAGGTGTCCGGGCCAGCGATAAGCGTCAGTCCAGGAACATGTGGCCTGCTCTGGCTGGTGTCCCGATGGGTCTCTTGAACAAATAGGATGTAAAAGCATATTAAATTAAACCATTACTACCAATACATAGTAGAAAAGTTCTCGAGTGCCGACCGCGTACCGGAAAGGGCAGCAGGCCTGGTGAAGGCGGTGGGAACCGATGAGGGCAGCGCAGCAGGTCCGGTCGTTATGGCTATCCTTGCGGGAGGCCCATGTCCAGCAGTGGACGTCCATCGGCTGAGATGATGATGATGAAGACTACGTATAGTAAAGTAGTGACAAAGATAGAAAGAAACTGTTTCTACTCTGTAGGGCTAGCATGCCACGGACGATAAAGCGACAAAACGAGAAAACCGTCATTTGCGCTCATTTGCGAGTAAAGACACATCTAAATTTTTGTCGTTTTCTTGGGGGTGGCAAGCTGGCATGATGAAAACGGAACAATTGAGACACACATAAGAAGAGATAAAAAAAGATTTTATTCCAATCGCTGTGATCCAAAGAGTGAAATTGATACGTGATCCAAATCGAGAGACTAGACTAGGGGATAAGGCTTGAATATCCTTTTAGAGCGGATCATCGATTTAAGAGTTTTGGTCGTTTTTCACCCGCAGGCGTCGGGTGCCTAGGTTTCACTGACTAACGTAGTCTACCTACTATTTAATAGCGTTTCATGAACGCTGGACATTTTTAAAAAGAGTGTAGGTACCTAAATGAGATGCGCCAATATATAATACTGGTTGCAAGCTCAAATGTGTTATACTTACCTACAATATTTTCTTTGCCTACATAATTTTAACAGGTGCTTTTAGACCATTTGGAATAAAAATCTATCATCAACTGGACGAGACGAGACTGAATCTGCATACAAAAAGAATCAAAGAAGAACAAAACATCTTTGTTCTGCTTAGTCATGTTGTATTTTGACCGATGTTGATCATTGATTTTGAGTAAATGGATGTTGATCCTAATTTGCGTAGTGATGGGATTATGTAAGGCATATATGCCCGTAAATAAATCAAGACATAAACGTTTAAATGGGTCTGAAATTCTTATATATCGATTCTATTTAAGTTGAAAATAATTATGTTTCCGACTAAAGTCTTATAACAGAGAACAGACAAACGGAAATCGGTAGGTAAGCAATACGGGTTCAAAAGAAAATATAACACGGATAGATATCCAGTCATCTGACAATAATCCTTGTAACCTGCACCTGGGAGCCTTGAACCGTGCCTTAACGTCACTTCTCGACTTACGTAGGTAGGTTATAAAATTATGTACATTTTTTTTATTTCTCTTCGTTCTCTTCATAACTATGACGGCGTACGAACTGACGTTACTGAAATTATGTAAATATTCTAACGAACATAGATCAATCAACAAATAGGAGCGGCGTGTCGCGTCGTCGGTCGGTGCCGGTGCCGGTGGTGCGTTGCGGAGAGCGGTCATCATCATCATCTCAGCTGATGGACGTCCACTGCTGGACATAGGCCTCCCCCAAGGATCGCCATAATGACCGGTCCTGCGCTGCCCTCATCCAACGGGTTCCCGCCGCCTTCACAAGGTCGTCGGTCCACCGTGTGCGGGGCCTACCCACGCTGCGCTTTCCGGTACGCGGTCGCCACTCGAGAACTTTTCGGCCCCATCGGCCATCGGTTCTGCGAGCAATATGCCCCGCCCACTGCCACTTTAATTTAGCCATTCTTTGGGCTATGTCAGTTACTCTGGTTCTTCTGCGGATCTCTTCATTTCTGATTCGGCGGAGAGCGTTACGGAAACTCAATCATAGGGGTCCGCGTTCGAATCCACATGATAAGATAAATATTCTTGCCATTCTTGCTTCTTCTTCTTCTTTCTTCTTGACGTGCCATATAGGTAGGTATACCTATTGGATCCGGGATAAACCATCAGGAATGTCTGGATGGCAAAGCACAATACCTAAAACACTCAAACACAGGTAGGCTCTATTTACAATAATAATAATAAATATCTTGGACATTGTCACGCAAATTATCTAGTCTCATTTAAAGTACCTGGACTTGTATTATGATGACTAGACGATAATATAGAATACAAATATAGATACAAACATCCATGACTCGGGTACAAGTATTCATATTCATCATATAAATATTTGTCCCTTACCGGATTCGAACCCGCGACCCTTGGCACAGCAGGCAGGTTCACTACAGACTGTGCTACCGGGCCGTCGGATAAAAACATGAACTTAATTCTAATTACCTATAATACCTTAGAATAATCATACATTTAATGACCACCTAGAACACACACACTACACAGTCGTGTTGTGAAGTACACACGGTGACAGATCATCTGATCAACCTACGCATCTCTATGATCATGGGCATAGAGTTAAACTATGTTTAGGTTGATCCGTCGTCGCCGTGTGTACATATAAAAACAATTTATTTAAGAATCACGATCGCAACCACACGTAGCTGTGCATATCATCGGTTTCTCATCAACTCAACTGTCGCTCTGTCACTATTCACAACTATTATACTTTCATTCATCACTTCTCTCTTAAACGTTAAGGTGACCATAATAAATGTTGGATACCACACCACTGTCTGAGTTTCGTCAATCTCGTTTAGAGGCTAGACTATTACAGTTTTTTCCATACAAACGTATTCCCCAGTTTCCTGCCTGGATAATGACACTAGATCAAAACGATGTTTGCCATAAAATCTACGTTACCTCTGTTATGTCCCTGTGTTTTGCTTTTTTGCGTAAATTAATTACGGTAACCGTTTCAATTTCAATTTCAATTTATTTATTGCACATCATAATGTTGCAAAGGTGTTACAAATGAAAGCTAACAGTTCATTTTGAACCCGGTTTTCAGACATACAAATTTGACGAATGTACCTAAACAATAAAAAAAAAATATACAGACATAGCCAAAGTCTTTCTCATAATATTCTTGAAAGAATTATTAAAATCGGTTTAGTTTTAGAGGAGGAAACAGGGGAATACAAAATGCTGATTTAGTCTATTTTATGTAGATAAAATCAGTCGAGCTGCACTTGTATCTTTCGCACTCTAGTTGGCAGAATGTATGGGAGGGGCGGATCGGACAAATACGTATACAGGGTGAAATTGATATCAGTAGCATCCTTTTAAACTAAGAGTCTACCCATCAAACTGAACAACTTTTACTATGGGAGCAAACCGATCCAAAAAAAAGATTGAGCTGTTCCTTACTAAACTGCACCCGCCGCCGCTGCCTACTCGACTCAAATGTATGCAACAGCTGATTTTTTTTTTTGCTCCGTTCGGTTTGCTCCCATTGTAAAAGTTGTTCAGTTTGATGGGTAGACTCTTAGTTTAAAAGGATGCTAATGATATCAATTTCACCCTGTATAGTTGCCCAGCAGTGGGACTAAATAGGTTAATAAAAAAAAATAGTTGGTGACATATAATGCAAATTTCTTCGATATCTATCCTCTTAAATCGCTTATTTTCTAAACAAGTGTTTATAAATACACATTCATCCCTTTTTTTCATGCCTCTCAATGCGCCTATTCGAGGCTACAAGCGACAGGAAGGCTGGCAGCTATTTTACGCATAGGATCAGTCGAGCGATCCAAAGAGGCAATGCTGCCAGCCTCCTAGGCACTCTGCTCCGACTAGGGACTTTAGAGGACATTTTTTACCTATTAAGTAGCCTAGGTGTTTTTTGTTTTTAATTTTTCTATCCGTTATGCTATTATCACTTTGTCACGTTATAAGTTATTAAATTCATATTTTCTAATAAATACCAAATTTTTTAAATTTCATTGCCTATTTTATTGCATAAATATAATTTATATTGTTAGATCTAAGTCAAATGAGTGCATTGGTATTAATATTAATAATTTAAAATCCTTCTGGGACACATAATTTTGATTTCTATGTTGCGTAGCGATTCTTTTTAATATGCTCTAAGATAGTCCTTTTGTCACTTAATAGTTCCGGTTACAGTTTAAAAGTCCAATTAGTAATTACTCCCTACCCCGCCTAACAAAACTCCGTAAAATGACTGGGCTAAAAATTTAATGTCTAACTCGTCAGTATTATGTACGACAAAAGAATTTTTAAGCATTCAGGTATTAGGTAAATCTTAAGCAACGTCTCTGTGGAGAGCTTTTTGATTATTTGTTTTAGCTCCGTTAGGAAATATCCCAATCACAGTGTGGCCACACTTCACAGCAGTCTTGTGATAACAGCCTCTCATCCGCGCATGCGCGACGGCCTTGTGCGCCCGCGTCTACCTTACCGATTTTCTTATACAGTGGCATTATGTCAGTTTTGTGTTCTACTGTTATATGATAAAGTTAACTGTTGTTTGGAACAAAAACTTGATTTTTAAGTATTTTTTTTGTGGGAAAAGTGTTTGAGTGAGTGTGCATAAAAATAGAGATCTTTATGTTGAAGTGAGGTAAGGTTTATTTACTGAGCTAACTAAGGAAAGTGTTCTGAGAGCAATATAGAAAATTTATATTACTTTACCATCTGAAAACTGTTACATCTATAGGACCTGTACTAAAAATGAGCCTTGTTATAACTGCATGCAAGAGGGCTGGTAGTTGTGGCAATGTTGCTGACCACCCCAAAAGCGATTATGGTCGTGAGTTTTATACAGGTGCTTCTTAATATGCTGACACTTTTTAAGGGGATGAGTCAAACTGAACAACTTGACCGTCATACAAAACTGCAAACCAACTCAAGCCAAATGTATATGGACAGCAGATTTTTTTTCGCAATAAAAAACAAACAATTTCTATACATGATAATTACTACCATGTGATAAGGTCATGACGTTACGAATGTTACGGTGATGGTTTGTAAATTGTATTCCAATATTAATGCAACTATATCAAAAGACTATAGATAGTTTTAACATTAGACATAATCTGCATACAAAATGGCATGAACCATTATCACACCAGCGGTTTATGAGCGTAGGCGATATCGCAACTATGCCTCAACGACATCGCAACTACACCGTCACGATACGGTATCGTTCCATCAACGCCTACGCTCAAAAATCATTTTCAAATATGCCACCTAAGACATCAAAAAATCACTAGATTTATTGAAAACGTCTCTGAAAGCGGCAACACTCTGTTTATTCCGAATGTATGTGGCGGACCTAATAGTAAAGAATCATAGTAATTTGATAACAATTTGTGTACTTATGATAGAACTATCGTGCCGTGATGGTAAACAGCTTAGCATACATTACTGGGATTTCATAGGGTGCGTGTAACAGCATAATCTGTTGTTGAATCGGTCTGTCAATGTTTCTAGACAACACCATTGTTATTCAGCCTAACTCTGCTCATATCTCGGTGGACAAATTCTTCGATCGAGTAAAATTTTTGTTTTTGCAACTTTCGTACATTTTGCCTACGTTCCTTAACAAAGAGGCCTGAGAGGAAACTTGCATGAGGTTTGCGATGATGATAGCAGTCTTTGAAAATAAAGACGTCACGGTATGGGTCATAACGTAACCTTTGGAGCTAAAGTCTAAGTAAAGTTACCTACAATATTATCTACACATTACTAAAGGGAGATTCCTTTGATCGCCGCGCCGCGCCGTCAACGTCAATAGAGCCAAAAAAACCAGTCCATGGGATTTCAATTAAACAAACAGCCAAGCAGTCATGTTTAGCCTCGTTTTACTATTTGTTGTTAGATTTAGGTACTTTCCTTTTCCAGTTTTCTTTTAAGAAGTGGCTTCACTGAGCTTATTCCTAGCGATCAAATAAAACAATTGTATAGGTATGAGCAGCATACCTATATCACAATAAATCTCACATCGTCGTGTCAATTTCAAATAAGCAATGAGTGCAATAAGGCTCTGCCCACACGATAAGAAGAAGAAGAAGTACAATGTGACATTCTTGGTTTTTTAAATGTTTTTTAGACTCGACTATTGAGAGCGGGCACTTTACTGGGTTTAGTCCTTTTTCGCCGGATTCCTTATTGGACGGATAATCTTTTTAGTCGCCTAACTGATGGTACAATTTAAATGATGGATATGTATCATGATTACAAACCAAATATCTTTGCCAGCTGGAAGCTGAAATGGAATCACTAGCGTTTCCAAACAAGAATCTGGCCAAAACGGAATTCGTCCAATAAGGAATCCGACGAAAAAGGACTAAACCCTTTACTGGAGGCTTGGAACCCTATGACAATGCCGTCCGACCACCCTGTATAAAATTAAATTAGCTACTGTTATGATAGAGGCTGCTGCTGAATTTTGAATCCCAACAATTGGGAAATCAATAAACAAAATAAATATTAATAAAAACGGGTAAACGAGACACGTCTCGATTTATATCGTATATCATTTTTAGGGTTCCGTAGTCAAACAAGGAACCCTTATACTTTCGTCCACTCCAAATCCGATAAATCTGGGGTTCTCGGAATGGAAATAGGAAAAGTTTTAGTGCTATTCTATTTTTATAAAACCGTAATAGGTAGACTAGAGATAGTGCGAAGGCTTTGGCAGATCGAGGGATTTGGATAGATTTGCATAAATATTTTCTTTACTCAAGTAGGTACCTAGTGTTTGGTTTGAAAGATAATTTTCCCATCTTAAGGGGTAATTTTGCATCTTATTGAAAGCAACCTTTAGTTTTCAATTGGATTGTAGTAGATTTTCATTTCGTAATTAAAAAGTTAATGCCCAAAGTTACCTAGTTAGGCATAATCATAATCAAGCACGTATATTATTATGTACACTTTTGCTTCAGGGGCACAATCATTGAAAAAATCATTTGTAAGAAATAGCTGTAAGTACACACGGCGACACATAAAGCTATACAAAACCAACATAAGCTGGCCGCGCGTAGGTCGAGTAACTTATAACGTAGCGCGGCCAGCTTATGTTGGTTTTGTATAGCTTGATGTGTCGACGTGCGTACACACGGTGACACATCAAGCTACGCAAAACCAAAGAAGACAACTCAACTAACAATTTGATCGTATAGGTGTGGTATAGGCGAACATTAGACGCATAAAGCACCAGTATATGACAAAATTACCGTAATATAACTTTTATAAGTCAAAATAGTCATATAAATGGGGGCCTAATACGACCAAATTGTTTGCTGGGAAAATAAGCTGGCCGCGCGTAGGTAGAGTAATGTATATTTGCGTAGCTTGATTGGTGTCGCCGTGTGTACATACCTATCACTTTATCCCGATTTCAATGTTGGTCCCATAGTGAAAGATGTTCAGTTTGATGGTCTGAAGCACCCCCTTAAGTATGTACCAAACGTATTTAATTTTACACCCTGTATTCTGATAAATACCACTCATTCCCCCGCCCTTGTATAATACGTGTGTCTGTGTGCTTCATTAAGTATCTAATCTAAACTATTATAAAACTGTAACAGAAAGTGTGTCTGTACATTGAAGATATAATATAAACAAAAAAAGTTACGATATGGTTTTTAGGTGACCCTGATTCCATATCACCAATATTTGGATTTTATGTCAGTCTGTTTGTTTGTGTGTGTGTGTTTGTTTGTTTAATCGAGCATCACGAGAAAACTACTGAACCGATTTTGATGAAAATTTTTTGTTTGAAAGCTTATGATCTGACTTAAAATCTGGTACATAATTTGTGCGGACGAAGTCGCGGGTTAAAGCTTGTCGTAAGCGTCGTACGGTTGAAGCGATGGGTGGGAGACCAGAACCATAAGGGTCTACATTACTTATCCTAATTAATATTACAAAGGCAGATAGATTTCAGATACCCGATAGTGCCCCGTCAAGTCTCTAAACATATTATATCGCGTCATGTCCCATAGAACGGAGGAGGCTTTACAGTAACAATCTATCTATACTATTATAAAACTGTAACAGGAAGTTTGTCTGTACATTGAAGATATTAACAAAAAAAAGTTACGATATGGTTTTTAGGTGTCCCTGATTCCATATCAGCAATATTTGGATTTTTTGTCTCTCTGTTTATTTGTGTGTTTGTTTGTTTGTTTGAACGAGCATCACGCAAAAACTATTGAAATAGCTAATGATCTGGAGTGCGAATTTTGAATCTCATACGTTGAACTCAGCAGTTGAAAATGTATGGAGATACGCATCTTTCTACTGCTGATTTGACTTTCAAAAATAGCACTCCTGGAGTATGATTTTTGAAAGTCAAATCAGCAGTAGACAGATGCGTATCTCCATAGTAATTTTGACATTTTCAACTGCTGAACTCAGCGAATGAGATTCAAAAATCGCAATCTGGTACATAATTTGTAACTCTAGTAATAAATAAGAGTATCTAGAATGGATTCTAGAAGTTCAACACTGGGCTTGATAATCTTTAAGAGACAGTGTCAAATAAATCAAGAAAATATTTATTTATTTGCATTAAGTAAAGTGAAAAGATGAGCAAGTATTGCACTTAGCTCTTGATTTACTGCACTATTGTTGTGCTAACCCTCTTACCCATGTTATATTCGTTATATCTATCATTGTTGCATGCGTTTTGCTTTGTCATTTTCACCGTCTTTGCACAAGATATTGCATTTTGTGGTTTTTTATTAGGCTTTTGTTTTTGAAATTATTTCTGTTCTTGAACTAGATTTGTCATTGTTTTGTTTGAAATGTTATGCTTACCTTAAACATTGTGATTATTTGCGTGGTGTTAGCCCTGATTAGCATTCTTGTAGAGAATCGATCAAATGGTTCTTAAATCTAAGGTCCGCCACATACATCCGGAATAAACCTGATTCGGAATTAAATTCCGTATAGAGTGTTGCCGCTTTCAGAGACTTTTTCACTAGATCTAGTGATTTTTTTGATGTCTTAGGTGGCATATTTTAAAGTGATTTTTGAGCGTAGGCGTTGATGAAACGATAACGTATCGTGACGGTGCAGTTGCGACGTCGTTGCGGCATAGTTGCGAAATCGCCTACGCTCAAAAACCGCTTGTGTGATAACGGTTCAGGGCATTTTGTATGCAGATTATGTCTAATGTTAAAACTATATGATGATGATTTTTTTTGCTCCGATCCGTTTGCTCTCATAGTAAAAGTTGCTCAGTTCACGTTCGGTGGGTAGACTCTTAGTTTAAAAGAATGCTAAAGATATCAATTTCACCCTATATTACAGGAGTGACGTCATAATTGAGTATTGTCATACAAATCATGACGACGTATCATACAAACACCTGTTTTGCATGAAAGAGATAGAAGATGATAAAAAACATTTTTCAATAGCTTATAACTTTTTTGTTTTCTATTCAATTGTAATTTCGTTGGAACATTTTGCTATTAAATTTTGCCTATTTCTGTAATTCGTCGCAATATAAAGTCTAACAGAATTAGCTGAAACTATTTTAAGGGTATGCTCAGACCATCAAACTGAACAACTTTCTCTACGGGACCAGTATCGAAATCTCGAAAAAAATCGGCTGCCCCATACATTTGAGTCAAGTTGTGTTTGCAGTTTTGTATGGGACATCACATTTTTTTTCGCGATTTCGATATTGGTCTCATAGAGAAAGTTGTTCAGTTTGATGGTCTGAGCATACCCTTAAAATAGTTTCAGCTAATTTTGTTAGACCTTATATATGGATTCCCAGGATCAGTCATCATCCCCATTGTTCTACGATGGTGTTTTGTTTCTATACAAGGTATTCAGTGAGCCTGACAGCGCAGCGTCCAGTGTAGCTTAACTTTGGTCCTCACGGGGTTTGGTCACAAGGGCACGGAATGTATAACAGTACCTACACTATAAAATAATTACTAATAATACTTATAGGGACATTCTAGCGAGAGTAGGTACTATCGACTGGACAGGTCACTAGGTAAGGATCCCATATACCCCCAATGAGGAGTTTTCTGACAGCTAGTCAAACGTAGTTCAACATACTGTTCATAGATGGCGTTGACCAGAGAGGGATCCGAAGACGAAAATTTTAGGATAAAAAGTAAACAAAAATGCATGTCACTGAGTCAGACGTATCCATTGACGAAATATCCTATCCTACTATCCTGCTAATATTATAAACGCGAAAGTTTGTAAGTATGGATAGATGTTTGTTACTCTTTCACGTAAAAACTACTGAATGGATTTTAATGAAACTTTACAATAATTTAGCTTATACATCAGAATAACATATAGGCTACAATTTATAAAGATATATGAATTGTCCAGACGAAGCGCAGACGAAGTCGCAGGCACTAGCTAGTATGTTCATATTTTGTTGTTTACTTAAAACACAAATTCTTACTATTTTATTTGTATTTTATTATCTGCAAGGGCGCTCACCCCTGTCTCGTCAACGCCATCTATCGAGCCATTAGGAACTATTTTTCTTTTTTAATGGCTTTCGGAAAATCCCTCATTGAATTAACTTGAGTGCGATTAAAGAAATAACTAATAAAATAATTATTGTGTAAGCAATTCAGATCCATCTTAGTTTTACGATTACCTACGGTGATTCCCACGGTTATATTTATCAAGGTTAGCTTTTTGTGACATTCTCATTGAACTATGTTAGCTTCTTGATGAAAAATAATCTTCAACATTACCTCTTTACTCAGAAGCTCAGTTAATATTACAAGTTTCATGTCAGTTTCATGTCATGATGATAATGAGGGCCGCGTGCGTAACGCCTTATCACATCTTCAAACACCTTGACGTTTGTTTACATACCTATCTACTAAGCAACATACATACACATGTTGCGGTGTTATACATATACAAAAAAGTAGGCAGATAGGTACGCTATGCGGTGGTTTCATCCAATGTGTCTCGTAATGAGATAAGAGTGATTTGTAATCTCTATTTGGTATTAAGAAATTAAGTTTTTCACTGTCTAGCTCTAGCGTTAAAAGGTTTCCAATATTTCCTTTATAAAAGGTCCGCCACATATATCCGGAATAAGGTCCGCCGCACACAGACGGAATTGCGATCCGGAATCCTGATTCAGGATTCAGTGTTGTCAACTATGGATACAAAAATTGTTTAAAAATGTCTAAAATCAAAATGAATGAAATTCCAAATTAATGACAATTGTATTTTTAAGAATTGATTAATACGAAACAAACAATTTCTACACACGATAATTTATATCATGTGATGAGGACATGACGTTACGATGATGATTTGTAAATTGTATCTCAATATTATGCAACTATATCAAAAGACAATCGATAGTTTTAATATTAGACATAATCTGCATACAAAATGGCATAAACCATTGTCACACAAGCGATTTCTGAGCGTAGGCGTTGATGGAACGATACCGTATCGTGACGGTGCAGTTGCGACGTCGTTGCGGCATAGTTGCGATATCGCCTACGCTCAAAAACCGCTATGTGATAATGGTTTATGCCATTTTGTATGCAGATTATGTCTGATGTTAAAACTATCGATAGTCTTTTAATATAGTTGCATTAATATTGGAATACAATTTACAAACCACCATCGTAACATTCGTAACGTCATGACCTCATCCCATGATAGTAATTATCATGTGTAGAAATTGTTTGTTTTGTTTTAATAAATACCTAAAAATTCAATTATTGTCATTCACTTGGCGTTTCATAATTTTTTTTTACGCATTTTTTAAACAGCACTCTTGTTTTTTTTGTAACCATAGTTGACAATACTGAATCCTGAATCAGGATTCCGGATCACAATTCCATCTGTGTGTGGCGGACCTAAGAAGGTAATTAGAATTAGAGACCTACCACACAAGTGATTTTTGAGCGTAGCTGACGTGACAGCTGCACGGCTGCACCGCATAATTCGCTGTCCCGTACATAGGGTCACCATGGAAAGGCTGATTTCTTTTTCGCGATTTCAATGTTGCTCTCATACTGAAAATTGTTCAGTCCGATGGTTCGAAGCACCTCCACGTATGTAACGCATTTAAGTCTACACCCTGTATATTTTAATACTCGCCGTTCGTTTTAACGAACGTTTCCAACTTTTGACAAAAACTAAATAAAAATCTGTTTACTACGTACATAACATCAAAAAATCAATGTCAACCTTAACCTAATGTAGATTTTCCCACACAAAAATTTGCAAATCGACGAATTATAGACGTTGTTAGGCAATTTAACAATATTTTAATGAATACCTACCAACGTCATACTCTAATCTAAGCTACTAACACAAAAAAGTGTATCTAGTACTAACATCGATCGGTCTACCTAACTACCTAGGTACTACCATAGAATTACTAATGGTACTACACAGTGGCGTAGCGTTGCGTTTTCGGTCGCCCGGGACGGGAGCTCAGACCGATTTTGCCGAAGACCTACACAAAAAACAACGGAGCGAGCTCGAAAATTGTTAAGCACAATTATTCGGTTTGTTGTCAGACACTTTTTGATTTATCCATGCAAAAATATAAACTTAGAACGAGCCCAATACGAATCGGTCGGAGCCGAGCTTTTTACGTATGAAATAAAACATGTGCAAAGTAGAAGCTATGGATCGAGCGAAGTAAGCTCGAAATTTTTAGTACCACGTCTTAGCTGTGGTCAGAACTCTTGTAGCTCTGCAGATTATGCGTAGGTATAGTAATGAAAACAGAAAGAAGATAATTTCTCCAGCTATGGGAAAAAGGCCTCCAAAAAATGTTAGCGTATACTTATATGGAACTCATGCAGATTTGAGGTAATATTAGCTAATATACATTATCTAATCACAGTGTTGCGTAATCGTAGATGGCGTACATCTTCTCTTGGTAAAATAATTGGTGTTTTAACTTTTCGTATGAACTTCTAAGACGATCCTATACACGCTTTGCTTTACATGTGCCGTTTGGGAAAAAGAATCTTAGCAAAAAAGTCAAAACGGTGCATTTTTATATTGATTTCATAATTCCGTTTGCATTTTTACCTAATCTTTCGTCCGATTACTATAATAAATTAAATTATGTTTTTTGAGTGTAATACCATCAATAAACGTTACCGTTTGTAGGCCTAAAATAAATTGACTCATTTTGAACGAGCGAAGCGAGCTCGACTTTTCTCTGCTCAACGAATTGTTTATGGACAGAGCTCAACCAATCTGTATTTTTCCGGAATTTGCCGCCCCTAGTAAAGTGCCGCCCGGGGTATTTGCCCCCCCCCCCCCCCTCCCTTGCCCCCCTCGCTACTACAAGATAAAGATACCTCTATCATAAGATTTCCAGACATTCATACTATCCTTCCTCATTGATTCATGTATCTGGGCGTAACTTGATACATTATAATATAATTTAAAATGCATAACTTGAAAGCTATATTGCCACAAGATACATCGTAAAAGGCACACCTATAAACCAGGTACAACTAGAATATTCATATACGGGGAAAGCATTTCCACGTTTCAAGCTTTAGATTAGTTTTCAATTAATGTTTCCTCGTTGGTCAGTTGTATATTGTATTATGCTGACGGTTTTTAAGGGGCTGGTCAAGCCATCAAACTAAACAAACTTTCTCTATTATAGGACCAATATCGAAATCTCGAATTCACCTTTATTGGTGAAAACTGAGAGGTATCGACACGGCACGAAACTCTAGTGCTAGAATGAGTGTATTTAGACGAAAATAGTCCACAGTGTCAGCGCAATCAAGGTCAGCGAGGTCATTAGAGATTCGTGTCGCGACTTAACTCCACCACACACAGACGGAATTGCGATCCGGAATCCTGATTCAGGATTCAGTGTTGTCAACTATGGTTACAAAAAATACTAGAGTGCTGTTTAAAAAATGCCTGAAATAAAAATGTATGAAACGCCGAATGAATGACAATAATTGCATTTTTAGGTATTTATTAAAACAAAACAAACGATTTCTATACATATTAATTTCTATCATGTGATGAGGTCATGACGTGTTACGATGATGGTTTGTAAATTGTATTCCAATATTAATGCAACTATATCAAAATACTATCTATAGTTTTAATATTAGACATAATCTGCATACAAAATGGCATGAACCATTACCACACAAGCGGTTTTTGAGCGTAGGCGATTTCGCAACTATGCCACAACTACGTCGCAACTGCACCGTCACGATACGGTATCGTTCCATCAACGCCTACGCTCAAAAATCACATTAAAATATGCCACCTAAGACATCAAAAAATCACTAGATCTAGTGAAAAAGTCTCTGAAAGCGGCAACACTCCATACCTACGGAATCTAATTCCGAATCAGGTTTATTCCGGATGTATATGGCGGACCTAATAGGCTGTTGAATTGTTGATGATGATATCTCCTTATGTTCTCCATAGCTAATTCCATCCAAAAATAGACCTAACCTAATCTACCATACCATTTTGTTACAAAACAATCAAATCAAAGTGAAATGAATAGGCTGACTTCAGCAGCACAGATTGAAATAATCAATTCCATCGCTTCATTTCAGTCGCAAATAGCCCACGAAATAATCTCATCCATCAGAAAACAAGCGAGCTGAAAGCATTCTTTAGAGCTTGATTCGTATTTTTTGTGATTGAAGACATAATCTTATCGCTAGATTAAGTCTTCAAAGGATTCGTTGAACTCAGCAGTAGAAAATGTCTACTATGGAGATATGCATCTTTCTACTGCTGATTTGATTTTAAAAAATCGCAGTCAAATCGTTATTAAAGCAGAAAAATGTTTATCTCCATAGTAATTTTGACATTTTCTACTGCAGAGTTCAACAAATGAGTTTCAAAAATCGCACTCCAGAGTCCAGGTATTACGTTTTGTACAGGAGTGCGATTTTTGAAACTCATTCGTTGAACTCAGCAGTTGTAAATGTCAAAATTACTATGGAGATATGCATCTTTCTACTGCTGATTGGAATTTTAAAAATCGCACTCCTGAAGTATGATTTTTGAAAGTCAAATTCTGTAAGAAAGTCTGGAAGAAATCGCTTCTTAGCGATAACACCGCCTTATTTTGTGCCTCTTGTATTTCTTTCGCTGTGTTTTTAATGTTCATGTTTTGGTGTAAAATAAAGAATATTTAATTGATTGATTGATTGTAATCAAGCTTTGAACTTAAATCAAATCCCTCGTACAATGAAGCTCAAAAAGCAGCAACCGCTGCTGTTGCTCCAGATTTTGGACTCCGCGTCCGCTCCGACGAAGGTGAAGGTCGGACGGATTATAACTAAGGAGATTGTCTAACTTGTCCAGAATTTCAATGAACGAACTTTGATGTCGTAACATGAGATATTACAGAATAATGAGACGATTAACAGCTGATTCTCGTGACTTATCAGATGTTAGAAACAACTTGAATCTCGTGGGAAATATTAGACATACTTGGCTATATGAACAATGGCCGCTCTCTTCATTGCTTTTGGTATCAAAGTGTTATGCCATGTTTACAGGTTGTAAGAACAGAAAAATTCGAATCTTTTCAATAAGAAAGGAAGAACACAGTAAATGGTGGCTGAAACATCAGAGTGTGAATCCGTATGATTTTCTGCCAAGCTTCACCGCGAAGTATTCAGCAGATGTTTGAAGTTGTCAATCTTGCAACTACGCTTTCATCAGCATCATATTATTTGAGAGCTCTTTTTGGTATTCGCCAATCCTGTCTCTTTTCCGCAAGTACCTTTGAGTTCTTGATCCGACACGACATCAACCTTTTCCTTCATTATGTGCTAGATAACTCTGTATAGATCTTCCACTGCCTTTCTTTCCCTTTATTTTCCCTTCCAATATACAAATTGATATCATTGGTATCCTTTTAAACTAAGAGTCTACCCATCAAACTAAACAACTTTTACTATGGAAGCAAACCGATCAGAGCAAATAAAAAATCTGCTGTTCCATACTAAACTGTGATCTCGACGCGCGAGTTCGCGACTCAAATGTATGCAACAGCAGATTTTTTTTTTGCTCCGATCGGTTTGCTGCCATAGTAAAAGTTGTTCAGTTCGATGAGTAGACTCTAAGTTTAAAAGGATGCTAATGATATCAATTTCACCCTGTAGTTTAAAAGAAATTATTGTCACTATTATCGTGCTGCTAATAATGCTCGTACCTACTTCATAATACAAATGTAAAGAAAGAAACTATGAAGTCAATAATAATTATAATAAATAAAGTAGTTAACTAAATACAAATAAGTAATAATAACTAAACAAGAAACAATAAATCATCAAATAAAATGCTAGAAACAATCACCCCTACTCAACTATAATATTGTGGTATCTGTTACGACAGGTAAGGTGGTCTCTGTTATGACAGGCAAGGTGGTGACACCGTTCTTGGAGACCACCTTCACCTGGAAACTTGGAAGGTTGAAGATCAGGCGCTGGTGGATCTCTTTAACACAGAGCTTCATGATATCGTACGCTTCTGATTCTGTTAAATCTGGAAACAGTATTTAAGTTCAATAAAGATGAAATGGGATAGGTAAATGGTCGGCATCAAAGACCCCTTTTTAGAAGAATTTAATCTCATACTGCCCTGCTAAGGAAGACCTCATAGGTGCATATGAAATCCTTATGCAGTAATGTTTTTTTCTCTTAGCAGAACAGCATTGGAGTGACACACGACTAGAGACTGATGATAAAGCAGGTGAAAGAAGGCAATAAAAACAGTGTCTTTTGCAGTTTGCTTATGCATATTTTATAGTATTCACTGTGAAGCCATTTTCTTCGTCGAATAATGTAAATTGGTTCTATCTAGATTTTATCCGACAGCCGAATCCTATTCTAAGGGCTCACGGACTGTATACAAGCTCACCACACACACACACACACACACACACACACACACACACACACACACACACACACACACACACACACACACACACAGGTTACAATTTTCGTAGCGCAATTTTAGTAACGGAAAGAAATATCGGTGAAAAACGTTCTATTGCAACTCGGTTTTTTTTATTTTTTGAATCTTTATGGAAGAGCTTGGCCTGAGGCCATGTCGCTCTGTGGGATTTTCTATTGGGTAAGTTCACAGATATGTCACAACTCAACCGTTCCGAACCTCTGACAGGTTGCAACTTTTAGCCATCAAATTCGATGGTTAAAAAACACTGTGACGTTTTGTTTATCTGTGGTTACTTGACTTTTCGCTTGTTTTGACTAAAAGTATGTTTTTAAAATTATTTTTCTTCACTTTTTTATTCGCTAACATGGAAGATGAGTTTTTTTTATTGTATTTGGAAATGATGGACGCCCTGGAACCCCATAAAACTGTCAATATCAAAATTTGAGGTTATAAAACAACCGTGATCGTTCCGTACCTTAGAGCGAGTTGAAAACAAGTGTTCGTTCTGAACCTTAAATTGAAAAACAACAAAATAACCGCATCCAAAGGTCGTGAACGCAGCTCTGGGCTGCAACCGCGGTAAATATTCGGTGATTGAACCGTTATTGGACTACGTACGTACCATAACTTTTGACTCATTTGGTATTGCGCTAATCGCGGTACAGCCGTTTTGACAGATCACTCAGCAGTTTTGGACTGTCAGTTACATAGAGTTTAGCGCGATGCGAAATTTAGCACAGTTGAATATTAATTGGATTGCAATGTGATTAGAACTGAAATTGGATAAGAATAGAACTTCGATGTTTTAACTTAGCGCAATCGGGCTCCTGTGGCGCGAATAAAAGCGGCGCTTGTCAAAACGGTGCCCGCCCGTACCGCGAAGTAGCCTTAGTGCGAATTCCTCCTCAAAACCGATATGATCAGAAGTGTCCACAATAATAAGTGGTGTCCAAACATACATAGCAAACAGAATAATGCTGAGACTTCAACATTGTATTAATCATTTTAAACCTCACCGGGTCTATAATATTTATCCAGGATGCCAATACTAAACAGCCCTCCGAAGCCATGAGAAGCAAACGACACCTTCACACAGGTCGCCAGCCAGTCCAGAAAGTAAAGTTGTGCACCTTCTGTCTCGTTATAACCACCCATCAGTAGGTTTACCGCATGATCTTCCTATGGTGACAACATATTAACTTACAAAAAAGTTTTGTTTTCTCCGGGACCTATATAGCACATGATTAAATATCCCTACAGATCGGAAGCTTCATACTAAGCGGAAACTATAGGTATACCCATACATATCGAGGCGAGGTGTGCGTGACCTCTCACCGACGCTCAGCCCGTGTAAATGAACAAGTAGTAGCCACTAGCCCCATACACAGGCGATTTTGATCCTTAGTACAATGGATTAAGGTTTTGTCGTAGGAACTTCTTTGGTTGGCGCGAGCTCAACGAACCGGCTCCATTGCGAGACGAACACAAAGGGTGCATCACGCGCGCATTCGAGGAAATTGACGGAGAAAAGTGAATGATTTTGTGATTAGTGTTGATAATTATAAAAATCAAACATGCTCACAATTTGTACAGTTTGCAAAAAAATTTAGATTTTTTTTATTCCTAGATATTCTGTGAAGTAGCTAGGAAGTTCTAGCTACCTTTTACGAATACAATTTAATTGATAAGTTATTGCTACCCACCGTTACACCTAGGTTATGGTAGCAATAACTTATCAACTAAAGACCGGCAATATCAGCTTGTTATAATATTAAATATTCTCTAAGGCTAAAATTAATTTTTTTTGAAGCATTTGCTTAAAAAAATTTACTTTTAGGCAAATTTCAATCTTAAACTAAGTAACGTAGTCCTTCAGCTGGATCCGTCCCTGGTGACACAAGTTTTTAAGATAGCATCTATTGACATCTCGCTTATTCTAATGGACGGTTATCATAAGTGCGAATGCATGTCAAGTAGTGTTTTTATGTTATGCTTTATATTATTCATCTACCCTACACTATCTATGGTGGGTAGTATGTTTGTTACCGACCCTTGTAAAACTCGATCAACTGTGGCCGATATTTTTTTACTTGCAACACGTGTCAACCCTAGGAGTTTAGGTATGAATTTTCCACGTTCGCTGTAAGGTCCGACACATACATCCGGAATAAACCTGAATCGGAATTAGATTCCGTATGGAGTGTTGCCGCTTTCAGAGACTTTTTAACTAGATCTACTGATTTTTTCATGTCTTAGGTGGCATATTTTAAAGTGATTTTTGAGCGTAGGCGCTGATAGAACGATACCCTATCGTGACGGTGCAGTTGCGACGTCGTTGCGGCATAGTTGCGAAATCGCCTACGCTCAAAAACCGCTTGTGTGATAATGGTTCATGCCATTTTGTATGCAGATTATGTCTAATGTTAAAACTATCGATAGCCTTTTGATATAGTTGAATTAATATTGGAATACAATTTACAAACCATCATCGTAACATTCGTAACGTCATGACCTCATCAGATGATAGTAATTATCATGTATAGAAATTGTTTGTTTGTTTTAATAAATACCTAAAAATACAATTGTAATTAATGTGGCATTTCATTCATTTTGATTTTAGGCATTTTTTAAACAGCACTCTAAGTAATTTTTGTAACCATAGTTGACAACACTGAATCCTGAATCAGGATTCCGGACCGCAATTCCGTATGTATGTGGCGGACCTAAAAAAACATAAAACGACAAAATAAATTCTGAAGCTCAGGGCTGCAATCGCGGTAAATATTTGGTGATTGAACCGTTATTGGACTACGTACGAACCATAACTTTTAACACATTTGGTATTGCGCTAATCGCGGTACAGCCGTTAGAGCCGTTTTGACACATCGCTCAGACGTTATTGGCTGTCAGTTACATAGAGTTTAGCGCGATGCGGAATTCAGCACAGTTAAATAGTAATTGGATTGCAATGTGATTAGAACTGAAATTGGATAAGAATAGAACTTCGATATTTTAACTTAGCGCAATCGGGCACAAGGTTATAATGTAGATTCTTACATCAAATGTCAAAGCATCAGCTAAATTCTTCCTGGTGAAGTGTGCGGCTGCAGCCGTGCTGAGCTCGTATCCGTTCCTAATCTTGTACAGCTGAATGTTCTTGGCCACGAACTGTGAGAACTGGAGAGCGTCCAGCGAGTCTCCATTCACACCTAATAGTAATCTATCTGAGAGTTCGTAGATTTTCTCTTCATCTGCAATTTGATCATTTTTGTTATGCTGATGCAGATTTTTTCTTGCTGATGAGGAATGAAATGACTAAGCTCTATTTGAGACGTGATTTTTTTATGGTAATTTCTAAGGCGCGGTTTATATAGAAGAGACGTGGCGCGAGCGTGGCGCGGGCGGGGTGCGGCAATATAAACCTTATAGTACGTAGCATAGCGTCGTTTGGAGAATTACCTCCCGCGCCTCCAGGCGACGTCGCCTGGTGGCGCCACACTTCTCTTCTGTATAATCAGCACCTTATGATGACCCAACTAGATTATCTAGTCGGAATTCATTTAAGTTTGCCTTTGATTAATTATAATTATGTCAAGATAGAGCTTCACGCATCTAACGTACTACACCGATTTTATCCGGCAGCCGAATCCTATTCTGGGCTCACGGACTGTATATACAAGCGCACCACACACACAGGTATAATCGTCACAGTCGTAGCGAAAAATGTAACGTTAGGAATATTCCGAGGCGGTTGATGTCCGTAACGCGATGAACTCAAAGCATGACGGCGCGGCGGTAGCCGTGGCGCGAATAAAAGCGGCGCTGGTCAAAACGGTGCCCTTAGCACGAAGTGACGAATGCGTCGAAAAAATATCAGCCAGTCAAGGCTTGACTGGCTGATATTTTTTCGACGCATTCGTAGCCATTTCGGAGGTAAATCCTTCAGAACTAAGAAATAATCGCCTAAATCGGTCAAGAAATGCCGAAGTTATCGCGTAAATACATACAAGCCAGGCCGTCACTAGTCACTATTAGTCCATTATTATTATTTGGTTATAAGGGCTTGGTCAATGACCAAATAGCTACTGCGACCTAGATAGATCTATTGTAGCTGTCACCCTAGACCTAAAGGTCATTTCCTAGGCCCACGGACTTCATGAACCGTGTTATGCTTTTGGAGGGGAGGTCCCTGATGTCAGTAGGTGTTATTATGTATCCACCTAGATGGCGACTTCTGCTGTGAATGAGCACTTCGCATTCGCAGAGGAGATGTATGGGCGTTTCCTCTGCTTCACAGCAAAATCTGAAAGTGGGTGAGTCTACAAGCCCCATTCTGTGTACTTGTTTGTTTAACTTGCAGTGTCCTGTTAAGGCTCGTACTAAGAGCCTTAAGTCGTTGCGGTTTGAATTGATGGCATCTGAGGTATGTCTGTTTGAAAAGCCGGTCACAAGTTCTTTCGCATGCCTCAGTCCTGGTGTATCCGACCAGAGCTTGCGGCTTTGGTCCACGGCCCATTCCTTTAGCACACGTCTAGAGGTGTTGCGGGAGATGCCGCAATAAGGCTCGGGGCCTATGGCGTCCTCTTCCGCCCCTCTTCGTGCCAGCTCGTCAGCAGCCTCATTTCCATCAATACCGCAGTGTCCGGGCACCCAGCCTAGGGTGACAGAGTTTGTCCGTCCTAGCTGGTTGAGTGCTCGGGCACATTCTAATGTTAGTTTTGACTCTATTTCATCAGATCCTAGCGCTTTTAGAGCAGCCTGGCTATCTGATAAAATAACAATATGTTTCCCCTTTGGGCATCTTTTCAGATTCTCATGTACGCAATCTATGATAGCGTACATTTCAGTCTGGAATACTGTGGCATGCTGTCCAAGGTGAATCGCCTTTTTAATTCTTGGATTGCCGCCACATATTCCAGCTCCAGCACGGTTGTCCTTCCTGGAGCCATCTGTAAACCAGACGACATCTCCAGCGCTGAAGGATTGTGGGGTATTCCCGTTCCAGTCCTCTCTTTGGGGTAGGATTACCTTGTATAACCTGTTGAAGTTATATTCTTTGTTCATGGTGTCTTTCGGCATACACATGATCGGAATTGTTAAGAGAGTTTCATGTAACCCTCTCATAACAGAGGACTTCCATTTGGAATCTCCTCGTTCCAAGGCTCGGAGCATAGCAATTTTTGCCTCTTTCTGCACATGGATGTGTAGTGGAGGCAAACCTAATATTGCCTCCATAGCAGCCGTGGGTGTAGATTTCATTGCCCCCGTTGCTATTCTGCATACTAATCCTTGTAGGCTATTTAGGGTGTTTACACACTTCGCTTGTTCGGTTTTCTTATGCCAGGCTACACTGCAGTAGGATACCATAGGCCTCACTATCGCAGTGTAGATCCACATAACCGAACTCGGTTTCAGGCCCCATCTGGAGCCCGCTAAGCGACAGCATGTCCCTAGTCCTATTTTTGCCTTTCGCACAATGTGGTCCAGGTGTTGGTTCCAAGTGAGTTTTTGGTCTAGAATTACTCCTAGATATTTAACCTCCTTGGAAAACGGTATAGATTTGTTGAAGAGTGTTGGAGGTCTAAGGCGCTCCAATTTTCGCCTTCTTGTGAAGGGTACTATAACCGTTTTATCGGCATTTACTGAAAGACCGAAGTTTTTGCACCACCTTGTGTAGTGCTGTCTGCATGAGACTGGATATAGTGCTGGGACATGGGCCCACAATCATCACTACCAGGTACCACTATTAGTCCATATCTTGAAAACTACTGAACCTATTTTGATGAAACTTGCACTGTTCCCTAAGTTGGACTAAAAGAAAGCCAATAAAAAAAATGGTCAAAGACACCTGTATTTTTTTTTTGCAATTTCGATGTTATTTCTATACCTAGAGAAAGTTGTTCAGTTTGATAATCAGATCATTCTTCAAAGTAGATTATGTTATACAGGGTCCTTCTTAATATGCTAACAGTTTTTAAAGGGGTGATCAGACCATCAAACATAACAAATTTCTCTATCGGACCAAAATCGAAATCGCGAAAAAAAATACTTTATTATTTAGTTGAATAGTTGATCGTTTTTTTAATCAAGGTAGATACGGGTTCCTAATTCCTATGACTTAAATCTGAATAGTTAAGTATGTAGGTATTATCGAGAAAAAAGGGGGGAGCACGATTGGCCAGTCGCGACCGCAGAGCACGCTCACTAGTTTAATTACACTATGACGGAACTGTAAGTGCGTGTTTTGAAACTAACACGTTCAAATTAGTAGTAGAAAATGATAAAATTACTATGGAGATTTAGAGATTATACATCTTTCTACTGCTGATTTGAACGTGTGAGTTACAAAAATCGCACTCCAAGGCTGCAATCGCGGTAAATATTCGGTGATTGAACTCTTATTGGACTACGTACGAACCATAACTTTAGACACATTTGGTATTGCGGTAATCGCGGTACTGCTCTTGACAGCCGTTAGAGCCGTTTTGACAAATCGCTCAGACGTTGTGTGCCGTTACATAGAGTTTAGCGCGATGCGGAATTCAGCACAGTTGAATAGTAAGTAATTGGATTGCAATGTGATTAGAACTGAAATTGGATAAGAATAGAACTTCGATGTTTTAACTTAGCGCAATCGGGCTCCTGGACGGGCGCAAATCTCGCGCTGGCTCACTATACGAGCCCGTCGTGAGTTGCGCTAAATCGGTGCACCGCGCACCAAACTCTTGTAGTAACGGCACGGATGCAGCGTGTTCACAGCTCTCGAGCTGCGCATTCTCCAGATGTGGACGCACCCTTAGTCATTAGGATGATGAACCAAAAAGGCACAGTCTAGGTCTAGTTTTAAAATTTTGGCTCGATCGTGGTGTACAAATGATATGATTTAAGGTGCACCTTACCATGTTTCATGATAGCAATGCACATTGTTTTAGTCCTGTCTGCGGCTATCATGGTGAAATCATTACATTGTATGCCGAGCAAACATTGCAGGTTCTGCATGATCGTAAAAGATTTTGGTTCTGTTTATAATTTAATTTACAAATGTTAAGTAGTTTCGTGAGGTTAGCGGGTATCTTTGGGCACTGAACAAGATTACTTGTTCAGTGTCTTTGGGGGTCTTGTCAACTTGATTGTCATATTTTCAATGGCAGGCTCGCACAACTCTCTAACAAAAAAATGATATATGAAACGTGCACCGGCGCCATTAAATTCCTTTGAACGCTCGCACACGTTTCATACATTCTGGATATCGGTCACGACCAGTTTTTAGTATGGAAGTCTATTACGTAGTGAGTTACATTCTCTTTGGTCATTTGGACAGCAAAGTTGTGAAAGGAAATGTAATGCTAGCTCATAGACAAAGAATTTTTCGCTTACGCTTGTGCTGGCTGTGGCTGGCTGTATTACTAGACTTTTTCCAAGACTTTTTCATCATAGAGATAGGAAGTAGGTAGTACTGAGGAGGGTAGTACGTACACCTGGAGCATAGAGTATGGAAATAACTCGTGTACGAATTACGCCGTCCTCTATGACCTGGAGAGAGCTCTTCTCGGAATTTTGGGCCAAGCGGGATAAAGATTACTGGCCGCCATGTCCCTATCCTTAGTAGGGTGTCAATGCGATTATGCTTTTAGGACTTTTATTTTTTTTACTATTTGTGTAGTTGTTTTGCCGCAGAAAATGTGTATACCTACCCACGGCACCTTGACGTCAAGCTAGCATACCGGGTAAACAATAAATATTTCGTAAACTACAAAGGCACTATTTTTATTTGACCTAGGAACTAATTAAGTATCTACTATTAAGGAACTATAATTCATTGACATTAAAGTTATTCTGAAGCCGTAGCACGCCTTATATCTCGTTCGTTCGCAAGCAAATAGAATGAGAGCAAAGGCGTGATAGCGCTATATCGCGCTGCCATACCTTTTGGAACACCTGTATGCATAGATATATTCAATGAGTTTTTATAACCATAGAGTCATCATGTCATACAATAACAAAGCCTAAACATGGTCCATGTCTCTAATGTCACCTTTGTATGCGTCAGTTATGCCCAGCTGCCATACATTGCCGCTGACATTCCAGTCCTTTCAAATGTATTCGGTTGCAAAGCAGTAATGTAAAACAACTGGGCATAACTTAGTGGTCCCGTTAATAGCGCACTGATGCGAAGTCCTCCTTGTACACAAAGAATGTCATTGGATATATTATAAAATGCAGATAAAATGCTTGTATGGGACTAATAAGGTTCATAATACCGGAATTTTCTATGGACTATACCGCATTCAGGGATTCCGTGTGGTATGGTGCTATCTTTGTCCCACATTTGCATACAAATGATAGGGACAACAAATGAGATTGCCCCGCCCATAGGCGTTACGGCGTTTATACCGACGACCCGACTGGTTTAAAATCATAAGGCCTGTTCATACTGTGTTCATACTAAAATTATTTTTTAAGAGGTTAACATTAATAATAAGCAAATTTAGCATTTTCGATTTCGACTGTAATACTGATTTAATAATGTTACGAGCGACGGGTTACGGGATTGGAGTGAAACGCTAAGTCCAATTTATTTACAGAGTTACACACGGACCACCTCGCAGAGGTTCCCCTTTTAACAGTCCTCTTCGCAGGGGTTTCCCCTCTCACCACTTTCACTGTTCACTACGTCACGACGCGCGACACGCTATGACGTCACGACGCACGGCACTATGACGTCACGACACACGACACACACTACACTGCACTAGACTGACACTTGTCTACTCACTGTTCCACTTTACTTTGCACTTTACTTTTCACTAGTACTTTTCCACTTTTACTTTTCTTCCTTTTTGCTTCGCACTTTTCACTGTTAAATCAATACTGACTTGCGTCCGCAAACTCGCGGCCTTATATACCCCTTAGAATTTTCTAGATGGCCGAATTTCGTTAGTCTTTTCTTTATTCCTTTGTTCCCTTCCGGATATTTCTTAATCCCGCCTTCTTTCTCGAATTTTCCTAAACACGCCCCCTTTTATTGTTTTTTTACAAATATTTCTTCTCTCTCTTTGTTCTAGAACATTCCTATTGTTTTTGGTTCTTTTCGAATATTCCTTCTCTCTCCGTTTTCTAGAACATTCCTAGACACGCCCATTTTTTTTGTCTCTTTCCAAATATTCTTACTCCCTCTTACTTTTCTAGAACATTTCCAACAACAATAAAATCTACAATATTTTCGACGAGTCTCGAACCATCGACCCCCGGCACGGAAGTCCATGCGTCGACCGCCGAGCTACGAAGCTTGTTGACAAACCGGCCGAATTTTTGAATGCCTTTCTATAGCTGCATCATTTCACAGCATCCGTGACACTGCCCCTCCCTTAGTTCTGCTCGTCCCGAGCATCATTACTTCCGAAATAACGAGCTAACCGATCAACGTGCACTATCTTCAACGAGCTCCTTGGCAATCGTCGGATTCGATGTGTCACGTCATTTATCCCGCTCACTACCTCATACGGCCTTTCCCAACTTGCCTGTAACTTCGGGCACTTCCCTTTCTTACGAACAGGGTTATACAGCCAAACCGGTGTTCCTTCCTCCTTCTCACGAACAAACGGAATGCACCCAGGTCGTTGCTGGATTGGCGCCACATCTCTTGTATTAATCGTGAGCTTCACCATGTCTGTTCTACCAATATCTGCGCCGTTCTTAGAGAGCCAGTTCTTCGCTATCACCGTCGGTGACTTAGTCAAGTCCTTGCTGGGGTCTTCCATAACTTTCGATACTACATCCCCCTCAGCATTACGTTTCTTAGGAGGATTATCCTCATAGTGATCAACAACCTCCTCCTTCTCAATCGTCAGGTCCACATCTCCGACTTTAAGTATCGGGTTCGAAGTAGATGAAACTGATCTAACAACTGTCCTCGTCGAAATCCAACAAGATTCAGTTTTAACCTTTTCCATCACAGCACTTCCCCGTGGTAATCTCCCATCGTTACTCTTGGGCAAAACAACAGGTACCACGGTCTGTGATCTAGGCTTGAAAACTATTCTTCTCACACAGTAGACCTTTCCCGATGACCCACCTTTCATCGGAACCTCCTCAGTGTTACACAGTAATACGCCGTTTTTCATGTCTATATTGCACTGGTGACTTTGTAAGAAATCTAAGCCAATGATGCAATCGTCCAGTATTTCAGCTACAATCACCTCATGTTTGAAAAGAGTTTTCCCGATCTTAATCGAAACTCCCAACTCTCCCCTAACAGGTATGCGCTGGCCAGTAGCTGTTGTTAACTGTAGGTTGGTTTGCTGCACAACTCGTTTCTGATAACTTTCCATATCGCTTATCAGTCGAGCATTGATTACCGTCCTCGAAGCTCCGGTATCCAAAGTTAATTGGCAGCTTCTACCATTGACCTCTCCTTCAACTAACAGACTATTTCCGTCCGATGTTTGTTTGACTTCAATGGTTGGATTTGCAACATAACCGACCAGCGCCCTCCAGTTTTCCTGCTGCTCATCAGTCGAGACTCCTATATCCCGACGGCCTGTACGCTTCGAGCAAGAGCTGCGAATATGCCCCAGTTCACCACACTCGTAGCACACATAACGACGGCATGTGCGCTTCGGGCAGGAGCTGCGAACATGTCCTCGTTCACCACACTCGTAGCACACATAATTGACACTTTGATTTCTCGGCGCTGATGCTCCAGTCGCCACAATCTCCCTAAGGCGAGCGGAATGAGGATCCTGACGTACGGCTTCCACTTCCAATGCATGAGCAACAGCGTCCCTGAGTGTAACATGGTGCCCAAGTCGCACTGCAGCTCGCACCTCCGGGTCCCGTATCCCATCCGTAAAGGTCTGCAGGAGCATGTTATCGATAGCTGCCGGTGACGACTGAAAAGCCTTTCGCACGAGCTTTTCCACTTCCACGGACCATTGTTGCAGACTCTCGTTAGCATTTTGATTACGTTCCCTCAACCGCGCCCTATACACGTGTTCAAGATGTCCATCGCCAAATCTAACCTCCAGAGCTCCGAAAAGATTGTCGAACGTCATTTAACCTTCATTGCTGTCTCAAATTGTAGCTTAAAGGCGGCCCATGACGTCTGTCCATCGTAAACCGGAGTCTTGACGCCTTTTGGTTGTATGGGTGAGTCAAAAACAGCAGCGACACGACTATGAGATTTGCTCTGCTCAACTTCTCGCCGGATTTTGGCAAACTCACCCTCCACACGATCCAACCTCCCTCCGAACTCACCCTTCACAATATCCAACCTCCCTTCAAACTCACCCTTCACACGATCCAACTTCCCTTCTACGGCTTCGACTCTCTCTACTGCCTGCTGCAAGTCTTTCGTAATATCTTTGTGAAGGGCCTCCTGCAACGTGCGCATTTGTTCCTCCATCAGGCATGTCTGTTTCTCCTGACGGCGCGCCTGTTCTTCCATCAGGCGTGTCTGTTCCTCCTGACGGCGAGCCTGTTCCTCCTGACGGCGAGCCTGTTCCTCCTGACGGCGAGCTGCCTCCTGCATCGTACGCATTTGTTCCTCCTGCCGACGAGCCTGTTCCTCCTTCATAAGCTGGATTTGATAGAGGAAGTTTCCTGGGTTCTGCTCCGGAGTGCGCTGCACTTCACTTCCCTCAGGTCTTCTCACTGGAGTGCGCTGCACCTCAGTTGCAAGGGCCGCATCTTCCTGCCGCGCTTCCGTCATGGCCCGGGTGGTGACTCCCTTTAACTCCTTTGGCACCAGCGGCATCTTACTCCAATCCCACTTCTGACACCAAATGTTACGAGCGACGGGTTACGGGATTGGAGTGAAACGCTAAGTCCAATTTATTTACAGAGTTTATTGGGTTACACACGGACCACCTCGCAGAGGTTCCCCTTTTAACAGTCCTCTTCGCAGGGGTTTCCCCTCTCACCACTTTCACTGTTCACTACGTCACGACGCGCGACACGCTATGACGTCACGACGCACGGCACTATGACGTCACGACACGCGACACACACTACACTGCACTAGACTGACACTTGTCTACTCACTGTTCCACTTTACTTTGCACTTTACTTTTCACTAGTACTTTTCCACTTTTACTTTTCTTCCTTTTTGCTTCGCACTTTTCACTGTTAAATCAATACTGACTTGCGTCCGCAAACTCGCGGCCTTATATACCCCTTAGAATTTTCTAGATGGCCGAATTTCGTTAGTCTTTTCTTTATTCCTTTGTTCCCTTCCGGATATTTCTTAATCCCGCCTTCTTTCTCGAATTTTCCTAAACACGCCCCCTTTTATTGTTTTTTTACAAATATTTCTTCTCTCTCTTTGTTCTAGAACATTCCTATTGTTTTTGGTTCTTTTCGAATATTCCTTCTCTCTCCGTTTTCTAGAACATTCCTAGACACGCCCATTTTTTTTGTCTCTTTCCAAATATTCTTACTCCCTCTTACTTTTCTAGAACATTTCCAACAACAATAAAATCTACAATTATTTTCGACGAGTCTCGAACCATCGACCCCCGGCACGGAAGTCCATGCGTCGACCGCCGAGCTACGAAGCTTGTTGACAAACCGGCCGAATTTTTGAATGCCTTTCTATAGCTGCATCATTTCACAGCATCCGTGACAATAACAATAAATTCAAATTAAAAAAAATTAACTAGTAATAAATTAAATAGTAAGACATACACACAACATAGAGCACGCAACATCTCGATAAACAAGCCAGGTCAAAGATTCATAACGATCGATCGCAATGAGTACGTAGGAGACGTCTGAACGGTACGAAGCACATGAACGGACTAAAGATGACTCGCAATGTGAACGCGGCCTATGTGTCCTATCTTCATCCAATCACGCGCAAGATCAATTTGTCGGTACCACATCGACTCGCTGAACAGAGTATAGGCTAGTATAGGTACCTGAATCGCGCGCTACGGATACATCGCGCTGAGAGCACCGTTTTGACAAGCGCTGCTTTTATTCGCGCCACGGCACGGCCGGCCACGGCTACCAGCGCGCCGCCGCGCCGCCATGCTTTTATCGCCATCGCGTTACGGTCACCACCTCGGAATATTCCTAAGAGGATATCCCTTTGAATATTAGTATTAGACTGATGACCATATTTCATACAATGCCTATAATTCTATTTTACGATATTTCTATTATGTTATTTATTACATATTTGTTTAATTTAAATTCTGCTTATAAATTATATTATATCAAAAAATAATAGTAAAATGATTTTTGTGTCGTTTTTTAAATCTAAATGACCTTCTTTTTCTATGCCTTAATATCATTTTCTCTCTTTTCTGCAAATGCCTTGAGTTCTTAATCCGACACGACATAGAACCTTTTCCTTCATAACTGTGTCTAGGTCTTCCTCTGCACTTCTTTCCCTTTATTTTGCCTTCCAATATAGTTTAAAAGAAATTATTGTCGCTATTATCGTATAATAATGCGTTGTAGATAACTGGTGATATTAGTTGTAGTCTTGAGGGTATTATTATAAAAAGTATACTTTCGCAAGTTCCTGGTACCTACTTTCTTAATACAAATGTAAAGAAATAAATTATGAAGTCAATAATAATTATAATAAAAAAAAAATAGGTAACTAAATACAAATAAGTAATAATAACTAAACAAGAAACAATAAATCATTAAATAAAATGCTAGAAACAATCACCCCTACTCAACTATAATATTGTGGTATCTGTTACGACAGGTAAGGTGGTCTCTGTTATGACAGGCAAGGTGGTGACACCGTTCTTGGAGACCACCTTCACCTGGAAACTTGGAAGGTTGAAGATCAGGCGCTGGTGGATCTCTTTAACACAGAGCTTCATGATATCGTACGCTTCTGATTCTGTTAAATCTGGAAACAGTATTTAAGTTCAATAAAGATGAAATGGGATAGGTAAATGGTCGGCATCAAAGACCCCTTTTTAAAAGAATTTATTCTCATACTGCCCTGCTAAGGAAGACCTCATAGGTGCATATGAAATCCTTATGCAGTAATGTTTTTTTCTCTTATCAGAACAGCATTGGAGTGACACACGACTAGAGACTGATGATAAAGCAGGTGAAAGAAGGCAATCAAGACAGTGTCTTTTTGTATAAGCATTCGAAAACCTTACATTTTATTATAAACTGTTAAGGTGGTTGCAGAGGGGTCAATTTTATACAAAACTTTGACGCACAATACGCGTAGACGGTGTTAATATTAGTAACTTTGTCACAAATAGCATTTGCAATTTATAAAATAACGAGCGTTAACCCGCGACTTCGTCCGCACAAATTATATACCAGATTTTAAGTCAGATCATAAGCTATCAAACAAAAAATGTTTCATCAAAATTGGTTCAGTAGTTTTTGCGTGATACTCGTTCAAACAAACAAACACACAAACAAACAGACAGACAAAAAATCCAAAAATTGGTGAAATGGAATCAGGGACACTTAAAAACCATATCGTAACTTTTTTTTTGTTAATATCTTCAATGTACAGACAAACTTCCTGTTACAGTTTTATAATAGTATAGAAGATAGATAGATTACGAAGATATAAACCTTTGAAATTTTTCATACAAAATTTTAAAAGTTTTATATCTTCGTAATTATATTAGAAATTGCAAATGTTATTTGTGACGCTGCAACTAGATTTTCGAAACTATTTTCTCATATATAAAATATTACTTTTATTAATTCCGTCTACGCATATTGTGCGTCAAACTTTTGTATGGACTGAAACCACCTTAAGTCATTTTCATCGTCGAATAATCTAAATTTAAAAAAAATAATTCATAACTAATCTCCAATACGACTGCTTTATTTTATGTCTCTCAAAACCGATATGATCAGAAGTGCCAAACTAATCAGAGGTGTCCAAACATACATAGCAAACAAAGAATAATGTTGAGACTTCATCATTTTAGTAATCATTTTACACCTTACCGGGTCTATAATATTTATCCAGGATGCCAATACTAAACAGCCCTCCGAAGCCATGAGAAGCAAACGGCACCTTCACACAGGTCGCCACAAAGTCCAGAAAGTAAAGTTGTGCACCTTCTGCCTCGTTATAACCACCCATTAGTAGGTTTACCGCTCGATATTCCTATGGTGACAACATAATTATTAATTTACAAAAAAGTTTTGTTTTCTCCGGGACCTTAAGGTCCGCCACATACATCCGGAATAAACCTGATTCGGAATTAGATTCCGTATGGAGTGTTGCCGCTTTCAGAGATTATTTGAATGAATCAATGAATGAAATATAATACACCAAATATAAAATACATTGTACAGGAAACAAACACTGGTTCACTAGATCTAGTGATTTTTTATGTCTTAGGTGGCATATTTTAAAGTGATTTTTGAGCGTAGGCGTTGATGGAACGATACCGTATCGTGACGGTGCAGTTGCGACGTCGTTGCGGCATAGTTGCGAAATCGCTAACGCTCAAAAACCGCTTGTGTGATAATGGTTCATGCCATTTTGTATGCACATTATGTCTTAAGTTAAAACTTTTCATAGTCTTTTGACATAGTTGCTTTAATATTGGAATACAATTTACAAACCATCATCGTAACATTCGTACGTCATGACTTCATCAAATGATAGTAATTATCATTTATAGAAATTGTTTGTTTTGTTCTAATAAAATACCTAAAAATGCAATTATTGTCATTCATTTGGCGTTTCATACATTTTTATTTTAGGCATTTTTTAAACAGCACTAGTATTTTTTGTAACCATAGTTGACAACACTGAATCCTGAATCAGGATTCCGGATCGCAATTCCGTCTGTGTGTGGCGGACCTTAGCGCGAGACCGACTCAGACTCACACTAGGCCGGTTTACATTATTTGTTGTTATACTGTAGAGTTTGCTGCATAATCACACCAAGTTTGACGCTTGTATGTATTACCGTTTTAACGATAGAGTCAAAAGAAAAAAATGTTGATAAAAACTAGTTTCTTGTCTAAAATAGCAGTTATTGAACTTTGAAGTTTACCTAAGCTGAAAATCATCCTTTCCTTAGTATCAATGTCATAATTTTTTTGTTTTAAGTCAAAAATTTACTCATCTCTCACCTTCATCACAAATTGACAGATACGAGGGGGTATCTAGGGCTATGTTTTATCAAAGAAAATAACTATGTGGTGTTAACAATTTAGCTGAAATTGAAAAGGATCATCATACCACAACGGATCATCTCGTACACCTTTCCCCTACTTATTAAAAGTCAAACCTTTTTAGGGTTCCGTACCCAAACGGTGAAAACGGGACTCTATTACTAAGCCTACGGTGTCCATCCTATTCAATATACATATTAATCTATGGTCCATCCATCCGTCCGTCAGTCCGTCTGTCCTACCTATTTAGGGTAGTAACTTTTGAATGGTAATAGCTAAACAGTTGAAATTTACAAAAAATGTGCGTTATTATGGTGGATTTGCTAGCAATTAATAAACATGTCATAAAGTTAAAAATTAAGGGGGGTATACAAGAAACTAGTTTTTATCAACGTTTTTTTCTTTTCGCTCTATCGTAAAAACGGTTATACATAACAGAGTCAAAATTGGTCTGATTACAGAGCAAACTCTACATTATAACAAAAAATACTAAAAACTGGGCAAGTGTGAGTCGATCTAGCGCTATAGGTTCCGGAGAAAACAAAACTTTTTTGTATGTTAATATTTTGTCTGGAGGTGTGGTACGGAACGGAACCCTCGGTGCGCGAGTAGCCCGACTCGCACTTGACCAGTTTTATTTTGAAGCTAACACATTGTCGCTGTAGAGTAGATGCGGCCAGAAACTCAACAACAAAACACGACAAAATAAATGCTCCAAGGTTTGTAGATCCTTACCCCACATCTCAAAGAATCAGCCAAGTTCTTCCTGGTGAAGTGTGCGGCTGCAGACGTGCTGAGCTGGTATCCGTTCCTAATCTTGTACAGCTGAATGTTCTTGGCCACGAACTGTGAGAACTGGGCGGCGTCCCCCGAGTCTCCATTCACACCTAATAGTAATCTGTCTGAGAGTTCGTAGATTTTCTCTTCATCTGCAATTTAATCATTTTTCAATCACACGCGGCTCTCGGGCCGCAGGCCAGTAGCGTAGCGACGGGGAGGGGGGCAGGTAGGGCAAATGCCCCGAGCGGCACTTTACCAGGAGCGGCAAATTCGGGAAAATTATAGATTGATTGAGCTCTGTCTATAACCAATTCGTAGAGCAAAGTAAATTCGAGCTCGCTTCGCTCACTCTAAGTTTCCACCTTTATTGATGTGCCTGCACATAATTTGAACTATTTTATACCTACTATTACCTACCTATTCTGTGACATACTCCTTTAGAGTTTAGACCACAGCTAAGTGTAAGTTCGCGCACACACTATGTGGAACTTCTTCGGCGGCTGATTTTCCGTTCCGCCGTATTCGGCTGAGATGACACACCATTTACGCGCGGATAATGTGTCGTTTCCTATACAAATACGTTGTTGCCGAACTTCCGCCAGACCGAAATTCCGCTGTACGCCAAAATGCGATGGAATTTCGACCAGTGTGTCATAGGTAACTAAAAAAGGATTGTGAGCGTAACCGGGAGGAATTTCCGTCGCGTACATTCCGCATAGTTCCGCGCCGAATGTTCGGTTGAATACGCGTCTACTAGGAAAAATGGCGCGAAATGGCATGGCGGTATAAGGAAAAGCGTTGAGCGCGTATTCAGCCGAACGTTTGGCGCGGAACGTTCCGCAAGTGTGCCCACTAAGACGTAGTATTAAAAATTTAAAGCTTGCTTCACTCGATCCATAGCTTTTACTTCGCTTACTTTGCCCATGTTTTGTACGTAAAAAGCTCTGGCTCTAATCGAATCGTATTGAGGATTCTAAGTTTCTATTTTTGCATGGATAAACCAAAAGATGTATGACCACAACCCGAGTCGCTATGCAAAAAAAAATCGACCTCGCTTCGCTCGCTTCGTTATTTTCTGTGTATGTAAGAAAAGGGGGCGGCGAAATAGGTATGTGCCCCGGGCGGCAGAAACCCACGCTACGCCACTGCCGCATGTAGGTAAAGTAATCTACCAATCTTTGAAGGTCAGTTAAGGACCAAAGATGAAACGCATAAAAAAAAAGATAGGAAAAGTAAACTATAGTGAATCACTATTAGCATAAATGCAAGGTTTCTGCAAGGTCACTGTCTACCATCACAATATCAGATGATAATCCTACTGACGCTTGACCTACTTTGTTTAACTATAATTAGTTTCCTGACACTGAGAGTTTTTGCTCACTTCATTTATTTATGTAGGTACCATATCCACTTCGATATCAACTTTTATTTAGAACTTGAATTTGATATTTTTGAGACCTAAGCAAAATGTTGACTAGTGTAGCAGCCCCGCGACATATGGGACGCACACCGACTTTAGGTCCGCCACATACATACGGAATAACTCTTTGCAATGACAGCCTTTCCACACTTGTAATGAAATATACTATATTTATTTGCATTAAGTAAAGTGAAAAGATGAGCAAGTTCGCCGATGCCAGATGTACCCTTAGGCGTTAGGATGATGAACCATAAAGGCACAGTCTAGGTCTAATCTTAAAATTGTGGCTCCATCGTGGTGTAAACGATTTTAGGTGCACCTTACCATGTTTCAGGACAGCAATGCTCATTGTTTTAGTCCTGTCTGCGGCTATCATAGTGAAATCATTACATTGTACGCCGAGCAAACACTGCAAGTTCTGCATGATCGTTAAAGAATTTGGTCCTGTTTATAATATAATTTACAAAAATGTTACGTAATTTCGTGAGATGTTTTTGGGGGTCTTGTCAACTTGATTGTCATTTGGACAGCAAACTTGTGAAAGGAAATCTGTTTTGCTAGACTTTTTCATTTGATTAAGAATAGCCAAGAAGTTTAGATGGTATACATTTTAAATACCTTACAATCTGATCTTCTAATCTAAGCCTTACCTATTGCCATTGTATCTTACCCCTTACCAGTTCCATACCATAACAGTCCAAGCAGCTGGGTCAGATCTGAGGGTCAGGATTCAGGATGCAGTGGCAATACGTCTTCGCCGCCGCCGGCACGTCGCGGTTTAGAAGAAAGAGTCGTGAAAAAAAAACACTACCTATGCTACAAAAAAAGTCGTGAAAAATATGTAAAATCCAGGCCTAACATCCGAATGCGATGCAGTATTTTTTAGCAATCTTTCGACTATTAATATTACAATATTACTTTATACATCCGACGATGTATAGGACACTAATTTAATTTTCATAACGAAAAAATAAATAGTTCCTTCTGTGCGATACAATGAGCGCGTGACACTCGACTGCATTAGGCCTCGACGTCGGGGCCCGACCGCGTAGGTACATTTTTATTTATTTCCTTTTTGGAGAACTTATAGCTAAATAACAGTTTGGTTTCAACAAAGACAAATTGATGGTCAGATGCTGACAACAAGTTTTATGCCTAAAGTGCGGAATGAGCCAGGCCAGGCTGTCAGTATTGAATAAGAATCCTTCAGTAACATAATTTTTTCCATCTAGGTAGTAAATTAAACATTGGATTCAATATTTATCCACAAAACCAATAGTGTTTTTCCTTCTACAAATATATTTACTAGGAAACTTCATTATCTATACTATTATAAAACTTTAAGAGGAAGTTTGTCTGTACATTGAAGATATTAACAAAAAAAAAGTTACGATATGGTTTTTAGGTGTCCCTGATTCCATTTCACCAATTTCTGGATTTTTTGTCTGTCTGTTTGTTTGTGTGTTTGTTTGTTTGTTTGTTTGTTTGGACGAGTATCACGCAAAAACTACTGAACCGATTTTGATGAAACTTTTTTTGTTTGATAGCTTATGATCTGACTTAAAATCTGGTATATAATTTGTGCGGACGAAGTCGCGGGTTAACGCTCGTGGTATATAATATCATTGGTCGGAAAATTTCAAGGTGAACCATTTCAAGCGGTAATTTACCTTTATGAGAGACAACATAAAAAAGTAATTAGTTGGTTTTACAACAAACCATAATGGCTATATTAAAGCAAAACCTATTCATTCGTCACACACCATTATAGCTATAGATTAAAGTAAAACTGACGTCAGGACTCTCGTCCAGTTTAACTTGGTATCTGTATTAAAAGCATTCGTGTATGTTGACAAGTGTCAATGCTCACGACTATATTCCACGAGGGGGTAGTCAGAGATATTCTGAAACCTCAGAACATCCACTTTTCACTAGTACCGAAACTCGGTCCAGTGTGACGGAGAGTGAGCCCGTCGCCACTTGTGATGGACATTGGACACAATACATGCCTCGAAATTGAAGCATGCAGGTTTCCTCACGATGGTTTCCTTCACCGAAAAGCCAGTGTGGTGTTATAAAGTATCAAGATATACTGGACAATGATCGGATTTTCTAAAAGGTATTCACACAAACAAAAGAATTCTCCGCTTAAGTAGAAACATTATAAAATACATACTTAAGAAGAATATTAATTTTGTATTAATTTTAACTTATCGTACGATATTTTAATGCTTTTAGGCCCGCTTGCGCCTAGCAGGGTTATCGTTATTAACTCTGAACTAGACGCTAATTTGGAATTAAATTATAATGATGTCTTGCACCATCCTGTTTTAGGGGCTAAACCTGTGTTATATTTAAACCGCCGATGTGGTAGGTTTAAGTCACTTAACTACGTGCTAAATGTCAAAATTGAGGCAACAGCTATTTTTACAGTTTTGTTGTAGGCTCGCGCAACTCTCTAACAAAAAAAATGTATATGACACGTGCACCGCGCCATTTAATTCCTTTGAACGGTTGCACACGTTTCATACTTTCTGGATAATCGGTCATGACCAGTTTTTAGTATGGAAGTCCCAACTCTTAAAACGTAGTGTGTTACATTCTCTTTGATAACATGAATGAACGATGAAAACGAAATGTCATTGCCAAAATAAAACAAATGAGACAGACAAATACAAAGAGATGCAGTGTGAAAGAGACGTACATATATTATGAGATGGTGTACTTAGTACTCACTATCTCTATGATATTATGTTCATTCATCATTCACTTTTCATATTTTGTCGGATACATAAACTCTATGGTCATTTTAGGATGTTGCCAGCGAAAAATAGAGAACTGTCAGGTTAGTTAACTATGAACTAGTTTTCATTGGCGCAAGACTATCTTCGATAACACTCGTTCAATCTTTAGGCATAGAGATAGTAAGTACTACGTCTTTAGGTCGGTGCTACTAAAGACGGGGTTACGCAATTTAACCCAGCATTTGGCGCAAGTGGGCCTTATAGTTTTAAATAGTTTGTTTAAGCAATAGTTTGATTCATAAGTAACGACCATAACCTATCGGGGTGGTGGTAAGACACATTGCTACAACAACGCTGTCAATGTATGCAGTTGACATCAAAATCTAAGCATCTAAGCTAATTAGGCTTCTTAAAAATTGCTAAACTGATTTTCATGAAACATAGCTGAGAACTCTGAGTTCTCGATATTTCAGCAGTTTTACAAATGCCAGATTTTATTTTTATAGAGCACACAAATATAGTAAAAAAAACCGGCCAAGTGCGTGTCGGGCCACGCGCTGTGTAGGATTCCGTCCGTAGTTGCCCGTCATAAAGTCCATATATACTTAGAAGGGGGCTTTTTGTTTTATATACTACGAGCGTTAACCCGCAACTACTACGCGGCAACTTATATACCATATTTTAAGTCAGATAATATTTTTTTTATTATTTGTGGTTGGGCTATTGCAAGCAAGGGTCGTTTTGTAACACGGAGACCAGCGCTGGTCCTTTGTGTTCGCCCCAAGTTCACCCATATTTTACGCATACCTCCGAACTTATGGTATTTTCTTTTCATCCTCGGGAATGCAGGTTTCCTCACGATATTCTCCTTCACCGCCGAGCTAGTAAATGATAAATACAACCGTACATAAATTCCGAAGAACTTAGTGGTACAGGCCAGGAATCGAACCGCGTCCTCAGGATTGAGGCGCTAGCTCTCTTCCGTATGGGCTATCATCGCTCTAAGTCAGATAATAAGCTATCAAACAAAAAAGTTTCAAGTTCGAAATCGGTTCAGTAGTTTTTGCGTGATGCTCGATCAAACAAACAAACAAACACACAAACAAACAAACAGACAGACAAAAAATCCAAATATTGGTGTTATGGAATCAGGGATACCTAAATACCATATCGTAACTTTTTTTTTGTTAATATCTTCATGTACAGACAAACTTCCTGTTACAGTTAATAGTTTAGATTACGGTTTAACCGTCTCCAAGTCATTGAGGTACCTACTAGAGGCGACACCCAGACTATTTTTTTTGTAACGCTCGTTTGAGCTGATGGGCTCTAACTTACTTAGCATGTGCCGGGAGCGTGCTGCACCGTGACGCTCTACGTGCACCGCACTGCTGATCGCGGTGCACAGATTTTGTTCGAGTTCTCTGTTCTGATTAATATGTAAACCCATGACAAATTACAGTTTTCTAGTACTAAGCGTCTCTGAGCTAAGCCGCAGACAGACATACGGGCAGACGGACAGACATGGCGAAACTGTAAGGGTTCCTCGTTGACTACGGAATCCTAAAAATAAGCAGTCAGCACATGCTTCGTCAATTAAATATACCTATGTACCAACATAATACTACAGTTTACAATAATCATTAATAATTTGTTCACGAACTGTATACTCAAACTATTTTTAAACTATTGTTGATGATAAATAACAACATAGGTACACATCTACACTAAATATGATTTGCGGTTTCCATCTCATTACAATATGGTAAGTAGGTAGGTATGCATCGTCGAGTACAAGTAACTTATGAGTAAACTTCACACATTCGCGTCAAAAGTTACGTAAAATATCACTTTCCATTACTCCTACACCAAATCTAGTCAAAAAGTAAGGCGACATCGCGACATCGTAATTCAATTAGTAGGTATTTACTACTTAAACATCATCATCATCGATTTAGATATAATTATAATAACACTTTATTGTACACACGGACATAATAATACACAAAGTTGAGAAAACATGTACAAAGGGCGAGCTTATCCAGCAGACCCGTAGAAGAGACAGTTAACAATTACAAGGCAAACTTATTGTGTACAAACAAACAGTATAAATAAATAAATAAATGTAATATATACCTACAACAATATAATTATTATGTAAACCAAACGAGAACACGAGGCACGAAACTTATATGTAGGTATTTAGGACCTGTACAGGGTGTAAATTTAAACGCGTTACATACCATCGAACTGGACATCTTTTATTATGGGAACCATGTGGGAACCAACATCGAAATAGTGAAAAAGAAATTTCTGCTGTTCGATACGCATTAGGGTACAGATTACTAAGGGTCAAGGCGTAAGCGAATAATTCTTCGTCTATGGGGTCAAGTCACTATAAACGTTTTAAATTTTTTTTTTAGTCCATGCAGTAGGGTTAAGTCTCCATTGACGTTTACAATTTTTTTAAGACCATGCAGTAGGGTTGAGTCGCCATTGACGTTTTCTATTTTTTTAAAACCATGCAGTAGGGTTGAGTCGCCATTGACGTTTTATATTTTTTTAAAGCCATGCAGTAGGGTTGAGTCGCCATTGACGTTTTATATTTTTTTAAAGCCATGCAGTAGGGTTGAGTCGCCATTGACGTTTTCTTTTTTCCCGACTGCGCCAGAAGGAGGGTTATTTTATTTATAGGAACTGCATTTTTTCCGCTATTTTGATGTTGGCCGAATATTGAAAGTAGTTCAGTTTGATGGTCTGAAAAACGCCTTTTTAAGTTTACACCCTGGATAGGCCCTAAATACTTTTTAGTTTCGTTAGTCGTGATTTCATTTAGCCCCCATAGTGAATTTTGTTCAGTTTGGCGGTCTGAAGCACCCCCTTAAAATATGTACCTGACGTATTTAAGTATAAAAAGAATATCCTATACAGGATGTAAGGAAAAGTATCTTTAACCTTTAAGCCACATACTCTACTCATCAAACTGAACAACTTTTACTAGGGGAACAAGCCTGTCAGCGCAAAAAAAAATCGACTGTTCCATACTCGACTCAATGGAACAGCTGATATTTTGTTTGTACTGACAGATTTGCTCCCGTAGTAAAAGTTGTTCAGTTTGATGGGTAGAGTTTTAATCCACGAACTTACACTTTTGTGTGTCTGTGTCCTAACATGAATATAGCGAGAATGTACGAAAATAAATTTTGCTTATTATCTAATAAAATGAGGAAATGGGATGGTGCTATTCATAGCCGACACCACACGGCAAAGTCACGGTAAGGGATCTACTGAAGGATGGGCAGCAGCATCCTCTGAGTACACACATTGATTCGATCCAACTTCGATCGCCAACCCGCCTGGCAAGCGTGGCGATTATGGCAAATCCCCCCATTTTGGGGGAGGCTTATGTCCAGCAGTGGACGTTTACGCTGACGTGGACGCTGATATGATGATCTAATAAAATAAATAACTTATTCACTTTGTGATTTGTGATTTTGAACTTGTTTTGAAATCAAATAATATTTTATGCAGTTTTTTAAATATTATAATTATGTATTTACTAATGCTAACTTTTACCTCAATTTCCGTAATACATTGACATTATGAGAACTAGGTCAGAGTCATCTAGTCTGCTCTTTGAAAATAGTTGTTTTTAAGAGGACTGCGTAGCTCGCAATCTCCGTACAAAAAGCTAAACTATTTTATCCCACTAAATACTTATACAAGGTGTTTCAAAAATACAAATAAACATTTAAGGGGGTGGTTTTAGACCATCAAACTGAACAACTTTCACTATGGGACCATTATCGAAATCGCGACAAAAAAATCTGAGTTCCATACTAAATTACAAATCTACTCGACCTAAATGTATGGGACAGCTGAGTTCTTTTTCGCGATTTCAATGTTGGTCCCATAGTGAAAGTTGTTCAGTTTGATGGTCTAAACAACCCCCTTAAAAGTTTTAAATGTTTATTTTTACTTTTGTAACAGCCTGTAAATACAAAAATGGTTTTTTTTTGTGATTTGATTATGCGTTACATAATACATTAAAGGGGTGCTTCAGATTCAGACCATCAAACTTTCACATGGAGCCAACATCACAATCGCGGAAAAGAAAGTCTGCTGTTCCATACATTTGGGTCGGAAAAAGTTCTTTCTATGTTGGCTTGGCTCCATAATGAAGTTTGATGGTCTGAAGCGACCGCCTTAAATTAAGCTACCTTCCTACGAATTTTTATTTATTTTATAGTTTGTACCTCAGTTGTACCTAAATACCATACTGTAAAAGGTTTTGTTCAGTCATTACATTTTTGTGAAACAAATATTTTGTCATCGTAAAAGAGACTGGGCGTGAGTGGCCTATGAACCAATAAAGATGGGAGTGTTGTATATTTGTTGGGAGATCTTACCTCATCAGTCATAGAAAGGCGCATCAAAAGCGGCTCCGAGGATTTTGAGAAAATCATGTTTCATTTTATGGGATTTTTCTATGAGTAATCAGGTAAGGTCACCAAACAAATATACAATACTCCAATCTCTATTGGTTCATAAGCCACTCTCCGTTTTAAGTTGCACAGTCTCTTTTAGCTTACATATAGTATAGCATAGGCATAGCTGGTTGTTTAATAGACGATAAATAAATATTGAATAGTTTGTATAAACAACTTGTTAATGAATTAACGCAAAACTAGAAAGTAGTTTGTTTAGAATCGAGAGCAGAATCGAATTATCATGGTTTCACAACAGGTAATTTTTTTCAAAATATTAAATAATGGGTTTGTAAAATTTAAAATTTACTGAACCCGATGTCAACCCACCCCACGGGCATACTCATCCTACTTACTATCGAAACAAGATTATTAAAATGTATCCATGAGTATGTTAGCGCTTTCATTCATTGCTGAAATGATAACAAATCATTTTTGCCTCAAAACTTAAAATGCGAATAACTTAAAATTTTAAGTATCAAAATAATGAAATTATTGTTTCATTCTAATTATTTTGTTATAAATCAGTGGGGTGTATGAAGTTTTGCGCTTATTTATTAACACGTTGTATAACAATTTCAGATAGGCATATTTTCTTGTTTCATACATTTTAGAACGTGATTTTCAGTAGTCGGGTTTCAGTTTTTGAACTTAGTGAAAGTTGTTCAGTTTGATGGTCTTATCTAAGACACCCCTTTAAATAATTATGATTTTGTGTTTAGTTACATTATAGCTTGTAGAGATCAGCAACTGAATTGCCACAAATGTGCACCTTTTCTATCATGTACAAATTAGCATCTAGAATCTAGATTCATATTAAAAGCTCACAAGGTCAACCGGTCTGGGAATCTTTACCGTTGTGACACTGGGAAGAGTATTGTCTACAGATAACAACGTGGGAAGACCTACTAATCAAGAAATTTTAACTCTTCTGCAGCAGGGTTAAGAGTCGTATTACGGGACAATGTGGAATGACTAGCCTGGTTTATCTTGTGGGTGTTTATCAGTGGGTTAAGCAACAGTAGTTAATGTTTGGGAACTAAGCCTGAATGATATACTGTTATACAGGGTGGAAAAATACGTTACATATTATACAGGGTGAAATTGATATCATTAGCATCCTTTTAAACTAAGAGTCTACCCATCAAACTGTACAAATTTTACTATGGGAGCAAACCGATCGGAGCAAAAAGAAATCTGATGTTCCATACTAAACTACAGTGCCGTGCCGAGCCGACTCAACTGAAATGTACGCAACAGTAAATTTTTTTTGTGCTCCGATCGGTTTGCTCCGATGGGTAGACTCTTAGTTTCAAAGGATGCGAATGATATCAATTTCACCCTCTATAAGGTCCGCTTCAGATACCTACAAACATTAGGATCCCTAAACTAAGAGGTGCTAAAGTGTATAATTATAACATCCCGCATGATGATGGTCGATCGATATCGATTTGATATCAAATCAAATCAAATGTTTATTTTTCATATCGATGTGTGAAAGGTGAATTGGTTTAACCGTTTGTCGATATTGACTTATTATTTACTAGCGACCCGGGTAGGATCTGAGACATAAAATATTCGTGGCATAAAGGCTGGGCCACACAGAGTGCAGTTGCAGAATGGGTGCAGACCAGCGCAGCTGCAGAACAGCTGCGGAACGGTAGCCGCAGTGTGACACCAATATAATTCCATTGTTTACAACTACTGCCAGCCCGCAGCCGGGTTGCACCCGTTCTGCAGCTGCACTCTGTGTGGCCCAGCCTTAATACTTCCCGAAGAAATTCTCTAAATGTAAGTGAAATCTGTATTAAAATCAGTTGCGCGACTTGCGCGGTAGAAACAGAAATGATGAGGACAGAAGTAGATTGCGATTTAGCATAAGACAATCCTTGAGGTCAGCGAACATTTTTTATTACCTACCTAATAAAGTCAAGCACAAAACATATACTAGAGACCACTAGAGACTGACAAAATCATCAACATTACTATGGAGCCACAATTTTAAGAATAGAGTTAGACCTTGGTAGAACTACGCGGCATGTAATTAGAATAAAATTACAGTTGTAGCTAGAACTAGCGGGTTTTTGCGTGCATTTATTAACACGTTGTATATATCCGATGGAAGATTAGGAACGGGAATAGTACTTAGGTTTTAATTATCCAACTGTAGAGATCAAAATGAGGTTAATGTTCGTCGTTATGATTGAATGTTCGTTTGCTTGATGAGCTTCAATGGGTGGTCCATAGGTACCTAAGATAAGTCTTGTAACGGCAAGGGTCTGCAATGTACATTTCCGTTGCGGGTTCCAATTCCAAGACAGTTTAGAGTCATCCCCCAGGGTAGCTGGACTTTTTGTCCAGTATTGTGAATGTATGCCAGCTGTTGATCCTGGTTGACATTGCATTTGGTGGGAATGTATGGTAAGCATAGGCCCAAAATAAAAAGCAATCACATTTTCTTGAAGGACAGAAACATTGCTACGGCTTTTTAGTTCTTTCACTCTTGACATAAAGTGGTGGTGGTTATTATTTTCCTGTCTTTGATAGTTCAGAAGCCAGCGCCTTTCATCCCTGACTGCCGCTCTTCGTGTAGGTAAAAGAGAGTCTATCGCAGCTTGACCAGGTCTGCCCATCTCATGAGTGATCTACTATGAGTCTGGAACCCTCCACATTACACTAAACCGCTAGGTGCCCCAATTCATCGCCATTTCTACGACTCCACGTCTACCAACTTTAAGGTTTTTGCACAGTAACAAGACGTTGGAGGAAATTTCCTCTCGTAGTAATGCTGAAATCCTTATTATCTGTGCTAAGTTAGCAATAGATATTTAGGATTTCAGAATAGGTTTCAGGCTTGCATTTTCTTTTCAAGCTACCACCGCATCGCGTCCGAAAGTGTTAATTGGCGATATAGAGAAGATGCGGCCAGAAAGTACCTGAACACGACTCTAAAGACTACACTACTTGTCTTGTTTATCAAATCAGATAATTGGTACTTTGATATTTTAATTGATTGCTGTCTTTGTAACTATTCCTCATAGCCTCACTGTAATAGAGTAGAAAATTTATATGCGCATTCAGTCAAACCAAATTATTCACCAGCCAAATTATCAACACCATAGTGACAATTTTGCATAACCTTCACCAAGAGTGACAGTGACAGTGAATAGTAAACAAGTGAAAGTGTGATAAGGACAGCATGCCGGACTCGTTGTCGCTGACGACGGGGGTCAGCCTGGGTCTTCTAGCCGGGATAGTTTCTGGAGTGTGCTACATCGTCGCGAATGGACTCGCCTGGAACAAGTAAGTGCTGATGCTGGCTGGACTTTGTCTTACAAATGCTAAAAACTGGTCAAGTGCGAGCCGGACTCGCGCACCGAGGGTTCCGTACCACCACACAATATATTATAACTAACCAAAAAATTTACTTTTTTTCTGGGCTCCTTAGCGCGAGACCGACTCACACTTGGGCAATTTTATTGTAGAATACAGTGAGTATTACATCGTTTTGTAAAATTCGTATGAAAATCTATTAATAGGGGAAATTTCGAACGAAAATCATTTTCAACGTGTAGGGAAAGTACCTACCTACCGATAGAGTTCAATAAAATTGTTTCTGAGATCACAGGAAAAATCAATTACCTATGTAGGAAGTTAATAAAATCCCATCCCTCTTAAGATTGCTCTTAAGCGAAACTTTCGCTTTACTCTACCTTTACTTCTACCACAGAATAAAATACTAGTACTAGGTACCATCTTTGATTTTTCATTTCTGATTTCTTCCTATAAACCTGTAACATTGCAAGTTGAAAACATGGAAAGTACTAAGTCGCCATCTAGCGTCATCTACATGAACTATGGAGCACAGCTGTTGGCTCAAATGCAGTTAGCTAAGTCTACCTACTCACAGTGAGTGGACTATCTAACTTCCCACAACAGGTTGTAGTACAATATTTCGAAATGATGTAGAGATTGCTTACGTTTACAAGATAAGAAACTTTAATGTTTTTCATCGAATAGAAAAGTGTCTTCTTCCCAACTTATCCTAATTTTAAGTTAATCTTAAATAATTTGTCCCTCACTCTGCTGACTCTGCTTTGGTGGAAAGCCACTATTGCCCTTTTGCTTATGCAATTTGGTATAATCCAATTATGCACTGGATTTAGTTCGTATAATTATAATTCGATGATGATTATTAAAAGTTTAGGTACTATAACCATACTAATAACAGTACCTAACTCTACAGGGTGTTAGGGTTAACAGTTGCATTACTTTAACGGGTGATTTTACCCATGATACTGAACAACTTTCCCTAAGAAACCTATAGGCAATTCACAATTTTTTTTCAAATTTTCTTACAAATTTTCGATCACCTGATTATTGTGTTAGTATGGAAAGTCGATTTTTTTTTTCGAATTTCCTATAAGTTTCTAAGGAAAAGTTGTTCAGTATCATAGGTCATCACCCCTTAAAGTAATGTAACTATTTTCTCTAACACCATGTATATACAAGGTGTAAGGGACAGCCGGGCAAATACTGAAACGGTGAATTCAGACCATCAAATTGAACAACTTTTACTATGGAGCCGCAACCTTTGGAATTACAAAAAAAATGTCATGCAATTTTGAGTCGTTACTGCAGTTTTCCCTTTTGATTGAAAAGATTTTTTAATGTTTCAAGTTCCTAATCAAACCAATGCATTTAACACTTTTCATCAAAGTATATTACAGTACATTATTAATAGATAAACCAAATATTATGTGCACGCATTTATTAACAACTAATTTAACACACTTTCTCTTAGGACGGTGGATCTTGTGTCTATTGGACGACCACCAACTTTTTCGCCAAATCTTTGCCGCACTCACCACGTCTTTATTTCCCTCAGCTTCATCCCCTAACTCTGATGTTCTTTGCGATTCCTCAGAAATTTATTCTTTTATTTGTTGTCATACTGATATGGGTCAAAATTTCCTAATATCAATGCTCATTATGGATTGGATGAATTATCAAAAGGTATGATGGCAATCGGGCCACATCGCAGTTTCGTCACATCCCGTGCCCCATGTGATATTACAACAAAAGAGTTCACATTAGTGGTAGTACTCCGAGCGTGACATGCGGACAACACAGTCCATTTTATACATAATTTACCTTGTTTTTGGACAGATTACTACTTTAAAATCACTATGTTTAAAATACGATGACACTAGACGGTAGCACGGCGGCGGCGCGACATAGCAAAGTCTGGAGACCAATCGCACTAAATAAATCTCCACTCAACCTTGATTGGACCGCGTGCAAACCACAACACATTCGGTATTGCGCTAATCATTTGATACCTCAGCTCAGGCTGTCAGTCACATAGTGAATAAGTCAAGTTTAGCGCGATACGGAATTCAGCACAGCAGCACAGTTGAATAGTTAATTGCATTGCTATGTACTAGATCTGAAATAGGATTAGGATTAAACTTCGGTCTTTTACATTAACATGATCGGGGCATTCGGGGCCAGGGCCCCGAAGACCTGGATCTTAACTATCTTTTAGGCACCCATCGCGTACCATCTATGAACAGAATATGAAGAGACAATCTGAGTGTTGAATTTAAATACATAGTGAAACCCGGTAAAGGTTGTGATTTAACCCTTAGCCAAGCCATACATAATGCCCGGATCCAAGCAAGAAGATAAAAATGCCAAACGATATGATAATGATGATGTCCTATTATACTCCCATACATTTAAACTTCAGTATGGGAAATAATAGGGAAGTATAGCAATATTATGTATACAGGGTGTAAGTGACAGCCTAGCAAATACTGAAACGGTGAACTCAGACCATCAAACTGAACAACTTTCACTATGGAGCCTACCTCAGGAGACGCGAGAAAAAAATCAACTGTCCCATACATTTGAGTCGGGTAGGTACTGCAGTTTTGTATCGGACAGCTGATTTTTTTTCGCGTCTCCTGAGGTAGGCTCCATAGTGAAAGTTGTTCAGTTTGATGGTCTGAGTTTACCGTTTCATTATTTGCTAGGCTGTCACTTACACCTTATATAATCTAAGTATTGCAGCTTAGTACCTAATAGACTGTATTGAAGCTTCTCAAATTTCCCTCTCCTGTATTTACAGTCAGAATAACAGGACTTCTCAACTAGCTTTAGACAAAGTCTGTTAACAAAAGTACCTAACCTAATCGTTTTCACACCATTTTAATAATAAATCGCCTCTCATCGCCAAAACCTACTTTTTTAGTCCAAAGACGATCTATTTGTAAAGTCTAGCTAAAATAAATTCAGTAATCAATTGTCACGTCTCGTTCCGTTATGATCGAGATAGTAAAGTCGATCGTTCGTTGCGACACGGTTGTGGAACAGCGGAACTGAGTGCGACCCGTTGTTGGACCCTGTATCGACCATATGTTTCACGGTCGGTCGATTGTCAAATGTTTGAAAAAAAAATTATTGAGATGGGTTCTGTAGGTATAAAACTTAATACGGTAGAAATATTAAGTTTATGATTATACCTAACCAACTTGGTTTAGCTTGTCGGTTGTCACCTTCGATCAACAATATGTTGTCACCCTTATTCGTGACAGGGACAGAGATAGGAAGTACTACATACGACAGGGACTGCTGGTGGACGTAAACGACACACGTAATTGTCGTAACTCTTTCTTATCAGGGTAATCGAAAAAAAATTCATCTATGTTCCTATCATAGAGGACGGCGTAACTCGTGTCAGTGACAGTGAGTTACGCCGTCCTCTATGTTTCCTATACATTGACAGAGGTATAGTGGCTAGCATTGGGCTAGCATTCCACCCACGACAAAGCAGCGTCAAAACGAGAAAATCGTCATGCGCGCTCATTTTGGCATGCGGAAACTAGCAAAGACAGTCATCTCGATTTTTCTCGTGTTGTCTGGGGTGGCATGCTAGGCAATTACATAAGTGAAAATGTCATTGATGCTATGCCTACTGAAGGAGGACGGATAATTGATGATAATTGATAACCAAATGAGTAACAGAGTAGAACAAAATAATAATTACAGAAAGAATGTCGTTACTTGATTACAAAAATATACAGTATCAGACATACAGGTACAAATTATTGAATCCTTGATTCCGAAAGTTGGAGAAAGGATTTATTTTTGTTATTTTTGTACATTTCCAAGCTCAAATTGGCTCTTAAATACCCAAAAAAATCAATTATTAATTAGTCGCGGCTCAAACCGTAAAATGACTAGGCTATTAGGACGACGGTGGATTTTGTGTCTATTGGACGCCAGGCCCTAAATATTCTATTTTTACAAGCGTAATTCTTGATACGTCACGAATATACGGAACCCAAAAAACGAAAGGGGAGGTTTTCAAATTAGGAATGCACGACCAGACCACGAGGCATATCGGCGCACACCCTCGTCTCGTCTGTCTGCGCGTACGCCGCCGCGCCGTCAGTTCGCGCCCATTGATCGTTTGGAACAGTTTGAACGCTGCCGGGTCTGTGTGTTGTTTTGAAGTTTTTTTGTGATAGGTGATTAAAAGATAATCGGGATAGTGAATGTGGAAAATAATAATAATTGTTGTGATCTGATAACAGACCTACCAAGGAATTCTTTCAACACAGGTACGTAAAAGTATGGTAGATTTTTAAACAATTGCATGACCTGATCAGGTTACAGTATATCTGATAGAATCTACTGTGATTAGGTCATGTAAAGTAAGCTTATTTCTACAGCAGCAAGCTTAGGTAAACAAAAAATCTACTTAGATGGTAGTTGTAGCAAATGCATTCTGGTTACTCCGGGACATATTTTATTATGGATGGGAGTTTATGTGGTGTATATATCTACCTAATATGTTAAAGTAAATTAAACTTAGGCTCTAATATTTGCTTAGCACAACAGAATAAGGCTGTCGCACGTTCTTCGTTCGGAGTTTGGCCACCAGGATCCCCTGGCCTGATCCCCCAGGGGATCCCTGTGTACTCATCAGTTCATCTGAATCCCTCAAACACGCATATCCAATGCTAAGTAGGCTACGCAATGTAACATTCGCAAAATGTCATCTTATTAAAAGAAGAATATTTACCGTATTACCTGATCCCATCCTCAACTATCTCCCGTCCCACTCCAATTTAGGTCAATTTTCTGTAATTTTCACTCGCACTAAGCGGTATCTTCTGGTTCTCATTTATTTTCTGGTTTCCGGCAGAGGAGCTCTAATCTCCCTGATATACAGACAACCTAGATGTCTTCGAGGCAATTCCAGGTAAGCCTTGTACCAGGACGACAAATATTCTGTCTGGTGGGCTCTAGATCCCAAGTGTTTTACTCAGACTTCAGATTTTCAGATTCATGGAGATTTTTTTCCGATCAAAAAGCGACTATTATATTCCAACTACGTTCCGATAAAAACGATCACGATACATTTGGATGATCATCGTGAATTCGTGATCATGGATGAATAACAAAAGTCAGAGTTGAGAATGGAATTGGAATTTGGAATTTTTAATAAATGCTCACGAGGACTAATATATTTCCCGAGGGGATAGTCAGAGATATTCTGAAATCTCAAAACGTCCACGTTTCACTAGTAGTACCGAAAGCCAGAGTGTGACTGACGTATTAGTAAGCCCGTCGTACATGTAAGTGGGCAGGGGATATTTGGCTGTTTTTTGTTCCAGGGTTGTTTAAAACCTTCCCACTTACTAGGTAAACTACAGAATCAGAAAGAGTTAGCACATAATGTCCCCAATGTCTACCTCAATGGGAAACAGGTCTGCGTTTATAAATTTAAACTTAGAGTGGTTGCAAAGCTCAATTTTAACATACCCGCACTCACTTATTGGAGTTTATGGATGGAATAAGGAGTCGGTTGAAGATAGGAAGTTATCTGATAGATATATATTTTCTATATTTTCACCAGCAAAAATACTGCTAGAAGATCATTACATTGATACAATCTATTACACATCGACGTAAAACCATAATTAAGCTAATTAAAATTTGCCACACTTGAAATTTGTTACAAAATAACATTTTCCATGGTATGCAGCAATCACACTAGTTCAAAATATTATAATGTTAACAAAATGCAATAGTCATATCGCGGAAAAGAAGGGCAAATTGGTGTGTTTATGAAATTATTGCAACACCTTATCTTTAAAGAAACAAGGTTAATTTACAACAAAAAAACATTATAAAATAGCAGGATGTTACAAAATTCTTTACCGACTAGTAATGAAATAATAAAAATACTTAAAATATTAACTTTCTGCGTCATTATGATCATAAATTATAAATCCGAATGAACACGTCTTCTTTTCTGAACTACAGATACAGATTTCTGTGAATGCAGGACAAATATCTTTTGTAAAGCAGATCCCTCCTCTAAGTATGGGATCTGCAATGGCAAGTGTGGAAATCCTTAAATCGGATTCGCACTCAGGTTGGCCATTGCAGACTAAATCTGTGAAATTGGGGGTATAGGGATCCTGGTCTAATACAGTGTGATTGCGGCGAACCTATCCAGTTGATTGGTCATCTGCTGGAATGTCCGCAGCGCTGTGCCCAAACACTTGCACGAGAGAGGATTTAAATACAGATACGCTCTGTCAGGCTTGCCGAACACCTTGCTACTAAAATATAAAAACATCACTGAAGAACCATTGTAACGAAAAATAAGAAGAGGTATGGAAAATAGGCTAACAAAAAAATGTTAGCGTATTAGTTAGCATAGCATCCTTTTAAACTAAAAGTCTACCCAACAAACTGAACAACTTTTACTATGGGAGCAAACCGGCCAGAGCAAATAAAAAATCAGCTGCATCAGTGTATTACGCTTTAAATCTAATTGAACTAGAAACCGTTTCCCAGCCACTCCAAATATTAATTTATACTTAAAAAGACAAAACATAAACAGTAGTTTGAACAAACAAATATCTCTGTACCTAATTAATACGTAATCGTTGTCGGACACTATTTTGCAAGCGCCGCCGTTTCCTATTTTACGCGTTTCAACTTCGTAACTAAATTGTTCCAACTGAAACGCTATAGACCATAGTTATTTTCTAATTAGTACGGCTAACCATGCCCGTACTTTACGGGATATCCGTCCCGCTTACAACCATCGCATACATCCTATTTAAGAGCCTTCTGTCTTTTAGTAACAACAATGAGAAGCTAATTTCCTTGAATATGTTATCTTGGACTGACATTTTCTCTCTCTTCGCTCCAAACTTCCTGTTACCCATTTGTAGTTTTAGTTATACACTATGAAGCATACCTAGTCTCTGCTAATCTTTTCATGTTTAAAGGGATCTTCTTTAAGTCAAAGTCGGTCGTCTCGGATGAGAACGTTCTATCAGTGACCACTCTAAAATGATATCCTTAAAATGGCCTTTGAGTCTCCTCCATAATCCCGCTAAATTAAAGCAACATTTATTTAATTACATAACTCGATATAAATACAATGATCTAAATTAAGTCGGTTTGTCAAGTATTTTGGCGCAGCGTCATGCTCAGTGAACGCAGTTGCCATCTGCGCGGGCGCTCGTTGACCGTTGAATGTTGATGTTCGAAATTTGAACGAATTTGCGTTTTGTAATGTTTTCGTTCCGCTTTATTTTAGACCTAATTTGGTGAGAAATAGTGTTGCTTCGTGGGTAACGAAACGTAGGTAGGCAGAAATAGAAGATTAGACGAGGCGGGGCATTTTCCAAAAGTGTCTCTACGGGGAAAGTATCTCCGGGAATAATTTGAATGTTCAAGAGACAAAGAGTTAGATATTTCAGGATCGTAGCATGTGGCAATATTTTGCCATAGCTTAAAAACGATTCACTGCGCGCAGCGGAGACCAATCATTATTCGATGCTTATTACCTTATTAGTTACGAGCTATAACCCGCGACTTCGTCCGCACAAATTATATACCAGATTTTAAGTCAGATCATAAGCTATCAAACAAAAGTTTCATCAATATCGGTTCAGTAGTTTTTGCGTGATACTCGTTCAAACAAACAAACAAACAAACACACAAACAAACAAACAAACACACAAACAAACAGAAAGACAAAAAATCCAAAAATTGGTGAAATGGAATCAGGGACACCTAAAAACCATATCGTAACTTTTTTTTGTTAATATCTTCAATGTACAGACAAACTTCCTGTTACAGTTTTATAATAGTATATAGATAGATCATGATGGTCCGGGTTCAAATTCGCACAGACTACATGTCATCTACCAATGAGTTTTTTTTAAATTATGTAACGCAATACCGACTGCTCTCATAGGGTAAAGAAAAACATCGTAAGGAAGAAATTCAGATGCGTATACGTGAAGTCTACCGCAATCCGCATTGGGCACGCGTGGTGGACTAATGGGAGTAAGAGCATCTCCCTGGGGCCTTTGCCCTGCATTGGCACGCAAAATAACGCTGCTGATGATGATGATATGATATGGAATAATATATTTTATGTCATAGTTTTACGTTACCAATCTTGTAAACATTATAATCTGAAACTTGCATAATAGTTCCACTAGATTTGGATGTTTGCCACACTGAGATAGGATAATGCTCTCAAAGAATCAACACAATAGGATATTTTTATAAAGTATACCCAGGCGAAGTCGCCTTCAAAAGTTAGTTCCTTATACAATTATATCGCAGTCCAAAGAGAATAGTAACCATCGTCCAGTCCAGCTCGATCGTGATTAAATAATCACTTGCTATTCCTGTTGCGATCTCTACTTCCTGCGCGCACGCGCCTGTCGACTCCACATCCGGAGTACATATACTGAGGTACAGCGGTACAGCAGAGACTAATGGCCAGGTTTATACTTTATACTATTATTTTTGTTTTTGGAACTACGAAATACTGAAATATTACTCATAGTAATGTTATGCGCAAAAAAATCAGTGCTTTCCCGTGGTCCACCCAATTTAGCTAACCTGGTGGATCATGGGCAGACATTTTTAGCCGTTGTCCACCTGATAAATTTAAAATTACATTTGATTAAAATTTATTGCCCTTGTTTCATCTGGTGGCTAGGCGTGTTTAAAATATTTTAAAAAATGTGTCCAATACGGTTGCCGTATAACCTAATTCCTTGTTCTTTAGGTCGTTTGAGGAATTTACAAAAAATAATAATAAAATAAAAATAATTTATTTCGAGCAACATAGGACTCATAGCGTGTTAGTAACAATATTTTAAAACTAAGTGTTAGTATTAACATGTATGTAAAAAAAAAAAATAACATTAATTAAAAAATATATATTGTTTGTATGACATTCGGGTGACATACTGACCCGATTCGGATGGAGTTTTCAGAAAAACATAAGGCGTAACTGGAAGTAAAATTAGGTTTCCACAAATCATCACTATCGAAGGGTCTAAAAATATTCTGCGAATTTCAGTAGTCTGCCCGTAGGTAGGTCAACCAATTTGAAATGTAGGCCACCTTAGAACATTGTCACAAATCACAATCATTCTGTATGTGATCACTGATCGTTCTACAAGTGCATTGGTTGACTGTTGAAGTTGTACACACAGATCGTAATTAATAATACAAATAGGTAAAATAAGCTACTAATAGGATGTCTTTTGTCGTGCTGTCATTCATCAATAGGTAGTATTAGGTAGACAACCATAACACCATGTTAGGTCACGATGTGTCTGTATTCGACGTAACAACCGGAAGGTGGATAAACTCTGTTAAGCTTTTGTCGTGTTCCGATTTAGTGTTTTTGTATCCCTATACAGCACGAAGCGCTCATTTTTTGTTTTGGTATTGGATCGAGTTTCGGTACTGGATACGATAACAAAAGTTAAGCAACCCGAGGTACATATCTGGATAGGTCACGGTCTCCACTTTTCAAGTTCAGAGAAGCAAGTTGACCACTTATTTTCCTCCACCAATCCGCACTGGGCCCTCGCAGTTTAGTGTAGGTAAATCGTTTTGTGCAACGCGCCTTTCTTAGATTATTAGCAATATTGTTTAAATGAATAATACTTTATGCATTTTACTTGGGCGTTTACACTTGTACTAATCCGAGAGTAATTAAGCATCTTGTTTTATTTTAATCTTTATAATTATGTGGGAACTAGTTGTCAGCATTTGACCATCGATTTGTCTTTGTGGAAATCAAACAGTTATTTAGGTTCTCCAAAATAGAAATTAAAAAAAAATTATAATTTAACATTTTGTAAACTATCCATCAACTACCCCAATATCTTCCCAGCTTTCGTCAGTGCAGTGGTTAAATCGTCCTAGGTTGTCGGGGATTGTGTCCACAGTCAATTAGAACGTCCTGTTTCCCTTATAATGACCGGCAAATATCTATCCTTGACCTTGACTGAGCAGAATAAAATTTGTAGCTGGAACCGCTACTGCACGTACCTAAAATGGGCCCGCCCATTTTTCAAGTTGTTTTCCATACAAATTTGTAAAGTATACTTTATCTTTGTCTAATAGTTCATTATAATGGTTATGATTATGATTATTATATTTCTATCGTACGTACGACCTACGTACCTACTTACTATCACAAATAAAACATAAACATCTTAAAAGAACTTTATTACATAACCTCAAAACTTTTAAAGTCAAAAGCGGGATCACAAACACTATAACATCAGAAGTGGGATTATTTCTTTTTCCCGGGTTTTGTCGCTTGTGTCGGGGTAGCTTTTCCAGATGTAGTGGCTACCGGGCTCGTGTCTCCAGTCAGTATGAACCTCTTCACCTTGATCTGTAGCTCGTTGTAAAGCCGATTTTCTCTGTTCACTTGAGGCAGGATAGTTGTCGTCCTATCTGATTCCTGTTTACGAAAAATCCTTTGATTTGAAGCTTTAGAGTCAATTCAGACTGAAATAGCAGCAGCCGGCAGTGCGCGGGCATTCTAACTAGCATGTTGAACTTTATGTACAGTGAGTTAAAATTCTTCTTCTTATAGTGTGGGTAGCAGCCCACAGCCCATTGACGGGATAGAATGAAAGTTCAACCGCCGTCGCGTCAACTGACGCGTATCATCTGGCGTCATCTTATGTATCTCAGAATAGATAATACGCTACGCTAGGTAAAAGGTAAAACGCTGCGCGGTGCCGCCGGCGCCGGCCGCTCCTTTTTCAGTGGGAATTGACCCTTACTACTTTACGTTGTTTGGTTCAAATGCAAGACTATTTCTCTCGAAGCTGCTGGGTCATTGTTTAACACGTTCCGGGACAGTGACCGGCTATAGACGTGATAACAATAAAAGTTCTATTGTGTCTCGTTCACTGTCCCGGAACGTGTTAATAAACATTTTGGTACCTACACTTCAAAATTAGTGCAGTCTTGTTTCGTGTGTTTATGCTTGTGTCAAGGGAATCACTGAAAATAATGTTGTCCTGATTCTATGGTCAGTTTCACAGAGCTCTTTTAAGATGTAGATACCTATTTAGTTGTATTATCATCATCATCAGCTTATATCACACTCTAGGGCACAGGCCTACCCTTAACGAGGATGTGTGATGTGTAGTTCACAGACGCATCAGCATTTCTTCATAGATGCATAGATTCTTTATTGTACACAAAAACATAATTATGAATAAAATTACAATAAGTCGTGATGTACGCACGGCGACACATCAAGCTATACAAAACCAACATAAGCTGGCTGCGCGATGCTATGCATTCCTCGACCTACGCGCGGCCAGCTTATGTTGGTTTTGTATAGCTTGATGTGTCGCCGTGCGTACAAAGGCGAGCTTAGCTGAGCTTTCTTCTTCAGGGTATACAGGTTTCTTCACGATGTTTTCCTTCACCGTTTGAGGGTAGTCGGTATTAAGTACATAAGTTAGAAAAACTCATTTGTACATGGCCTGTTGTCAGTGCGGATTCAAACCCAGACCTCGGCGGTATTGAGTGTTCATACCTCTCCGCAACGCTCACTAAGAATTCGTGAACAATACTGCGAATGTAATTAAAAAGTTAACGCATGCATAATTTTTAATTAAGTTACTTGATTTATTATTGTAATGAGAGGCCTAGTCGACCTCTTAAATAATTACAAGCGGAAAGCCTTGAAATAGTAAAACAGTAATTACAAACTATAATAAAAGCATAATTATTATATGTACTTTATGAAGTAAATAAGAACGCAGTTATTGCAGAGGGAATACTGAATCCCCAAACCAAACCAATAGATCTTTAAACATGTATTTGGTTATGTTGTACCAAATTGTATGTTTACTGATATGACTCTTCGGTTAACTAAAATATCGTGAGGAACCCTGCATACACTGAAGAAGATATTCTCATGCGTATGTTATTGTAAAGTGAAGCAATCAGCATTATATTATATCACCTTCCGGCTTCAAAACAAACTTTCAAACAGTTAGGGTGTCGCAAAGAGGGTCCCACACTTAGAAAAAATTTACGCAAATTTTATATGGAAATGGGACTTAAAAAAATTTTGATCTAAATTGTATGAACCATCGACTTTTCGGCTGAAATTAGTATAGGGGATGGATTTCAAAACTTGTCCTATGTAGTATCGGAAGAAGGGTCCGAGACTTAAAAAAATTTCGAATGAGCCATCGACTTTTTCGGGTGAAATTTGTATGAGGGCTGAAAATTGGCTATTTTTTCGCTAGGATTTACCGTTCTCGAGATATTACGAAATTTATGATGTCTGTACCAGAACCGAAACAGAGCGTCCCACTTCATTACTCGGTTAGGTTAGGCGAGGAGCGAAGCGACGAGCATGTTAGGTATCTTGCGACCCACAGCCAGAACAGAATTGCTACTGTTTACCTAGTCTACCCAAAAACATTCCCTTTAATTAAACCCTCATAGATCTTAGATTCTTTATTGTACACAAAAACATAATAACCCTCCATTTCATGTTCAATGTCAATTTTGTATGGGTCCCTCTTTGCGACACCCCTACCGCTGATGCCTGGTAGAAGGACTTCCTGGCTTATAAAGTTATAAACCTATGTGATTGGTTCGATATGAACACCAACTCACTGTTCAGGGCTGCAGTCTCCAGGGTGCGAATAGTACTATGATAGCCAACCTCCGATAGAAGATGGCAGCACAAGAAGAAGAGAGGCTGATTCTTTTATAGGTATGTTAAAAAATAGATCAGGAAATAACCTCATACCGGCTTCATAACAATAATATAATAGGTCCTCTTATGCTCAAACAGTCCAGTAGCGTACGAGTATGTAGGCAAGTTAAACAGGTACTTCAACCCTCCGCTCTCATCACAGAGATCAAATTGCGTTGCGCTGGCCATCTTGCACTTCTTCCTTATGTACTCCAGCATGATCCTAACTGGACAGTTAGGGTTGACGAGTAACATCTTCTCAACTGCTAGATCTAGGTCGCTGGTTTTGTGACGGAAGTTGGAGAGTTCGGGGGCGTCTTTGTAAGCAACAAATATGAACATTTTTTAAGTTGTTTTAATTGATCGGGAGAAAAGCTCAAAAGGGAAGCTTGATGAATGTGACGTTGAGTGACATCACAGTTGACACAAGTCGACATCAAAGGTTGACACGACACGTTTGGTTGACACCACTTGTTTACCGTTCTCTATGGTTGAGGAGTTTTTGGCGGGAATTCGTCAGCTACATTTGGAGTCCACATATTTTACCGAATTTTTATTGTTTATAGTGAGTTTTGATTCAGTAAATATGTGTTGTTTTGTATAATAAAGTGTCTTGCAAGTGAACAATATACAGTACAGTGAAATATGATGGTGTATGGGTCGAAAACAGGAAAAGTGTTAGGTTAATAACTTAGACATAGCGAGTTCTTATACTTATCCGTTTGTTATTTTATATTGTCGCATCTTTTATACAACGTGTTAATGAATTAGTGCAAAACCTCATACACCCAAACTGATTTATACCAAATAATGAGATTGAAACAATAATTTCATTATTTTTATAGTTAAAATTTAAAGTTATTCGCATTTGAAATTTTGAGGTAAAAATGATTTGTTATTATTTCAGCAATGAATGAAAGTGGTAACGTACTCATGGATACATTTTAGGAATCTTGTTTTGGTAGTAAGTAGGGTGAGTGTGCCCGTGCAGTGGGTTGACATCGGGTTCAGTAAATTTTAAATTTTACAAACAAATTATTTAATATTTTGAAAAAAATGACCTATGTTTCACCATGATAATTCGATTCTGCTCTCGATTCTAAACAAACTACTTTCTAGTTTTGCGTTAATTCATTAAGCAAGATCTAGCAAGATGGCGGGCTTCATAATGCGTGTAACTTGGCAGTTCAGCGATACCCGAGTTGCTCTCATGTTATACAACGCTTTTGTTAGAAGTCGATTGGAATATACTGCAGTGATATGGGATCCATATGAAGCTAAATACAGGGATGTTATTGAAAAAATCCAGAGAAAATTTGCACGTTTTATTTATTAAAAAAAATATAGATTTTATCCCTACCTATACCCATCGCTATTTGTGTTGGGTATGATAGGGTTAAAAACTCTAGAGACGCGAGGGAAGCTGCAGCTTTTGATGTACTTTTACTTTTTATTTAACAATAAAGTGGACAACCCAACAAATTTGTCACGTATAGGGCTTTACGTGCCTGATCAGTACTTGCGCGTGGGGCTGCGCAGGGCTCGGCCGCTGTTCGCGCAGGCCGGGGTGCGCACTTGTCGCGCCGCAAACACTCCTTGCTTCCTGAAGCTGATGTTTGTAACAATAGTCCTCATTTGTTTTATAGTTATGCAATATCTGTTATCAATAATTTATAAGTTTTTATTTGGTTCTGATCTCATAACCTTATGTATTTTTAGCATGTAAGTATTTTGGAAATTGCTCCGTAAATTTACATGTAATTTTTATAATAAATAATTAAATAAAATAAATAAATTAATTAACACGTTGTATAATGTTTGTTAAAGTGTGAACAATAACATCATTGGCTCTGTATGGTACAGAGCCAATGATGTTATCTTTTCATATTTTTACGTGTTGCATTGTAGTAGCTGTAGTTGTTGCAAATAAATAAATAAAATAAAAATAAAATAAGTAAAAGTGTTCCGTCATTTGTAGCGCGGCAAAGCGGTCAGTTCACTCATAGAACATTATAAATTACGAGCGTTAACCCGCGACTTCGTCCGCACAAATTATATACCAGATTTTAAGTCAGATCATAAGCTATCAAACAAAAAAAGTTTCATCAAAATCGGTTCAGTAGTTTTTGCGTGATACTCGTTCAAACAAACAAACAAACGCCCAAACGAACACACAAACAAACAGACAGACAAAAAATCCAAAAATTGGTGAAATGGAATGAGGGACACCTAAAAACCATATCGTAACTTTTTTTTTGTTTATATCTTCAATGTACTGACAAACTTCCTGTTACAGTTTTATAATAGTATATATAGATAAGACTCTTATAATATTAGGTACCTACGTAAATTCTCAACGTCGTCGTTCGTAATGTCTAGACAAATTTATAGAAAAAATAACCGGTTAAGTTTAAGGGGTCACTTATACATAAATACATTATGTAAGTAAAGGACACCTATACACATCTATACTATTATTAAACTGTAACAGGAAGTTTGTCTGTACATTGAAGATATTAACAAAAAAAATTTTACGTTACATATGGTTTTTAGGTATCCCTGATTCCATATCACCAATTTTAGGATTTTTGGTCTGTCTGTTTGTTTGGGTGTTTGTTTGTGTGTTTGTTCGTTTGAACGAGCATCACGCAAAAACTACTGAACCGATTTTAATGTTTGATAGCTTATTATCTGACTTAAAATCTGGTATATAAGGTCTAACCAAATTAGGTGAAACTATTTTAAGGGGGTGATCAGACCATCAAACTGAACAACTTTCTCTATAGGACCAATATTGAAATCGCGAAAAAAAAATCAGCTGTTCCATATAAACCTACTCGACCTAAATGTATGGGACAGCAGATTTTTTTTTCGCGATTTCAATATTGGTCCCATAGAGAAAGTTGTTCAGTTTGATGGTCTGATCATACCCTTAAAACAGTTTCACCTAATTTTGTTAGACCTTGTATAATTTGTGCGGACAAAGTGGCGGGTTAACGCTCGTATATTATAAACACAGTACCTACATTACATATGTAACAAAAATAATGAATACAGACTGTTTTGAATGTGTCTCGTCGCGTCACACTTTTTCACGCAAAAAAAAATCGGTTGAATGGAGTTTGTCTGATTTTCAAAAACAGGTAGGGATTTTATGATAAATATGTAGGTATAATATCCTTAATTATTTTTTGTGCCATTATCTGGCCCATCTACCCTTTTCAGTCTTTCTTGGTTTTATTTTGGTTTGTTCTGGTTCGTACGATTATTTCTTTTTTCAGTTTGATTAGGTTAGGTATTATTCAGATTAAGGAAGGCGCACATGAGCCGCATCGCATCGCGGACGCAGACGCAGCGGGGTCAGCAAAACGGATTTTACAAGTTCAGTGGACGCACTTCCATGATAGAAATCCATACAAAGCAAGAAATACGACCGCTGCATCCGCTGCGATCCGGCTCCTGTTGTTTTGAAAACAAGTCTATATACTATTATAAAACTGTAACAGAAGTACGTGTATCTGTAAATTGAATATATTAACAAAAAAAGTTACGATATGGTTTTTAGGTGTCCCTGATTCCATATCGGTAATTTTTGGATTTTTGTGTTTGTCTGTTTGTTTGAACGAGCATCACGCAAAAACTACTAAACCGATTTTATTGAATCTTTTTTTGTTTGATAGATGGATAGATCTGACTTAAAATCTGGTAAGTATTATAATTTGTGCGGACAAAGTCGCGGGTTAACGCTAGTTATTTATAATTATGTAGATATTAGATAAATGTTTTCTTTTTTTAAATATTGAGAGTCCCTTCTTTCATAGATTTTTTTACAGTGTACGAATAAATACAGGGTGTTACGTTATTAAATTATCAGAACATCTGAACAACTTGCAACCCTAATTGAAATAAGTAGAACAAAATAATCTTTGGTGTGTTCAATTCATTATATCGCGACGTGAGATGCAAAATATCAGAATCTCAGAGAGTTAAGTAAACATTGATAATAATTGTAAATAGTTAACTGATAACACAGTGATCCTTTATCGTGACCTAAATACTGACTTTCCCACTGTAACTAAATCATAAAATCAATCAGAAAAATGCAAAAGTAAACAAAAGATAAACGTTATCAATAAGGCACTGCGAACATTACACCATCAGCTACATACTCCGAAAACACTTAAAATCCAACCTTATGACGTTCCAAATAAAAACGCAATACCCTATAATAGCAAGTAAAGGTCAGCTCACACTAGCGTCCGCGGACAGCCTTGACCGCAAAACAGTTGCGTTCACCCACACTTACACCATTTCTCAACGCAATGAATCTAACTAAAACCGATTCATATTTCATAATGGGCCTTGCAACAGAATGGGTGCACGGGCGCATTGCTCGCTTGCCACCGACCGTGTGCGCGCGTCTTTACTATTTTAAAAACAAGAAATAAACTGCTTATGTAAATAACATAGTCATTTTAACAAGCACCAGGATAAGACGCGTCGCGGTTATAGTAAAACATTTTTTAAATAAAGTCTTACCAAAAATATACGAATAGGAAACCAATGATACCAAAGAAATTGTAACAACAATGAAGTGACAGCAAAATGTCTTCATCAGTATCAAGCCTCGTCACTTTTGGAGTAGCAGCATGGCCACCACCAGGTCCCTTGCCAACCTCCTTCCAATTCCACCACCAAGGGTCAAACTTTGCCATTTTCGTGGTATTATTCGCTCTATGCATGATGGAGGTGGTGGTGTTGAGGATCATAACTGAGGAGCAGGCGAGGGAGCAGGGCACCAGGAGCGTGACATCGATGTGGTTCGATCCGGATGATGAGTGAAGTGAATTGAAGTGAAGTGAAAAATGGGACAAGTGATACAGTGTGTGAATGACTTTATTCGATGTGAAAATGTGGAGATAAAGAAAGAACGCTGAAATATTTTTCTTTTATATGTTACTAAATTTTGGAAAATGTTTATTATTTATAAATATGGATTTTGATAAACTTTAACTATTATCATACAATATTAGGGCAAGCAAGTGTACTTACATGTCATTGTTAACGAGTCCGATTTATCACCGTATCGAATGCGTAATTTTTTTTAATTAAATTTAAGTTAAGTATATATACAGCCCCATTACGTGGAAAACGACGAAGTTGTTCGTGGATATTTGACTGGACATCCTTTTGGACGAGACATGTTGCACATTTTATAATTAACAAGAGTTAACCCGCGACTTCGTCCGCACAAGTTATACAGAGTGAAATTGATATCATTAGCATCCTTTTAAACTAAGAGTCTACCCATCAAACAGAACAACTTTTACTATGGGAGTAAACCGATCGGATCTGATTTTTTTTTTTGCTCCTATTGGTTTGCTCCCATAGTAAAAGTTGTTCAGTTTGATGTGTAGACTCTTAGTTTAAAAGGATGCTAATGATATCAATTTCACCCTGTGTATACCCAATAATACTGTCTTATACTAATGTTTTAAAATGTCATTAGTCAAGTCATGTCTATGAGGTCAAGAATATAAGGTCAAGAATACAAGATCAAGAATTGATGAATATTAATTATCCTTTTCTGATAAGACTGGCTTAAGATGTAAACAAAAACAATCATAAGGGGTAGGCAGATACTAACATCAACGTAGCATTCTTAGATAGGAGTATAAATGCACGATGCTTGAGAAGCCAATAGTAGAGGGGTACCATGGGGTAAGGCTAAGAAGTATTATGTGTACATAATGGGTTTTTCGTTTAAAGCTACTGAACTAATTAGTTCTAATGTCTAAGTGCCTAACTTAACAACCGATAACAAAAGTCAAAATTGAGAAGGGCACTTTATAAAATCTATTGTGCAATACAATACCATGGTGTGGGAATCAGAGATTTTAACGATGTCTGATGAGATAGTAATTTCGTACGACACATCTGCATAGCTAGCATGCCACCCACGACAAAGGTTTAAACGAGAAAAACGTCATGCGCGCTCTTTCTGGCCTACGTAAAATAATAAAGATGGAGGCACATCTCGAATTTTATCGTTTTCTGAGGGGTGGCATGCTAGCTAGGCTGGAGTGCGATTTTTAAACGTCACACGTTGTAATCAGCAGTAGAAAATGACAAAATTACTATGTAGATTGTACATCTTTCTACTGCTGATTTGAACGTGTGATGTTCAAATCGCACTCCTGGATTGATGCTATTCGAATTGGACACCACACAGCCCGGGAAGCTCTGTTTCTGAATTCCGACCTGAACGTAGCGGCGGTGTCTCGTTCCATTAGACAGACGGACGGATTGAAATAGATTATTATTTTAATTTACACACGGCGACACATCAAGCTATACAAAACCAAAATAAGCTGACCGCGCGTAGGTTGAGTAACGTATAACGTAGCGCGGCCAGCTTATTTTGGTTTTGTATAGCTTGAGTGCTTGCAGTGATGTGATGACATATGGAACAGAGACGTGGTCGTTCACTCAAGGCCTCATAAAAAGGCTGAAAGTCACCCAAAGGGCAATGGAGAGGGCTATGCTCGGAGTTTCCCTGCGAGATCGAATCAGAAATAAAGAGATCCGCAGAAGAACCAGAGTAACTGACATAGCCCAAGGAATAGCTAAACTGAAGTGGCAGTGGGCGGGGCACATTGCTCGCAGAACCGATGGCCGATGGGGCCGAAAAGTTCTCAAGTGGCGACCGCGTACCGGAAAGCGTAGCGTGGGTAGGCCCCTCACACGGTGGACCGACGACCTGGTGAAGGCGGCGGGAACCCGTTGGATGAGGGCAGCGCAGGACTGGTCGTTATGGCGATCCTTGGGGAGGCCTATGTCCAGCAGTGGACGTCCATCGGCTGATATGATGATGATGATAGCTTGATGTTTCGCCGTTGTGTACATGAGTTTGTGCAAATGCACTCTCTCGTCCTTATCATCATTGTCATTTTATTGTCACACCTTATCGCTCTTGTCATTTTGTTTCAAGAGATAGACGTACTTTTCGATGTCATCAGCTGCAAGGCTGATTCAGTATTAATGAAGAGAAGAGCATCTCTGTGATGGGGATGGATCAGGACTGCCTGCATAATTCCAGTCAGTTTAGGAGTTCCAGCCGCTCGTCTGGTATTGTTGCTAAAAATGAATATTAATGAATATGCAGGTATTATTGTAATATTCACTATGCGAACAGTACAAAAATTAACATGTTCAGTCGGTTGAGGTCCGACCTTTGAACGGCTGTATCTCTAACTGGAGTTAAGCAGGCAGACCTGGTCCATTCCCATTACAGAGATGCTCTACTCCCTATGAATACTGAATCAGCCTTGCAGCTGATGATTACAAAAAGTACGCCGATCTCTTATACTATTTTGATTGAACGGGGAACAGCTGTAATCATGCGTGGTATCGGATCGGACGCAGTGAACTTTAACCGGTAGCTACCCGGTGTGGCATAAATTGTCTGATGGTAATATACGCCTCTTATACGACTCATGTATTACTCATGTACCTATCACTTATTAACAAATTAAACAAATTTATGTAAATATTCAAAAATAAACCTGGTCATTCAATTAAATGGAGCGTTATGTTGTGTCACTCATGTTCTCAGTCAGTTAAACTAATTAGCATTGTATTCGATACAGATAATGCTTTGGGTAATTACTGGTCTGTGGGGTAAGTTCAGGCCCCCGAAATCCGAATATTTGTATGGAAAAGTGATTACAGCACTTACTTTTCCATTCTTTTTCTATGAATATCCAATAATATTAATGTCCCCCCGAAACAGAAGTCTGGATACGTGCTTGGTAAGTTGCTTGCTCCGCGACAGAACCACTATACAGAGTTTAAGGGAATTGCAAAGGGGTGAAAGTTTCTATCAATATGAACAACTTTTACTATGGGACTAACTATGAGATCTCAAAAAAACAGCTATTCCATATATTTTTTGCGGAAGGAATTTAATGTTAGCACGTATGAGATAGCAGATTTTTTTGAGATCTCATAGTTGGTCCCATAGTAAAAACCTCAAACCGCTGCCAAGCCGGTACGATTCGCGACAGGGCTTGTATTCGTTTTTTGGCTTGGCTTGACACTGACAACTCCCAAAAAAAAATTAATGTTCTTATGATGCGAACGAAAAAGTCATCGGCTGCAATATTATTTTTTAACTTTTTAGTTTTTTTGAAGGCGGTTTTAATTTTTTGTTAAAATTTTGTTCATTTCACAATTTTCAGTGGTTCAATTCATTAGTTCAATTTAATAGTAGTGCTTTAAATTAACAAACGCACTAGCCGGCACTACGATTTTCAAAGGTTCCCCTCAATTTCTCTGGGATGCCATCATCAGATCCTGGTTTCCTTATCATGGTAACACCCTTGGAATATCAAACATCCATCCATCCTTCAAACATCCATGACTCGGGTACAAATATTCATATTCATCGAGTCAATTAAATTCATGAATCAATTTAATTGGAATGGACAAAATTATGAATGAAATTCTAAGAGTGCTGATCTACCCGGTGTGTAGTGAAACCTACATTATGTGGTATCTAGCTAACGATGATAAATTCATGCTTCCCGTAGGCATCCGTAGGGTACTATACTACCTGCCGTGATGATATCCGCTTGAAATCTCGCTCTCGATTCGAGCACATACAAAACTGCATATTTGTACAATGGAATGGAATGAAATTTACTGTGCATGGAATATGGATTCAGCGATACAAACTTTTGCAGATATTATGATAGTGATCATTGATCAGCCTAATTTTTCAGACATTAACACAAAATACTATAAAATTATGTCAATAGTTACAAAAATATAAACTGTTCTGTGAATCTACCATGCAGGGCACACGCCTATCCTCAGACCACCACGCGTGCCCAATTCGAACATACGCATCAGAATTTCTCCTTCAGCGGATGCAGGTGTCCTCACGATGTTTTCCTTCGCCGTTTGAGAGCAGACTGTATTACACATAAGTTAAAAAAACTCTCTTGAAAATTTTGAATAAACATGTGCCTACAGTTTTCTAGAATTATAGATGGAATAAGAAATTCCGATGCGTATTTCTACCGATCCGCATTGGGAACGAGTGGTGAACTAACACCCACAAATCCTCCCTGAGGATAGGCCTGTACCCTGCAGTGGGACGTAACTAGGCTGATGACGATGATGATTTTATTAGGGTGCATAAAGAAAGCATTTTTCTGAAGAGTGTTTGAAGCTTTCCGAAATCCACGTGACCGAAGTCGCAGGCAAAGCTAGTAAATAAACAGTTTCCTATAGCCAGTAATGTCCACACCACATAGATAGTGGTCGGCCTTGCGTCTTGCAGCGCCTGCGCAGTTCAGCTGGTTGAGCAACGATCGGTTGCTGTGGGTGATTATCATAGAGAGGTAGGTAGTGGGCCCAATGACCATAAGGTTTTGTTTTATTTTTGTTTGGTAACTTTTGCTCAAGTTAGCCGTTCTGTGATGTGAACGTACATTAAGACATTATTTCTACATATTCTAATACTTGTAGGTAAACTACGGCGCTTGAGAACTTTCGTTATGAGGATAGGTGGGCTGAAATGGTAATTTGGAGAATAGGTCACTTTTCCTACTGTATACGTATTTGTCCGATCCAGCCCAACATACACCCTGCCGACTAGAGTGCGAAAGCAACTGCAGCTCAGACCGATTTTATCTACATAAAATTGACGAAATCACCATTTCATATTCCCGTTTCCTCCTCCTATACTAAACCGATTTTAATAATTATTTCAAGAATAATACGAGAGATACTTTGGCTATATCTGTATGTTTTGCTTCTTTTGTTTATATTCATCAAATTCGTTTGCTGGATGTCTAAAAAGGTCCCTAGTTTTTACAGTAATTGCAAAAAAAAAACAAAACAGGGATATAGCAGAGGTAACATGGATTGTAGGTATGGTAATTTTTTTTATCTAGTGTCATTACTATATACTATGGTATATACTATGGTATGGAAAAAACGGTACCCGCCTATTCTCTTATTACGCACATAATAAGCTAGGAAATCTCATTGATGCAATGTGGCATGTTGCGAGTGCGGAATCGAACACGGACCCTCATGTTTGAGAGGCCATCACACCACTAAAATAAGCCAGACGCTTGTAGAACACTTGTACAATCACAATATCGAACTTATATGGATTACTTTAAAATAGGGCCGACCGGTACCCCGGTATCCCTGGTCTTGCGTTCATTCGTTTTTCCAGGGTGTTTAAAAATCATATTTTGAAAATCCATAACAGACATAAAATAACGTAAATTTAAATAACAATTAAAATGTTTAATATGAAAATATATAGTCATCATCATCATTGGCCTTTCCATCTTTGAAAGATGGTAAGCAGCGTCTTGGCACTTATGCTCGTGACTATAAAGCCCGATACGAGAAAATCCATAATTCGAATAACTATACATAAAAATCCATAACTTTGAAAACTCCTTTTTAGACCCTAACTCAGTCGGTTAGGTTAGCGAGAAGCGAAGCGACGAGCATGTTAGGTTCCTTGCGACCACAGAGCACGAGCTGAGCGAGCGCAGCGAGCGTGCCGCGGCAGCGGCCGGCGAGTGCCAGAACCGAATTGCTACTGTTTACCTAGTCTACCCGAAATATAAGTTTTCTCAACCCTCTTGAAAGGTCAGTGGTCACCTCGCCATCAGATATGTTTATTAATTTTACACTTTTTTAATGCATATTTACGATATTCATATTAAAGTTATACTTTTTTAATCTATTAAACATTTCAACATTATGGATTTAATGATTACGTGTTAAACGTTTTCAATATAGGTATTTTCAATTATGGGTTCTAATATAGACCCGTTTTTCCACCTATCGGGATCAATGATAAAAGTGGATTTTGCAATAAACTAAAACCAAGAATAGAGGATTTATGGGCACACACAATCATGCTGAGATAAGTTCGCATGCATGTGACACATGTTGCAACTGACAACTATGTAGCAACCTGCAGGTTCTGCCGAGACTGCATCTTGCACATAAGCAACATAAGTAACTTACTTTACTACTAGATGTTGTAATTACCCGAATGCGCCAAAAGGAGGGTTATTGTAAATTTTAGTTGCCTTCATGTTCTTAACTGACATAAGAATGCTTTAAGAATGCTCTAAAATTATTGTATCCTTAGGTACTTATACATGCATACAGGGTGTTAGGGTAAACAATTGTACTACTTTAGAGTTTGATTGTAAACATGATACTGATCAACTTTACCTAAGAAACATATAGAAAACTAAAAAAATTAAAACCGCCTTCAAAAAAACTAAAACTTAAAAAATAATATTGCAGCCGATGAGTTTTTCGTTCGCATCATAAGAACATTAGTTTGTGTTATCGAAGTCGCTGTCAAGCCGGTACGATTCACGACAGGGCTTGCTTAAGTTTTTGGCTTTGCTTGACACTGACTTCTATAAAATAAATTAATGTTCTTATGATGCGAACGAAAAAGTCATCGGCTGCAATATTATTCACATTACAATCAACTCTTATAGTACTGCAACTGTTTACCCTAACACCCTGTAATGATGCTTTCAGGAAATAAGTTGTTCCCCTTTTCCACCTTCTTTCCAGTTCTAGGTATATTATTGTCAAAGTATATACCTACGCACGAGTACGAGCGTAAGTGCCACCAAGACGCTGCTTAAATCATCTTTCAAAGATGGAAAGGCCAATGATGATGATGATATACCTACGCTATGTTATTGTCTTCTGATGACATTTTAATTAAAAGTTGTTTGTTACAGGAACGAGCACGACCAACACAGAAGATGCCTGACTCCTGCGCCGGACGACGGCGTGTGTCGTAGCTGCGGCGGCGATACCCTCGGGGGGCTCATACCCTGCATCTGTCAACACCACAGGTAGTAAGCTCAAAACGGCTAGTAGGTAGTCAGGTGATATCGCTAGTAATCGGATGAGAACAGGGCATCTACCCGTACATTCGAACTTCGCCATTGCGTTAACGTTTTCGTTCCAATGTCAATTCTATTACTTACAATGAAGTTCGGACCGAAACGGTCTCGATATATCGAAAATCGAAAGTGCGGGTACAGGGCCAGAACTGGCTGGGAAATAGGAACTATAGGAAGGCTACAAAACTATATTTTACGAGCGCGGCACAAATTATATACCAGATTTTAAGTCAGATCATAAGCTATCAAACAAAAAAAGTTTCATCAAAAGCGGTTCAGTAGTTTTTGCGTGATACTCGTTCAAACAAACAAACAGACAGACAAAAAATCCAAAAATTGGTGAAATGGAATTAGGGACACTTAAAAACCATATCGTAACTTTTTTTTTGTTAATATCTTCAATGTACAGACAAACTTCCTGTTACAGTTTTATAATAGTATAGATAGATAGATATAGATAGATGCGTTCAGAATTGTAAAAGTTTCAGGATGGCATCATCTAGGTATTAATCGATACTTTAACATACTAAAATTTGCTAACTAGTCAGGCCTTTCACCTACAAAAGCAGGACAAAAGAAATCCTCTAGTCGTTTTCATCGTTACCTCGGGAAGGACTGAGTTTGTAAAGTTAATGCAGCTGTCCATAAATAAATTTCGTAGGTCTCAGATTCATCTGGTAGGGTCGAAAACGTATCTATGGATTTATATGGGCGTTCGAACTCAAACTCATTTCGTTTCTGAATCTTAGCCTTAGTTGTACTTCACCCAGGAGTAGCAAAAGGATAGTCCAATTCTAGCCAGGCACTTTACCAAAGTTTCAATGTTTCATTATATCCATTTCTTTGGCAGACCGGTGAAGTTCGAGACGGGAGGTTGGTTCTTGCGTCAGGTTCAGAAAGCATTCACCCTGATGCCGTGGAGTCTTAGCACCGACAAGCTGGAGCTGATAGGTCTGTATTCTTTTAGTAGTAGTTAGTCTTAGGTAAGTTAGTCTTAGGATGCTGTGTACATTTCTTCTTTTAGTTTTATGGATTTTTCGAATTATAATTAATCAAAGAATATTCATTTCAAGATAGTGAAATATTTGTATGGTGCAAGCATCCGAAATGTTGACGATGCCATGCCAGTTGGTGTTTTCCTAAGCCGGACACTGTCACTTTAACTTACTTAAGCGTACAATACACCTTCCAGAGGAAGAGAATGAAGGGCGAGAGAGTCCAGGGCCCAGTGACAACGGAGACCTGCGCAATGTGAGGGAGTTCCTGGAGGCGTTGTCCGCGAGGCTGGCGGGCGGGCCTCTGGAAGGGACCAGAGTGGCACCGCTGTATGAACACCCTGCCTGTAAGTACCCTTTTCTCTATTTAGCGGCTGCGGCTGCGGCTATTGTTTTTATTAAGTTTCCTGACGGTTATGTTTGCCTCCTACTATTTGTTATAATTCTGATTTAACTCATCCTGTGTGATCCTCATCTCTGTAAAAGAGTAATGGTGCCGTTCCGATTGCAATTTGTAGCCAAAATGTTAGTTCAGAAACAATGGATATCACTTTTAATGACGTGAAGTCGATGGCAACATGAGTTTGATTTGCCATCGTGGTCATGAGAATTGTCAACCAGCATTAGAAGGTTGCCGAAACCCCAGGACATTACACAAGGATATTCTGGTTGTCTACAATAATGTTAGGTATCTTCTAAGATATTTGTGGACCTCCAATGGCACACGTAGCCAAGGACAATTTTAGCTACTAAACTGCAGCATCTGCTGCCCACTTTATTAATTTTACCCGAGTTGTGCATGCCATAGACTAGATATTATAGTGAGTGATGAATACAATTGACTAGATGAGAGCATGTTCGTGAGACACCACGCCAAGCTGAGCGGGTCCCTGTCTGCCCTCGCGACCGCGCTTCGAGACGCGCTGACACGTAAGCTAGTGGGAATACGGGTTAGAATCGCATGCACTGTGTTATATTTTTAATTTACACCTGTTTTGGTTATTTTCTCACGTTGATGTAAAATTCCTTATTAAAACAATGCAATCTTGTGTCTCTACGGCAAAGAGTAGTTCGTTTAGTTTTATGCAGCATGATTGTGTTTGCATGATTTGTGTAATTGTTTGTTTTGATTTTGAGTTTACCAGACTTCGTAGAACTGTGCTTGTATTTTTTTTACAAAAGCCCATTGTACAGTTTCTGGGTTTAAATTAAACGCCTTGTTTTATAACGTGTTCTATTTTTCTCGCAAAGCACATTGCTATTAGTTGTTGTGTAGGCGCTTTTTATGAGTTGTATTTTAGTTTTATAAATTTAAAAAGCTAAAGCTGAATGGTTAAATAAATTCCATCGACCATTGTATCATAAGGTACCTACTTACCTATATCTAGACTGATTTTTTTTTTTAATTTCTTCTACTTACTAATAATCTTACTCCTACATAGGTAAGTACTTACCTACCTGCCTAGACCCTAATATCGTTAATTACTTGCTATAGGTACATATTTTTTTAAATAAAGCTGTAAAATTAATTAAGACAAATTAACAGTCATACAAATTTCGATAAATTAATTATTAATAGGTACCTAGCGTAAAATTTAAAAATTATAAATACCGAATTCAGTATTTCCAATGCATTTCCAAAACACCTGGAATTCGAATCAAACGTTTTAATTTAAGATAAATACCTAAGACTACCTAATTAATCCGATAGGTAGGTATAGGGTAGGTTACCTGTAGCATATATCTCTCATAAAATAAATTTAACAGGAGCAAAAAATTATTATAATCTTTTCATTCTTTTTGTTGTTTACCTGTTCTAAATGTCATTCACCTACCAAAGGCCTTCATTAGGTTTTTAAAATGACTTTTTTGTTAAAATCAAAACCAACTAAGTATAGGTATGTAAGTATAGCTAGATACACGTGTAAAAGATAATAAGTATAAGTAGGTAATTATGAAAATGTCTGGTTTTACAACATGACGTCAATAAAGGTGAGTGAGACATGACTTGGTCTTAATGAAGATGGAAAATAAATAATATATACCTACTTGTAGGTAGATACGAGGTACCTATACTTTTTGTATTACTTACGTGATCTAGAGCTAATCTCTGAAGACAATTATCAGGAGTGCTATTTTAATGTCACACACTCACACATCCTTCCTAATTAATATTCGAAAGATTTTCAAACTCTGTTCAATTTATGCATTATTCGTATACAAATCAATTCGTATAAAAATATATTACATCCCGAAATATTTTCAAAACCAACAACTTTTAACTGCTGCCGCTGCCTGCGCTGTAAATAACATCCAGGCACGGGATAAACCCCCCCCCCCCCCCCCCCCCCCCCCGAAATCCGAATATTTGTATGGAAAAGTGATTATAGCACTTACTTTTTCATTCTATGAATATCCCCCGAAAATTAAATATCCCCCCCCCCCCCCCCGAAACTTAAAGTCTGGATACGTGTTTGATAACATCAAGAAAATCGACTACCTACTTCCAAAATAGTTGAGTTACCTACGAAAACTTAATCAGTTGAGGATTGTACAGTCTGGGACGTTTTGACAAAAGACAATAGGTTCTATGACAAGGTTCTCATTCTAAGAAAATATGGACCAATTGTATACCTAATTTTGATTCTTTGAATGATTGGTGGTAAAGCTGCCAGTGGTACGGGGCATATCCTTTGGCCCGAATAAACAAATGCAAAAGAAATTCTTTTTCACCTCAACAATTCTATAAATCCAGAACTTTACCTATTTATTATTTTCACCAAGAGGTGAGGTGAGGTTAAAGATAACTGTCTTCTTTTTGACTGGCCACTGCCAAAAGCAGCAGTCTACCACGCACGACAATCTCGATATATTCTTAATTATTGTTTAGGTAGGTACGTTTGGTGTCGGCTAAGAATAGCACCATCCCATTTCCTTCCGTGTGGGTGTCGTAGAAGACGACTAAAGGATCTACCGGAGGATGGGCAGCAGCATTCTCTGAGTACACACATTCAATCCAACTGCGATCGCCAACCCGCCTGCCAAGCGTGGCGATTATGGCAAATCCCCCCGTTTTGGGGGAGGCCTATGTCCAGCAGTGGACGTCTATCGGCTGATAATCATTACGTCAAGGTACGTTTAAAAATCTGAAGAACTAAGAGCCGACATTGACCTAGAATGAACTCGATAATTGTAATCGTGCCGTAATAACTATATATGGATACATAATGTTTCCGTGCGGCTGCCTTTGCGCAATCTTAGGGTTGTCCTTAAGAAGTTCTACTTCAATAAATTAATGGACCATTTAAATTTTCAATTAATATAAGCATAAGCATATGCTCACGACTATATTCCCCGAGGGGGTAGTCAGAGATATTCTGAAACTTCAGAACATCCACGTTTCACTAGTAGTACCGAAACTCTGTCCAGTGTGACGAGGAGTGAGCCCGTCATCACTTGCAATGGACAGTAGGTACAATACATGCCTCGAAATTACAGTATGCAGGTTTCCTCACGATGTTTTCCTTCACCGAAAAGCCAGTGGTGTTTGTGTACGACAGTGGTACGATTCGGCCTGGACGGGGATCAAACCATCGCCTCCTGCACGGCAGGCAAGGTTACTCGCCACTGGACCACCACGGCTATATAATATTTAATATAATATCACGTAAAATAACAGACACTCAAAACATTTACAATGTTTAAATTATTTACAATAATATTCTGCAAATTCCTTCAAAACTTCACTAGTTCCAAGGAAACTGAAATTCCCTCTCTGAATTGGGGAGTTGACTGCATCAAATCTATTTTATTAGTTTTATCTTCTCAGTAAAAAATACGTTTGAACTTTAGAAATAATGCTACACTTACATTTTCAGTAATTCTGTAGCTTGAACACTATTTTTAATAAAAGGATAAACTATTAAAAGTATTGAAACGACGTCGAAAAACAATGACGTCATAACTTTTCAATTTTCATACAATAAAGCTCGTGTTTTGACGTTTGATAAAGAGTTGCTGATTTGACTAGTCGGAAACTCGCAGATTGCCAAACCAATGCGCTGTCGATCAAAAATGTTAGGATACTATATACAATGTTCTTGCTGTCGATTGACAGTACCAGCCCTCAGGTCACCCAAAACCTTTATCAGCTAATTCGTCATCAGCCAAGGGAGATAATTCCAATTTTCTTTGCACAAACTTCACATTTAGATATGTTAATTTCTCTGTGGTAAACCAAATCAATAAAATGTTTAATAAAGATAAACTGAATTGTTTAGTTACCTTCCTAGTTCAATCTGTCGCAAACCATGAAACGACTTGAGGTTTTAGAGATATGGGTATACAGGAGAATGTTGAAGATATGGACTGACAGAATTGGCAAAAGAATCAGGCAAAGGATGAATAGGAGAGTAGAAATCCTGAAAACGATAAAACCTCGGAAACTACAGAAGAATACCTCGGTCACATTGCGAGAAGTGAAAAATACCAACTTCAATAATCTGGAGAGATTATTCTGCAGGGGAAAATTTTGAGGAGAAAAATGCGTGGTAGAAGGACTGTGTGAATCGCTCGATATGAACACCAATTCAGGGCATGCAGGGTCCGAATATCCTTAATAATAGCCAACCTCAACCTCCGGTAAGAGATAGCATCACAAGAAGAAGAATATTATTTTTAGCGTTCTACCATAATGACAGGGTGTAAAATTAAATGGGACACTTACTTTTAAAAGGGGTGCTTCGGACCAACAAACGGAACAACTTTTTCTAAGGGACCAACACTGAAATTGCGAAAAAAAAATCCGCTGTCCCATAACAAAACTGCAAACATAACTCGACTGAAATGTATGGGACAGCAGATTTCTTTTTCGCGGTTTCGATGTTGGTCCCATTGAGGAAGTTGTTCAGTTTGCTAGTCTGTCCCTTTAAGTAAGTGTTAATTTTACACCCTGTAATCTTACCCCTACACTATATACCGTATACTATTACCTATTCTATGGCTCTACATTTATACTAATGAGTACGACTAAATTAATGACACTAGCAAGAAATGGATATGTTTATTCCATTTAATTGTAAAACAATATGGTAGGACGAGGAACTAAGTATATTATAGATAGACCATTGAGACACGAGACGCTGTGTTCTCAAGAGAAGCAGCCCTAGCACAGCATGGCCTGCGCCCGCGCATCCGTCACGGTCCATTCGAACTATTTAGCATACTATTGAATTGCGCATGTTAATTTATAATTGGCGAACGTTGGCACCATCCAGACTTAGTTTTTATTAAGATTAACTGTTCTTGTATCGCTTTTTAAACGTCGACAATGGTTACAAAGAAAACTCTGACAGAATTAAAATTAAGAGCTATGAGCTGTTAAACGAGTACTAACCTAGCGTTTTCCGTTTGATTCTTAGTAGGTACATTTAGAGTAGGTATCCTGAAATCAAAATGGTCGTGAATGGATTTCGTACAAGACTAGTTATACCAACTTTAAAATACCAAATTATCTTTTAAATAAGAAAAACATTTCGATTTTTATATAAAACAGCTGCTTCAATTGTCCAGCTCAGAATTTTTTTTATGATGAACCTACCTACCTCAAAAATCGCACTCCAGGACAAAGAGGTATGTATACACATACCTCTTTGTCCTGGAGTGCGATTTTTTAATCTCATACGTTGAACTCAGCATATTTCTAATGCTGATTTTACTTTAACAATCGCACTCCTAAAGTATGATTTTTGAATATCAAATCAGCAGTAGAAAGATGCATATCTCCATAGTAATTTTGACATTTTCAACTGCCGAGCTCAGCGAATGAGATTCAAAAATCGCACTCCAGCACAGAAAGCATATTTTTTCAATAATGAACCTATGCCTAAATAATATACCCTAAACTGTACTTAACTAAATAAATACCTGTATCAAATAGAAATCACTCACAGGTTCTTTTCTGACTCGATTTTCAATTTCCTCCCTACTTACTACCTAAGTTTCCTATAAGTACTTGCCTACTTATTGATAAAGCTGAGAAACTGGAGGCCCTGACTGATTTCTAAACACATTAAATCGTCGAATTTCCTTGTTAATACTTATCCAGGTGTAATTAACAGTAATCTCGGTGAAACCAGGTGGATGTACCATAATAACACGATGCAATCTTATAACGAGCTGCAGGTCAAGATCCAAACAATCATACTTTTAGTTATTTTACAATTTTATTTATACTTAGGTTGCGTAAATATTTAGGTAGAGTTGGTAGTCAGTAAAATAATACCACAATCACTCAATCAATTATATATAAGGTCTAACAAAATTAGGTGAAACTATTTTAAGGGGATGATCAGACCATCAAACTGAACAACTTTCTCTATGGGACCAATATCGAAAATGCGAAAAAAAATCAGCTATTCCATACAAACCTACTCGACCTAAATGTATGGGACAGCAGATTTTTTTTTTGCGATTTCGATATCGGTCCCATAGAGAAAGTTGTTCAGTTTGATGATCTGATCACCCCCTTAAAATAGTTTCACCTAATTTTGTTAGACCTTATATATATTTTTTTACACCGAAAAAAAATATATATATACTTACGTACCTACCTACTTATAGCCACCTTTTTATTTTATTTGGTTTGTACTTACTTATTTATTGCAAAACCAACAGTAGATTTAATAATTAATTGGAGATTTGATGTGATTTCGTAGATTGTAATATTTGAGGCTTTTCAGATAATTCGCCTATGTTTTGATAATATAAATGGTTCAACGCTGTTTTAGTTTAATTTAAATAAAAAATAAAATAAAGTACCTAACTACTTTTTAATGGGAAGAGATCAACCAGGATCAACCCTTACGGGATGATAAAGCAATCATTTATCAGCCTCTATGGTTCCCACTTCCACCTCATCTCTATATCTCTATGGTGTTACTCCACCACGCATCCCCTATGCGCAAAACCGTTGAAGGGATCCATTACTTTGCTAAGTATAGGTACCTACTTAAGAATTTTGTTTCTCTACCTATTACTAACACTCTGGATCATGTTTACTGATTTTTTTATTTATAAGCATAATGCTCACGACTATAATCCCCAGGGGGTAGTCAGAGACTTTCTGAATATTTCCTTATTCAATACCTTACAAATTTAATAATAAAGTATACAAACCCAAAAGCAAATAGCCTCTGCTGATATTGTGATCCGTCTAAAAATAAACAGGTTGAAGACTAGCCACGAGCCCGGCATCGTCTGCATCAGATACGGGTTCCATGACCCCTCGGACCTCGGCCAGGCCCCACAATAAAGCTTTCAAACTTTATGGCCTATAAGCGGCAAGTCCTTTTAAAGGAATATAAACGTTTATGTGAATGAGAGCAAATGCAAAGTTGATTTGACTCCGGATTATTGTATTGCATTTCATTTTATACATACCTACGTACATACCAAGCACGTATCCAGACTTTAGTTCCGGGGGGGATATTAACAGGGCGTAAACATGCTTACGGGAGTGCTTTAGACCATCGAACTGAACAACTTTCAATCTGCTGTCATCCATGTGAGTCGAGTAGGCAATAGTAGGCATTGCAGTTTAGTATGGAACAGCTTATGTTTGTTTTTGTGATTTCAGGTTTGCCCCCATTGTAAAAGTTGTTCAGTTTGATTGTCTGAACCACCCCTGATGGAAGGTGTTACCAAATCACCGAGTATAAAATGCATTACCTAAAACAATTTATTGTTAGATCTTACCAAACATGACAATCATTTTAAGTTGTAGACAATGCTGTAAATACCTATACCTACTCAAATAAAGCAGTTGATATACAGGGTGTAAGTGACAGCCTAGCCTACCTCAGGAAACGCGAAAAAAAATCAGCTGTCCCATACAAAACTGCTGTACCTGCCCGACTAAAATGTATGGGACAGCAGATTTTTTTTCGCGTTTCCTGAGGTAGGCTCCATAGTGAAAGTTGTTCAGTTTGATGGACTGAGTTCACCGTTTCAGTATTTGCTAGGCTGTCACTTACAGCCTGTATGTATTTGATGAACCGGGTGTTCTGCTTAAAACATTTAAAATGTCACATACGAAACTAACGAAGTGTTAAAATAAAGTTAACTTTTGTAACTTAACTTTTTCTAATAGGGTATTTGACAGCATGTAAAATATAGGATCTATTGATGGCATCCGTATTGAATATGTATTTAGGAAGCCAACTGGATATTTTAAGAGGAAATCGACAAAGAACGTATATTGGTAGACAAGTATAATGTCAAGAAAAGCGTTTTCGCGGGATATTTAAATAATATTTTTTGTTTTTGTTTTTTCTTGCTCTATATGGAATGGAACGTAATTAATGTATATTTTCTAAAGAGTCCTTAGACATCGGCGATTAACGTAGAACAGTTTTTAAAAACCCGGCAGATTCCCTCGCCATGTCACCCTTAACGACATCATACGTAGGTCTCTTGCCACAGTCAACGTTCCTGCCATTCTCGAGCCGACTGGCATCATACGGAGCGATGGCAAGAGACCAGACGGGATGTCTCTCGTCCCCTGGAACATCTTCCATGAAACGCGCCCGACCCATCGGTCGGGCGCTAGTGTAGGACGCTACCTGCGTGGACACACTGGCCCCGTCTCACTTACAGGGCACGAGTCGAAGGGCTGGCGCAGCGGCGGAGGCCGCCGAAAAACGAAAGGCCTACTGGTACCGGGATATCGGCCCCAATACCATTTTATGGGTTTTGGTGTCGAAACTCTTGGGCCGTGGGGACCTAATGCGCAGGCGCTTTTTAAAGACCTGTCAAAGCGCCTGATAGACTCGACAGGGGACCCAAGGGCTGGCACTTTCCTCGCTCAACGGATCAGCATAGCCATTCAGCGAGGAAATGCGGCCAGCGTTCTGGGTACCCTCCCACAAGGAACGAACCTGCACCACATCCTGGGTTAGTTTAGTTTTAAGTCTCTTTATTTATAATTTTATTTAATGTTACTATTTTATGGATCTTTCGAATAAACAACTACTAATTAAAAAACCCGTCAAATACTCTATTATCTATACTTAGGTAGGTACCCGTTTCCATAAAAAACGCTCCTATAAAATGTTATTTATAGAATTTCGGTCCTATCATACCCACTTTGCGTGAGCACTGACGTTTTATTTTTAAGTCATTTAAAATAGGTACTTAATTATTCATAATTCGTACATATTTATATCGAAGTACTATCGATAGGTCATAAGATATTGTATTATGGCCTTACCTTGCTCTTGCTATACAATTGTGGCCACGATAAACTGCACAAAAAAATATCCGAACTTTTTCAAACGCTTAATTCAGAATCTTTGTAAGCGAGAAACGCGGTGACGAATGATGATAATTATGAGGGTACCGAGCCTATAGTGCTGCCGTCAGTCGATTTTTTTAAATTTCTATATAAAAACAAATACGTAGTGATTCGATAAATTGAAAACCAACAACGACTAAGTACAATTACAGTTGTTTAGAAATAAAAATATACGATTAAGTGCAACACTATAGGCTCGGTGCCCCCTTAAAGTTAAAACACAGTTATTAGAAAAAGCTAGCTGGCTTTAGAGGAAATCCGTACATCGAGGGTGGCAATATTCACGAGATCTGTAAGCTAGCCACCTATTGAGTAAATACCTATATGTATTGGATCGAAATTAAATCGATATGTAAATTGGAAAGTTCCTAATTATTTAAAAAGTAGGTATATAAGAATTATACATATTTAATTACAAGCGGTTGGCATTTTCTTTTTGAGTAAAATTTGTTGTTACATCTCATCTGCAGATATCGAAATTTCAACGCTGTTAAAGTCAAAATTCAAAATAAAGTCAGAAAAAAGTCAAAATAATAAGATTACGATTTTAGATTAGAAGACAAAATATTAAGAGAAATTAATAAGATTGTGGAGTGTTTGTTAAATTTATGAAAATCATGTTATTGATCGGCCTCACTCTCCGTCACACTGGACAAAGTTTCGGTACTACTAGTGAAACGTGGATGTTCTGAGGGTTCAGAATTTCTCTGACTACCCCCTCGGCGACTACAGTATTGATTAATAAAGTAGTAAAAAAGGAGTCACGTTGCAGGTTCTGAACTTCTGACCCGAGCACTCTTGTCTCGCGTGGTTTTCGCGCGTCGCGTTTTTGCCACGAGGCTCCGCAATCCTCAATCTCTTCTTGTTCTTGACCAAAAACAATCCCTGAGATTTGGATAAATTCTCCCATAAACTACACTGGCGGACACGCAGTGCTAACGCACAAGTCCATTAAATATAATTGAAAAAAAAGTTGTAAAAACAAAAATAAAATTACCTTAGCCACTTCTCATGGCGGCCATTGTACGTTTACGGCCATTAAGTGTGTCCATTGCCGACACTATGCCCAGCTTAATATGCAGCTTTTTATTGCGTCCACCCGACCGTGGGACCGCGAAAATATTATAGCTTAAAAAAAGAAGCTGTACGGTTAACCTGTATTGTTAACTTGAGAGAAAGAGAAGCTATTTGAGGTGGGTTTTTCGATGAAGTTTAAATTAATAGGGTTAGAATATCCTATCGTCAGTGTAACCGTTTCCAAATTCAGTAATGTACCAAATGGATTGTGTTGTGCCCATAAGCGAAAATTCTTGGGCGATGTGCTCAACAAATAGGTACTTTAAGGATAAAAAAAAAGTGAAACTAAAAATGTAGGTACTATCAAATACCTACATTTTACAGAGACTACCATTATCCAAATTTACCTCAGAAAATACAACGCTCACACTGTCTTGTCTATTCTCCAAACCAGTTCCTTCAATGGGAGGCAAGGGCGTCGCCAAGGGGGAGAGCAGGGAGGGACAGCTCGCTGGCCCCCTAGAATTTTTTTTATTTTCTTTATGAAGTTATTGTACTTAGAATTAATATTGTACCCATCCTATATCTATCGTCTTGATGGGTGGAAAAACAGGAGAAAGAAGTTTCTAGAAATCATACATTACTGTGGTCATTGTCTGAAACCACTTTGACTGTAAAATAATTTTGTACCATAGACCAGTCATTTTACGGTTTGATCCGGGACTAATTAATAATTGATATTTTTTCTCAGTATAGTATTTAAGAGCCAATTTGAGCTTAGAACTGCACCAAAATTAAAAAAAATATCACGTCAGCAACAGCCCAAAACTTTAAATTTATCATTTATCTCGTTCTAAAAAAACGAATGGTAATTTTTTGGAATCTTTTAAGGCTTTACTCATTATTCATACTTCAAACATAGTGTTAATATTTTTGTCTACTTACAAGGCTTTGAAAAGTACATTAGTATTTTCTATTAAATATCTCATTTTTTAAATTTCAATGCCTATTTTATTGTTCAAATATAATGTATATTGTTAAATCTAATTAAAATGAGTGCATTGGTATTAATATTATTAATTTAAAAGCCTTCTGGGAGATACAATTTTGATTTCTATGTTGCGTAGCGATTTTTTTTTAAATATGTTTTCAGATAGTTTTTTTGTCACTAAATGGTGCCGATTACAGTTTAAAAGTCCAATTAATAATTACTCCCTACCCCGCCTATCAAAACTCCGTAAAATGACTGGGCTAAGGTGCCCAAAGTTGTTTTTTCATACTCCGATCTCATTTGATTAAATTGCGGGTTTCAAGACAGATTAGAGTCATCCCCGGGATCGCTAGACTTCATCTTCTAGCTTTGTACGTGGTCCTGGTCCCGTTGATTCTGATTTACAGGAGTTACAGTGGTGGAAATGTATGGTGGGCATGAGATATTGAGTCGGTAAGTAAACTACTTACTCAACACCATACCTTAGGTCCACCATTTTTCATTCCTCATGCATAGTTTTGTTGGTGACTTTTGTTGGTGAAAATGACTGGGCTACCAATCAACTACTTCTTCTGTACTTCATTCTAACATACTATCTCTATACCAGTATATAGGTATAATCATAATCATCATCAGCCCATATACGTCCCACTCCAGGGCACAAGCCTACCCTCGAGGAGGGTGTATGGGCTTTGGTCCACCACGCGTGCCCAATGCGGATTGGTAGACTTCACATACCTACGCATCAGCATTTCTTCTTCAGCGTATGCTGGTTTCCTCACGATGTTTTCCTTCACTGTTTGAAAGCAAGTAGTGGGTATAATAATGAAATTAAACCATATTCCTACATGAATAGGTACTTAATTATGCTGCTTTCATTGCCTTCCACAAAACGATGAAAGTGGGGATAAGAAGTCGGTTCAATAATGGGAAAATGAAATTAACTATTGTACTGCTCATTCCATATAAGATACTCTCTAAATGAACTCTTATTGTATTACAATAAGGATTCGAATGGAGTGGTTTAAGGGACTTGTAGTAGAACGAATTAATCGAGATTGTGAGATCCAATTCATGAATGCGGTATTGTTTGTCGTATCGATGTCTATTCGAGAAATGAAAACTTTTTAAAGTTTTATGCGGATAAACTGATAAACAAAGCTTTTTGTGCCATGTCGTGTTATTCGTAGAAATGAATACAATTACTTCAACAGTGTTTGTAGAGGTATCGAACTTGCACTACATTTGTCTACAGGGTGAAATTGATATCATTAGCATCCTTTTAAACTAAGAGTCTACCCATCGAACTAAACAACTTTTACTATGGGAGCAAACCGATCGGATCAAAAAAAATATCAGCTGTTGCATATATTTGAGTCGTAAACTCGCGCGTCGAGATTGCAGTTTAGTATGGAACAACTGATTTTTTATTTGCTCCGATCGGTTTGCTGCCATTGTAAAAGTTGTTCAGTTTGATGGGTAGACCCTTAGGTTAAAAGGATGCTAATGATATCATTTTCACTCTGTATATCGCTGACATCGTGTGCCGCGCACTCTCCTAGTCACATCACTAACTATCAAAAGGATCACACTTAACCATAAATGAATTATTCTGTTATAAGAACCTACCTACTTTGACTACTTAAGTGCTTCCGACAACATGAACAACTTGGACATCTCGGTCAACTTGGACAACTGAGTTGAGTTGGTCAATTTGTCCGAATTGTTCAACATTAGGAAATAGACAAAACCAAGGAACACTATCGACCCGATAGTTATATTTTTGAGAATATACTTACCTCGTACGATATCCATCCATTGTCACGGAACTACAGGGTGAAATTGATATCATTAGCATCCTTATAAACTAAGAGTCTACCCATCAAATTAAACAACTTTTACTATGGGAGCAAACCGATCGGAGCAAAAAAAATCAGCTGTTGCATACATTTGAGTCAAGTAGGCAGCGGCGGGCGGCGGGTGCAATTTAGTATGGAACATTAGATTTTTTTTTTGCTCCGATCGGTTTGCTTCCATAGTAAAAGTTGTTCAGTTTGATGAGTAGACTCTTAGTTTAAAAAGATGCTAATGCTTTCACCCTGTATATTTGTAATGAAAACGCCCCATTGATTTTCCGTACGTAATTTTTTATTAGATAAGTTCTGAAATACTTACCTATAATTAAACTTTTAATTATATGATTGCATCCCACTTGCACCCTTGAATGGTGGTTTCATTTGAAGTTTCTGTTCACTCCGGGAGATACGGTCGTGAGTTTATGCGAGTTGAATGAGTTCCAAAACACTTGCTTGGGTAATTGGTTAAAATATCGAAACAACCATTGAATTACCTATACTCTGAGAAACAACAGTTTTCATGAGAAAACGTTGTTCGACAAATTGACTAAATTGCAAATGGCGGGTCAGAGAATTACAAAAGATTCTCTAATACACGCGAGTTTAGATCACAGGTGTGCTAATGTATGTTGCGACACCGGCAATGTGATAATATCGCCATTTTCGGCACAAGTTACGGATTGAAAGCGATTTATTAGACCACTTTTACCACACAGTTCGTGTTTGAGCAACGATCACATGAGAAATACAGTCTCCTTGAATAAAACAATTTTTATTCAATAATGAAACTGAAAGATCGACCAAAGAGATGACATTGTTAAAACCTTCATACTACTGGCCGTTATTAGACAAAAAAATTATGATGCCATTTATTGGAAAAAGAATATACCGATATTTTTTAATTCTAAGGATCTCCACATTTTTTTTCCAAATTTATGCCAGTTGCACGCTTTAGTCGATTAAAAAATTACAAAACAGTTTTTATTTCCTCGACTTTAATTAATTTTTCGCAGAGAGTCCCACTATATAATATCTTACAAAATTAGCTGAATCTATTGTAAGGGGATGATCAGACCATCAAACTGAACAACTTTGTCTATGGGACCAATATCGAAATCGCAAAAAAAACAGCTGTCCCCTACAAAACTGCAAACATAACTCGGCCGAAATGTATGTGACAGCTGATTTTTTTTCGCGATATCGATATTGGTCCCATAGATAAAGTTGTTCAGTTTGATGGTCTGATCATCTCCTTAAAATAGTTTCACCTTTTTTTGTTAGACCTTATAGGTATACTGTAACAGCATTTGTATTAGGTAGGTACACGAATAAATAATTTTGTATTTGTTATCGACAATATTATTTTAATTAAAAATATCTTTTACTACGAAATTATCTTGTTAAAAAAATATGCAAAACAATAAAATAGAACAGTCATTTACTTTTACGAATATAGGTCACTTAAAATTCGTAAAATAGTTTCTTCTTCCACGTCGTCAGCTATAGAAAATGACTTAATAAACAGTATAAAGTTTGTGTATTCATTCGGTCATGATTTCTTATATCGCGAATCAAAAATATAAAAAAAAAATAATAGTAAAAATGCACTTTATTGCCACACAAAATACAAAAAAAGAAAAGGTACAGAATCAATAGACAGATATCACTTCTCGTATAGAATGCGACAATTTTTATTTAAACTACGAATTGGTCAGAGGCTCTGTTTGCCGACGATTTCATACTACCACAATGCATCGACATTTCACTACGACCGATTACATTCAAAACGATACAATTAGCCCAGTAATTTTACGGTTTGAGCCGGGACTAACTAATAATTGATATTTTTTTTGGTATCATATTGAAGAGCCAATTTTAGCATAGAAATGTACCAAAATTTAAAAAAAATCACGTCAGCAACAGTTTCAATTTTAAAATTTAGCTATTATCTCGTTCTAAAGACCTGATGGTAATTTTTTTCACATATTTAAGGCTTTACCATTATACATACTTCAAACATGGTGTAAATATTTTGTCTACTTAGAATGTTTTAAAAAATTCATTCGTATATTCTAATGAATACCAAATTTTTAAAATTTGAATGCCTATTTTATTGCTCAAAAATAACTAAGATTGTTAAATCTAACACAAATGAGTGCATTGGTATTAATATTATTAATTTAAAAGCCTTCTGGGACACACAATTTTGATTTCTATGTTGCTGTGCGATTTTTTTTAATATGTTTTAAGATAGTCTTTTTGTCACTAAATGGTGCCGGTTACAGTTTAAAAGTCCAATTAATAATTACTCCCTACCCCGCCTAACAAAAGTCCGTAAAATGACTGGGCTAAATTAAAAAATTACTAGTTTCAATTAAGCTTTCGTATATTATAAATTTCCAGCTAAAATCTCTCCGAAGTCCAAGGTTGAGCTGAAGGCGAATATACCCGTACGTGGATATAACTGTACCATTAGCTGCTGACAACTCGTAATTGGCTCTGGGACGACGCTCATGCAGATAGCTGCGTGGATACACACAGAGGTCGGAACCGGTGTCAATTAAAAAAAGTTTCTTTGTGCGGAGATCGGTAACGAACAGACGGCTGGAAATAGATGAACAGTCACTCGCCGTCTTTAGCGACCGTTGTTGAAGTTTTTCGGCGAATAATCACATGGCTCTACGCACCGTTTCGCATTTTCACGGAAGTTAAAATGATACCAGCAGAGCCGGCGTTTGCCTGAGGAACGGCTACGGTTCCGTCTAAAATTGCGTCTTTGGTTGTAACCTCCTCGGTCTACCTTTGTATTCAGGTCATCCAGCTTGCTTGCGAGCGCCGCTACTTCGTTATGCATCTTCTCTACTAAGCACGAAGTATCTGCAGATGTGCTTGCGACCTGCGCTGGAGGAATCGACGGAATGATCTCTATAACACGGTCGGCCAGCTCAGCGACATCTTCCAATGGCATATTAATGTGCGCTGCTACGACCGTCTGAAGACTGATCGGTAATCGTGACGTCCAAATCGTTCTTAAAAACTCGCCCGGGATATCTGTCCCTGCCAGACTCCGAAGGTTCCTTAGTAGTGCCGACGGTTTCCTATCTCCCAGTTCTTCCTGGACTAAAAACTGTTGAATTTTTTTTCCTTCGACGTTGATACCCGTTTAATCAATTCGACCTTTAATTTTTCATATTTATTGTCTGCTGGAGGTTTGGTAATGATGTCTTCTACCTCCGCGATGATTGGAGCATCCAAGTTCGCCACCACAGTAAAATACTTGGTCGTGTCTGCCTTAATACCGGACAGCGTGAACTGGGCCTCAAGTTGGGCAAACCAGATTGCGGGTTTATCAGGCCAGAACGGTGGAACCCTAATTTTCACATTGGCCGTTTCTGCGGAGTTCATTGCTGCCGACTTTTCTTCGCTACTAGACATTTTCTACTTTCGTTTCTATGTCGGGGTCACCAATTTATAGAGACAATTTATAATTTATTTACAGAATTTATTTCGCAAATCTGACACACCACAAAACAATCGAAAGCGGAAGTGTCCTGACGGTTGCGGTTTCCATGAGGGCTGGCGCGCGCTTAAAACGTCGTACGCGCGGCTGCGTTTACACCTGCCGCAACGTGCGCATCGAATGCGGCCTCCGTGGGTCGACCCCACACTATGTTATACTTCTTATCTGGAAGAACATAAAATTCAATTTGCAATGTCTTAACTTTGTAAAATAATATTATAATTTATAACATAACGGTGTACTTATAGTAACTATGCTATGGTAGAATTATTTATACAATTATGGATAAACGTTACATTTTATAGTAATGCTCCCAAGCTAATTTCGCCATGTGTTTAGTCAGAGTGGAACAAGAACAACAGTTTATATGTAGGTAGGTAGGTACATCGTGTTTCTGAGGATGTACATTAAGAGCCTATGTCGAAAAATAATTAAAGCGAAATGGGCGTGTGATATGTGATATTACTGCCTGATGCGAGAGAAAGAGACGCAAGCGTAAAACAAACTTTATTTAATTGTGATTGTACTATACCCCGCCTAACAAAAGTCCGTAAAATGACTGGGCTAAATACAAAAGTCGAAAGTCTATGCCTTGTACCAAACAATTTGACCACTTGTTATGACCGCATTGCGTTGTTGTCGATTGCTATCTTCATCTAGGGTCATCTCATTGCATCGCACCTGTCAGCCCCGAATTATACCAAGTAGTTACCTACTTTATTACATAAACATTAGTAGAACTGCGAAGGTTGTTGGGTGATTTATTATTATTAGGTACCTATAAGATTAATCAAGAGCTTTTGTACCTAATGTTCACGATCCTGGAGTGGAATTATTTGAAAATGTTGTATAATTGTTTAGAAATAAAAAATACGGCTGAGGACAGCCTGGAGGCTCGGTGCACCCTTAAGAGGCTATGCGATGAAGTACTAAGAGTAGGAGTATGATTAGCGGATATTTGTGAATTAAACATATAATTGAAGTTTTGATCAGAGCCAAAACACGATTAAGACACATTTTCTCGATAGAAAAACAAGCCAAAGTAGCCTCCGTTTTTATTTATAAACGCTTGGAACTGCTAAACGGTGAATAATAGAAACACGAGACTTGATTTCAAAAAGAGATTGATATTTAACAAATTTTGATAAGAGCAGAATTGAACTTACATAAATAGTACAATCACAATTAAATAAAGTTTGTTTTACGCTTGCGTCTCTTTCTCTCGCATCAGACAGTAATATAAGCTATCACAGGCCCATTTCGCTTTAATTATTTTTCGACCTAGGCCCTTAATGTACATCCTCAGAAACACGATGTACCTATCTACCTACATATACTGTTGTTCTGTACTGTACTGTACTGTACTGTTGTTCCACTCTGACTAAACACATGGCGAAATTAGCTTGGGAGCATTACTATATAATGTAACGTTATATCCATAATTGTATAAATAATTCTAACATAGCATAGTTAGAGTTACTATAAGTAAGTACACCGTTATGTTATAAATTATATTTTTTTTATAAAGTGGAAACATTGAAAATTGAATTTTATCTTCTTTCAGATAAGAAGTATAACATAGCCTATGAAAGCTTAATTAAAACTAGTAATTTTTTAATTTAGCCCAGTCATTTTACAGAGTTTTGTTATGCGGGGTACTCTGTTTTTAATAGTAGTAATTATTAATTGGACTTTTAAACTGTAACCGGCACCATTTAGTGACAAAAAGACTATCTTAAAATATGTTAAAAAAATATTTGCTACGCAACATAGAAATCAAAATTGTGTGTCCCAGAAGGCTTTTAAATTAATAATATTAATACCAATGCACTCATTTGACTTAGATTGTTACAATCTAAGTTATTTTTGAGCAATAAAATAGGCATTCAAATTAAAAAAAAATTATATGTGTTAGATAATAAGAATATTTTTTTTTCAAAACCTTCTGAATAGACAAAAATATTCACACCGTGTTTGTAGTATGTGTAAAAACAATTTACCATCAGGTTTTTTAGAACGAGATAATAGCAACATTTTAAAATAGGAACTGTTGCTGACGTGATTTGTTTTTAATTTTAGTACATTTCTAGGCTTAAATTGGCTCTTCAATATTATACCGAAAAAAAAAACAATTATTAATTATCCCGGCTCAAACCCTAAAATGACTGGGCTAATTAACAAAGTAAAATTTGCTGTCAAATTAACGTTATCTTTGTTACCAAACAACAAGGTTCAGTTTAACGGTTATTGTTTTCGGTAACTGCATTTACATTTTTATTGACCGTGACCCAGTGGTTTATTTTGTTACGTAGTGGAAATAATTTGTTTGTAATAACTAGTAATTTGCGTCCCATCACTTTCATTTAGAATTAGGAATTTGTTGTAGTTTTGTAAGCACACTGCACATGCGCATGTTTACATCACGCACAATGCAAACTTGTGCATGATGGTACCTATCATAAATTAGCCTAAAATTCGTCTCATTGCTGGCTACAGGCCTGCTAGGCCTCGCATGCCACCCCCGAGAAAACGATTAAAATCGAGATGTGCCTTCATCTTTATTATTTTACGTATGCCAGCAAGAGCGCGCATGACGTTTTTCTCGTTTAAACACTTTGTCGTTGGTGGCATGCTAGCCGTGCAGGGAGCGTGTATGGGCGTTAGTCCACCACACGTGCACATGCACAATGCGGGTTGGTAGACTTCACATACGCATCAGAATTTCTTCTTCAGCGTATGCGTCCCTATCCTTAGCCTTCCCCAGTTCCCCATACAGGTGCTAACTACCAGCCTATCACAAATTCACAAGTTATCTAGGCAATAATTGTATACCTACAATAATAATTGCTTAATTGTGAAGGTAAAAGATTTAACGCCTTACGTCACATTATAAGTCGCATAACTCATATCATACCGCTTCATTTGGTAAGTCGGTAAGTCCGCATAGGCTTTAGTTCAAGAACCAGCAGTAAAATTTATTATTAATAATTAGGTAGTACCTAAGTAACATATTCTTATGAAGATATTCGTCGCCTACGACGACGCCGCAAAGGGGCAAAATTCAAAAGAGAACATTTTATTTTACAGGAATAATAGTTTTTTGATTCCGATTACACGATTTACGCGCTTATTAGATATTACATATTGTCACGGATGCTGTGAAATGACGCAGCTATAGAAAGGCATTCAAAAATTCGGCCGGTGTCAACAAGCTTCGTAGCTCGGCGGTCGACGCATGGACTTCCGTGCCGGGGGTCGATGGTTCGAGACTCGTCGAAAATAATTCTAGATTTTATTGTTGTTGGAAATGTTCTAGAAAAGTAAGAGGGAGTAAGAATATTTGGAAAGAGACAGAAAATGGGCGTGTTTAGGAATGTTCTAGAAAACAGAGAGAGAAGGAATATTTGAAAAGAACCAAAAACAATGGGAATGTTCTAGAACGAAGAGAAGAAATATTTGTAAAGAAACAATAAAATGGGGCATGTTTAGGAAGATTCGAGAAAGAAGGCGGGATTTGGAATATCCGGAAGGGAACAAAGGAATAAAGAAAAGACTAACGAAATTCGGGCATCTAGAAAATTCTAAGGGGTATATAAGGCCGCGAGTTTGCGGACGCAAGTCATTATTGATTTAACAGTGAAAAGTGCGAAGCAAAAAGGAAGAAAAGCAAAAGTGGAAAAGTACTAGTGAAAAGTAAAGTGGAACAGTGAGTAGACAAGTGTCAGTCTAGTGCAGTGTAGTGTGTGTCGCGTATCGTGACGTCATAGTGCCGTGCGTCGTGACGTCATAGCGTGTTACGCGTCGTGACGTAGTGAACAGTGAAAGTGGTGAGAGGGGAAACCCCTGCGAGGAGGACTGTTAAAAGGGGAACCTCTGCGAGGTGGTCCGTGTGTAAGTGTGTAACCCAATAAACTCTGTAAATAAATTGGACTTAGCGTTTCACTCCAATCCCGAAACCCGTCGCTCGTAACAATATTTTGAGTTGGTACGCTGTCAATCTTTTTACTTTTCTATTAGTCTTAGCTGAGAGCTTTGTCTTTGTGTGGCGATCGACATAGAGCTCGACAAAATGGAGCATTTTTGTATATTGATCGTTTGAGGACCACCCCTTTGCGGCGCGGCGGGCGTTTGCGACAAATTATTATAATGAAATGCTATAATTACCGGTTCTATGCACCAAAATCATTAATTATACTTTTATGCCGTGGTGGTCCAGTGGCGAGTAACCTTGCCTGCAGTGCAGGAGGGATCCCCGTCCGGGCCGACTCGTACCAATGAGTTTTTCGGAATTTATGTACGATTTATAACACCACTGGCTTTTCGGTGAAGGAAAACATCGTGAGGAAACCTGCATGCTTCAATTTCGAGGCATGTATTGTACCTACTGTCCATTACAAGTGGCGACGGGCTCACTCCTCGTCACACTGGGCAGAGTTTCGGTACTATAGTGAAACGTGGATGTTCTGAGGTTTCAGAATATCTCTGACTACCCCCTCGGGGATTATAGTCGCATATGCTATGCTATGCTATGCTATGCTACTTTTATGATGAAATTAATGTTTTATTCATTTTTTTTTTCATGATTTTAATAAGTTGCGGAAAGATTTTGCTAGACACAAATAAATACGTAACAGCAAAACGCTTTCGTTTCACCTCACATTTCGATGATAATTATTACTGAGGTCAAATCAATATTTCCTGCTGGATTCTACACAATATTGTTTATTCCACTTGTCTTTAGGTATGTTTTGTAACCATCCAGAACTCGTAACAACTACGTCACAAATACGAAAATGGTTGACTTTTTGGACTTCTTACATAGAATAAGTAAACTATACAGGGTGTAAGGAAAAGTATCATTAAACTTTAAACCACATTCTCTACCCATCAAAGTGAACAAATTTTACAATGGGAGCTAACCTGTCAGAACCTGTTTTGAGCGATGATAGCCCATACGGAAGAGAGCTAGCGCCTCAATCCTGAGGACGCGGTTCGATTCCTGGCCTGTACCACTAAGTTCTTCGGAATTTATGTACGGTTGTATTTATCATTTACTAGCTCGGCGGTGAAGGAAAACATCGTGAGGAAACCTGCATTCCCGAGGATGAAAAGAAAATAGTACCATAAGTTCGGAGGTATGCGTAAAATATGGGTGAGCTTGGGGCGAACACAAAGGACCAGCGCTGGTCTCCGTGTTACATAACGACCCTTGCTTGCAATAGCCCAACCACAAATAGTAATAATAGTAACCTGTCAGAAAAAAAATCTGCTGTCCCATACTAAATTGCAATACCTACTTGATTCAAACGTAAGTATCGGACAACCGATTTTTTTTGTTCTGACAGTTTTGCTCCCATACTAAAAGTTGTTCAGTTGGATGGGTAGAGTATGTGGTTTGAAATAGAAATAGAAATCATTTATTTGCGGAAACACGGTTAAAAGGTTTAAAGGTTAATGATACTTTTCTTTACACCCTGTATACGGATGTATCGACAAGTCATGTTTGTTTTCGGATCTGTAACATGAAGCCGTCCTTGTTCAACAGGTTATTGGTGTAAGGTTACTCGAAAACATTGGCAGTAAGTAGCTACATGACATTCTGTTACTTACAATTTTACCCGACTGCGCCAGAAGGAGGGTTATGTTTTTCGAGCGTATGTTATGTATGTAATGTATGTATACAGGGTGTAGGGAAAAGTACTTATCATTAACCTTTAAACCACATAATCTACCCATCAAACTGAACAACTTTTACTGTGGGAGCAAACATGTCAGAACGAAAAAAAACCAGCTGTTCTATACTAAACTGCAATACCTACTCGACTCAGACGTATGGAGCAGCAGAATTTTTTTTTTTTTCTAACAGGTTTGCTCCCATAGTAAAAGTTGTTCAGTTTGATGGGTAGATTACATACTCTAAACCTCTCTATTTACCTTTAAACCACATGGTTTAAAGGTAAATTATACTTTTCCTTACAACCTGTATATGTATGTATGTCTTTTAAGTCAGATCATAAGCTATCAAACAAAAAAGTTTCATCAAAATCGGTTCAGTAGTTTTTGCGTGATACTCGTTCAAACAAACAAACAAACAAACACACAAACAAACAGACAGACAAAAAATCCAAAAATTAGTGAAATGGAATCAGGGACACCTAAAAACCATATCGTATCTTTTTGTTTGTTAATATCTTCAATGTACAGACAAACTTCCTGTTACAGTTTTATAATAGTATAGATCAAACCCACACCCACACCAACCCACTGCTGGACATAGGCCTCCCTTTTATTGCGCCACTCCTCACGGTCCTGTGCCAATCTGATCCATGTTCGACCCACAATCCTTACAATGTCATCTGACCAACGCATCGATGGTCAAATTAATCAAATCAAATCCAATTGTTTTTTTCAAAATAATTTTTTTTTTTTTTTTTAAATCCACATAGGTAGCTTTTTGACGTCATTTTTTGACTCTACCACCGCGTCGTGTTCCGTTGAGAGAAGATGCGGCCAGAAACTCTACTACTAAAATATACAAAGTACAATTAAAATAAAATATTGCATTACATAGAGTAACATTGTCAAGACCAGACATTTTGGTCATTCAAATAGTCATCGAGTTTATAGTAGCCTTTTTTACAGAGGTCTTGTTTAACATGGGACTTAAACTTGTTGTCTGGCAAGTTTAGAATATCCTCTGGTATCTTATTATAATAACGTATACAGTGCCCCATGAAAGATGTGTTGACCTTACTGAGTCGAAAATGTGGGAATACTAATTTATTTTTATTTCTGGTATTGTAATTATAAACGTCACTTATTTTGGGAAATAAATACAAATTTTTCCGAACTCTTTAAAAAAATCTCGACAACGCGGATTATAAATGGCTCGAATTGCCCGCTTTTGAAGGATAAAGATTGCCTAAACATCTATACCACGGCCCCACAGCAAAATACCATAAGACATGATACTATGGAAGTAGCTGAAGTAGCTATATCAGTTAGCTGTCTAATTTTTCGAACCGCATAAGCTGCCGAGCTCAGTCTACCCGCTAGGGTTTCTATATGTGGACCCCATTGCAGCTTCGAGTCAATCTTTATCCCTAAAAATACAGTATTATTTGTGAAATGCAATATGTCATTATCTAAAGTTATTTGATTTTCATTATTTGTAACGTTTGGTAGGGGTAGTAAGGGGTCCCATATAAGGGGTAGTAAGGGGTCCCATATAAGGGGTAGTAAGGGGTCCCATATAACATCTATCGGGGCTCAAGCCAACCTCACCTGCACGTGGTACTCCCTGCTGTTCAACGAACGAGGCTCTGGCGGCCCGCCAACCCGCACTGGACCAGCGTGGCGGGTCATGGTCCGTACCCCCTTTAAACTATGACAGACACAACAATACCCCGGCCCCAAGTTCCCGGCGGCTCCAGTAGTTACTCTGGTGATGACGGAAGCCGGAACAGCGCTGGAGCCAGGGGTGCTAAAAATCTCCGGGCGAGATCGAACCCCCGTCAAACGACTAACGCGCGCCTTATGGACTCTGACTTGCTAAATGTATTGACTTATAACGTAAGAACTTTAATGACAGATGATAGGTTATTGGAGCTGGAAAATGCCTTGAAGGATATAAAATGGGATATTATGGGCCTTTCTGAAGTTAGAAGAGATGGCGAAAACACGATAGAAAGAGAAGATAATGTATTTTATCATTTTGGAGTAACCAAAGGGTTATACGGGGTAGGGTTTTTGGTTGCAAAGAGGTGGAAAAGTAATATTATTGAGTTTACTAGCTATTCAGACAGGGTCGCTGCTTTGAAGTTCAGAATAACTCATAAGAAAACCATAACGTTCATCCAAACATACGCACCTACTAAATCACATAGTGATGACGAAGTGGAGGATTTTTATCAAACACTCAACAAGGCTTGCGACGAAAGCCGTGGTACGTGGAATGTAGTGCTTGGTGACTTCAATGCAAAAGTCGGACGAAGACAAGAGATGGATAATGAAGAAATAGTTGGGCCGTATGGCCTTGGAACCCGAAACGAACGCGGTTCCCGTCTTATCTCATTTGCCTTCGGACAAACCCTACAAATTAGTAACACCTTCTTCCACAAAAAACCACAACGTCGCTGGACATGGCTCTCCCCAGACAATAACACCAAGAATGAGATAGACTATATATTATCTTCAAATAATAATATTATTAATGATGTGAGCATTATAAATAAAATCAAATTTAGTTCCGACCATAGACCTATCCGCGTAAAGATAAAGTTCAATTTTAAAGTACTCCGCCAAAATATGTTTAAGACAACTATTAGAAGACATAGCAAAGAAATTCTTATCAGTAATTCAGAAAAATTTAATATAGAGTTGAAGAATAGCTTTGAAATACTTCACTCAGAAGATGACAGTACAGAGGTAGAAACACAATATAACAATATAAAGAAAAGCATTGAAACAGCGAGTAGAAAAATAAAGCAAGATAGAAGAAACAGTAACAAGCTCTCGACCGAAACTCTGTCGCTCATTGAAAAGAGAGGAAATCTTGATAGGCACACAAAACAGTACAGAGCATTGAATAAACAAGTAAAACGTAGCATCAGAACAGATATTAGGAAATACAACACCAACTTAGTAGAAATAGCTTTAGAGAAAAACAAGTCACTTAGAACAGCCAAACAAGGTATTTCAATTGGAAAGAGTTGGATTACCAGTTTGAAGGATGATAGAGGAGTGAAACATAAAAACAGAGACCAAATAATAGACATATGTACACATTTTTATAAATCATTATATTCTGCTCCTCCTAGTATTGACAGCTCAAATACGTACACTGATATTGAATATGTTTGCGGTGACACAATATCCCCGATATTATGTTCCGAAGTAGAGTCAGCTTTAAAAACCATGAAGTACAGCAAGTGTCCCGGTGAAGATGGGGTTACAACGGAGGTGCTTAAATTAGAAAAAAAGATATTAATCCCCCCTATTACCAAACTTTTCAATAGTATATTATATTCAGGTAAATTTCCTAAACACATGTGCCACTCCAACATCATTTTACTTCATAAAAAAGGAGATAGAAGCGATATAGGAAATTACAGACCAATTAGTTTAATTTCACACATATATAAAGCATTTATAAAAGTTATAGAAAAAAGAATAAGAGGACAGCTCGATAAACATCAACCCCCAGAACAAGCCGGTTTTCGTTCAGCATTTTCCACCACCGACCACCTACATACCCTGAACCAAATTATAGAAAAATCTAACGAATATAACAAACCCTTGTACTTGGCGTTTGTTGATTATTCCAAGGCTTTTGATAGCGTGTACCATAATAACATATTTTCCGCTCTTCACAACCAGAACATAGAACCCACATATATTAACCTCATTCGAACTATATACTGCAATAGCACAGCCAATATAAAATTACAATCCACTGGTCCAATATTTAATATCGCGAAAGGAGTTAAGCAAGGTGATCCCCTGTCCCCAAAATTGTTCACCAGTACTCTTGAAGAGATTTTTAAGAAGCTGGCGGTCTCGTGGGAAATGAAAGGCATTGTCGTCGGGGAGCGAAGACTAACCAATCTTCGCTTCGCCGATGACATTGTTCTTTTCTCGCGATCTGCGCCAGAACTTAAACAAATGCTTCAAGACTTGAGCACGGCAAGCCTTGAGGTTGGACTCACAATGAACAGATCAAAGACGCAAATAATGACCAACAGCACCAAACGTAGAGTTGAAGTTGATGGGCAGGTAATACACTATGTTGATGAGTATATTTACTTGGGCCAGGTAGTCTCCTTCGAAAACAGACAGGACAAAGAAGTCGCACGTCGTGTCGACAACGCCTGGAAGAGCTACTGGTCCATGAAGGAGTTAATGAAGGGTGAACTCCCGCTATCCCTCAAACGAAGACTCATTGACATGTGTATCCTGCCTATCCTAACCTACGGTGCCCAAACCTGGTCTCTCACAGAGTCTCAAAAGTCCAAACTCAAGGTTTGTCAGAGAGCGATGGAGCGCAGTATATTAGGTGTTAAAAGAAAAGATCGTGTCAGGAACACTACACTGCGCTCCAAAACACAAATCGCCGACGTCGGGGAGAAAACAGCTAAACTAAAATGGGAATGGGCCGGCCATGTCTGTCGAATGCACCAGGAGAGGTGGGCAAAAATTGTTACGCCCTGGATCCCAGAAAACGGTCGTCGGCGCCCGGGTCGTCCTAGGAAGAGGTGGCGGGATGATCTGGATGCTTTTGACGACAAGTGGCCAGAGCTTGCCCAGAATAGAGATGGTTGGAAGATTAAAGGGGAGGCCTTTGCTCAGCAGTGGGATGAAATAGGCTAGATAAAAAAAAAAAAAAAATAATAACGTTTGGTAAAGTGAATTTAATACATTTAGTATTCTTTTCATTCTGTCTACCCACTGACCTCCTTCCTGACGAAGATGCTTACGTAGGTAGTAATTAGTAATAGACCCACTAGTACCCTTTGCGTATAGAAGTCTAAAAATAACAAGTGATATTGGCTGGAAATGAGGTGCTTGCACAAGCAAGGGTCCATTAATATATCTATCTATCTATACTATTATAAAACTGTAACAGGAAGTTTGTCTGTACATTGAAGATATTAACAAAAAAAAAGTTACGAGATGGTTTTTAGGTGTCCCTGATTCCATTTCACCAATTTTTGGATTTTTTGTCTGTCTGTTTGTTTGTGTGTTTGTTTGTTTGAACGAGTATCACGCAAAAACTACTGAACCGATTTTGATGAAACTTTTTTTGTTTGATAGCTTATGATCTGACTTAAAATCTGGTATATAATTTGTGCGGACGAAGTCGCGGGTTAACGCTCGTATATAATATAAATAAAAACAGTATATAAAAAAAGTTTACATTACGACGCTTTGAGGTTACAGACTAGCATAAGCTTACATAACATTCAGTAAAAGTAGGTGACAATATCATCTGTCGTCCGATCACCACCGGCTCAATGTTATCAGTATCACTTGGTAGAACAGGTTGAATGGCCAATCGTTTCCGTTGCCGAAAAAAAAAACAGGATCACCTCGAATTTTTAATTGTGCTTCGCCTACAACATAATATAAATACTTATTAATTACGTAGGCACGTTGCTTTAGTTTTTAATGAACAGTAAGGTTACTCGTAATGAAACTATAAAATCGATATGACAGCATAACAATCACTAAAACAAGTCTTTTAAATAGGTATGCAAGGTGCTAACAAGTAACTAAAAGCCTTAGAAAAAGTATATGTCTAGAATGAGCCTCATTCTTCTATCTATACTATTATAAAACTGTAACCAGAAGTTTGTCTGTACACTGATCATATTAACAAAAAAAAAGTTACGATATGGTTTTTAGGCGTCCCTGATTCCATTTCACCAATTTTTGGATTTTTTGTCTGTCTGTTTGTTTGTGTGTTTGTTTGTTTGAACGAGTATCACGCAAAAACTACTGAACCGATTTTGATGAAACTTTTTTTGTTTGATAGCTTATGATCTGACTTAAAATCTGGTATATAATTTGTACGGACAAAGTCGCGGGTTAAAGCTCGTACCGTATAAAAAAAGGGGCCAACTTTCTTAGGTAGGTGTGCGTGAGGCGCCATACTAATTATGTCTGTGTGCGTGTATATGGATAGGGTTTAGAGGCCAATACTGGTTACAATTTTTTTTTACGTTTTTGTATCTTCGACTGTCAATCTTGACATATAACTCATCCAAGCTAAAAGCTTTAAAACCTGACAAAATACTACACATAAGTACATACTACTACATATACTTTACTTACTACATAGGTAGGTACTACGGTATCTTCAGTAGCTCAATTTTATCCTCAATATCGATATTTCTTTTCTCAATCTACAGGTTGTTACAAAAGTAAAAATAAATTTTTAAAACTTTTAAGGCAATCGTTTAGACCATCAAACTGAACATCTTTCACTATGAGACCAACATCGAAATCGCGAAAAAAAATCAGCTGTCCCATACATTTAGCTCGAGTACCTAGATTTGTAGTTTAGTATGGAGCAGCAGATTTTTTTTTCGCTATTTCGATATTGGTCCCACAGTGAAAGTTGTTCAGTTTCATGGTCTAAACTACCCCCTTAAATGTTTATTTGTATTTTTGTAACACTTTGTATACAGGGTGTAAGTAAAAGTATCACAGCCTGACCAGAATAAAAAAACCTGGTTTGGGTGCGCTGGCGTCGACTATAACCTTTAATCACCTTTAATGTCATCGTTCCAAGTAGGTACAATAATTATTTCCAATGATTTTCCGCAACTTGGCGAGGTTTTTTTATTTTTTCGGGCTTCAAATCACATACCTACGTAGAATATGTGGCTTAACTTATACTTTTCCTTAAACCCGCATGGGTCCGCGCAGCGTTACTCGGTTTCACTCCATAATTTTCATTATTCTAATGTCATTTGTTACGCTGTCTATCAAAATAAAATAAAATAAAAAATTAAAAAAAATGTGCTAAATGTCAATAGTTGTAGTAGAGCTTCTGACCACCCCGAAATAGATAGTGGTCATGATTTTATGTATATGTAGCATAAGCATATACTCACGACTATATTCCCCGAGGGGGTAGTCAGAGATATTCTGAAACCTCAGAACATCCACGTTTCACTAGTAGTACCGAAACTCTGTCCAGTGTGACGGGGAGTGAGCCCGTCGGCACTATGTATATGTATGTTTCTCAAAGACAATCCTTTTTGATTTGGAAGATGTGGTATCCTTGTGGGTTATTTGCACGGATGATGCCAGGAGACGCGGGATGGTACAGTCAAACATAGTTACAAACATATTATAAACGAGCGTTAACCCGCAACTTTGTCCGCACAAATTATATAAGGTCTAACATAATTAGGTGAAACTGTTTTAAGGGTATGATCAGACCATCAAACTGAACAACTTTCTCTATGGGACCGATATTGAAATCGCGAAAAAAAAATCTGCTGTCCCATACATTTAGGTCGAGTAGGTTTGTATGGAACAGCTGATTTTTTTTCGCGATTTCGATATTGGTCCCATAGAGAAAGTTGTTCAGTTTGATGGTCTGATCACCCCCTTAAAAATAGTTTCACCTAATTTTGTTAGACCTTATATACCAGATTTTAAGTCAGATCATTAGCTATCAAACAAAAAAAGTTTTATCAAAATCGGTTCAGTAGTTTTTGCGTGATACTCGTTCAAACAAACAAACAAACACACAAATAAACAGCCCGACAAAAAATCCAAAAATTGCTGATATGGTATCAGGGATACCTAAAAACCATATCATAACTTTTTTTTTGTTAATATCTTCAATGTACAGACACACTTCTGTTACAGTTTTATAATAGTTTAGATACGTAAGTAACGAATGGTTATGCCAAAATATTACCTGTATAGTCGAGGATTACTGTCTTGAAAGAAATCCAATAAAAATATCACAAACTCATAACACAATAAATAGTACTTTACGTAACAATGAAGATTTCTCGGCGACCGTGATCGATTCGATTACGATATTAAATCGATTTGTTTCAATCGTTACACGTGGCAATGGCATTTTAGTTTAACTTCAAAACATAGGCAACACTCGCTTTCCAATGTCGATTGTAAACTACCTATTATTTAATACGAGCGTTAGCCCGCGACTTCGTCCGCACAAATTATATACCAGATTTTAAGTCAGATCATAAGCTATCAAACAAAAAAAGTTTCATCAAAATCGGTTCAGTAGTTTTTGCGTGATACTCGTTCAAACAAACAAACAAACAAACAAACACACAAACAAACAGACAGACAAAAAATACAAAAATTGGTGAAATGGAATCAGGGACACCTAAAAACCATATCGTAACTTTTTTTTGTTAATATCTTCAATGTACAGACAAACTTCCTGTTACAGTTTTATAATAGTATAGATGCGTGAGAAATGGGAATTCACTTTTAAAAATTTTCGCGCTGCGTTGTAGTTTAAGAATCAGCCAATTTCAAATAATATTGTAGCTATTTAGAAGCTAAAACACGGACTAATAATAGTAGATCTAAAACCAACCTATTGTTGTAAAATCAACAACATTAAGTCATAGAGTTAAAGAATTAGAGGTAGGTAAGTCCAATATCAAAAAATATAATTTATAATTAATTTATTTTGAATATAATGGCATACCTATAAAAATACAAAGACCTTCAAACGATAGGGATAGATGTAGGAAGGCTTTGGCAGATGGTCTTACAACCCACGATGAAGCCAGGTTCGAATCACATGCCAAGCGCGCCATAAGACACAGGAACCAACAGGCTCTTGCAACTGCCTCCTTGTTCTATTATCAACATAGATTAATATGTATATTGGATATAGATAGATAACTCGCCTTGAATTTTAGGACGTCCTAATTGCGTTGCAGCTTATTAGCACTAGGGGGCGCCACATTATGAAATAAATTGAAAAAGACGATCGGCCGACACGAGGATCGAACCTTAGCTACCCGGATCGTAAGCCGGTTGTCTAGACCGCTAGACCAACAAGACAGTGGTTGATATGGGCGAAATCTCTCACTAATACAGCGCAGCGCGTGAGTTGTAATGCGCTGTTACTCCGATATGAACCCTAGTTCAACACATAGTGCTTCGAAATATAACCGATAGATGGCGGAAGCTGTCTATGGAAAATCAGCGTTCCACTTAGTTTGTACTAAGATAACATAGCATGATTATCAACTGATATTATGGACTTTGGCAGATGGTCGTACAACCCAAAATGATGCCTGATGCGAATCAGGTGCCATAAAGCCGTGTGTCTTTAGGCTAAAGACACAGGACCGTTCAGCAAGCGCCTGCAACTGCCCTTCTTTACCGTTCTCTATGATCAACTGCCACAGCATGAGCTGTGGATGGCAGTTCTTGTCGCTCCCGAGCTGTCTTAATATTACATCCACGATAAGTCTACTAATCCAAACATACGGTGCTTGAAACATATAATTATTATAGTATGGCCCATAAACATATCAAAAACGGAAACAATCTGTGTTGCCAGCCGGATCTTGTCAAAAGTAACCGGAAATAGAAAAAAAGTAACCTTTTGGTGTGAAAAGTAACCTTTCATACATTTTTCCAGCTAATAAGGTATTATAAGTTGATAGACAGATATTTATTGTATTAATTAACAGAAATATAAACAATTCAGTAGCGTTTTCCATTTTAAGTTGCACTTTTCGTCCGATTGATTGATCGAGCGAGTAAGTGAGACGCTCGCTTTAATAATTTATGAATTGGTCTCAGATTTGGTATGTACATTAGTGCAAACGTGTTTTTTGGAGTTGCACTCACTACGTTACGAACATTTTGCGTTATAAAACATTGCAAATAATATAAAAAAGTGTTCCTTTTAACGGAAAAACAAGAATTTTAAAATTGATAATAAAATTTCCGAAAAATCCTCTAAAAGTAACCTTTTCAATCGTGTAACCTAAAAGTAACCTGACAGAGCTAAAAATCGCCTAAAAGGTTACAAAAGTAACCTTCTGGCAACACTGGAAACAATACCTACCCTTAGAAAACTTGCGCTTACCTTTTTCTACCTAACACTAAAGGTAATAACTAACCAAATAGGTAACTAATTAAAAATAAAATTTTTATGAATAAAAGACTAATTAATAAAAAACTATTTGTTGATCATAAAAGAAGATAAATATATAGTACCTATTCTCTCTAAATATAGCGGTATAATGAAGTTCATCGGTTCAGTAACAGTTCAGCAAGTCAATGATAATTATTTATTTAGTTTCCGTGATCACGCGTTCATAACACGTGCGTTATTTACTTGGTAAATAACGCACATGCCATAATATACCTACTTACGTGTAGCTTACGTGATATTAAAGCGACAAGTCTAAATGAGCTCCTGAGCTAATCTTTGTTCTAATCTCCTGAGATTAGAACATAGATGAACAGTAACTAACGTAAGCGACTCAACAATCCTCGTCACCCGTAAGTCAAGCCTTGATCTCAGTAGAACGATGAAGGTAATATTAACTAAATGACTGACATTTTGTAAAATTCCTTGCATATCTGCGTCGGCGTTCTGAAAATAGAAGAATGCTAATGTTGTCTAAAGCAAGTACTAAGGCTGGGCCACACAGAGTGCAGCTGCAGAACGGGTGCAGACCGGCTGCAGGACGGCAGTAGTTTTAAACTATGCAACAACTTCCAAGGAAAATTACTTTCGCCACGAGATCAATGAAGGGCATCCACGCAGTCGTTCTTGGCCCTTCTCGTCCATTCTCGGCGACAATTTAGTGGTGGCTTAGCAAAAGTAAAGTTTTATTGAAGACAATTGGCAGTCATTACACGATCAATCCAGATCCGCGGATTGCGATAGATCGCTAAAAATGTTGATAATCGTGATAAAAATGTTGATAGATTTACTGATTGTAAATCTATCAACATTTTTATCACGATTATCTCTGGATCAATATCATGGACCACGATCCGTGGGTCATGAAATGGATTGATCGTGTAATGGTCTGCAATAGAGTCATCATCCCCATCGTCTGAAATCGCTATCGAAAATTCGGTACCAATGTGAAGTTTTTTTTGTCTTTTGAACTATTATAAAACTGTAGCAGAAAGTTTGTCTGTACATTGAAGATATTAACAAAAAAAAGTTACGATATGGTTTTTAGGTGTCCCTGATTACATATCAGCAATTTTTGGATTTTTTTGACTGTCTGTTTGTTTGTTTGTGTGTTTGTTTGGGTGTTTGTTTGTTTGTTTGAACGATTATCACGCAAAAACTACCGAACCGATTTTAATGAAACTTTTTTTTTGATAACTAATGATCTGACTTAAAATCTGGTATATAATTTGTGCAGACGAAGTCGCGGGTTAACGCTCGTTATTTTATATTTTTTACGAATAGAATTGAATTTTTTTGAGATTCTTCGAGTTAATCGATATAAATTTAATTTTTGAATTCTCCAAATGCAAAAATGGTGGTATGACGAAAAGCTTTTCCTGCCTTCTCTTCATAACTCGGCTAGAAACAGAAACGGCAACATCAAATTTTATTTTGTTCTTAATGTCTTCGAGTGACGTTACTCGTTTAACCGAAAAACGACATTATTGTACTGAAAACGTCCGTTATCAATTTATCTTAAAATATCTAAAACAGAAAATATTACTCATTAATACTCATTATTATCTCGTATCTCTCGAAATTGTTTCCGATTCAGCACCGAATTATCAAGAACCAGAATCTGCATCGATGCAAATCGATTCGATATATCTATTAATCGTCGGCTTTATACCTACACCTTTATACGAACACAGACTTAGGCAATACCTAAGTCTGTGCTACAGAACATCACCCCTGAATTGGATTGGACGATGTTCAAAAAAGGTAGTATCAACTCGTTTCAAAACCTAAAAAACTCAACGGAAGTGTTCCAACAATAAAAATGTCTCTAGTGACTAGCCCAATTAAGAGCAACATCATTAGTGATCTAATTTATATCTCACTTGTAACAGAGAGAGAAAAGTTCGTGAAAATCGCACACCGTGGGCCGGTAGCGCGCAAGTGGATTAACTTGGATTAAGTGAAGATTAATGTCAATAGGTTTCTAGGACAATTGGTGATCAGTTAATTCGTATAGGGTCCTTGGTTTGTAAGGAGATGATCAGACCATCAAACTGAACAACTTTCTCTATGGGACTAATATGGAAATTGCAAAAAAAATCTGATGTTCGATACAAAACTGCAAACCTACTCGACTCAAATAATATGGGACAGCAGATTTCTTTTCCGCCTTATCAATTTTGGTCCTAATTGCCTCTGTGGTCTAATGGTTAAGAGCATTGGCTCTCGACACGGAGGTCGTGGGTTCGATTCCCACGGGGGACACCTAGTGATATGTCACTTTGTGCGTTGTTTTCCCCAGTTGGTTAGGACATTGCAGGCTGAATCACCTGATTGTCTGAAAAGAAAAATGATTCCGTGCTTCGGATGGCACGCTAAGCCGTTGGTACCGACTACTATCTCTGGTGTTAGTAGTCGTTACATAAAAACCACGTCAGAGGCCGTAAGGCGGTCTGAAAAAACTGACACCAGGGCTCTGCCCACACGATAAGAAAAATGTTGGTCCCATACAAAAATTTGTTCAGTATGATGGTCTGATCAAAAAAACCCTTAAGCATATTAAGGGCCCTGTATATTGGAATGAAATTATAGAATCAACAGAACTGAAGGAGGTTTATGAAGATCAAACCGGCCAAACTAGATTTGGCAACTTAACATGTTTCCTGAAGTTCTTAAAACGGGCTCCATGAAAGATTCTTTTGTTGGCCATACAAAAGCAATTCGTTGGTTTTGGCGTACATAGAAGTAGAAGAAGTACTAAGAAGTAAACTAATCATAGTATAGGTCACATGACTTAAAAATTATTCGCAAACTAAATTAGTTTATAACTAAAAATTATCATGTCATTGAGACGTGATAAAATGAAACCCAACCTAATAAAGTGTTGTTTACTCAAATCATTGTTTACGAAGCTGTAATAATTACCTTCTTGATAAATCGTAACACGTAGAGCCAGACAGACGCAAACATCTCATATTCAGACCAATAATGACCACTCATGTGTGTTGAAGTTATCAGTTTATATAAGCCTAGGTTAACAAACCCGCAGTTTCTGCCACCGGCTGTTTCTACAAGAGTAAATTTACACGCATTAACTTCATCGTCTTTGCACGCGACGCGCGCATCCGTCCGCGCGCTCGGAATTTTTCGCGTCATCGCGAACGTTTTCGAACGTACCGCTTATTTTTTTTTTTAATTAAAAAAGTTTAAAGATTTAAAAGTTTTATTTATATTTGGCGCGAATTCTGTGTAGTGATGTGAAAAGTTTTTTTATTTAAAAAGTGTTAGTAAGTGTGATATTTTGTTATTTACTGGTGCGATAATGTTGTATGGGTTTACATGATATTTAAACAAGTGTATGTTAAGATGACGACAGTTTTCAGTATGTACGTATTTTCAGAGGATCCTTTGGGGGGGTTTTTATTGTTAAAAGCTAGTTAACTTAACTAGTCGTGAATAATTTGTTACGAACAATTAGCCATTAATTATAATTTCTTAAACTAATTTTATTTATTTTTAAAATAAAATTACAAAGACCGAATTAGTTTAGTAATTAATAGGTAAGTATTTTAGTTTTAGGACTTACAAATTTCACAGATTTAAAAAAAACAATAGATAGTGGAGATGGTAGGTAGTACTAGGTACCTTATTAATTAATTATTGTTCTAAAAATAAAAATAAATAGGAGAAAAAAATATAGTAGGAAACATAGTAAGTCCTAGAATATTAGCGAATGCCCAATATTTTTTTCTAAACATCTTTTCACTCACTTTTACTCTTACCTACTAATTTTTTTTTTATTTATAATACAACACTTGCATAATGATGTGAATAGTTTAAAAAGAAACAAAGGCACCAACCGTATAAGTAGATTTTTTGATATTGTGTCACATTTAAAAACTTATCTTAATTTTTTTTTACACTCGATAAAATCTTGTTCAAATGATGCAATTCCAGCAATTTTTTGCAAGTCATACAAGTAGCTGGAAAATAAAACAACATAACGAGGCATGGGAACAAAACGTAAGTTTAATGGCATCACTCACACTTGACCAAAACGTGTTTTTTTAAAACCATTGAATCGATGAAGCGGCTACAAAAAAACTGGTATTTCGACCAATTCGCTGCAGAGCGGTGCATCAAGACGAAATGCGTTCGCTCTACATTAAAAAAAACTGCATGACCACAGTGCACTTTACTTCCGTGCGTGAGAAAATTATTATAAGTACCTACATTGAGAATGAGAGACGATCATGAATTAGTATCTAGGTTAAGGCCAACGATATGATGATGATGATCTTTATGACCTGAAAAAGGAAGATGATAGGAAGCAACCTGATGGGGAAGATAATCTAGGCCTATGTTCAGCAGTGGATGGTCTGATCATCCACTTAAAAACCCGTTCGCATAATAAAACATAAAAAAAAATAAAAAGAGTTTATTTTTTACAATAAAAGACAAAATATCATCCTGTGTGCATAGACAAGGTTACAAGTGGAACATTAAAGGTAGCAATAGAAATGATATGGCCCTGACTTCCATGAAAGGTAGACCTGGATCCTGGAAGATAGTGGTTCCATAACATTTACATACAGAGTCCTTCTTAATATGCTGACACTTTTTTAAGGAGATGATCAGACCATCAAACTGAACAACTTTCTCTATGGGACCAACATCGAAATCGCGAAAAAAAAATGAAAATGAAAATGAAATGAAAATGAAAATGAAATGAAATGAAAATGAAAATGCACTTTATTGCCACACAAAATACAAAAAAAGAAAAGGTACAGAAACAATAGACAGATTAATCAAATAGAAAAAAAAAATCAAATATATATAAAAACACACATTGTGGCAATGGGTTAGGACTCAGTGTCCGCTGGCAGGACCTAATAAGATCTGATGCTCAGCACTGATTTGCAGTCCCAACCTGCTCTTATATCAGCATACAGACATCGAGGGTACAGGGTAAGTAGGCACTACACAATTTTGACTAAAGTTATACTATATCACATTACATTATCTTCATTATGTGTGTGTGTGTGTGTGTGTGTGTGTGTGTGCGTGTGTGTGTGTGTGTGTGTGCTGAAAATAAGCTGTCTCATTCATTTGGCTCGAGATGGTTTGCAGTTTTGTATGGAAGAGCTGATTTTTCTATGTTGGTGCCATAGAGAAAGTTTCTCATTTTGACTGTCTGATTATCAATACTATATATCAATAATACAAAATGCAGTACATAGATATAAACACCACATTAAACTAGGAGGGTTTGTATTGTGATTAGTGTAGTCATTCTGCTGTAATTATCTTATAGACTAAGAGATAAGTGTACTTTTTGCAACCATCAGCTGCAAGGCTGATTCAGTGGTTATGGGGTGTAGAGCATCTCTGTGATGGGGATGGACCAGGTCTGCCTGCATAACTCCAGTCGGTTTAGAAGTTACTGATGTTTAAAGGTCAGTAAAAAAATTAAGGACCAGCTGCAAGGCTGATCGTATGATATTATTGTAGTATGCACTGTAGCGATGTGAATAGTACAAAAACTGACATGGTTCATCGGTTTAGGAGTTACAGCCGTTCAAAGGTCCGAACTTTGAACGGCTGTATCTCCTAAACCTACTGGCAGTTCGTGTTAGTTTTTGTACTGTTCGCATAGCTACAGTGCACACTACAATAATATCATACGATCAGCCATGCAGCTGATTGTTAATTTTTTACTGACCTTTAAACGTCTGTAACTCCTAAACCGACTGAAGTTATGCAGGCAGACCTAGTTCATCCCCATCACAGAGATGCTCTACACCAAATAAACACTAAATCAGCCTTGCTGCTGATGGTTGCAAAAAGTACACTCATCTCTTATAATATTATTTTAGAATCCGGCATTTATCAGTTGCTTCGCTCAAAAGTAAAAAAGTGCAATAAAAAGTCAATTAAACAATTGCAGTTTGTTTTACTTTTGTTACGTGTTCTGACGTAAGATGTTATGCGCTGAAGTTATTTCGGTTATTTTTTAAATGGCAGCTAATGGTAGTTAAATGCAGGTACATCCAGTCACGTTATTATTAACAGAGTTGTTAAAATAGGGTTATCTAAATAAATAGCAAACTGCTACAAAACATTTTCAGTCAAAAGGCGGGAGAGTCTATTTTGAGATCACTACCATATTCCCTTTCTAAAACCCTAATTAGACGTACAGTTTTTTTTTTGTTTTGGTGATTTTTTATCGGTTTTGTCCCACTGCTGGGCAAAGGTCTCCCCTAAGCCTTACCTTTTACTGATATCATTATCATCTTATAATTATGTCGCAGTAGGGATACAATAGGGATACCACAAAATCACTTAAACTGTCGAATATTGTAATTTGTTATCAATTACATCATCTTACTGAAATCATCTGTAGTATTTTGTCATGTACGCACGGCGACACATCAAGCTGTATAAACGGGACGCTATACGTTACTCGACCTATGCGCGGCCAGCTTATGTTGGTTTTGTATAGCTTGATGTGTCGCCGTGTGTACATAATATGACAAAACGCTACAAAAATATTTTTTTATTGATATACAGCGTGTGGTTTCGGCTAAGAATAGCACCATCCCATTTCCTCCCGTGGGTGCCGTAAAATGCGACTAAGGGATCTACCGGGGATGGGCAGCAGCATCCTCTGAGTACACACATTCAATCCAACTGCGATCGCCAACCCACCTGCCAATGGTGGCGATTATGGCAAATCCCCCCAATTTGGGGGAGGCTTATGTCCAGCAGTGGACGTCTATCGGCTGATATAAATCAAAAAATTGATATATAACTATATTCACGTAGGTAAACAAGTACTTAGTAGTTTATTATTAAACCAACCAGCTTAAAAATGAAAGAGATTGTCGTTTTCAATGAAAGTTAAAAAAAATCCAAGTTTACAATGATCGCTGTTAAAAACATATTTTACATTATAATATGTAATTTCAACTGTAACAGAAAAGCTGAAAGTATGCCGCACCAAGGTCATAGCGACATAGGTTAAAGTAAACATTGTAGATAACGTTTAACTACCTGATAACTTCAGTTACCGTGCTTAATTACTTTTGTTTACCTTTATTATTTAGTTGATAGACACGTTATTTTATTTCATAAGTACTACAAGTACATGAACTCACGTCACGACCACAATCCTATATCGGGTGATCAGAAACTTTACAACCACTAAGTAGTTACCGAGTTTTTATAAGCAAGGACTTATGAGTTATGAATATTTTCGTCCTTATTTGGAATGATGTATAGATAAATGTCATAAGGACGAAAAAAAATTTCCGCATACTATACAGGGTGTAAAAAAGTATCATTATCCTTTAAACTCATCAAACTGAACGACAATACCTAATCGATTCAAACGTATAGGACAGCAGAATTTTTTTTGTTCTGGAGTGCTCATTCTTTGAACTCACCAGTTGAAAATGTCAATATAACTATGGAGATATGCATCTTTCTACTGCTGATTTGACATTTAAAATACTCCAGGAGTGCGATTTTTGGAAGTCAAATCAGCAGTAGAAAGATGCGTACATTTTCAACTGCTGAATTCAACGTATGAGATTCAAAAATAGCACTCCTGACAGATTTGCTCCAATAGTAAAAGTTATTCAATTTGATGGGTAGAGTATGTGGGTTAAAGGTTAATGATACTTTTCCTTACATTCTGTATAGCTTTCTGGCCAATTCTGATCAGCAAGTATTATTTATAAGTAAGGATATAACACTATCCGACAACTGAAGAACCAACCAAGTCACCAATATGTTAACAGTACAACGTCAAGCACTTTTGCTGTTACTAGAGATTGGCAAAATCATAAAAACAAAGCTAAACTTTAAGACTCTAAGGCCGGATTCAACCAAACTTTGATTTATAGAAGAGTAACAATATAAGGAACAATTTAACTCCTAGTGTTTACTCCGAAATAACTTCACTTGTCTTCTACCGCTCAAAACCGATACTAAAAGAACGAATGTATAATCCACCTAAAGAAAGAAATCATTGTATCCGTAGTTATTGCAATGTGAGGTTATACAGTTTTAATTTGTTAGGTTTCTTTTTACTTTACTTTTTTTAATTATGTGACATTGACATTTCATTAGTCTCGTTATAAGGTTACACCGTCAAAATTGGCCGCGTAAAATTTACTCTCAACTTATTCATAGATTAGGGTTAGTAAAATGCAAAATCAGTTTACTTGTGAGTAACCGGCGAGGCAACTTAACCTAGGAATAAAATTTACTCGCGTTTGGTCGAATCGGGCTTAAAATAACTTTTGTTTTTAATGAAACCCTGAATAGGTTTCTATATTATGTTGATATCGGGTCCGATTTGTAGGGAACCACACTTCGGGTACCTACCTATTGTATTTAGGTAGTTAGGTATATTCATGTATAATTTATGTTAAAAGTAAAAAGTACGTGTAAACGTTCTTGCCTTGTACTTTGGACGGGAGTGGAGACCGGTTCTCATCTTGTGATTGACGTCAACAACCAAAAAGTATATTCGTTATTGTAACAAAAACTTGGAAAAACACCATTGTTTATATGTTATTTTTTTGTTGAACAACGATTTTTGTTTAATAATGTTATTGAACTACGACTACAGGATGTTCGACATAAACACACATAAATATAGTATACAGGGTGAAATTGATATTATTAGCATCCTTTTAAACTAAGAGTCTACCCATAAATCTGCACAACTTTCGGAGCAAAAAAATAATCAGCTGTTCCATGCTAAACTGCAATGCCTACTCGACTCAAATGTATGCAACAGCTGATTATTTTTTTGCTCCGATCTGTTTGCTCCCTTTGTGAAAGTTGTTCAGTTTGATGGGTAGACTCTTAGTTTAAAAGGATGCTAATGATATCAATTTCATCCTGTAGATATAAGTATATAGGGTCGGCCTTAATATGCTGACGATTTTATAAGGGGATCACCAGACCATCAAACTAATAACCTTACATTCTCTAAGAGACCAACATCAAAATCACGAAATAAAATTCAGCTGTCCCATACATTTGGGTCGAGTCTGTTTACAGTTTTGTATTGGAACAAAAATGTATTTTTTTTTGGCAATCTCGATTTTGGTCCAATAGAAAAAGTTGTTCAGTTTGTTGGTCTAATTCAGGGGTCGGCAAGTAATTTTGAGTGCGGGCCGGATATTTATAAAAAAAATTATCGAGGTCCAGAAAAAAAGTTAAATGTCGCGTGTCTCCATCGCAATCTCTTGCGCTACACAGAATAGCAACTATGATCTACCTATTTATTATTAAAAAATGAAATCAGTAGCACTATAATCACTTATGAAATACTAGAAACATTAAAAAGGGTACATCAAACGTATCTTTTATATCAAAGAAGGGACGTTACATTTTTGACATTTTTGGACGGCCCGGTAGCATAGTCTGTAGTGAACCTGCCTGCTGTGCCGAGGGTCGCGGGTTCGAATCCCGTAAGGGACAAATATTTATATGATGAATATGAATATTTGTAACCGAGTCATGGATGTTTGTATCTATATAAGGTCTAACAAAATTAGGTGAAACTATTTTAAAGGGATGATCAGACCATCAAACTGATCAACTTTCTTTATGGGACCAATATTGAAATCGCGAAAAAAAATCAGCTGTTCCATACAAACCTACTCGACCTAAATGTATGGGACAGCAAGTTTTTTTTTCGCGATTTCAATATTGGTCCCATAGAGAAAGTTGTTCAGTTTGATGGTCTGATCATCCCCTTAAAATAGTTTCCGCTGATTTTGTTAGACTTTATATATGAATTCTATAACGTTGTCTAGTCATCATGATACGAGTCCAGGTACTTTAAATGTGACTAGATAATTTGTGTGACAATGTCCAAGATATTTATTTATTTATTTGACGGTCCAGGTTCCAACCTTCCGCGGTCCGGATGTGGACCGCGGTCCGCCAGTTGCCGACCGCTAGTCAAATTAACCATTTTATTACTGTCAGGTTAGGTAGCTACGTACCTATGTACCAAGGAGGTTTGTTTTAGTTTTTCAATGTAGTCTCTCTTAATTATTAACTTTAAGGCTTCGATCAAACCGTTTTACTTTGAACAATAAGCTAGCATGTATGTATATTACATACACTTGTAGGATCCCCTATCCCTAGTTGACGAAGCTTGTTGCAGATATTCAGGATGTATTTATTGACGAAACGAGTTGTGGATCTGAGTGATGTATACTTTCTTTGACGAAGCCTGTTGTGGATGTGAGTGATGTATATAAGGTCTAACAAAATTAGATGAACCTATTTTAAAGGGATGATCAGACCATCAAACCGAACAACTTTCTCTATGGGACCAACATCGAAATCGCCCAAAAAAATCAGCTGTTCCATACAAACCTACCCGACCCAAATGTATGGGACAGCTGATTTTTTTTTCGCTATTTCGATATTGGTCCTATAGAGAAAGTTGTTCAGTTTGATGGTCTGATCATCCCTATCTCATCATCAAAAAATAGTCAATTGATCATCATAAAATAGTTTCAGCTAATTTTGTTAGACCTTATATACCTATGACGAAGCCTGTTGTGGATATGAGTGATGTATTTTGTTCAATAAATTTACTTGTAGGTATTATACCACTAAATTGTAATCATATAAAGATCCCCTATTATCTCATATCATCATCCATTTTTATAATTTGTTGTGATTGGTTAAGATGGATCATTCGTATGTAATCAAATAAAACTCAAACTCATTTATTTTTATTCAAAATTATAATCACATAGATAGATTGTGTAGAGAACATGCGGCCAGAAACTCTACAACACACATCTTTAAATAGGAACCTAACGATTCCAATCCAATATTCATTCGCATTTCATTTTTTAGGACAGTATAAAAACTAAAAGTTTAAGACAGAGAGACAGGATCATTTATGCCAAACTATTATTTCGTATGCAAATTAATGGTTCCATCGTGCTACGTATAGCCCAGTCATTTTACGGTTTGAGCCGGGACTAATAAATAATTTATATTTTTTTCGGTATAATATTCGAAGAGCGAAGCCTAGAAATGTACCAAAATAAAAAAAAAAATCACGCCAGCAACAGTTCCAATTTTTTATTATCTCCTTCTAATAAACCTGATGGTAATTTTTTTGCAGGTATTTAGGGCTTTACCATTATACATACTTCAAACATGGTGTAAATATTTTTGTCTATTTAGAAGGTTTTGAAAAATACATTCGTATTTTCTAATAAATAACTAATTTTTAAAATTTCAATGCCTATTTTATTCCTCAAAAATAATTTATATTGTTAAATCTAAGTCAAATGAGTGCATTAGTGTTAATATTATTAATTTCAAAGCCTTCTGGGACACATAATTTTGATTTCTATGTTGCGTAGCGATTTTTTTTTTAAATATGTTTCAAGATAGTCTTTTTGTCACTAAATGGTGCCGGTTACAGTTTAAAAGTCCAATTAATAATCACTCCCTACCCCGCATAACAAAACTCCGTAAAATGACTGGGCTAGTACACCGATTAACTAACATGTTAATTAAATAGTAAAACGAGAGCAATATGACACCTTGCACAAAAACATACAAAGCGCACGCAGCATGTTAATGTAAGATTACAATATTAACTCTTTCTCACCAACATCACTACACATGCTATGCTACGGTAATTATCCACAATTACATCAACATACTTACGCGCAACTCTACTATGGCATCACTCTCGCAAAATTACGCTTAGATGATATCACTTCACTAACGTTTGATTTTAAGGAGCTTTACCCTAATTGTTCGACTTCGCTTCGGACATCGATGGGCTGGATCCGCAAGTTTGTATGGAAGCCGGAAGGTCCAACAATTTTTTTCTTGTCCCATGTTCCTTAGTGGTGGTAGAGTCAAAAAACGACGTTATAAAGCTGTCTATTGTGATATTATTTTGAATAAAAAAATTACCTCACTTCGGACATCGATCGGCTGGATCCGCAAGTTTGTATGGAAGCCGGAAGGTTCAACAATTTTGTTCTTGTCCCATGTTCCTTAGTGGTGGTTGAGTTAAAAAACGACGTCAAAAAGCTATCTATGTGATATTATTTTGAATAAAAAAAAAAATTATTTGATTTGATTAGTATTAAAGAGTTTATGTTTCATTATCTGAAACATTTTTAAAATTGTTCAGAATCATAATCAGAATCAGAACTTTCTTTGTAAGAACATAGGTACATTCAGATGGCATGATGAATAAAATTGTTCTAATGTGTTTCGAGTAATTAAAAAGCACTTAAGATGAGTACGTATGAGTAAAATTTTTTCATTGGATTATGATCTAACGCTAAATACTAACTAGTGACAGAATTATTAATAAGTATTAAACCATCACAGATTACGTCAAAGAACTAAAAATTAAACAACAAATTAAACCAGTGATTCATAATCAATGAAGAAGACTGGCAGACCAGACGGGAGTTTGTTTAATTTATCCATTAATATCATACTGTTAGTATGTTTATTGATTTTGAATTTATAATTTTTACTTCTTTATTGCTTTTTAACATTTTAATTATGTGATCTGATCACATAACACAAAGACATAACATTGCATAGCAAAATTATTAATTATTCTTACACGAAAAATTAAACAAAATAAGAAAAGATGTGTGTTGTAGAGTTTCTGGCCGCATCTTCTCTCAACGGAACACCTTCCGACGCGGTGGTAGAGTTCAAAAAAATGACGTCAAAAAGCTATCTATGTGATATTATTTTGAATAAAAAATTTTTGATTTTAATTTTTTTGATTGATATACAAGGTGTAACAAAACAAAGTATAATAGGTACATTATTAGTCAAAAAATGACGTCAAAAAGCTATCTATGTGATATTATTTTCGGTAAAAAATGTTGATTTGATTGATTGAACACCCTAGTAATATTTCAAGAGGTGGTTTAGTTTAGATCATACAACTTTGTACATGTTTTCTTAACTTTATATAAGGTCTAACAAAATTAGCTGAAACTATTTTAAGGGGATGATCAGACCATCAAACTGAACAACTTTCTCCATGGGACCAATATCGAAATCGCGAATAAAAAATCAGCTGTTCCATACAAACCTACTCGACCTAAATGTATGGGACAGCAGATTTTTTTTTCGCGATTTCGATATTGGTCCCATAGAGAAAGTTGTTCAGTTCAGTTCTTATATATTACGAGCGAACCCGAGACTTTGTCCGCCCAAATTATATACCAGATTTTAAGTCAAATAATAAGCTATCAAACAAAAAATTTTCATCAAAATCGGTTCTGTAGTTTTTGCGTGATGCTCGTTCAAACAAACAAACACACAAACAAACAGACAGACAAAAAATCCAAAAATTGGTGATATAGAATCAGGGATACCTAAAAACTATATCGTAATTTTTTTTTGTTAATATCTTCAATGTACAGACAAACTTCCTGTTACAGTTTTATAATGTATGGTATACTTACCATTCTATGTTGTGACTGTTCCATAGAAAACTACTCGACCCAAAAGTAGGTATGAGATGGATGGGACAGTTAATATTTTATTGCGATTTCGTTGTTAATTCCCATTCGATTCCATACTGAAAGTTGTTCAGTTCGATGATCTAATCTACCCTAAATTTTGACTATGATTAAAATAAAAAGGTAGTTAAAATACGTAGTAGTAAATAGTAGGTATTAAGTTAAAAGCACTTTACTGTCCTCATACGAGTAAATGGGCGTTTTGAATTAAATTTTACAACACTTTAATTATAACCTGTCTTTGCTATAAGGAGCATTGACCAATATTAACTTTTTGCACTACAATTAACTTATTTCCAAGTTAAATAATTAATCGACCAGTTAAGTTACTAATTTCGTAAACAAGTAATACATTCGATAATCATCGTTATAACGAGACTACTTGGCTAATCGAGTGTGTAATGTCGACCAGTCCTAGTTGGATAGTCCAGAATCCTAAAAAGCCTAAAAAAAGTACAGTCTAATTCAATAGAGGCGATGGCGATATATGGCGATCCTTGGGGGAGGCCTATGTCCAGCAGTGGACGTCCATCGGCTGAGATGATGATGATGATGATGAATCCAATAGAACACATTTACGTTGCCGATTTAAAAAAAATTGTATGGATTGTGTTTTTTCCACAAAAACAACCCTAGAATAACCGAGCAACGTCAAGCATTTTTGCTTAACACGGTCGCGGACAGTGATCGGCTATAGCAGTGATAATAATAAAAGTTCTATTGTGTCTCGTTCAGTGTCCGCTAAAGTGTTAAACAAGATATTGGTAAAATCAAAGAAACCAATAATAATTAACGCTTCAGATGGACGACTCCACAGGTTAAAAATTAGAATAAAGTATAATAGGTACATTATAAGTCAAAAAAAAAGTTGCGTACGCGGCCAGCCCTTATAGTAACGGCATTTTTTGAGTAGGCAGTTATTTAGAAAATTATTTTTCAAAAATGTTTAATTATGTGGAAATATGTTGACATCCATAAACTGTTTGCGTAATGACTATTGGAATGTAAAATAATACTTAATTCAATCAAATGTGCAAGTCACCGTACTTACCTATGTTTCAGAAACGTAAAATTCCTATTCACGTTTAAGCAGCAATCAATTATGGTACTTATCACACGGTAATAAAGCGAAAGTGAAAACGATTTAACATCCCGGTTTGAAGGTCTTACTATATTGGTATGGGAAACACTAGCTTTCCTGTAATACTACTTATAGATTTTTATCCGATCGTAAAAGGAATTATTGCTTGGTTTAAATATACTGGCTTTAGTTTGATAAGGGGCCGTATTGTAGGCAAGATGTTAAATAATTAGGGCCTCAAGAAAAATTTTAGGGCCTTATAGAAAAAGTAAGTAACTAAGTTCTATCAGGGACCCAATATTTACATACGAGTTTATAGTGATATTTGTACATTTTTTAACAGAATTTTCCAGAAATAGCACTAGTTTCATGAAAATTCGTAGTTTCCTGACTATTCTGGTAAGTATTTAAGAGAACAATCAAGGCTCAATGTTAGGTAGGTAATACGTAGGTACTTAAATAAAATATATAAAACTTTGTTATTTTCAGACAAGATAGGATAGATCTGTTATGCAAAATAATAAATCTCGAGGAGCTAGAAAAAAAATATAAAAGGAAGATTAAATTTTAATTTTAGTTTCTCGTCAAATTATTTATATGCAAATATTATTTATCCAAGAATAAAAACACACACTTGCAAAATGTAACTCATCAAACCTTACAAATGGAAGATTGCAAATACGAAAAAAAATCCCTTAAGAGGATATGTGAAAAAAATATGATTCTTCAAAGCGTCATATATCATGAAGTACTAACAGTAGGAGTATGATTAGCGGATATGTGTGAATTGAACATATAATTGAAGTTTTGATTAGAGCCAAAACACGATTAAGACACATTTTCTCGATAGAAAAACAAGCCAAAGTAACCTCCGTTTTTATTTATAAACGCTTGGAACTGCTAAACGGTGAATAATAGAAACACGAGATTTGATTTAAAAAAAAGAGATTGATATTTTACAAATTTTGATTAGAGCAGAATTGAACTTACATAAATTTTACAATCACAATTAAATAAAGTTTGTTTTACGCTTGCGTCGTTTCAATCGCGCGCGCCGCCCCATCTCTTTCTCTCGCATCAGGCAGTAATATAGCTATCACACGCCCATTTTGCTTCAATTATTTTTCGACATAGGCCCTTAAGGCCCTCTCGGCCTCTTAGCCCCAGCCTACTCCGGACCTGCCTCTAAACAGGTTGCAATAATTTTCCCATATCGTATCTTTGCGATGGTATTCGCTAGATGAAAGTGGTCAGACTACGTTCGTACGAGCAAATGAGGAAATTGCTATTGAGAAAACAGTTTGAAAGTGGGTACTTGTTATTGTCATTACGTAGGGCTGGCCTTCCGCTTCATCCAGGATTAGATAGCATCTTAGGCAAAAAGATATTTAATAGGATTATCAACTTTATGGTTTTAGTAATTGAGGTTACAATTTGTAGCAAAGCGTTTGTGAATGTTAGGGGGAAATGGTTTGGTTTATTATACCTAAGCTTTGTATATTTAGTAATGTATATATATGCATTTTCTTTACTGATAACCTAATGGATACAAGTTCTCAACGATCGATAGATCCTACAAAAACACACCAAAACAAAAACCCGTCTACGTAAAAAGTGAACTTTAAATAAAAACTAAGTCCAGTAGTCTAGAATTATTTTAAGTAATATTGAAGCGACTTCGACAGTCGGGACCATAAATAAAAAAAAATATCAAAATTTCATGTTATTGGCAAAATTTGATCCGGTGTAGAATTTTTAATTGGATTAATCCTGACTGTTAAAGTCGCTTCAATGTTACTTAAAATATTACTAGACTAGACTACTGGACTTGTTCTTTTCTTTTAGCTTTTATTTAAAGTTCATTTTTTACGGTTTTTTGATTCTTTAAATTAACTTCTTTATTTCACACTTTTTAGTTTTTTTCAATTTTAAATCGTTATAGATCCTAAAAATGAAAAATTACAAGAGAAACCTAAAGATGATTTTCAAATACCTCCATATTTCTTTTTTTTTATTTTTCACAATAATTACGGTGTCTGGTTGTCGCCATATTTTTTATTTATTATTTTTATTTTATCCAGTTTGCCCTATCATGGCGATTCAACCATAATACAACAATTACGATAATCAAGGCAAGTAATATTCAATGACAGGTTTTTAAAAACCGGCATTTTACCGTCACATTTAAACGGCATTACTTTCGTTATCGATGTAACAGGTTTTCAATAGTCCAAGATCTCGTCACAAAATTTCTACGGCTCTATACATACTCGAGCACGGGCGGATCCATTCTTTCATTCTGAGGAGCCCTCATGTAATAATTCCTATTCCCACCTGGCGAGGCAGCCCTTGTATGAGTATAGAGTCATGACCGTCCTATCATTGAATCGTCGTTATAAAACAGACGGGCCATGGCCTCCTGGTCCCCCTCTGGATCCGCCCTTGGTGGTGAGAGCCCATCGTTTAGGGGTCCCAAAAAGAATTGCCACTGCCATTTTACTACTGGCAGCCAGGACTCAGGAGCAAAAATGTTGCTCCCATTGATTATCAATCGTTCATTTCATTCGGCAATACCTATATTCAATGCCAAATTAGAACTAAACTTATCAGACACACGAAACAATAGGCTCGCCTGTATTCAGGGTGTAAATTTAAATGTGACACTCACTTAAAGGGTCACTCAGACCATCAAACTGAACAACTTTTACTATGGGACCAACACTGAAATCGCGAAAAAAACATCCGCTGTCCCACACAAAACTGCAAACGTAACTCGACTGAAATACATGGGACAGCAGATTTTTTTTTCGCGATTTCTATATTAGTCCCATAGAGAAAGTTGTTCAGTTTGATGTTGTGAAGCACCCCTTTATGTAAGTGTCCCATTTAATTTTACACCCAGTACAAATGGTCGCAAGGCGCAAAGTAGGATTGCCATGTTATTTCCTATTGTGCGTATTTGGAAGATTTAGTTACCTACTCAAAAACCTATTGGACTGATTTTTTCACGTATCGGAATCTCTCTTCTGGGAAGTAATAGAAGAATTCCTAATATAATAAAACAATAAAATGAAATAAAATTGGTTTTGACAGTAGCATAATATGAACCACATTTTTGCCGTCAAAGGTTCGCGACAGGTCTAAGGGCAGCAACCTTATTTTAGAATCCTTAAACTATGTCACTGTGATATTTCCACTGGTATTTATGTATCTTTGACTAAACATATCGGTGCAGAAAAACTTGTGACGGGATCTTAGTCTACAACCTGTTATTTTATCGGTTACCTCAAAGAGTAACCTTCATAACGTTTGTCATAGATAATTTTCCTCGAAACAATAACTTTAACTGGAACGCACCTTACGTATAGAATAACTTTATGACTCCTAATTACAAGGTCTCTTGAAACATTTAATTTAAATATTTATTACGTAGAAATAAGTACTATATTAGAGGACTTTAGAATGAATTATAATTCTGAGTTTGTATTCGGTAAGTGCACAATCGACCTCTACAAGGTGAATACGCGTATCGTATCGCTAAGCCAAATCGATTTTCTTGGTCAACGGTATTGACCAACTTACATGTAGGAATGGAATGTTTATAAGTATGTAACAATTTATATAGCATTATTATACTATAGGCACAGTATAAGAAAGTGTATCAACTTGAAATTAGTTGATAAATTTCCAGGGCCAGGGGTGGTTCAGTCAGGCACGTACCCAGACATTTGTTTCGGGGGGGACATTTAATTTTCGGGGGGGGGGGGGGGGGGGTTATTAATAGAATTGGTAGGAAGCGTAGGTAATGTTATTAAATAGGTCTCGTCTGTGGCAATGGCGTATTCCTTTCTCGCTCGTACTTACTCAGAATCGCACATTATACGTCTTCTCGTCAATTTTTCCCATTTGTATGAAATAAGATCTGATGATGGCATCCCGGAGCTAAACAATAGAACTCCTCAAATATTGTCAGCAAATGCGAACGAAAATGAAATAAGTGTCCAAGGAAATAAAATAATATTATTTTGTGCCTCTTGTATTTCTTTCTCTGTATTTTTAATGTTCTTGTTTTGGTGTAAAATAAAGAATATTTGATTGATTAATACTCTAATGTGGCCATCAAAACTTAACTACACTTGGCCGGTTTTTCGGATTCCTTAGTCAAACAAGGATATCGTTCATTTTGTCTGTCTGTAGTGTATGCCCCTCCTCAATTCCTCACTGAATGAATTCCGAATAAGCAGGGTACGTACCTATATGATCATTGATCACATCTTATTGTTTCCTCAGGAAACAATCAATTAAGATCAAATCTGTAAACATAAATTACTTAACGTATACAACACGAAGTTGACAATAAGTGAAGCAAGCATAAATAGCGGGCTATTGTTAATTGTTTACAAGCATAGCAGTGAAATAGTGGATTTGGTCACCATTGTTATTGGCCGGCGCCGGCAATTGTTACCGCAGAACATTAAATAATAGTCAGAAGTGCATAGCTAATATTACGAAAACCAGTGATGCTGAAATTCTCACATCTTACCCTAATTGGAGGATTTTATGGACTAATGTATTTCCATTCGCTGACCGTATGTATGGTAGTGAACCAAATCAAATCAAAATTTTTTATTCAAAATAATATCACATATAGCTTTTAACGTCATTTTTTGACTCTACCACCGCGTCGGAAGGTGTTCCTTTGAGAGAAGACGCGGCCAGAAACTCTACAGCACACATCTTTTAAGCAAAACAAAATATACAAAGTACAATAAAAATACAATATTGCATTACATAGAGTAACAATTTCAAGACCAGACATTTTGATCATTCAAATAGTCATCGAGTTTATAGTACCTTTTTTTTACAGAGGACTTGTTTAACATGGGACTTAAACTTTTTTTCTGGCATGTTTAGAATATCCTCTGGTATCTTATTAATATTATAATAGCGTATACAGTGTCCCAAGTGTATACCCAAGTGAAAGATGTGTTGCTTACAGAGCCAAAAGCTGCGGGTTCGAACTCGTGGAGAACGAGATCAATAACATATGGTGTACCACAGGGTAGTGTATTTGGTCCTCTACTTTTTCTCATATATATAAATGATTTTCCATCTGCAACCAATAATGAAATGACATTATTTGCAGATGACAGTACAGTTTTATTTGTTAATAAAGACGCAAACAATTTAAGGACGGACATAATAAACTCGTTGACATCTATAATTCATTGGCTTGACAATAATAACCTAGTTATAAATCTTGATAAAACAAAATTAATGAATTTTAGACAACAAAATAATTTAACAAATCTTAATATAAATTTTACGCATTAATGAAATAAAGGAAACAAAATTTTTAGGCTTACATGTTGATAGTCAAATGAATTGGAAAAATCATACTGACCATATTCGTAAACGACTTCTGCAAACTGCATATGCACTTTTTAAATTTAACAGAGTAGTTAATCATTCGGCTGTCATAACTGCTTACTACGGATGCGTTGCTTCGATCCTACGATACGGAATAATATTTTGGGGCAATTCAACGAATAGAGATCTTGAATTCAAAGTTCAAAAACGCTGTATCCGTGCAATTTTTAATTTAAAACAGACAGACTCATGTAGGCCTCATTTCATACAATCAAAACTTCTAACCCTACCGTGTACATATATTTATGAATGAACCTCAACCTATTTAACTTTCACTCTCGCCGGCGTCATCAGGATAAAATGTTAGTACAGCCGTCAAAAACGGCTTTGCTACACAAAAGCTTACTTTGTAAGATACCTCATATGTATAATAACATCCCTAAAGGGATACGTGACACAGAACAGCTTAATTTGTTTAAAAATAAACTGCACGAATTTTTGGTCAACAAATGTTACTATAGCCTTGATGATTTTTTTGCTGACGATTCCATTGGTAAACTGTAGTGCTGTGCCATGTTTAGTTGTTATTGTATTTTCAAAATGGTTTCCTTCTAATTTCTTGTATGTACCTATATTGTTTTCATGCATGCTAGGACTAATTATTGTGCGCCCATGCGGCAAGAAAATAGCTAAACTGTAATGTAATTTACAACCTGTGTAACATCTGTAAATTTTACCTATGATTCACAATAAAAATTATTATGATTATGATTATGGACTGTTTGCCGCTTGCTAGATTAAAACACCTATTAAATATTATCATGAATATCTGTAAAAGATTTACTCACGAGCCGTAGCCCGGACCTTTGGAAGGCTTGCGTGGGGACACAGGTCCAACACGTTGAGGCCCCTTTGAGACACTTTTATCTAAATTCGATGGGATGCACCGATCGTGGTTTATCTCCGAATGCATTATGCAAATTTCGGTGCAGAGTCTATTGTAGAAAGGACGAAAAACTACTCTGGTTATGGGGGTGAACTGGGTGGGCCGGGAAATCTGGGTTATTGCGGTGAGACTCGGGACGCCTGCCGTAACAAATGTGTCAAGTTTGTCCAAAATATATGATACATTAGCAACTCAAAGCTGATGCTGATGCTTGATTTGTCAACAAGTTATGATATGAATACTTGTAGGTATCTACATAATTTGTATTTTATGTTTTGATCGTTTTCTGGCTAGTCATCATAAGGAATATAAGTCTGAACTAGATTCTGGTACTTCAAATGGGGCTAGATAATCAGTGTGGCAATGTCCAAGATAAAAGGTTTTTTTCGGTTGATTTGAAATCAAATCAAAATGTTTTTATTCAAAACAATATCACCGCGTCGGAAGGTGTTCCGTTGAGAGAAGATGCGGCCAGAAACTCTACAACACAAATCTTTTAAACAAAATGACACACACACAGGTGTAACTTTTGCGAGTTTTGACAAAATTGTATCAGTCCACATTTGCACTCCCCAGTATGTCGCAAGAATTCTAACGCACTTCTACCTTCATGTTCATGTTCTGTGGTCGCAATAATGACGGATTTCATAATAACTGTTGTTAAGTGTTGAATAAAGGTGGATTAGCGGACACTTGCTTCAGGAGTTTTAGATTAGTCTCCAAGTCGCCAAATGTTTGTCCGAATGGACACAATAACCCACACAAACCAAGTATGCATGCTGTCGTGGCACTAATATTTGGTATGTCAAAGCAATGGACTTCACCCTACCAGGTCAACGTGGCGTAGGCCAAAACTCAGATGGTCTGATGTTGTAAAGAAGGAAATGGACAGCTGCGAGCTCTCCATCGATGATGTTCAGGATAGAGCGAAGTGGAAGAAACAGACTAGGAAAGCAGACCCCGCTACCCAGCGGTACAGCAGCTAGGAAGATGATGATGATGATGATGAGTCGTATTTGGTAATGTTTTGTTTACTGTCAGCTAGTACATACAAAAAAGAGCTCTTAGGAGCTCTTCTGGCTCTGCATTTTTTGGAACGTTGATTGTGAATGTTGTTCTGTTATATTATAAGATATTTATAAAAAACGATAAAAAAACGTAAAGCCTCGAGACATAGCAATGTTAATGCTATTACAGTAAAAACTCAAATTAAGTACCTATTCATTTAAATTTGTAATACTTCTGCGCATCTGACCACAGTTCACAAGACCTTGTGGTGGTGCTGACATCACACTCATCTCTACATCCTCTTTAATAATACTTAACTGTTGGATATTTCCTTTAAATTACTAACTCGACTACAGCGAAAAAGGTAGTGTTTTGACGCACCAATCGTCTGGAACAGGCACTTTACCGACCGCACATAACGTTCATGCTTTCATACACGTAGGAAGGTACCTGCCCCCTTAGATCATATCGTAGATACCCCGTAATAATTATATTCTTTGTTTTCAAATATAAAAGTCCACGGTAGTCAATCATCTCTACCTTACATATACGTGCTTTGCTTCATAAAAATATAAAGATCAAGTCCAATTGGTATAGTCCAAGCACAGACCTCGGTCACTCTGTAGCCCAGTCATTTTACGGAGTTTTGTTAGGCGGGGTAGGGAGTAATTATTAATTGAACTTTTAAACTGTAACCGGCACTACTTAGGGACAAAAATACTATCTTGAAACATATTTAAAAAAATCGCTAGCAACATAGATATCGAAATTGTGTGTCCCAGAAGGCTTTTAAATTAATAATATTGGTACCAATGCACTCATTTGACTTAGATTTAACAATATTAATTATTTTGAGCAATAAAATAGGCATTGAAATTTAAAAATTTGGTATTTATTAGAAAATACGACTAATACGATTTTTCATAACCTTCTGAATTGACAAAAATATTTACACCATGTTTGAAGTATAACATGTGCAAAAAAAATTTACCGTCAGGTTTTTTAGAACGAGATAATAGCTAAATTTTAAAATTGAAACTGTTGCTGACATGATTTTTTTTTGGTACATTTCTAGGCTTAAATTGGTTCTTCAATATTATACCGAAAAAAAAAACAATAAATTATTTATTAGTCGTGGCTCAAACCGTAAAATGACTGGGCTACTGGGCTACCTCAAAACACCTAGATAAGTCTAAACGCATGCTCGGTTCCAAGTAAAAGGTGTAGTAATATTGTTCTTTTTTTGTGATAAATAAATAAATCATATCACAGGAAATTTTTATTCCATAATTTTTCAAAGATAAAATATTCCTATCCGTTATGCATATTATAGGTATATATAATATCCGTTAAGCAAAACGAATTATGAAACTATATTATTTAAATTTTTGGTACCTATAGCATAATAGGTATGAAAAAAATAAACGATTTTTTATTTATGCTGATACACAAGCTCTTTATTTTTATTTTAGCGATTAGATACTAGGTACACTTTTCAATCCACCTGAAAACGTGAAAAAAATTTGTTGCCAGACCAACGATAAAAATATGCATATCCTCACGTCTATATTCCCTGGGGTAGTGAGAGATATTAATTAATAACAAAAAAAAATGTATGGGAAAAACGAATTGCTAAGGAACTAAAGTGGCAGCGGGCGGGGCACATTGCTCGCCGAACCGATGGCCGATGGGGCCGAAACGTTCTTGAGTGGCGACCGCGTACCTACCGGAAAGCGCAGCGTGGGTAGGCCCTCCGCACGGTGGACCGACGACCTGGTGAAGGCGGCGGGAACCCGTTGGATGACGGCAGCGCGGGACCGGTCGTGGCGATCCCTGGCGGACGCCTATATCCAGCAGTGGACGTCCATCGGCTGAGATGATGATGATATGGGAAAAACTAAATTTAATAATAATTAATATTTTCTTTATTAATCTCTATCGAGAAGCTTGGGGGAGACCTTCGCCCAACAATGAGACGAAATAGGTTAATAAACAAACAATCTCTGTTTTTGTTGCTGTACGTTTTGGTGTTCAAATAAGGAATAATTATGTTATGTTGTAATAATCAACTTTTTAATTGACCATTAACTAAACTAAAGTTCAAGAACTTTCTTTTTGAAATGTGTATAGGTAAGTATAATTTACTTAAACACAACAAGATTCACAAAAACAATAATAGTAGCTCTGAATCTGGCAGTTAACAGAATTAAATCCCATCGAGAGAAAGTAAAATATGAGTGCCATTGTCCATTGTAGACCATAAACGACATATTTGTTTACTTTTGATTGCATCATGGTAGATTAAAAAGTATTAAACTGCTGCGAAATTATATTTCTTTTCGTTACATAACCGTTTTAGCTGAAAGTTCTCAGAATAGTTAGTTTTTAACATCAACCATTTAATCTAATAAAGCTAGATAGCTACGTAAGTTATATTTTGGTTTAACTTTTTATTTATGTGACAAACCGTCAGTTGCAGATACGCTCATTAGAGTTAATCCTCCATTAAATCTCTTGCTAGCTACGTCAAGAAGACAAAAATAGACAGCAAGAGATTTAATGGAGGATTAACTTTAATGAGCGTTTCTGCAACTAAGTGTAAAAATCTTTAACTGTTTACCAAAATTAGGACTGTCCTCAGCTATAGTTGAAGAAAGTTTAAAACAGTAGGAACGTAGTTTTTAAAACTTGGAATCGTAATTAAGTATTTTAATTTAAAATACATACCTACTTATGTGGATGAATCTACTTATTCTTCCTTTATCATTATTATTATTAAATGTAGAAATCTAAGGGTATACCAGAAGTGAAAATGTAAAAGTGAAAACAACAAAAAGGTATAAAAATGAGATCTTAGGCATAAAAAAATGTCGTCGGGTGCATCCAAATTACTAACTTTTAAAAAAAAGGCAGAGATCTAAGTAGGTATGATATCATTTAATTCCAAACATTTAATTCGTTGGCCTGAGGACTAGATTGAGATCAAGATTGTTGAGATCAAGAAACCCATCTGTAATAAAAAAAAATGTAGAGCCATACAACATAACAGCCAGAAAAATAACAATGCCAAACTTTTCAGTTTTATGCCAAAAATGTTAAATTCAACGTAGTGATGTGCCAAAATGATAGAAAATATCAAAAAAGTGCAAATAAAAGAAATGTGAAAAAAAAATAAAATAAAATGTTGGAGTACCTCGCAGTGTTGCTGATCGGATTCTGGCTCGGTGTTGCCATATTTTTGTACGTGTCCTGTTACTGGCTGGAGGAGATATTTGGTAAGTTTACTACTAAAGTATGATTTTATTTTTCTTAAAAATGTATAACATTATTGGTAATAGCTATAACTTTTTTTTTTTTTTTTGGGATGTAAGAAAAATGTTGATTCTATGCCTTTGACCAGTATGATGTAGACTAAAAAATTGAAAAAAGAAAAAAGGTTGTTTTAGCAGGTTTGCGTCTAAGTCCTTTGCATACCCAAACACCTATAGGTGTTTGGGTATGCAAACCCATAGGGGTAGTAGCTATCTACTAAGGCAGCATTTGTAGTAGGTAAGTCGTCTTTTTTTAAAAAAAGGACGAAAGCTTCTGATTATTAGGTAGGACGGGATTAAGAAAGAAAAAGCTAGTCACCTCTAACTTTTTAATTTCCTTTTCCGACGTTAAAATCTGGATACCTACCAAGAACTGCAAAATATAAATATGTAACAGCATACTATAGAGCCAAAGCCCATACCCTTACATCATAATATTGCGTGTTTAATCAAAAATGTCCTCAGCATACGTCAACATGCTTCGAAAAACAAGTTTTAAAATTCTACCCTGCCTCGACCCGCTACAAACATGGCAGAAATTCCATAAAGTGATTTAAAAATTGAGCTCAAATTGAAGTAGGTAGGTAATGAGTACAAGTTGAATAAGGTACCGTGCCTATTATCCTACCGTTTGTATACGGATTTACTTAAAACATTCTGGCCATTACCGGTTAGAAATATAGTTTTTGAGAGATACTATGAACTCAAATATATTTTGGTTTTTGTATACCTATAGGTATTAGGTATATATCAAAAGCGTTAAATAGGTAAGTATGTTCATAACATCATTAATTCTAAGCACACTTTCAGCATCTTTGTACCCATTTATTTACATCAATGATGTATTTAAGGTGGTTGCAGAGGGGTCAATTTTATACAAAACTTTGACGCACAATACGCGTAGACGGTATTAATATAAGTAACTTTGTATATATCGAAAAATAGTTTAGAAAATCTAGATGCCGCGTCACAAATAACATTTGCAATTTATAATATAATTACGAAGATATAAAGCTTTTAAAATTTTGTACGAAAAATTTCAAAGCTTTATATCTTCGTAATTATTTTTATGCAAATGTTATTTGTGACGCGGCAACTAGATTTTCTAAACTATTTTTCCATATATATAATATTACTTTTATTTATTCCGTCTACGCGTATTGGGCGTTAAACTTTTGTATGGACAAGTTACTGACGTAGGTTATATTCGTGCTTACAAAACTAGCTTCAAAAACAATTTGTGATCATTTAATGAGTTTATCGATTAACTGAATTTAATGGTGATTTAATTTGAGTGGATGTTAACCTAGATCTCTTTCGGTTGTTAGAACGGATTTATCTAATTATTTATTACCAAATTACAAGGTGTTCTAGTAATTTACCTATGTGCACGTCACGCATATTTAATGGATAAGCATACTTATTTAGCAATGGAAGAAAATTGGTAGATAATTAAAAGGTTCCAACATAATAAAAAAATTACCTTCCATTACATTTACTTTTGATCTACTGTTATGGTCTTTTTATGGTCTAGTTTAGTATGTAGATGGTCTATCATAAATACTACCACTTCCGAAACTAATTCAGTTTACCATCTGTCGCCATCTGCTACTAAACAGTCTACGAAGTAGATATACAGGGTTTAAATTACCTATTAATAACTTGCTGGGATACCCTCTGAATAACGTGGCGATAGACCGACGACATGTAGGCCTCGCATGCCATCCCCGAGAAAACGACAAAAATCGAGATGTGCCTCCATCTTTATTGTTTTACGTGCGCCAAAAAGAACGCGCACGACGTTGCTTTGTCGTGAGTGACATGCTAGCCATGCTGAGATGGGCAGCGACTGGATGAAAGCCCGAGGGTAGAGTTTTTTGGCGCTCCCTGGCCAAATTGCCAATTGGAGTGGCCTATGTTCAGCAGTGGACGATGACGACGAGTGAACAGGCTGTTTATGATGTCTATATTAAAATTCTCTGCCAATAAAGATTAAGTAAAATGGTAACTGTACCTACTTATTTAATTTCTTTTTCTTGTGGTGCCATCTCCAATCGGAGGTTGGAGGCGTATCATTAGGAGACTGCAGCCCTGAACAGTAAAGTGGTGTTCATATCGAACCATTTACACTGGCTTTTAGGCCATTAAGTCCTTGTCCCAGGCATTCGTCTCCCCAAAATTTCCCCTGCAAAATAATCTGGAGAAGTTGGTATTTTTCACTTAATCCCCTCATTTCCGTCGAAGGTAAAAAAGATGAAAATTATTCATAATTTTGTAAAACAAAGATAAGATCAATGCAACTAGCGAAGTCGAGTCAAGGTGTAAAATAAATAATTGTCTAGATAGCAGTAGGTATAATGACAGTGTTTGTGTAAAGTGAGGGCAGCAGATGGCCTTTGATCCTGTCACCTGACTTTGTGGACTAACAGGATAGGAAATGGAGTTTGTACTTATCTATGTCATCATTAGGTATGATGATATGAATAAATAATTAAATGACGTCAAAAAGATATTCTATTCTATTTTTATTAAATGGCGTTTCCTTAAAGATTTCGCCAGTATCAAGTGTTGAAGATATTATTATAATTCAAGTTAACGTTCATTGTACGGTAATTGATATGGCGATCTCAAAGTCCTGTTTTTATACAAAAACACACACCCGATACCGCCATAAAATGGCGGAGCCGCGTGGCTACCTAAATCGCGAGCCGAACGAAAGACGTCTACTCGAGAGACCTCCAGCCACGCGACTCCTCTTCAAAAAGATATATGTGATATTACATATCATAATAAAAAAAAAAAAAATTTTTATTATTGTGCTCGAGACCATCAGACTGAACAACCGCTGAGCAAGTAATCACTACATTTTATGAACAACTTATACTATGGAACCAGCTTTGAAATCGCGAAAAAAAATCAGCTATTTCATAAATTTTTGTCAATTGACATTTTCTATGGAACAGCGTTTTTTTTCGCTATTTCGATATTGGCTCCATAGTAAAAGTTGTTCAGTTTGATGGTATGAAGCAGGTTTCAAAACGACCCCGATTCCACGGTTTATAAAGTAGGTAAGTAGGTACGTATTTAAATTAATTAAACGATTACTAAGTCCCTATTTAAATTAATTATTTAATAAAAACTTATTGGGAGTGAGGTTTGTTTACATACGGCTACCGGGTCATAGAGTCATGGAAATTATTCAGTCGAAGTAAAATTAACTGCTAGCTGCGTAAGTTATAATATAATACTAATTAACTGAGTCATACTGAAACAATTTGTTTCATTTCCATAGCTGAAGAAGGAAAAATAAAAATGTCCTCGCCATAGAGCGGAAAAACCATGAACTAGTATTTCTCAGTCAGTTAATAGTGATACAAAGGTAAGCATTTTACAAAACTAATAATTTTAAGCAGTGCTGCCACCTTAGCGATTTCGGGGCTATATCTAGCGCCTTTTTGGTATGTATAGCTCCGTATCTCAGAATTTAGTGCCTAGCGGAGAATCTAGCGCGTTTTAAATTTTTAATAAAGCGACATTATTTGTGTTTGAATATGCTATATTTTGTGTTTTTTTTATTGGAATATGATAAATATTGATAGTATACTGTGGTCAAAACATGTCCATAGAGTGTACAGTGTTCGAGAGATTAAAATACGAACGCTTATTTGAATTGTTATTAATTTTACAAGTGACTTACGAATTTACTGACTTAAATGGACTAAAAAATTGTTTTCGAAAAGGCTTACACTTATGTCACAGAACATTATATGTGATAATAATTTAGCGCCGAATCTTGCGCTTTATTGAGCAGCGAACATTTTGGAATCTAGCGCTTTTTTCACAGTTTCAGCGCCCAATCGATTTTTTGAGGTGGCAGCCCAGATTTTAAGACAATTTCTAATTTTATTTTGCGCTTTCTGTAATAGGTACCCGTACTACCCAGCTTTTGTTTATTATAAAGCTGTGTCACATGAAAACAGACACATGTCTGTTTTCATGTGACAATTTTGTCATGTGACAAAATTGTTAAGGTTCAGTCAAGTTCACATGAAATCAGAAGCCAAAATTACCTAAGAAATTTGTAATAATTATAACAGAATTTCACTCTACAAGAAAGTGACAACATTGTTATTGTACCTATACCTTCCGACTATATTATTATATTTAGCAAAATAGTATAATTATTTAATAACGCACATAATATTAAAAAGTTATAAACCATCAACTACTACTTAAGTGAATTGGGATAATTCATAGCCCTACAATAAACGACAGCCTACTTACCTACCTAAAAGTTTACTTTATGATAAACTTCTTTATTCGTTTTTGAGTAGGTACCTGGAGTGCGATTTTTGAAACTCAATCTTTGAACTCAGCACTTGAAAATGTCAATATTACTATGGAAGATATCCATCTTTCTACTGCTGATTTGACATTCAAAAATTATACTCCAGGAGTGCGAATTTTGAAAGTCAAATCAGCAGTAGAAAGATGCGTATTTCCATACATTTTCAATTACTGAGTTCAATGTATATGAGATTCAAAAATCGCACTCCTGTACCTTAAGGCGGTTGCAGAGGGGTCAATTTTATACAAAACTTTGACGCACAATACGCGTAGATTGTATTAATATAAGTAACTTTGTATATATGGAAAAATAGTTTGGAAAATCTAGATGCCGCGTCACAATTCACAAATAACATTTGCAATTTATAAAATAACTACGAAGATATAAAGCTTTAAAATTTTTGATACAACATTTTAAAAGCTTTATATCTTCGTAATTATATTATAAAATGCAAATGTTATTTGTTACGCGGCAACTAGATTTTCTATACTATTTTTCCATATATAAAATATTACGTTTAATAATTCCGTCTACGAGTATTGTGCGTCAAACGTTTGTATGGTCTGAAACCACCTTTAACAAGCCGATTTCGACTACGGCGGCTGAAAAACTGCCTCTGCATTAAATCACTAAGTGGACTTGACTTGATTTCTCGATTTGAAACATTATATTTTCCGTTTTCCCAATGAAATTATCTGCAAAACTATGAACGATAACCAAGCTAAGCAAACCTTGTCTGTTGCGTGAATGCAGCGTAAAATACACATTGCCGCATTACAAGTTTGTTTTGGTGTACAAACTTATTTACTTGTCGCCTGTTACCTATGTTTGTTAGTAAAGTATGACGTGATGAGATGGCAGTCTCTTACTTAGCCTTTTATATGCCACTAGCGTTAACCCGCGACTTTGTCCGCACAAATTATAAACCAGATTTTAAGTCCGATAAACAAAAAGGTTTCATCAAAATCGGTTCAGTAGTTTTTGCGTGATTCTCGATCAAACACACAAACAAACAAACAGACAGACAAAAAATCCAAAAATTGCTGATAATTGGAATCAGGGACACCTAAAAACCATATCGTTGACTTATTTTTGTTAATATCTTCAATGTAATAGTATAGTATAGATATGGTACCTATTAATTTATGGTTCTTAGAAAAGGTACACAGTACCTAGATTGTAAATAGGCATGGGTAGGTCTAGGTAGGTAGGTACTTATGTGTGACAAATTTTACTCATGCAGCCTTCATTAAAATGTATTTAGTTAGGTATTTATTTATTTTCATTGCTTCCGGCTTCGGAATGTTGTTTTCTTTGCAGTTTTGTTTTCATTTTACTATCAGGACTTTATTTATTAACTTTTACATTTAAATATTTCTTGTAAGTACTTATTCGTTAAAATTAAATGGCATGAAGAGATTGTTAAATGCAAATGAAATAGGAACAAACTGGTACTGTTTTGTTGCCTGAGTAGGTAACTAAGTAATTGAATTTTCCGAAGATTAGCCTTTCCATTCAAAAAAGAAACTACCTTATTCTGTAAAACGGGAAAAACCTAGGTACATACCTACCTAACCATTTACTTTTTCGTTGTATGTGGACTCATAAATGTTGCCCCTTGCTTGCCCCGATTATTTTTATTCCCATCAGGCGCAAAAAGAAGGGTGTTCTATCTGTCGTATAGCTTCAAAACGGGTGAATCGATTTCGATGTAGTTTTTTGCAATCGAAAGCCAATATTTGCGAGTGTTAATTAGGTATATTATGTTTCATGACAATCGGTTCAGCAGTTTTCAAGATGATCAGGTTTGAACGGATCTCAGCCAAAATCCTGAGATAAGGGCGCTTCGTCCTGATATGGAAAATATGAGATTAGAATCCTTAATGAAAATTCCTGATTCCTAGATCCGTCTTCGTCATACATCGATGGGATATCGATCCATGAACATCTCACAAAATTGTGGCCCAAATTTATTGGCTATATAACTAAATCTTCATTCCAGATCTGCCGCCCCGCAATGCGTCCGCTTCAAGCGCTCCATCCAGCGGCGCGAGCGGCGCCCACGCTCAGCTCAAGCGTCTAGTAGCCCGAGTGGTGGAAGAGGCTGCAGCGCTGCCAGCGCTCGCGCGGTACGCTGCAGAACCTTCCACTCCTAGCATCGAGTCTTCCACGTATGAAGATTTGTTGGCTACTGCTATTTTGAATAAGGTATGTTTAAGATCGGGCTGAAGAGTTCACGATTAGCGACCGCTGTACCGGCGCGTAGGTAGGTGTATAGGTAGTGCTCCCTCACAAGGTGGACCGACGATCTGGTGAAGGCGGTGGTAACCCGTTGAATGAGGGCAGTGCAGGACCGGTCATTGTGGCGATCCTTGTGGGAGGCCGGTAGGTAGGTACTTATCTTAGAGGTATAGTCCAGTTGATAATGGGGTCATTATTTTATTCAGGGTACCATAATCCGGTCCCCTTCAAAGGCAACGGAACAAAGGCGATTTTGTTAGTAAAATAGGTAAAACTGTTATCGGTAGCTACCGAATAAGAAACCAGTCTTAGAAACACGTAGGAATTAAAGTAAAATATTATACTTTTTTGCAAATTACGGTAACTCAGTTGTTTGTGTAAGCAACGCAATATAATTTTGAGGGACGGTAACGCAGTGGTTACTTTGCTGAAAAAACATAAATAAATGTAAGAAGTAGCAAGAAAACATCGCTGCAAATGTCTTTAATGATTACTATAAGCAATGATGAACAAAAATCGGTATAAAAGTCTTTTTTTTTAAATCAATTCTCGTGTTTCTATTATTCACCGTTTAGCAGTTCCAAGCGTTTATCGATAAAGACGGAGGCTACTTTGTCTTGTTTTTCTATCGAGAAAATGAGTCTTAATCGTGTTTTGGCTCTACTTAATCAAAACTTCAATTATATGTTCGATTTACACATATCCGCTAATCATACTCCTACTGTTAGTACTTCATGATATGACGCTTTGAAGAATCCTATTTTTTTCACATAGCGTCTTAATTATAATATTACAATAGGTAGAACGCAATAGAATTTTTTAATCAGCGTCTATCTAAGAGTAATCAGAATCTAGTCTAAGTAGGTAGGTACTACTTCGATTTGAAAGTCAACGAAGAAAACAGTTTCCTAAAAAAAAACTCAATGCTTTCTGTTTTTTGAGATCGACATAAAACTATTAGGTGAGGTTCAGCCATTAGAAAAACTAAATTGCGTTCCGTAATTATCAAAGAAACCAGCAATTATTCAACCTCTCAACAGTTCTCAATTAACATAAAACTAATTCTGAAGCATCACCGGCAATGGTTCTCTATGAATTATTCTATTGTATTCTCCTAAATTGCAGTTATTCAGTAGAAATTTTGCTATTTATCTGCACGCGGCTAAAAACCTTGAGCATCTCATAATTTTTCTTGTTTGAAGATTCGTCTTCGGACAATAAAATATAATTCATCTTTGAAACACCGACACTAAACGAGACAGCCTATAATCGCGAAACAATAATTACTTAGAACGTTTGGGGTTCACACAAGACTTTTTTTCATGATTTTTAACGTTCTAAATTAGAATCTAGTCCCCCCCCCCCCCCGCAAAATTGGCAAAAATGTTTGTTCGTAGAATTACACGCGTAACTAGTCCATATATAAGTAGTCAAACGTTTTAGTTGAACTGCATCATTCTACCAGATTTAATTGAAAGTGTTTTGTTTATGTAAACATAACCTTAGGGAAGAGAAGCCGTACAAGTTGAATATGCCCTCACTCGATTACGTTACTAATTTAGGGTTACTACTACGTTTCTACGTCGTATCTTTTATATCTACATACCTACTCACGAACGACGACTAATATAACAAATAAAATAAAAAAATATATATATTATATATACGGTCGAATTGCGAAACCTCCTCCTTTTTGAAGTCGGTTAAAAATAAGCAGTTGTTTCAGTATCATGACAGAAACAAAAACCTTTTCAGTAAATAAATTCTTTGCTCGCTTATTAAAAGATTACTGGCCTTGTCGAGTGAAAAAATGTTGACAAAAACCATTTACGAGAAATAAAAAGTAAACAACTTTTCTTTTTACTGACAAATGGCATTTTTGAATGTTTTGCTGGAAAACCGGCCAATTGTTTTATTATCGGTCATAATATCCAAGGAGATTTCATTTATAATTACCAAAATTAATCTCCTTTCAGAATAAGACACTTTAAAAATCTGAATGTCGTCCGTAAAACAGAAAATGTATTTTATTATGTTACGAAATAATATCAATACATTACTATTAATTTATTCAAAACCTAGGTAAAAAACCTTATTTTATTAATTTATTATTTCTTCTGAACTAGGTCTACTATTTTTAGCAGAATAACAATCTCTCATTAATTAAAAACACGACTTTATGAAATAAATTAATATACGATAGGATACGGATCTACCACAGATCCGATGATAAATATTAGGTAGGTTAGGTACATACTTAGAGATTGTTTTGTTGCTTTGCGTAAGCGCACGACAAATGTGATTCTATATAGGTAGGTTATCTCTTATCAGCTGACCATTTTACTGATAACTCATTATTATCAAAGATAGAGACTTTCCTCGGTCTTAAATCATAAGATAGCTCGAATCCACACCGGCAGTTTATAAAGAAATGGTAAGTTTTTTCCTTTTTTTCTTCAGTGTTAATTAGTTCGCGTCATTCGTAAGTCCGCCATTTTGCATAATTTCCGCGCGAAAATAATGACAGCGCGTAAGTTCCCGAATATTTTGTTTTTCGATAATCTTGTGTAGATTAGAGACAAAAAATGTCGATGACCGTTTATAGTATTCTTTTTGTGGCGTTTTTGTATGTTATTTCCATGGTAAGTTCTAAATTTTTTCCTAAATCTTATTAATAAAGCGAGGTCGCTCCTCTACGAGACGTTATACAGGGTGTAAAATTTAATGGGACACTTACTTAAAGGGGTGCTTGAGACCATCAAACTGAACAGCTTTTACTATGGGACCAATACTGAAATCGCGAAAAAAACCGCTTTCCCATACAAAACTGCAAACGAAATGTATGGGACAGTAGATTTATTTTTCGCGAATTCGATATTGGTCCCATACAGAAAGTTGTTCAGTTTATGAAGCACCCCTTTCAGTAAGTGTCCCATTTAATTTTACACCCTGTATTGCGAAAAACCTCTTCTTATAAAAGAAATAATATTTCTTATTAATATTAGGTTTGCTGTTCAAATGCCATGTTTCTATTTCCAATGACTTGGGGTGGGCGCGGGCACCATAGTCTTTTTCGACAGCTTACCCTAGTAAAACGATTCATAGAAGCGACTCTACATTTAAATAATTCAGGGTGTACATTGAAATGCGTTACATATCGAACAGGGTGCTTCAGACCGTCAAATGGAATAACTTTCACTATAAAGATAACATCGAAATGGCGAATAAAAAAATTAGCTTGCTCCTATGGAAAACATCAATGTCTACTCGACACTCGACCCAAATGTACATGGGAGATTTTTTTTCGCTATTTCAATGTTGGTCCCATACTTAATAAAAGTTAATAGCCAAATCATTTTACGGTTTGAGCCGGAACTTATTAATAATTGATATTTTTTTTCGGTATAATATTAAAGAGCCAATTTGAGCCTAGAAATGTACCAAAATGAAAAAAAAATCACGTCAGCAACAGATCCAATTTCAAAATTTTGCTATTATCTCGTTCTAAAAAACCTGAGGGTTAATTTTTTTTTGCACCTATTTAAGGCTTTACAATTATACATACTTCAAATTTGGTGTAAATATTTTTGTCTACTTAGAAGGTTTTGAAAAATACATTCTTATAAATACCTCATATTTTAAATTTCAATGCTCAAAAATAATGTATATTGGTAAATCTAATTCAAATGAGTGCATTGGTATTAATATTATTAATTTAAAAGCCTTCTGGGACAGATAATTTTGATTTCTATGTTGCGCAGCGATTTTTTTAAATATGTTTTAATATAGTCTTTTTGTCACTCAAAGGTGCCGGTTATAGTTTAAAAGTCCAATTAATAATTACTCCCTACCCCGCCTAACAAAACTCCGTAAAATGACTGGGCTATATTCAGTTTGAAGGTCTGAAGCACACCATATAGTATTTAACGCATTAAAGTTCGCACCCTGTATATTCATTTCTTGTCTCTACCTAGATATTTTGTTATCATTATGTAAGTCCTTTTTTATTACGAATTAGCACCTAATTAAATCTTATTTAATTCAAAGTCAAGGATGTATATTTTGGCCAAGGTTATTTCGTAATCATCATTCATCATTAAGTAGGCATTATAATATCTAGCGTTCGTATGTTATTAATTTAATAGATGCTGCGTTTACCAGTGTAATTTTAGTTGAGAAACTCAAGTGTCATTAACATTATTATTTAGTTTGTACCGAATAGTTTTTGGCCGTGTTGTGTCGGCTAAGAATAGCACCATCCCATTTCCTCCCGTGGGTGTCGTAAAAGGCGACTAAGGGATCTACTGAAGGATGGGCAGCAGCATCCTCTGAGTACACACATTGATTCGATCCAACTGCGATCGCCAACCCGCCTGCCAAGCGTGGCGATTATGGCAAATCCCATCTTGGGGGAGGCTTATGTCCAGCAGTGGACGTTTAATGGCTGATATGATGATGAATAGTTTTAAATTGCAATGCTCCTCGGTGTCATTAAGGTGGTTTCAGTCCATACAAAAGTTTGGCGCACAATACGCGTAGACGGAATTAATAAAAGTAATATTTTGTATGTGGAAAACTAGTTTAGAAAATCTAGTTGCCGCGTCACAAATAACATTTGCAATTTATAAAATAATTACGAAGATATAAAGCTTTTTCATTCAACATTTTAAAAGCTTTATATCATCGTATTTATATTATAAATTGCAAATGTTATTTTTGACGCGGCATCTAGATTTTCTAAACTATTTTTCCATATATATAAAATTACTTATATTAATACCGTCTACGCGTATTGTGCGTCAAAGTTTTGTATAAAATTGACCCCTCTGCAACCACCTTAAGTGCATTAGTAATTACTCGTGTGTAGTATTAATCGTGTATTAATCGTGAGTTAAAATAAATTAATGGTGATTTGGTCTCTATTATCCCAGAAAACATAGTAGATACCTAGGAACGTACCAAGTACCTAACTCAATATACGGTACTGCCTTAAAACTTTTATAGGTGTTCTGTGTAAAGCCCGTGTAGCAAGGCCATGCAAATATTCTTAGACTTTTTGTCCTAAAGCCTTTAGCAAAATCTTAATAAAATTTTGATCAGTCTGGATGACTCCATCAGCAAAAAGTGAAGCCTACACATTTCCCAATGATTTTAATCTGAGATAGCTTAAAGGCGTGTCTCTTGCTACAAAAAAAACTTCAGACCATCAAACTGAACTTTCACTATGGAGCCAACTTCGAAATTGCGAAAAAAAAAACAGCTGTTTCATACAAAACTGCAGCAACGACTCGACTCAAATATATACCTACAGTTGATATTAAATTCACGATTTCGAAGAAGGTAGAAACAACTTCGACAAGGAGACCGCTAGTCGCATCCAACTAGGATGGGCTGCTTTCGGGAAACTCCGCCATATATTTTCCTCGGCTCTACCACAATGGCTCAAAACGAAGGTGTTCGATCAGTGCGTCCTGCCAGTAATGACCTATGGTGCGGAAACATGGGACCCTGACTAGTTCATAAATTCAAGGTCGCGCAGCGAGCTATGGAGAGAGCTATGCTCGGTGTTTCTCTGAGAGATCACATCAGAAATGAAGTGATACGTCAGCGAACGAAAGTGGTTGACATAGCTCAGAAAATTAGCAAGCTGAAGTGGCAATGGGCTGGTCATATCTGCCGAAGAACTGACAACCGGTGGGGTGTCAGGGTTCTGGAGTGGAGACCGCGAACTGGTAGACGTAGTGTGGGACGTCCTGTTGCCCGTTGGACAGACGACCTAAAAAAGGTAGCGGGGAGCGACTGGATGAGGAAGGCCGAGGACAGAGTTTTGTGGCGCGCCTTGGGAGAGGCCTATGTTCAGCAGTGGACGATGATAGGCTGATGATGATGATTTCGAAGTTGGCTACATAGAGAAGGTTGTTCAGTTTGATGGTCTGAAGCACCGCTTTAAGTATTACTAGGGTGTTTTGTTACACCATTGTCTTGTATACACACCGCATAACCTTTAAAGACCCTCACAATTGTGCAACATAGGTATAAACCTACCTACAATACAACTCAGTTGTCATAAAATAAAAAATGTCCATTGTCAACCCTGCATCAGGCAGTATGCCCCAAGCATGTCCCACACTTGCATCGCAGTTGCGAAAGCGTTCGCGTACGACGACGACCGTGCGAACAAGACGATCTGTCATTTTTACACCTTTATTCCATGTCAAAACTCTTATAACAACGCAATTACAGTTTATAATAGAGTGTCGCATGTCAAGATGTACAATTTCTTCAGCGGCATTGTCAGCTACTTTCCCTATGGAAACGGAGAGGTCTTTTTATTTTATTGTTCTGTTCTGTAATTCTGTTTGAATTATCTTTTTAGTCCAATTTTCATGTTGTCTTTAAGTAAATATTGTCGTGTATTGCGAGAGTTAAAAGTAGGTTCTGTTCTGTTGTGGTCCTTGGGGTTAGGATAGGACCACACTCCATCACAACTTGGTGTGATCGTACAAGTCTTTGCATTTTCATAACCTATGTTGATTTGAAATACCTTCCTCAAAAACCTATAGGGAAACAAGCTATTAAAGCAAGTACTTGACGATCGAATTAATACGGAACACTATGAAATAGACCAATCTTCAATTTATGATATGGAACCCACAGTATAAAAATTTTAAACACCTACCTATGTCCGGTGTTGTAAAACTTGTAAGACGAAATGCATAAGATGCCAAATATGGTAGAATTATTTACAAACATTGTGCAACATTTATGCTATCAACACTTCATTCCACTACTTAATAATAAGAAAACTATTGACGATATCATTTTACATTACAATTGGTAAGAAACATTTAAATTAAAAAAAATTATACACCCTATAATTAATCCATAGCGTTTCAAACCACGACTTCAAATGCAAGACGAAAACGAAGTTATCACAAGAAACTTTTAGCATACGTAGTTACGATTCCGAGGTGGAAACTCTTTAACCAAAAACTCAATTGTTTGCAGGTCATAGAGCGCTACCAGACAGAGAATGGGTCAGGCGGACGAAGCAGCGGCATCCACTCGGCCAGCGCCAGCCCCACTCCGTCAGAGCGCTCCTCACCACGCTCTCTGAACTCCCGTCATAGAGACATCACTCCTCCAGTGAGTATTACGTCGTCTACATACAGCCACAGTATAAGAAAGAGTATCTAGTGCCTATTCCATACAGTACGGACACTCCCTGCCCTCACCACACTTTCTGGGGAGCCGAGCAAGAAGCAGATACAGGAGGCGCAAGCGGGATGGCACGTATAGTAACGTCAACTTGTGTCGCGAGTGCCGGACCTGTGATACAGCTATAAACTCAATTAGATAATGGATAATCAAGCGGCAAACGACGTTGTACGCATAACAGCAGTCTTCATCTCTTCACCTCGTCTGAGCTCGTGAAATAGAAGTATCCATTAAGGCAGCGTCTCTGGCGAAGGATTCTATTGTTTATGTCTACAAAATGCCTAAACTCGCCGACTTTAAATCATCAAAATATTGTTCTGATAATCACTTTTCTTGGCGTTGAAAATTCAGTCAAAAAATCTTTAGGTCAAGATGATCATCATTTCAACTACAACGTTGGAAAATCCTTTCGCAACTCTGGCTAATAATGTTGTTGAAATCCCGTTGTTACGTTGCACCTCACAGCATTTAAGCTAAACCAAAATAATTCTCCATTCCAGCTTCGTGAAGAAGATGATGTCTCAGACTGGGAAGAGGGTGAAGCTACAGTATCAGACGATGCTCTAGAGGTGCCTCGTCGCGTACCATTCCCTGAGTTTGGAAGGGACATAGTTCATCATGGTAATCAATTTATTTATAATGTTAAAACACCTCTGTCTCATGTCCATCAGACTATTATAAAGGTGCTAAGTGCCGAGGATTTATTTATCGTAGGATATAAATTAGATAGTGTAGGTCCGATGTACGCTTATCATATGGACATTGGCTTTATTTTAATATTAATAAATGTTACGGCACAAGATGTTTTTATACCAAACCCCCGAAAAAGACAAATATTTAAAACTAACTTAAATTCAATTACAGACAACGATGACCGGGATTTCGATGAAGTTTCTGGAAGTGACATCCAAGCTGTTGACGGTACCTGGGAGGAGAACTGGCTGTTCCAAAAGAAGAAAATAAAAACCATGCAATCTGTACCAGTGCCTATGCTAGTTCCAAACTCAAACACTGAATACAGAGCTATGATTGGTGATAGAGATGCCGATGACACAACAGATCTTTCTGACAATGCTTCTGACGCTGAAGAAGAAGCTGAATATAAAAGTGATATCAAGAGAGTCCTGGATTCAAAGCACGTTATAGGAGGCAAACCTAAAATAGACGAAATGTTAGACTATGAACCAGATAGTCTAACTATTATAGACACAAATGATTTCGAAAAAGCAGACATGGAAACTAAAAAAGTTGTTGATGCCATTAATAATGAATTTAATGACAACCATGTTGAAGTAACAGAAATTGCTTCCAACAAAGATATAAAAATGATGGAGGATGGAAAAGACTCGGTATTAGTATTAGGGATAGACAGTGGACCGATCTCTAAAGCTGAATTTGCAATAAAGGAAGAAATTCATAGAACACTTCTCAATGGAAGTTTCGATTATGCAGCAAATCTTGACGCAAAAATTAACGGAGAAATGGATAAAGATGTTGTGGATTTCTCGAGCATGAAAGGTAAATCAAATATTAAAGTCATGTAGAAAATTTTAGTTTTCTAGTCCAATAAAATCGCGATTAACTTTAACACACCTTTTGCGAGCTTGTCATAAATTGTCTCATAAATTAAAGAAAATAGTCATTCTTTGAAATGGTAAACACTGCTAATTTAGATTTGCGTAACACAGTAGTAATCTAATCCTCAACATCTAAAGAATTTGAAGATCACTGGATAAGACAAAATTGTCTTAAATTAAATGATAAGCACAATCAATACTGTGAACTTCGTGTCTCATAATTATTTAGTTTCATTCCAAAATAACACATTTTACAAGGTGCTCGTAACGTTGTTGAATGTTCAAAGTGTAATATTGTTCAATTGATGCTATATTTTTAATAAATTACGCTGTAAACAAGTTTAAAATTAATCCAATGCAAAAAAAATCTCAGTCCTACAATCAAAGTGTGTTATGGTGTGGTTTTATTCTTGATGAGCTTTTGAACTGCAACTTCGTCCGCATGGATTACCCCTTTAGGGGTAGATTTTCAGATTTTCGAAAAATTCTTTCTTAGTGCACCCCTACATCCTCTAGCTGAAGAATATATTTTTTCCAAATTTCATGTCTCTGTCTGTCAGTCAGCAGGTCAGTCAGTCACGGAACTCTTTTATAAGTATAGATAGATGAATCTATACTATTATAAAACTGTAACAGGAAGTTTGTCTGTACATTGAAGATATTAACAAAAAAAGTTACGATATGGTTTTTAGGTGTCCCTGATTCCATTTCGCCAATTTTTGGATTTTTTGTCTGTCTGTTTGTTTGTTTGTTTGAACGAGTATCACGCAAAAACTACTAAACCGATTTTGATGAAACTTTTTTTGTTTGATAGCTTATGATCTGACTTAAAATCTGGTATATAATTTGTGCGGACGAAGTTGCGGGTTAACGCTCGTTATATTTTAAAAACTATAACTTTATCATATAAAGGTTCAACGAACACACTCAGCCGTCACCAGAAAGAAAGTGAATACGAAGAAACAGTTACTGTCCCAGTACAGAGATACGCCGACAGCTTGAGGAGGAAACATTTTGATGACCCTCCACAACAGTAAGTACAGTCAATCAATTAGCCCATATTATCTCACTGCTGCACGGACATAGGCGTCCTTTTTATTGCGCCATTCATGCTGGTTCTATGCTAACCTGATCCATTTCTGACCCGTAACCCTTACAATGTGTTCAGACCGACCGGTAGACTGACTAGGTACTGATCTCCGTTATGCTCTTGGGTGCAGTTTAGTACGGAACAGCAGATTTTTGTTTTTGCTCCGATTGGTTTGCTCCCATAGTAAAAGTTGTTCAGTTTGATGGGTAGACTTTTAGTTTAAAAGGATGCTAATGATATCAAATTCACCCTGTATTTGTAATTATCATAAAACAAGAGAAAATTGTGATTTAAAAGTGTTTGTAAGAATATCTTCGACCGTGTAGACAAAAGGAAATTAGATCGTGTGTTGATTTACACATAGTTATTTATAAATGTCGACGCGTGTAGACAGAAAAAGGTTTTCCTTATGATCCTTCTGAGTGACAAAAATGACAGAGCAGCCAATATCAGAGAACATTTTCATTATAATTTATTTAACCAATTCGTAACTCTATAATTTTCCAGGATACCGACGCGTGACACTGATAAAGAAGAGGATTTGATACCAGGTATGTTATAGATATACTAAGTGCATGCCATAATCATAAGAAGTGTATTTCATAATGATAATATAATAACATAAATACCTACAACGAATCATAAAAATGTTCTGCGGCGGTCTGAAAAAACTCTGACACCAGGGCTTAATGCCCACACAATAAGAAGATAAAAATGTTAATAACCAAACATTATTAACAACAAACATACTCCATTTCTTTACAGGGACAATAGCATACAGAGAACGTAAGAAATGGTTAAACTGCGTTGAAATGCCAAACAATCCATATTCTCCCGAAGCGATCCAGAAAAGATTAACTGCTAAAAGTACTTCATCCCTATTCGATATGCTGACCACAAACAACAAGGAGTTTGATGACGACAGAAGTGTCAAATCCCAAGATATATTTAACGAAAAACATGATGAAGAAATACCAGAGAAAGAAGTTAATCAAAAACCATTAAATTTGAACATCGAAGAGAATGGTGTGATGAATGGCAGAAGATCTAAAAGTCCTTCACCAAGGATTCTTAAAGATGTTTTAGCCGAGGAAGTACCTCAGTATAAACGGTAAGTAACGGTTATAATAATACTGCCAGATAAGGAAGACGCAATAGATACATTTTAAAGATAGATTGCTAATAAATAACACTTAGATAACAAGTAATAATCAACAATTAAAGATGTTGTCACTAAAATAACATTATTCTTAGAGATATCCCTGGTTCAAAGCCATGTAAATTCGCCACAAATAATGTCGATTTAGATAGTAGTAGAAATATCCTTTCAAACCTATTAACTTTCTCTAATCCACAGCTTCGGCCGAGATTATTACATAAGAGAGGCGAAAGCGTCCTCGGGGGGTCGCAAGAAGAGCATCAGCGACACGAGCTCACTGTCCTCGATGAACAAGTCTACCAGTTTAGACAATATTGATACAGATTTCGCCTCGCCTGTAAGTGCCAGCAGCTCGTTAAGCGACCTCGAGGCCTGCGCCCTTCACCAGAACATCGTCCGCGCAGTCCTCAGCCCCAGAAATGCGAGCCCCAACTTCGCCATAAACCCTATTTTCGAAAATCCCGACAGACAAAACGATAACGCTGACGAAAATCATGCGACAGACGAAAACGTCAGTCGAATAGATGCCAATGTAAGACAACAAAGTAGAACTGTGTGCGGAGGTGACGGTCATGTGGAAAACGAGGATATAGTTAGACTTAAAATACCGAATAAACCTGAAATAACTGAAGACCTTTTCGAAAGTTATACCAATGTTAGGCGGAGCAACACGCTGAGAAGCGACGACCTGAGCCTTCGTCCAAAGAGACGGCCAGGCCTCAATTACACGTTCGGCGGAAGCCTAAGGTTAAGCAAAGGCTTTCGTAACGATTTATGGTGAATAACCACCTTCCAACAGTCCCATTCTTAATACACCTCCAATAGCACCCTTACTGACAAAGTAATTAGACCTAACTCTGAATCTCTACTATGTATAATACAAACATAGATATCTCAATTAGAATCAAATCAATCTACATAACTTAGGTTAATTCTGACATCACAATCACCTTTCATATAAAATCGATGGTGAAAGAAGTCTTGCTGCCATTTACTAAAACTATGATCGAAAATCTAAAATATCTTCGTTTTACACACAGTAATGCCTGTTGTGTGTAAAGTTGGCATGTTCTATTGAATAAAAGCTGACTAACAGCACTTGCACTTAATGATAAAATATCTAGCAATGCACTCATAGATTTGTGTCCTTCTTAATCAAAATTTTCAGTATACTTTTACTACAGTAATCCTCAAAGATATTAGTGGTGAGTGTTGCAAGATTTTGGTGAATGAATATTATGACTAACCGCATTGAATGGCTTGCAACTAAACTAACAAACTTTAACGAAGTTTTACTTCATAACTAACTACGTTATAATTATCTACATCTATTTTAGCTTCATTTATATCATTGTCAATGTCTTCATTGAATTAATTTGTAACTTAGACAGAATATGATCACTTTTAGTTAATGCAACTGCACACCGTTTCGCCTTTGAAAGCACGCGTCAGCCACTTGTGTGAAAAATGTTTGAAGCACTCTTGTACGATTCAAATTGTATGGAATTGGCTAAAATAATTTCTTTGATTTCAAGAATAACGGATGTGTGCCTTCTATCAAAAATTGGATTGAAAGATACTCTAAAAGAAATTCACTGTGATAAAACACTTAACCAATTATATTAATATTACAGGGATTACTAATAAAGCAATTTAACACGATTGCTTCAAATCAACACTACAACAAGTTCGCCACAAATCAAATGCCTGAATCTATAACTACGTCGTCGAACAACAATAAAATCGAGATCTTAATAGAATACGAAGATGTTAATGAACAAAATCTGTTTTCTGCTAAACCTGTGTATGTGGACGAAGAAACTGACAAGAAATTTGAAGAAATACTTCAATCAGCCTACAATGGAGACGCTACAGAAAAATTAGAAGAACCAAAATCTCCAAACACTACTAACAGCCTAGACAATTCTTACATAAGCTCAAGCAGTATGGATGATTCAATTAAAATATACAACATTCAAACTGGTGAGATAGTTAAAAGCGTTGATAAAATTGAAGATAACGTATCACCGAGATATGAAACCACAGATACAAACGACAACATCGATATACCTGATAAGAACATCTTGGGAGAAACTGGCGATAGGCTCAGTCTAAATGGGGATGTTAGTGAGGATTCACTCGTGATTGTTGATAGTTTAGACAGTTTTAAAGAAGAAAAGTTGGATAGGATAAGTGAGATTGAAGAAATACTGCCGCAGTTGCCTAAAGTAAGGGAATTGGCGAAGAAATTTGTTAGCATGGAGAATTTAAGCGAACCGGTAAAGGTGAGTTGTACTTGTGTACCGTATTTTCAGTTTAGTTTTATCTTGTTGACTTTGATAAGTGATAGATGAATCATTTAGCGTCACTTTTTGCAGGTGAAATTACCTAATAGATTATTGTAACCAAAGTTTTAGTTATTACCACTTAATACTTTTTGGGCAGGGCATATTATTTCGTTCTAAAAAGAAGTAGGTATATATTTTATGCCGGGTATTTAATATTCATAGCAACCCAGGAGTGCGATTTTTGAAACTCATTCGCTGAGCTCAGCCGTTGAAAATGTCAAAATTACTGTGGATATATGCATCTTTCTACTGCTGATTTGACTTTCAAAAATCGCACTCCTGAAGAATGATTTTTGGAAGTCAAATCAGCATTAGAACTATGCATATCTCCATAGTAATGACATTTTCAACTGCTGAGTTCAAAGTATGGGTTTCAAAAATCGCACTCCTGGTCAAAATTTTGCCTGGAACTGTATAAAAAGCTACGAATAAACCAGATAATAAAAAGGCAAACATCATTTAATGCTCACATAATAATGAAAGCCTTCTTTTCCACAGATCCAACAACCAGTAAGAAGACGAAGAAGTAAAGATAACATCCTCAACGACATAAGATCAGACAAGCCCAAGCCAATCTACATGCACAGTTTAACAGCCAGAAGTATTTCCAAGGAATTCAGGGAAGAACTAAAGTTATCAATGGCAACACCACTGACGGTCCCAGGAGGCTCCAAGGAGATTCCAGATGGCACTGAGGAAATCACTAAAGAATCCAGCAGACCAGGAAGCCCATTACCAGAACCTGGTACAATAAAGACGAAATTAGCTTTCTTCGAAAGTTTGAAATCAAAGTTCAGTAGCAAATAGAGTTTGTAATCTGATAGGATAGTGTTCTTGGTAAAACTGAAGCCATATTCGCCAAATTAATGGTTAAGAAAATGGATAGTCATTTTACAGAAATCAGTTGTCTACCTTTGACGTCACGAACTGTAATTTGAACGTTTAAAGCCACAAATTATTGGATAAAGAAGCTAATTTGATCTAAAGAACTGTCTAGTTTCATCTTTGGGATATTGAAACATTACAAAACCCAAAACGAGGAAAACTGTTCATCTATACGACCTAAATGCTTTAATGAGCAGGAAAAAAGTCACTCAATTTTAGTTTTTCCATATTAGACCCACTAAAAGTTAAAAATAAGAATTTCCTCAGATCTTAAGTCACATTGCATCACAAGAATGATTCATAGTCAAATAGTCTGATAGATTCACCGATTAGATCGCATGATTTTCTGTACATCGCGTTTTTCATTCACAGTAGTCAACTACCACTTGTTTAATGTTAAATAAGTGATGTAGTTTTAGTGCTGTATTTATTTTGTATTTGTTTAGAATAATATCTAATACGAAAAAGCTTAAGGCCAACTGCGTTAGCAAAAAGGGGTTCGGATTACATATCTGGCTAGTTTTAGTAATTTAGAAATCTGATCATTAATTTGAAATAATCTAGTTATTATTCTAGTGCATAATATTTTATTTCTGTGGTCGGTCACATGTTTATAAATAAGAATAGGGAAAGGTGTAAATATTTAGTGCCATTTTGTAATCTTTTTATGTATATTGCGTTAGCTAATGCCAAAGTTGTAAATAAAAATTACTGGGTAATTTCTCTAGCGGTTGTGTCCATAAATAAGATAATTAATAATTATGTATTTTTCTCGTGTAGTCTTAATACGGCATAAGATGTGCAATAAATAGGTCCCTACTTCAATGGTAAATAAAGATAACCATGTAAAATCTATATTAATGTGATAATATTTATTTCTCGGACAATAACTGAAAGTAGTTGTGTTTAAAATCTGTATTTTATGTCAATAATGGTGTAAGATGAAATAAAATTGTTATAAAACACTAAACTTTGATAGTTTTAATTACCTGCCAACATACAAGTGAATAATAAGATAACGTAAATACGATATAGTAAAACAGTCATTCTTAAAGCAAAACTTAGAGCCCTTTCACACTACGATCTTTTCACGATGTCGCCGCAACGCATTTTTATTCAACTTCAAAGCTGTAAGAATAGAAGAGCATTATAATTTTGTATTCGAATTTTCCACCGATTGCGATTGTTATTTGTCTTACCTGTTGCCTCACTGCTATAAACAGTTAAAAATAAAGTTACGAAAGTATTTTTTTTTTTTAACTTTTTAAAAGATTTTAACGCTTTAGCTTGGCTGGGAAATCGTCAAGTATAATCGCTAGTGCGAAAAGGCTGTTATATTACGTACTCAGCTATAAGCTTTAGTGGTAATGATTATAAATTAGTACCTACCTATGTTATTTCTACAAATACTTAGTCAATTATGATGATGTAATTAAATGATGTAATTAATGATAATAATTAAATACTTACATTGCACTTGTTTTTCTATAATATATTAATCTATGCTTAGCACCTTACTCATTCAAAATATCAAAATCAACAAAGACAAAATATCAATAAAATATACTCAAAGTCTTGTGAAACGGTATACTTTCCATTTTTTCAGCATATTTCCTCCTATAGCACCATAGATAGTAATCAATAAGGCTGGAGTTAGGTACTTCTGCGTCCATCTGTTTGCTGGTAATCTTCTCTCCAAGTCTCTTCTTCAGCAGTTCTACGGCGTGTATGGAACAGCCACGGATTTCTATTTCTTCTACGGATCCGTTTGGCAGTAAATCATCTGTAGTGCAAAGAAATATAAATCTCCGTTATTATAAAACTAATGTTAATTCGATAATCAAAATTAAAAAAAAAAATTATCTGTGAGAGAAGCCTGAAGAATGTTTATTTTGAAATAAACATACTTCAGGCTTCTCTCACTGATAATTTTTTTTTTTTACTTTACGTTTCTGCATACATTGTTAAAATCACGACCATGATCTCCTTCGGAGTGAGCAGAAACTTTGCTACAGCTAAGTTCCAAAAATTTTTTTAACATGCAGTTGCTACGAGGCTCACTTTATACACAAAATATGCTATTAACAACTCACCTTTCTCTAACTTCTTCATCAGATCTCCACTGTAACTCAAAACTCCGAAATAAACTAGAACCTGAGGCACTCTATAATCAGCAAACATTGTTATCCTATCTATATCCACAAATTCTCCGAGACCCTTACCACCAAAGAAATTCCATAGATCCGCTACTAAAATCTGTGCTCTTTTGTACAGAGAAATATTCTGTCCTTTAAAAATAGCTTCATCACGAAAGCAAGGGAAGTCATTGATAATTATCTCAAGTAATTTTACAGCAGATTTGTCAGCTTTCTCCAAGCAAGTTTTAAAAGTACCATTGTATTTCTCTAAAAGAATTTTTCCCACTTCATGTAATACAGTAATTCTGTCATTGAATAGTGGTATTTGAACTTCGGTGTCACTCCTCATTATGCGTCGAAGTTGATCTTCCGTTATTTTGGAGTAGTACTCAGGATTTGTGATGTCTAGTCCTTCCTGAAATTACAAAGAATATTAAACAATAAATCAAATAAAATTTATTTTACACCAATACAAAATAATCGGCAGTCTTATCGTTAGAAAGCTATTTCTCCCAGAAAACCTTAGGGCATAGTATAAGAAAGAGGATGGTACTACATACAGCACGGACAATCTCTGACCCCCACAAATTTTTTACCTCAACCCTTCGTGACAGTAGTCCTCTTTCACTCACACTCTGTCAGTATCGCACATGCTTACCTCTGCACATCAGTTTTTCCCATGATGAAAGCAATGAACTGGCTCACATGCTCCACTACGAGGCACATGGGAAAGATTTGTATGAGGCAATCCAGACACTAATTGGTACCTAATCCAATACCATACAGGCAGGCATGACTACCTCGTCTAGTTATAATAAATCTATATGTATATTCGAAATGTACCCGAAACTTAGAATAGGTCACCCTTATTTTGTAAGAACAGTCCTGATTTATCATTTCTTGCATTAATTAATGACAGCCTAAAATAAACAATCACCTTAACAGCCCTTGACAATGCTGCCTCCAAAGCATAGTATCCAGAATGCCCATTAACTGTCCACTTCGGCTCTCCAACCTTAGACCAGAAGCAGAAGTTCAATGCGTCGGCTACGAAGATCCAGTCCACAGCTGAAGGATCATCTCGGGATGGTTGGATAATATTGGTGCCTAAGTCTGGTATCTCTAGCTTGTTAGATATAGATAACAACATCTGGAATGAGAACAGAACTAGGTTATTCATCACCATGAAGTGGCAGGCAAAAGCTCATGCTATATTTACAAACATAATTCACCCGTAATATAATATGACCATACTAAGTCTGTACTATTTAAAATAGTAACATACTTGTATATTATCTACTATCATATAGATAGCAACTTCAATACCTTTTGTTATCTAAACACACATCTAAATCACATTTATGTATTTTTATATTAAAGCCATTTCTAGGTTGAGTACGGTTACTGATAGTGAAACAGATAAAGTTCGTTTTTTTTAGTGTTTAGGGTTATTTGTTATCGGGCATAGGCCCACCACACATTCCCACCGCTGTAACTCCTGTAAGCCAGGATCAACAGCGGCGACCATTCACAACACTGGACAATGAAGTCCAGCGTGCCCGGGGGATGACTCTAATCTGTCTTGGGACCCGCAATGAATTAATCAAAGAAGATAGGAGGAGTAGGAAAACGAAATATCCGACTTCCCTCCATTGCAAACGGGAGACAGCAATAAGAAGGAAAAAACATGGCTATTAGAGAGCCAATTCAAGAGATCATTTATGGCAGTGTTGAAGACACGACCGCAAAAGCACCAAAAATACAAAATAAAACAATAGGAACCTAACATTGTACTGAAACTATGACCTATTTTGCTTCCAGTAATAAGTATGGCAAAAACATCTGAACGCACGGAAGTTATCCCTAGTCGCAACAAGATCCATGTAGTAAGGGACACCAGAAAACGATTTTATTGAGTCAAGCATGGTCTGGCGCTCGGCGTACCAGAGCTCACACTCCCAAAGAATATGATGAGCGGTCTGTTCGAACTCGTCACTGTCAACAGAACATTCACATAAAGGTGACGCAACCAATTTAAAATAAAATAGCTTTCCCTTAAAGTTACCATGTCCAGTAAGAAATTGGGCTACGCAGTGATCTACCTCTAGCCACGCTTTGTCTAGACGATCGCGAACAGATGGAAAAAATTGGTATAGATGTCGACCCTTTGTAGACCCTTGCCACCGTAGTTCCCAGTCTAATAAAAGTTCATCAAAGATGTTGCAATCAAAGTTAAATAATTTACTAATTCTATTTCGGTCGCGAGGTTTTAAGAAGTTATGACTAACTTTTCTTGAACGAAAGTAATTGGCCGCGCGGCGTTGTATTTCCAAGTCTACGGGAACCACCCCCGCTAGAACGGGGAGTGCTTCGGTGCTGACCGTTCTATACGCTTTACACAGGAAAATCAAGGCTAAACGTTGACTTTGAAGTAACTTACGGCGCGCAGCGCCAATAGCCGACCTATCTGCCCAAACGGGGGCTCCATAACACATGCACCCGAGGTATGTTGCGGAATATATTATTTTAAGTGTTTTGTAACAAAGACCCCATGTCGAGGTGGAAATACGCGCTAAACTCAAAAAATTACTTTTGGCTTTCTCTCCTATTGTCTTGATATGATTTACGAAGCTAAAATTACGTTACAAATGAAAGCCTAAATAGGAAACAGAATCTTTACTTTTAATATTAATGCCTTGAAATTTTATTCGTGGTGGTACTTTCAGGTTCCCTTTGAGCAATAGTTGGAATGTTTTATGCGGGGCGAACTGAAGACGATTTCTGTATCCCCAATCTGTTATTTGCTGCAGGCAGTTGCTAGCCAGTCTTTCGATACCTACTCTAGTATTGGAATGTATGAGCAGGAGACCATCATCGGCGTATCCTATTAGCGAGCAGCTTTGAGGGAAAGGAAGTGTCAGAAAATCATCAAAACCTATATTCCATAAATAGGGTCCAAGGACAGAGCCCTGAGGACAGCCCTGTGTCAGCACTTTGGACACTACATGGTGACCAAGCCTCAACTTTGAAACTCCGTTCGTAAAGTAAGAATAAATAAGCGAGTAGATGTTCCGATGACAACCTCTATTTTTGAGCTTTAGGAGAAGCATTGGCCACCATGCGTTGTCAAAGGCACCCGATATATCAAGAAATATACCGACGATATAGCTATATTCAGAGAGCTCTACCGCCTCTCTCACAAGTAAGCACGCGTCTGAAGTCGATTTCCCTATGGTAAAGCCAAATTGCCTGTCACTGAACTTAGGTCCTCCTGGAATTAACCGAGGGACAACGAGGCGTTCCAAGAGTTTACCCAAAGATGGAAGAAGGGTAATAGGTCGATAAGACTTCGGATCATCAGGGGGCTTATCACCGGCTTTGGGGATTATTTTAATGCAACCACGTCGCCATAAGTTTGGAAAAACTCCCCCAGCAATGCAACGGTTGAAAACTGTTAGAATAGACTCACCGGCAACTTTAAAAGCCTCCTTGATCATCCGATTCGAAATCTTATCCTCACCGGAAGCCTTACCCGCCGGCAGAGATCCCACGACATTTCGCAGTTCATCAAGAGACGGTAAACAAGAAGATGGTGTTTCAGGCAATTCAGCAGCTCTCTTTCTTATTTCACGATGATAATCGCTGTCGTTTTCAGGTGAATCATCAGGAATTAGTGAACCTAAAAGAGCAGCCGCCGTCTCCTCGACCCCGATAGTATGGGTGTCATTTACTTTTATATTTGAAAAATATGTAGAAGCAGGTGTTTTGCTAGTTTTATATTCGTGATAAAGAGGAGACCACGGCCCCTCCCTCTCGAGTGCTGCTACCATACGCTGCAGTAATTGTTTCTTAGACAGTTGAACGGCAGCACGATAGTGAGACCTAGCAGTTCTAAGGTCCCCAATCGCATTTACCAGTTGATCCTCCGAGGTAGCATCCGATTTACGTACTTTATTATATTTTCTACGAGCTTGCCTAAACACTCTACGAAGTCTAACTAAGTCATCGTTCCACCAATCACATCTACGTGTTAAGGTTGCACTTGTACGTCCCAAAGCTACGTCAGCACAAAATGTAAATGTTTCAGTCATAACTTCGGCGCACTCAATCGGAGTCAATTCCGACCGAGTAAAACCATCAGCAAGCGAGACAAAGAGTGAGCCAAACAATGACCAATCAGCATTTCTAGTCTTATAACTATAGTTAGGTAATGAAGCAGGCAGAACTTGTTGCGACCGCGGAATATACTCGTACACGATCAGGCGATGATCACTACAAGACGCATCAGGAATGACGCGCCAACAATCTATGCGAACGTCCACATTAGAAAATGTGACGTCAATAGAGGACTCGCCTGAAGGGCTGCTGTATGTAGGTGGTGCATCAGGGGTGTTATACGTATAGAGGTTGAGCTCAGCGATGAACTCTTCCACAGCTGTGCGACGCACAGCGTCAAAGGTACGCAGTTTGCCATGCCATAAGGGAGATGAAGCATTGGTATCAGCTCCTATGATGACCCTACGGCCAGCCAAGGAGTGTAGGACGGATCGCAAATGGTGGAGGTAAGGAGTAGCAGGATCGGCGTGTTGGAAATAACAGCTAACAAGGTAAATTGTAAAGGAAGGGCAGGATACCTCCGCAACGGCGCAGTGCGTAGTAGAGAGATTGTTTAAGGCTGTGACTGTGAAGTTAGCGCGCGGAATGTAAATGCCAGCGAGAGCCGACTTAGATACTTGTAAAAGTTTATTTTTTAAAGCAGTAAGCTGGTACTGTTCCTGAACTAAGACTACGTCTATGTTATAATCAATAACGAGCCTATCTAACTCTAAAGTTGCAATCTTATTGTTATGAAGATTTAATTGGCCTATTATTAGCTTATCCATAGTTGATGCGGGATACAAGATTATCTACTCTAATTTTATACATAGGACAATTTGATGAACCCGAAGCGTGATCTGATGGTTTTTTAAAACATTTGCAAGATGCGCAGACAGGCTTAAAATCACTAGCGCCTTTAGCCATGCATGACCTAGACTCATGAGGCCCCGCGCAGTAGGCACAACAAACGGGTTGAGTACAATGTTTAATTATATGACCGTACTGTTGACAATTAAAACAACGCGAGACGTCTACTTGATCATCGACATGTGTCCCAATCGATGAACAATTTTTGCTTGGTATCGATCAAGTGTTTACGAACGGTCGCTGAGACTTCAACTGTTAACCATTTAAATTTCGAGTCACCCCAACGTTTAGTACGCACTATTTTAGTCGTTTTATTAAACTCATCCTCAGTAACGGGTGTTTCATCTAAAATGTTTTGCTGAAAAAGGCACTTAAGAAAAAAGTTATCGTCCATTTCAACCGGAACGTGTTTAACTAAAATGCGAGGGTTGATTTTCTTTGGCTGTTCTATACGGAGACCAGCCTTCGCGATCGCGACATCAGACGAAAGTTTTTTTAACCTGCTCTTGATTTGTAACACGCAGAACTACACCAGCCTTAGCAGTCTTTTTCAAACCAACAATCTGGAACCCGTCGGTAGGATCAATAACCTCTTTCAATGCCTTCTTAGTAGCAGAAGACGTCTGCAACTCACCCGCCCTCTCATTAGATGGGTACGCGATGACACAGGGAAGCGGCGTGCGCGACTCACGAACGGCTGACTGCGCTTTAGGCGCGACCCTGAGGTTCAGCATTTCCGCATACGAGAGCTTCGGCTTGTTGGCATCTAATGTGGCACGGGTTGATTGGTACTTGGCCAAAACTAAGTCACGCTCTGTTTGAGCTAGCTGAACCTGAAGTTCTGAACACTTAAGAGCAAGCACTCCCACTACGGCAGTAACCATTTGAGTCATATCCATAACGGCTGTTTTATTAGACATATTCAAACGAGAACCCTGATCATTAACAAGATCATTAATTTTAGACAAGTAATCCGACGCGTTAGAAACAAGAGCAGTAAAAGAGAGATTGTCATTCGAGTAATCAACGTTATCATTAACAATGGGCGGCGAACCGCCGTCGCCGCCGACGTTACGACCGGCGATTAAAACACGTTTCTTGGCTGGAGAAAGTTCATTCGGGGTGATGTCCCCAAAATTGCGCTTGTTTGAACTAGGAGGAGAACGAGGCGTACGCTGGCTACGCACAAACGGTTCCGGTTGCCCGCCATCATCTGGCGGTTTACCCGGACGTCCGGACATCATGTAAACTCCGGTTAAAACTATAAAACTGTTCTTTTAGTTAATATTAATTGCAAATATCTAAATTAGTACCCAAACTAAACAAAACTAAAACTAAACTACGGTAATCAGCCTCGATAAACAGCTGATCAGTGATGACGTAAGACCCCGGCCGCTAACGGTTTACCAGCGAGCGCTCGCCGCGCTCCTACCCTCTATTACCTAAAGTGACAAGAAAAAAGTACTTACGATTATCCGATGATTTTATTTATTTAAAACTGTACAATTACCGTGAAAAACTATTAGAAAACCTACACTTTACACAGTCACAGACGTAATCAATGATTTAGGATCACTCACAGCACCAATACGATGTTTTAACCACATAAAATGATTAAATTCGCGACAGCGATACGCAGAGCAACGCACTGCACCGGGCGCGGGGAGGGAAGGGTAAGGGTAGTGTTTAGGATCACTCACAGCACCAATACGATGTTTTAACCACATAAAATGATTAAATTCGCGACAGCGATACGCAGAGCAACGCACTGCACCGGGCGCGGGGAGGGAAGGGTAAGGGTAGTGTTTAGGGTTAGTATATTGCTATCAAGCCAGTATGCAACCTGTGCCAGACCCTGTTCAGCTTTCACTTTGATAGTATACCAGGATACCCCCGTAAAGACAACTGCTGTATCATCAGCGTAGGAAAAAACATGGGCGCAATCAATTTTCATATTACACAGATCATTGATATAAATCAAAAACAGGGTTGGTCCCAAGACACTGCCTTGGGGGACGCCATAAGTTAGTTAGACAAGCGTCAAACTTGGTGTGATTATAGTGCAAACTCCAGTATAACAACAAATAATATAAACCGGTCAAGTGTGTGGCTTTCGCTAAAGATCCCGGAGAAAACACAAGTTTTTCGTAATATTGTATGGCGGTATGGAACCACCCGTGCAAGAGACAGACTCGCACTTGGCCGGTGTTTTCTGCTATATTTGAAAAAGTAACTTACCTCTTGGCAAAGGTTATCCAGACCCTCTTGGTGTATTTTAACATGTTCAGCATTATCTGCTATGTACTTTCCCGCCTGAGCAGGTGGCAGGACACCTTGCCGCGACATTTTGTATTAAATTTAACAATGAAATGACCGTGCTACTGTATTGCCTGTGAATTTCTCTTCTAACTGAAGTGAAGACTATTTTTATTTCAAGATGTGTTCAAGATATCGTATTTATGTACTTGTAAGTAAGCTATATGGGCACCAAGTTGCGTTCTGAGTTGTATTTGTATACTACTCAAAGAGTATAGTAAATATACCAAATATTACTTTTGACACTTTTGTGTTGAAATCAGAAAACAATAATTTCAAGAACTGGAAATACTAACGCAGTGATTACTTGCTAAGTGGAAATACTGCGAAACTAAAAAATAACTCACAGGTCATTATTAGATTATTACTTTACTCTTTGTCATTATCACCTTCTAATTGATCTGTGATTATCACTGTAAACTGTTGTCAACTGAGCGCGTTTATTACACTTCATTATTTTGGTTGTAAATCGTAGAAGAAGGACTAAAACTAAAAATCTACAACATGATTCTATTTCTTTCACTCTCAGTCTCTTATGTGGAGGAGGCTCAGTGTTGCCAACAATAATTTTGAGATACCGCCGACTTTATTACGAAATTCCGTTAAAAATCCGTTAAATCGCGTATTTTTCTCGTCAGTAAAATTCGTCAAATGTAATGTAAAATGGTACAAAGGTTAAATAAAAAACCAAATACACATATTCATTGAAGTTTAATAAAGTGCAACAGTCTTTAAAATGAATCTAATTCTTTGTAATTGCAGTTGCAATTTTACAGCTTGTCTAAATCATCGTCACTAAATTGGGGGGGCGTCTATTTGGGGTTAAGAGTTGCCATATTGAAGAAAGAGTTGCCATATTACAAACAAAAATTTCGTGTGGATTCTGAAAAACATTTTGTAAAAAATAATTGAAATTAAAATCTTTTGCTACAAAATTCCGCCAACAAACCCGTTAGCCGTCAAAATAGTATTTCTTCCGTTTCTTTATAACATAATCCGCTAGATATGACGGGAAATCCGTTAAGTTGGCAACGCTGAGGAGGCTTTAGGTGTACTAAAAAAACGATCACTTGGAACGTTTCGTTTCACAATTGAAAAACGTTGAAAGGTATAGTAATGAAAATGATTGACTGTGATTCAAATAGTGTACCCTTGACTGAATTATTTTTTTGGGAAATCTTCCGACCAAACAACGTGAAAAATAGAAGTTTTATGTTGCTTAAATGTTGATACAAAATAATGTTGTTGTATGTGATAATCTAAACTAAACGTAAACGGAACGTATTTTTATAACCTCAAAAACTATTCTTGGTTCTGAGTCGGATAATTTTAAAATTTTAGTTTTTGTTTATTACTTTGCTATTGCTAAACCCGCTAAACCGAAATCCGAACTAATTATTAAAAATGCCGCTAGACGTGCAAGGTACATTCGTATCACAGAAAATCAGTAAAGTAAGGTGGATTCCAGAAGATTACGTCGAAACAAAATGTTTTTTCACCGGTAGCTGGGACGACGATGTAAACTCGATAAAAGTTTGGACTTTCGAGAGTCCCCACGAAGACGAGGAGGTGGAATATCCACGAGCACTGTCCGAATATCCAGTAGAAGGTGATGTAACTCAGATAAAGTTTACGGAAAAGAATAAAATAGCTGTATCTACTTCCAATGGTGACGTGAGGTTGCTTGAGATCTCTGTGTATGAAAAACAGACGCCACTCAGAGAAGTGTTCTCCTGGAAAAAGCTACACAACTATGGGTAAGTTTTGCGAGGATTTTCCTATAGAAATCCGAAAATGACCCACTGATCGAATATTCAAATTATTATCCAAGCAAATGTAAAGACTGTATTCTATTCTGTGAATGTTCAGAGGTTTCAAATGTCTCCGACTACCCCCTCGGGGTATTCCCCGAACAATACAAAAATACAAACAATACAATCGTGAGCATATGCTATGGTATACATAAGTAAACAGCTACTTGCCCTGAATTGTCATGTAAATTGCTATTTTCATGTTTATGAAACAGTAGAGACAGGGAAACAGTAAGAGAACAAGAAAATTATATAAAAAGGACTATAAATATATTTCATTTTATTTAATTTCTCTAGGCGATGACCTTGAAATGAATGCCTAATCTCGGTCAGAGGACTATGGTTGGCGGGGTTTAAGATTGTGACGGCATGGTATTAGTAATTAGGTATCTCTTAACACTTTTGCTGCTGACGACCTACTTCATAGGTCGGCGACAAATTGGCCACAGTGCTGAAGAACCTACATAACGATAATGAGTCAGTTCAGTTGAGCCACATTTATCATTACGACTGTGCGCACGACCTATGAGGGGGGTCAAGTTCTATTGCTTTCACCTGTTCTTATGACCTACAGCGTAAGTCACCTTAACCTTGCGCCTAAGCGGATGAGCCACGTGGTGACCCACTTTGATCGTTTTACTGTTAGGACTGTGCGCACAACATACGAGGGTGTCAATGTTAGCACTGCCCGAGGATCATGGTTTAGCAGCGAAAGTGTTAAGTGGAACTATCAATCTACTATCTAGGTGAACTATTGATATACAGTATCACCATTCTTAAACTCAGTATGCAGTACTTGTTCAGGCGGGGTAGGTGACACTCTGTATTGTTGCCTACCTAGGTATACCAGCGGGCTGTGAACTTGGCCTTTTCACCGATCCCCGCTATCCAATCCGTCGCGTAGCTACAGCGTCCTATGCCGAGGTCCGTACCCCTCTGGGTGCCTCTAGGTCGGTTGCTTAAGTTCATTCATTTGGCTCGGTAGACCCTTTGTGGTCCCTCCAATAGTCCGGAGTAAAAAGCAGTAGAGTTGTAATAGTCATCTCCAAAACAAATAAAAGTGATCTTGGCGCTCTTCTGAGTGCGTGCGTAGATTGGGGTGCTTGTATGAAGTTAGAATATAGAATACTGTCTTTGTCTGTAGTGTGTCCTTGGTGTACATGAGTTACTGTGTAGGTAATGATACATTAGAAAAAACAGTGTATAGCGATGCAATTTCAGTGTGTCACCAGTTGTATTTGAACTCAACATCAAGCCGGGATCGGCCAGTTTATAATGCTTCCTGTAGGCCTCGTATGACACATCTGAGAAACGATAAAAATCGAGATGTGTTTCCATCCTTATTATATTACGTATGCCAGAGAGGGCGCGCATGATGATTTTCTCGTTTGAATGCTTTGTCGTGGGTGGTATGCTAGCCGTGCAAGAATAGTAAAAAAAATCGAAATAAATTTTTGTTGTTTTTCATTTTCGTGAAAATCAATACCCTGTGCCTAACTTTTAGTTGTAGTGTTGCATCAATTGCCTCATCTTTCATGTCCCCACGCATGCTAGACTTTCACATTCTCTTCGATTCATAATTCATAACATTTTGCAGAGTGGACCAGTGTTCTTGCACATCTCTAGATACCATAGAAGGAGATATAGCAACTATCGGTGAGGACGGCAACTTGAACATCTTGAATGGCCGGAGAGGAGAAATATCATGCACTATCGAGGGAGCCGATAGTTGCTCTTTACATTCCGTCTGCTTTATCAAACATTCGGAGGTAATTATACTTATATTGTGTATACTGACATTATTTATCACATTTTACAAAAAGTTATCTTTTGAAATTTGCAATAAAAAAAACGAAATCATTAATTTTTGAAGATTCTTACCCAAACCAAACTAAAGTACAGTAAACTATTTAGTATCATTATTATTATTTGTGGCTGGGCTATTGCAAGCAAGGGTCGTTATGTAACACTGCAACCATCGCTGATCTATTGTGTTCGCCCCAAGCTCACCCATATTTTACGCATACCTCCGAACTTATTTTTTTTTTTTCATTCTCGGGAATGCAGGTTTCCTCACGATGTTTTCCTTCACCGCCGAGCTAGTAAATGATAAATACAACCGTACATAAATTCCGAAGAACTTAGTGGTACAGGCCAGGAATCGAATCGCGTCCTCGTGATTGAGGCGCTAGCTCTCTTCCGTATGGGCTATCATCGCCCCTTATTTAGTATCATATCATTTAGTATCATACTGCACTCATACTCATACCACATGAATAAATATCCCCACAGAACGAAAGCGGCCGCTGTCAGTGCACTCACACATAGCGCACCTACAGCAACTTTTGTACGGATATTTATTCAAGTGCTCAAACCATCAACCTGACAAATCTGTCGATACCTCTTAAAGTCTGCAATCTTTTGTATCTACTTGATTTGAAAAAGTATAACATGGCTATAATATATGTTAATATTCAATTCAAGCCTAGACTAGATTCTGGTCTATTTCATTTGGGACTAGATCTGTAGGAAAATAATCATTTATTTTAATAATATTTGATATTGGAGTCTTAACAAAAGCCATACTTGTAAATTGTTGTTTTTCAGACCACAAGGCCAAAATATCAATGGCTTTTTTTTCGACCTCTATGGTTGACCAGGTTGACCTAACTGATACTGTTATTGCAGGTTATAACCGGAAACATTAGAGGCCATATGAAAATCTGGGATCTCCGATCAAAGAACAATAAGCCAGCTGCATCGTTCCTCTTAGCCGGAGACGAGTTAGCAGCGACCTGCATCCTCCATCACCCGACACAGCCCCACATCATCCTAGCAGGCAGCGAATCAGGCTCACTGGCCGTCTGGGACTTACGTATGAATTCCTTCCCTACATCTTTATTGAACGCACATTCTGCGGGCGTCACCGAAATGCAGTTCCATCCAGAAAATCCTCATAAATTGCTAACTTGTTCAGTTTCTGGGGAAATCTGGGATTGGAACATGGAATCCATGACGAAAAGTACAAAAGGTCCTGATAATCAGCTGGCTGCATGGATGCCCTTGGAGGATAAGAATAATATGTTGGTTAATTCATTAATGCCTACACTTCATAAGCCTGTCAATACTCTACATTGTGATAAAGGTAGGATTCTTTGTGGCACAGACAATGAAGCCGTATATTTAATTAAGAACTTTAAGTATTAAGTATTGAAATGAGAAAGCGTGTGTGTAAATATGCATTTTTATTTAATTATTGAAGTAAATACACTTAAGAAATAATTATACAATATTTTTTTTTATTAATAATACACCAAGTCAGTCTTTGCTTGCCTAGTCAAAGTATTGGTAAAATATTTTACAAAAAAACGTGATATGAAATAGTATTTACAGGTATAATATTGGGTACAAATTAAAAAATATCAATAATACAAGGCACCATGGTGTTATACAACCATTATAAATATATTCTTGCCGAAAAGGTAACTTTTTACCAACCAAATTATTCGATGGCACCTAACTTTTGTTATCAATTATAGTAAAACGAAAGAATTTTAAATCAAAACACATAAAAGTTTCATGCAATAAGGCTCTACCTTAAAACAAACTGGAAACATGAAATATCACTATATTAAGAAATAACAGATATTTGGCATCTCATTCACATGTCCTATACCACACTAAATGCGTTAACTAATAATTAACACGGAGTATACATAGGTATATGCATTAAATATATCACTCAAACATTATATTGTTCAGGAATAAAATAAAAAGCACAGCACAACTTGACTGATTAAATCAACTGCTAAAATTGTTCACGATTAATACTTATGAGCACCTTTCGGAATTGGTCCATGAAATCAGAGGCTTCACACCTCTGATTGCGTCCAACAGTTCCGACCTTGGTAAAGTCCTATAATTTCATTGAGCTTTTTATCAATGACCTAGCGACTTGTCAAGGTGTAGATCAGACATTTCTAAGCCTTTAGGAGCACACCAACGACTCAAGTGTGGTGATTTCGCCGGTGTGGGGATGGTTTCCTCTGGGAAGCGGTCAGGAGTGAGGCAGGAACTATCCACAGTTGCTCGCTCCAGCGCATCAGCGCTTCTGTCACGTGGCAGCTATTGGCTGCTGTCGCCAGCTGAGTCTCAAGACTGTCTGATGACTTGATGAGCAAACTGTAAAGAGACATTGTTATATTTAGGACATAATATTAATTGTCTCTATTCGTGAGATTTTCATTTACCCTGCAGTAGAATACTACAGGCTTTTTCTGTCTTCCTCGTCGTAGACATTGTAATCAGCTAATGATTTTCTAGGGAGACTAATGTAATAAGTAACATTTATTTTTTCTGATATTTGTACATTACATTCGTTAATGGTAGACAAAAAATCAGCATTGGGCACGCGTGTTGGATTAACCTCGCCCTCCTTGAGGGTAGGACTGTGCCCTGCCACTGCAGGGCCACACGGGCCACTGCCCGTACACACGGCGACACTGCAATCTACGCAAAATCAAAATAAGCTGGCCGTGCTTAGGCAGTGTAATGTATATCGTCGCGCGGCCAGCTTATATTGGTTTTGCGTAGCTTGATGTGTCACCGTGTGTACATAGGCTGATGATTGATGTGATGATGATTCGTTGACGAGCTTGATGACAGTAAAAAAACATGCAGGAATTCAATTCGTCTGCAAATTATTATTGCTAATATTCAGGGTTTGATAGAGGTCCTATCATACTATATTATTAATCGTAAATTTCTTTGGCGTATAGTGACTACATCCGTAGGATATAAACTGAAATCTTGTATGTTACCTGGGCGGGAAGAGTGTAGGCGCGATGATCATGGCGACGTTGTGCTCGCTCATCTTGTTGGTGTCGCTGTTGGCCACGATCTGTCCGACCAGCCGCAGGATCTCGCGCAGCGTTGCGCGCTGCTCCGCCGGCAGCAGGAGCACCAGCAGGTTCAGGGCTCTGCCTTGCGTCGTGCCGGTCAGGGCTGCGGGGAGACGATTAATTAGGATTTTTATGACAAATTCGAGGGGTAACATACTATTGTATCTGGCTTTAAGTGCCGTCAGTCAAAACGCAGTCAAAGTATCTTTGCAAATGATTTGCTTGTTACCTACATCTATGCAAGTTCTCAACCGATCCGCTGGGTTATTTTGGTCGTGAATTTATTAATATAAGTATGGGTGGTGTATCACATATGATACACCAGGGTATTTTAGGTTAATGTAGGAAAGGATTGCCAGTCAACTGGCAAGGATCAATTAATGGGGAGGTGACTTCCTGAATAAGCTACATACGCTGCAGTGAGTGGATTCAGGATAAAGATTATGCTTTTTAACTAAAATAATAATAAGCATACATTTAACAACTCTGTATGTATAGCGAAACTGCTTGGGCTATCCGACAACTCAGTTTTAGCATCAGGTCCTTACCATAAGTGTGATAGAAGAGCCTCATCAACTCCTGCGTGAGCGGGGGCTGCGGCAGCGCCCGGAGCAGTCGTTTGAACACCGCGGACAGGTCGTGGCTGCTGGCTCTGGAGAGAGCTGCTTCAACTGTGGAACGGTCCTCGTACCACTGCCTCTCAATTATCTGGCAGAGAGCTTCGATCTGAAAAATCATTGAAATTATAGATTTCGGATATAAGTGAAAATATTTTTATTTGATAGGTAATCAGACTGGTGTTGCCTGCAAATCGATGCAAACTCAAGAATCTGAGGCATCAGGATGCATTATAGTCTTCTAATAACTCAAAAGCCTAAATCAGAATTTCTACCAGAGCTGTGCGAGGTGGCGAGGCGGTGAGCGAGGAAAATTCCAGTAATATAATAGCTTCAATTTCCTTGTGACGCGATCGAGCGAGAATAATGAGAATCAAATCTGTCAGATATTTTGTCTCTTCGTTTGGTATTCCCAAATTCAGTTTTTAACAGATAACTCACCTTCTGCTTATTTCCCGGCACTCGCAGCAGCCCCTCGTCCTGAGTCCTCGCTCTAAGCGCGCCAGACAGAGCTCGCATCACACTCGGCACGGAGCTCCACGTCTCCTCCCAAAGTATCATGTCTTTGCGCAGAAGAGTTTCGAGTGCTACGCCGAACACTGCACCCTCTGAAAAGGCACCAGAAAGACGTTTAAATTACAATCTCAGATCAGAAATGTTGAGGGCTTTACTACACGCTGGTCAGGATACGATTTTTTCGCATTTATTACCCATCTCAACAATACTATTCGTTTTTTTTTAGCTTAGTTCCTTTTTAAGGCATCGCCAATTTAACCGAGTTATGTAACATACGTTTGCAGTAGCTTATTCTGTTGAATAATTATGCTTCTTGAACCCACCTTCTTTCCTTTTCTTCTTCGGCGATTTCCTCTTCTGGAAAGGCAGCGAGTATCTATCAAACAGCGCAGTCAGCTCCAGCCACAAGAGCGGCAGGAGTCTCTTCAGCTGTGGTTCCCCAACGTTCTCTATGTCGACGCTGCTGTCTTCTTCAGGCCAGTCCTCTTCGTGGGCAAGCATCTGCCTGTCGAGGTTGAACTTGTGTTCAAAGCTGAGAGGCTGGGATGATGCTGCGCTCTTAGCCCGCGATACCGCTGCGTGTTTGCTGCTGAAAAGGGGGCCAAAGTTATATTCTTTCTTTTGCTTATTTCTCGAATTACATAGAGAGGTAGATAGAGTTTCTGCCTAGGGATACTTACATGAAAGGATCGTTATCCTTTAGAATAGAGCCGTTGATTCGCTCCTTGCCTATTCTTGGTCCTTGGACAGTGCCGTATCTTTGATAGCCTAAGAGTTCGATGCCCTCTGGAAAAAAATAATTGCTTTCAATAAGTCTACAAAATCTTCTCCATGATAATTCAAATTTTGTTCGAAAAGGATTTTGGTATTTCACTTGCATTCTATTTCAATACTGTATTTGTATCTGCGAACATTTCTAGTAAAGCTTGGCAAAAAAGAGTTTGACGTGGTGGAACTAATTATTTCAGTATACAACATTTTGGATAGTCTCGCCAGGTCATGCGTGATTTTGACATTCTTGCAAAGAAAGTAGCGCACAATTTTTTTTCCAAACTCTCTTTTCTGAATATGTACTGTCCAGAGAACCTAGAAGTTATTGACATATATCATGTGAGAACTGACCAGAGAGGGCCAAAGATCCACTTACCAGTATTGGTCGCAATATCAGCCCAGTGCAGATCGTTGGGTTTGAAGAGCTCGTGCATGGGAAGAGGAGGTGAGTCCGCAGTCGTCGGCGGCGACAGGCGCGATCGTCGCGGCGCTGCCGGGGCGGAGGGCGTCCGCGCCAGCGGCGTGTGCGCGCCGGTAGGCGGGAAACTGTCGCTGTAATTGAAAGACGGCTATTTTCAGCAAAACAGAATAGCGAAACGAGGTGTTCCTGTGTTTATTAGAAAGGAAAAAACGTTGAAAAAATAGTTTTTTTTAGATACAGCCCATTAAAGATAAGACGGACGAATGGACGGCGGCGGCGTAAGTAGGCTTACTAATAGGGTCCCGTTGGCACCCTTTGGGAACGGAACTCTAATTAAACTACAATTGTTCTGCTTTGGGTCGTGGAGCTCAGCTAAGTTGCTTTGTTGAATAAAGAGCTTGAAACGGTTGAAACGTTTATAATTAGGGTTAACCAAAAGTAGTCAGGTTTTGTTGTAGGTAATGCCAGAATCCTTTTAAAGAAGTTGTTTCTTCAAGATAGCCACAAACAGTTGTACTGGATAATGCAACGGGGATCGGTGAGAAACTTACAGAAAGTCCGGTGGTGTAGCTCCATCGGCCCACTCGGCAGGTGGACTGCCTGACCCACCGCTGGGCAATGAATCCAAAGAGTCCGGAGTAGCACTGCGAGACCGTGGTTCACTCCCGCTCGAATTCTGAAACAATCGACATAATGATGGTTACTATAATGTGCAACTGCCTTTCTATGTGGCTCTCTTCCCAAGGGAAGAGTTGGTGGACATTTAATTACATAATTATCATTGTTTTCTTGTTAAGTAAGCCTAGTAGTAGCGATGATAGTCCATACGGAAGAGAGCTAGCGACTCAATCGAGAGGCGGCGGTTTGATTCCTGGCCTGTACCACTAAGTTCTACGGAATTTATGTACGGTTGTATTTATCATTATCACTAGCTCGGCGGTGAAGGAAAACATCGTGAGGAAACCTGCATACCCGAGAATAATAAAAAAAATACCATAAGTTAAGAGGTCGCAGTGTTACATAACGACCCTTGCTTGCAATACCCCAACCATCAATCAATCAAACCCATTTCAATAAAATTAGATGCCTACCTACACTTCTCGCTGCAACTGTCATGAAATGTTCCTAGTAGACAGAAAATAGAAACTAAAGTCAAATGAATAAGAAACTGCGGTTGTCATCCATTTAGTGACAACCGCATGGATATTAAGACTTTAGCGGTCTGTACTAATTTACTCATACACACACTACTCGCTCCTACGTATGAACTATGCGGTTTATATGAGACGACAGGGTAATATTCTTTCAATCATTAGATAGCATTAGATGTAGTTGTACGTTAACTACGTCATAGGCGTGTTGGTGGGCTACTGCAAGCAAGATAAAGAATTAAGTTAGTGTTACCTACTAAATAATGAATGAAATATGTGTAGTTTGAGAAAAAAGAAAAAAACTATAGTACTCAGAACATTTAAAAATGATTGGCGAGGGCCTTTTTTTTGACTATTACAGCTCTGCTCAGGGAGCAACTACTGATTTTTACTGCGGGCTATTGGAGGGACCACGAAGGTCACCGAGCCAATTGAATGAACTTAAGCAACCGACCTAGGGGCACCCAGAGGAGTACGGACCTCGGCCTAGGACGTTGCTGGGGCTACGCGGCGGATTGTATAGCTGGGATAGGTGAGAAGCGGCCTGCGTTTGGCCTGTAGCGTCTGTAGGCGCCAGAATTGAAAGGAGTGTGCAGAGGTCGCGGCTGTCCCCGCCGGCGGGGACGTTGATTACTGTGTCGACGTGTTGTTGTCTTGTGTTGTGAGTTTGCGATTGTTAGTCGTGTCTGTTGGTTGGCGAGGGCCTAAAAGTAGTTCTGCAATGGAATTTTTGCTCTACGATTAGAGTCTGCATTCCAAAGTGCAAATATATATTCTAGCTAATTTACCCTTACGTTTTTACATACAATCTGGGCGTGTCGCTAATAGGTAAGTAAATGTTTGACCTACTGTACAAAAAAGTTGTGTTCAGTTTTCCTTCACAATCAATCTATACTATTATAAAACTGTAACAGAAGTGTGTATGTACGCACGGCGACACATCAAGCTATACAAAACCAACATAAGCTGGCTGCGCGTCGTTATACGTTACTTGACCTACGCGCGGCCAGCTTATGTTGGTTTTGTATAGCTTGATGTGTCGCCGTGTGTACATTGAAGATATTAACACGTTCCGAGGCAGTGAACGAGACACAATAGAACTTTTATTGTTATCACTGCTATAGCCGGTCACTGTCACGGAACGTGTTAACAAAAAAGAAGTTACGATATGGTTTTTAGGTGTCCCTGATTCCATATCAGCAATTTTTGGATTTTTTGTCTGTTTATTGTTTGTTTGAACGAGCATCACGCAAAAACTACTGAACCGATTTTGATGAAACTTTTTTGTTTGATAGCTAATGATCTGACTGGTATATAATTTGTGCGGACAAAGTCGCGGGTTAACGCTAGTACAAACTACAATCGCTCTTGGCGCCTTATACGGTCAGACGCTACGGAACAAATTCCTTCCTTGTTCTCACACCTAACCTCTCCTCAATCATTCTCATCACACATTATCAATTAATCGATCATTATACATGTCGGAACTAACACCACCACATTGTTATATTGACGACAACCTGTTTTTCTATGACTAGAAAGCACTTGTCATTATCATGTATCGTGAGACCACATGGTGTAATTACAGTAGGTTCTGTTTCACGTAAGAAGCCACATGTCAAATGACTTATTGTTACTAAATAGAGACGTAAATGCCTCGTTTGAGATGTCTTTTCATATGAAATAGGTAGTTAATGGGTCTCACAACAAAGTAAACTTAGGAATTGTTTGTTTCGTTAATGGAAAGAGAAACTCAAAAATTACGTATTGTCCTCCCACAGTTATGTCATGAGTGGAATTAGAGAAAGCTGAAAAGCTTTTAATGGGGCTTTTAATGATTGTAAACATACCTAGGTTGATGTAACACTATCTAACCTATTCTTGCCAAAACAGAAACTTGTAGATACCTAATTCCTTTTTTTTAATAAATAATGACCTTTCGCTTTTACTAGCGCTGCATTTGTCCCAATGTCGAGTTGGGACAAAGGCTTAAAGGACATATTTTTACAAAAACACTTGAGCTAATACAAAATACCACCGTGGCAACCCAGAAAGCACCCGATTATACTACTCTCTACAAACTGACTTGCAAAGCAACTCCTTGTAATTACTCCATCAATATTACAAAATACGATTGACAACTATTCCTACAGAATATATTGATTCCATTATTTATTTGACTATAAGGGCTTTATATTCAGCGATGCCAAGTAGACTACCGGTACATCAAAGTGCTGAAATGCTTGTACAAAAACGCCACTATGTCAGTCCGACTACAGGACAAGAACTCGAAACCTATCCTTCTGCAGCGAGGTGTGAGGCAGGGAGACGTTATATCTCGGAAGTGCGAATCGAATCAGAAATGAAGAGATCCGCAGAAGAACCAGCGTAACTGACATAGCCCTAAGAATTGCTAAACTAAAGTGGCAGTGGGCGGGGCACATTGCTCGCAGAACCGATGGCCGATGGGGCCGAAAATTGCTCGAGTGGCGACCGCGTACCGGAAAGCGCAGCGTGGGTAGGCCCGTCACACGTTGGACCGACGACCTGGTGTAGGCGGCGGGAACTCGTTGGATGAGGGCAGCGCAGGACCGGTCGTTATGGCGATCCTTGGGGGAGGCCTATGTCCAGCAGTGGACATCCATCGGCTGAGATGATGATGATGATGAAGGGCTTTACCATAAAAATACCTACTTTTTGGCTATACCTCCTTGTTAGCATAGTTTTGTCATTCCAGTATGAAACATTTAAAATGCTAAAGTGAGCATTATGCCTACTACATACAACTGAATGCTTCTAAAGATTGAGTTGGTAGTTTTAGCAAAACTGACGACCCTTGAGTTTATGTAGGTACTTGTTTACATTCTACACAATCATATTGGCGTCTAGATAGGTATGTAAGCTGCCTTTTAACGTAACGGTAATCAGACGTATCAATTAAATACGCATTAAGTTGGTCGTGTCAAGAGACCCTTATTAGGTATTTTATTGCAATACCGCCGCCGGATGGATACCTTCCGGGCAACCATGTTTGCCATACCTACATGGTCAATCAATTGCTATGTTTCCATCGGATAACTGTGGATAAATCACTGCATCTAAGAATACACCTTGTCATCTGATAAACGTCTCTGATATCATTATCATTGTCTTGCCCCTGCCATCGCATTTGGGGTCGGCACAATCATCTCTCTTAGCTCTTAGCCATCATTTCAGTACTTTCTCTATACATCCTTCACACAATCCACCCGAAACATAAAGGCTTAAAAAAAGGCCTTCTTTGGCTCTTACTTATTATTTACGGTGGTTTTGGGCCTCTGTCAAGGCTTTGATCAATTTTTATAACTGCAAAAAGGAAGGTTGAAGGTACAGAATTTCTTTCTTTCTATGATTATATTTTCTTTAACAAAATCGTATCGTATACATAAAAATGCTTTTTCCCGGAGGGATATGCATCTAGAATCTAGGCAGAGTCTATAGTGATCTTCTATTTGAGATGAATGAATGATTCAATTGACCTGACAACTCTCTAGATTCATAATTAGAAACATCTTGTCTTTTATTCTCATTATTTTTGGTCCCTTTTTTACTGGCATTTTCTAATGACGTCCCCGATCTGGTCTAGGTTAACATTATCAATAGCCAATAAAAAAAAACTTGTAAATCGTATACGGTCGAGAAAATAAAGTGTAACCAGTCAATCAAGGTGTTCAAGTTTAATGTGCATGGATTTTCTATTTGCCGGCAAAAGAAGTGTCTCCACTCCTGCGGAAGTAAACCTCTCTACAAGATCCGGTATAGTATGTTCATGTATGTCAGTAGTTGAGTTCTAACCGGTCGGCCGATCTAATCGGTTAAGACACGTTTTTTATCTGTTCCTATTTTGCATCGAGATAGGAAAATAGTTCTGCGGGGCTGGGACTAGGGTGGGATAGTGAAATATATCTGACCATAATAAAACTTGTAGACCTTGTGGTCATGTACCTACGGATCTGAATGTTGCAGCCATCCCATACATTTTGGTCGAGTTGGATTGCAGTTTTATATGGACCAGCACAATTTTTGCGCGATTTCTACCTTTGTCCTGTAGAGAAAGTTTTTCGGTTTGATGGTCTGATTTACGGAAGTAATTATAGTACTCTGTGGTCTGAATATCCCCTTAAAATACCGTCAGCATATTAAGAAGCTTATATTAGAGGAAGTTTGAAAGTAGTACCTATGACACCAAAATTGCGAGGTAATCCATTATCGTGCTTGATAAAGGAAAAGTGATGCGGAGAGACGAGTGTCATATTATTATGAGACGAGTGGAGGTCCAGTCCAGATAAATAGATACTATCAACGATGTAATGACTAATTTCCTAAAAATCTCAAACAGAACATCATCCAGCCGATTCAATTAGAATCCAAAACAAAAAAATGTTGTTAATTGGCAGTGATGTCAAAAAACTGGCTGATTAAGGCCATGACATGAATGGAATTGGAAATTAAGTAATCCTATATTACATAGTTCATCGAGTTTCAAATGTAATACTGTATAATGGTATTAATTAGGACAATGCACCGGTCGTAACTATTATCTGTTCTACTAGCCGTAACAATTCTTACAGAAGTTTTATTTAGCAGGCATTTAGACTTGGGAAAATGCATTTGTAAATTGTCGAGGTTTGTGGCAAGCGGTTATTCAGTCGGTAAAGTCTAAGCCGGATTCTCAAAAGGAAGCAGGTTTTCAGCTTTTAGATTTTCCCCGATTTCTAATTCATCATCATCATCATCATATCAGCCATTAAACGTCCACTGCTGGACATAAGCCTCCCCCAAAATGGGGAGATTTGCCATAATCGCCACGCTTGGCAGGCGGGTTGGCGATCGCAGTTGGATCGAATCAATGTGTGTACTCAGAGGATGCTGCTGCCCATCCTTCAGTAGATCCCTTAGTCGCCTTTTACGACACCCACGGGAGGAAATGGGATGGTGCTATTCTTAGCCGACACCACACGGCCTGGATTTCTACTTACATTATTTAAAATACTTGTGCAAGAAATACTTTGGTAATATATAATAACAACAACTACAACTAACTAACTCAACTTACAATTCCTTATTTTGAAAACCAACGAATGGATCATTGGTTGATGTATCAAAAATCAACTTAAAAATTGTTCCTTTTGAATGAATGAATGAAATATATTTTATTTACACCAAAAGAAAATACAATGCACAAATGCATGCATGCATGCTTTTGTTTGGAAATCAAGACAAAAAAGAATGTAAGTAAATATTAGATACATCCTAATGTCCTATGCCTACACTCACTTTGAACAACCCATTCATACCAATGGATCGCCGATTTTAATTGAAATTTTGTAATTCTCTTCACTTCTGATATCATTATTACTAATTCTGTCCATTTCTTCTACTACAGTTATTTCCAGGTATAAAATATAATACTTTACATTTTCAAAATTCTACTTGAAATGGATGGGTGTTTTTGTGATCGATTGATTTTTCATAACGAAACGAACATCACACCTACTTTTGTGTGCTATTTGGCAATACGTATTGATACTGTTAACTGCATGCTAAAATTAAGACGTAGTTTCTAAAGGTAGGTACCTCGGATATGAATAATGCAATAATCTTTACAGCTGCAGTGTTGTATAGCCTTCAACACGCAAAAACAAGAACAATCTTAGTTTCTAATTCCTTCAACTTTGTTATGATAGAGTTACACCCAGTTTACGTTAAGGTGGTTTCAGTCCATACAACAGTTTGACGCACAATACGCGTAGACGGAATTCATAAAAGTAATATTTTATATATGGAAAAAGAGTTTAGAAAATCTAGTTGCCGCGTTACAAATAACATTTGCAATTTATAATATAATTACGAAGATATAAAGCTTTTAAAATTTTGTATGAAAAATTTAAAAGCTTTATATCTTCGTAATTATTTTATAAATTGCAAATGTTATTTGTTACGCGGCATCTAGAATTTCTAAAGTATTTTTCCATATATACAAAGTTACTTATATTAATACCGTCTACGCGTATTATGCGTCAAAGTTTTGTTTAAAATTGACCCCTCTGCAACCGCCTTAAGCAAAAATGTTAACAATTTCCAAATATTAGCTTGTTATGTTGTTGTTTTGTTTACCGCTGGCTGGTTGCGGGTTCACGTCCCGACCGACAATTACATTTTTCAACAAATGTAACACATTTTTTCATGACATCGATACGTTTTAGAAATAGCTTGTTTATCTAGTTTATACAACGTGTTAATGCATAAACGCAAAACAAGAAAGTAGTTTCTTTAGAATCGAGAGCAGAATCGAATTATCGAGGTTTCAATACAGGTATTTATTTTTCAAAATATTAAATAATTTCTTTATAATATTTAAAATTTTACTGAACTCGATCTTATCCTACACCACGAGCGGGCACACTCAACTTACTATCACAACAAGATTCTAAAAATGTATCCATGAGCATTGAGCACGTTAGCGCTTTCATTGATTGCTGAAGTTTTCAGGAAAAAATGATTTACCACAATCATTTTTTCCTGAAAACATAAAATACGAATAACTTTCAAAATTATTTTTTAAATCTAATTATTTTGTTATAAATCAGTTGGGGTGTATAAGGTTTTGCGCTTATTTATTAACACGTTGTATAAGCTTTAATATTTTTCTTTCTATAATGTGAAGACATGGCCGGTCAATATGGCGATCCTTGGGGGATGCCTATGTCCAGCAGTGGCCGTCCATCGGCTGAGATGATAATGATGATGATGATGAATATGAAGACAATATACCTACATCGATTTAAAAAGGTATTTTAAATGCCTATGCCTATTAGAATTACGTTCCTGCGTATTGATAAAATGTAATGATTACCTATATTGATATTATTATCTAATACTTATTAACTGTTCAAATAGATTAGGTAAATATGTGTACTTGAAATATCTAAGTCAAGACGTAAATAAACAATAAGTATGACTTATAACAACAGATAAAAATCAAAAAGGCTTTATAGGTATGTATCTACACAATTTTACGAAACTTTAGGCATTTTCTATTTCTAAGTTTTTTTTTTTTAATGGAGCTGATTCAATAATCAGAAGTGGGATTTCCAAATTTTAAATCTAATAATATTTTATTGTAAACAAAGATTAAAAATATTTACCAAAGCCTCAATATAAGACTTAACGAGCGCCAATCCCTTACAATTCACCATCTTCTCGCACATTTTCAAACGCATGGTATCACAAATCATTTTTAAAAGTTTTTTTTATCTTCTTGTTTTTAAAGCATCACAACACTCAACTGCACACAACACTAACAGAATGCAGTGTGGATGAAACACTTAATTCAGTTTTGAAATTTGCCGGACGCATAGCAATTTCTGCCTGACGAGTAACGTCCGTTTCATATAATTTCAGAGAGCGTAGGATTCTTTTGTAATTTTAACGTAACTTTGATGAATTTTTTTACGTTACGTTTTTGCCGTAATTTTAGTTCCATAATTTGTGTGTAAAACTTGAACTTCGAACACATCACATTTAAAAAAACTGGCACTATAAATACTGGCACTATAAATACTGGCACAAACACTGTTTACATTTCGAAGACTACAAAAATAAAACCACATCAGCCTTTCATAAAGCAATAGTTTTGCGATCTTCACGCCAAATTACTTTTTGTTTTTTTTAAGGTTCTAACAAACGATGTCACTTTCAAGGTGACCTTTTAGAGACTGAAGGCATTCTGTCTCATAAACCCTAAACCTTAATTGCATATTTATCTAATGACCAACTGCGTTAGTTATCATTGGCCTTAATAAGCTTCTACTGTGTAACATTAATAGGTTGTTTTTAAAACTATTTTAATGTATTAAAATTTACTTGGGTACCTTTAATAAAGATTGGTAAATTATTTCCTAGAATTGAGGATAATAAATCGTCGAATATAACGACATATTATAGCTAGATGGATAAATAGATAATTAGTGCACAACTGCGATATTTCGATAATGTTAATTCAGCCATCTAGTTTTGTGGTTTTGAAGTTTGTAAAATTTTGCTTGATACCTGGGACATCTATCACATACCTAAGTAGGTACCTACCTGCTTAGGTAGGTGCATGGTACACTAGCTGGTGCCCGCGACTTCGTCTGCGCTTCGTCTGTACAATTCACACAATATCTTTATAAATTGTAGCCTATATGTTATTCTGATGGATAAGCTATAATATTGTAAAGTTTCATTAAAATCCGTTGAGTAGTTTTTACGTGAAAGAGTAACACATCCATCCATACTTACAAACTTTCGCGTTTATAATATTAGTAGGATTTTCAAAGTAAGTCTCTGTCACTATTACTTATTTCTTATTTATTTCGCATTACTTCGTCCGCGTCCTGCAGCTGTCAAAGGCATAATTATCAAGGAAATACCGATCTTGAACTCAGAATCATACAATGTTTTGAAACTTCGGGCTTCCAGACGCACCGCGGCATATCACCCCTTTTTGGTTGACATCCCACATATTCGCACCAAGCGCCTTTTTGAATCTTTTATAATGCGCACAGCCAAGGAGTGGAATGCCCTGCCTGCGTCAGTATTTCCGAGCGCTTACAACCCGAATTCCTTTAAAGTATGAGTGAATAGGCTTCTTCTGGGTAAGCTCGCTACATCTTCGACCCCATCTTCGTCCTGAGGACTGGATTGAGGTCAAGAGCAAACCCATACGTAATAAAAAAAATAAAAAGAACCTTTCGTAAGAAACTATTGAATAATCTGTGCTTTCGGTTGAAAACTATGCCAGAAATAGGTACCTACCTAACGCTTTGTCTTTTTTATGGCACCTAAAGAAGACTGTCTCATTACGACGCAGAGTATCTGGGAACATTATAATACAGAAAACTAGAGAAACAGCTGCTTAGGTATAGGAGCTACTTTTTCACAAGCGTGTCTAAACGACTATAATTTTACCATCACTCTTTACAACAATCCAACCACACGCTTTCGACGATTAACCTACTAAATAAAAATGTCACCACATTCAGTTCGATATTATCCATAGCGTTATTAGGTTTTTATACTTGTCAGCGTTTTACTTAGACCACAAGTCATCAATGAATGAGAGTAATATTGACCACGACGATCATGTGATTTGAAGTTATTAGGTTGATGCTATGAAGAATTTATGGGAGAATTACAGGAAATATAATCTTGTCACTGGGTAGACCAGGAATGACCTGCCATCTTAAGTTGAGTTACCCGAGCGTGAGTTGACCTAGGGTCCTAGGGATGCTTATTGTATCGGACGCTGCCTTGCTAGGCCCGAAATAGCAAGTAACAAAACTCAGATGCAGGAATATTAAGAATATCCACATTTAACAGGTAGCCCAGTCATTTTACGGTTTGAGCCGGGACTAATTAGTAATTGACATTTTTTTTCGGTATAATATTGAAGAGCCAATTTGAGCCTAGAAATGTACTAAAATTAAAAAAAAATCACGTCATCGACAGTTCCAATTTTAAGTTTTAGCTATTATCTCGTTCTAAACCTGACGGTAATTTTTTTTTTTTGCGCATTTTTAAGGCTTTACCATTATACGTACTACAAACATGGTGTGAATATTTTTGTGTACTTAGAAGGTTTTGAAAAATATATTCTTTTTTTTATAAATAACTCATTTTTTAAATTTCATTGCCTATTTTATTGCTCAAAAATAATTTATATTGTTAAATCTAAGTCAAATGAGTGCATTGGTGGCATATTAATAATTTAAAATCCTTCTAGGACACATAATTTTGATTTCTATGTTCCGTAGCGATTTTTTTAAATATGCTTTAAGATAGGTAGTTTCATTCCTCATGCATAGTTTTGTTGGTGATTTGTATTTGTCTCAAGGTTTCCTTTAATTAACAAAAAAAGTAACGATATGGTTTTTAGGTATCCCTGATTCCATATCATCAATTTTTGGATTTTTTGTCTGTCTGTTTGTTTGTTTATTTGTTTGTGTGTTTGTTTGTTTGAACGAGCATCACGCAAACACTACTGAACCGATTTTGATGAAACTTTTTTTTGTTTGATAGCTTATGATCTGACTTAAAATCTGGTATATAATTTGTGCGGACAAAGTCGCGGGTTAACGCTCGAAATATATAAAATTATAGCTGTTGAATTTAGAAGCATCGACTAATCGGCTGAAAAGCCCATGTGCCCATGCCCAAACCTGCTACCGATATCGGAATTATTAAATCGATTTGAATTCTGGTACAATACCGGTTAGGGCGGCGTCGAGTTTGATTGTAGGTAGTGTATACATGTGTATACAACCTACCTAATGGTTCTGTTCTCAGGCCAGTTGCCGAGGCCTTGTTACGAGGGTACCGAGCCTTTTGTCTCGATAAATTTAAAACCAGCAATAATTAGGTATAATGTGGCATTCTTGGATTTTGTAAATATTGTATACCTAATTGTTATGTTTCAAAATATACGGTTTAGTAAAACATGACGTGGACCTAATTTATTCGAGCAAGAAAATAGGTACCAAACATAATTTTGGATTCGTTGGAGATGTTTCACTAATCTATAGAAACAGGAAACTTTTGTAGTTGTCAAACAACATCTTGAAAAATAGCAATGTTGTCATCTTCATGTAAATGACTAACAGCTTAGGTAAGTACTACCTACCTATAGAGATAAATACTTAAAATCTAAGAATCTGACAATAGGCTTGAAAATGCAGCTAGAATTGCCTCAATAAAATACGTATTCTGACCATTTCCTGACGCGTGAACGTTTTTCAAGGATTAAAATATATTTTTATCTTGGTCTAAGATGACACAAACTAGAGAGAGATAGGTCTGTAGCGTTAGAAAGTCGAAATAAATTCCTAAGTAGTAGGTAAGGTTGGTAGGTAGTACCTAGGTACTTAGTAGGTTTTTTGTTATCTAGAAACGAACTGAAACTGGAGTGCAATTCACTAAGCGATGTGACATCGCTGTCAAAAACATCGACGAGCTCGCATCCTTCAAATCGTCGGAGATTTTATATGAGTTTGACACATGAAATTGACAGCTCGCCGACGTTTCAACGACGAATTTAACACGTTCCGGGACAGTGAACGAGACACAATAGAACTTTTACTGTTATCACGGCTATAGGCGGTCACTGTCCCGGAACGTGTTAAGGTTGTGACGATGTTTGAGCTTAGTGAATTGCATTGCAGTATATCTACTATTGATGATGAGCTCCTGACCGATTTCGGCCACGGCGACTGCTTCAGCTCCGATTTTGGCGCTCATGTGCTCGAATGTGACTCACGAAGCCTATTTTGTGAGTAAAGGTCCTCGCACATTGCGGACACGAGAGTACACCATTAATATATGTGTAATTGATCGCCGCAGGTGGTCGGGCTTGCAATTCGCGCTTTGAGTCAAGGTCAGAGCGGCGTTGAGCTTCAAAGTCAAATACATTCGATTTGACAGCCAGCTGCTCCCACTGATCAGATGCAATGTTGCATTTTTTCAAGTGACGCTTCAGCACATCTTTGTACCTGAGTTTTCCGCCATGCTTACGCTTGCCCTCCTCAAGTTCCGAATAGAAGATGCGCTTCGCTACTCGTTCCTTCACCATACGTGACACGTGACCGCACCACCGAAGCTGACGCCGCATAAGGTATGACTCAATGCCACCTACTGATCTACTATTACCCGTGAGCTAGCGCTCAAGTAACGAATAAAACAGTTTTGAAATATGATATTTATTCCAATATCTAAAGAATGAAGCTGAAACTAATCTTGTAATTTCAAAAATAAATATATTGTCTATCATCCATAGAAAATGAGAAAATGATTTTCCGGTAAACGAAGCGACTAAATATTCACAATAATTTAAAATATTAACAAATATTTCAAGGTAAGAGGTAAAATGAGATGGATTCTTACAACCTATCAGTAAAAATTTTAAACACAAATTTCGTACCAGGAAATTAAGGAACTTATTTTAAGATTTTAGGTACCAAAATTGCTACAACTTTGAATTGAGTTTTGTCAACACTCAAGTAAATACTTAATTTAAATAAATAATGCTCACAGGCACATACATTGTAATGATCCCAACCAAGCACTAGGCTGTTTATTATGGAAACCATACAACAAAGGCACAAACATATAAACATCCATGACCGAACCGGGATTCGAACCCAGGGCCCTGGTTTGGCAGTCCGGCGTGGTAACCATTACACCAACCGGGTCGTCAATTTAGTTATCTATTCTCTGCAAACAACTAGCAGCTTTTGAGTATTAACAAAATTCAATTCAAAGTTGTAACAATTTCGTTAGCTACCTAAAATAAGATAAGTTATAAATAAAAAAACAGATTTTTTCATACAAATAGGTCCCGTTAATTTTCATGTTTTTATGATAATCATCTTTTTTTCTTTATATTCTTTCCAGCTCTTCTAGTTCTTCACTATCTGATGTAACAGTTCAATATGTTCATGCACATAGGTCTTTCTCTCTCCCCCCTATTCCTATTTTATTATTTATTGATAAATATGGTGGATGTTGAAACAGTTAATTTACTACAAGTTTAAATAGGTAGGCACCTGTATTCTACCTATACAGGAACGCTTATGAAATAAAACACGTTCTAAGTTTAAGTTTGACGCATCTATTGCACTTAACCGGTCGACATTCAGAACCATTTCAAAACTAACCGTTAGATCAGATATTGTTTAAATTGCTATTATACTTGACATAGCTTACTAATAGAACCTGTTTGACATGAGTTGGGTTTTGATACCGAATTCAAATAAGTTATTGTAATGTAGCAGACTATTTTATGAGGTAGAGTTTGATAAGCTAGGACGTGTCTAATAAATTGAGTTTTATGACTTTAAAAAAATATAAAAACGGAGATGATTTATTGTCCGGAGTCGCGTGGCTAGAGGTCTCTCGAGTAGACGTCTTTCGTTCGGCTCGCGATTTAAGTGGCCACGCGGCTCCGCCATTTTATGGCGGTTTCGGGTGTGTGTTTTGGTATAAAACAAGGCTTTGAGATCGCCAATTCCATTACCGTACAACGTCAAGCACTAATTGCTCCTTAAACTAGATATTGGCAAAATCATCACTACCAAGATGGCGGCCATTTTTTAAAAATAGATTTATTTTCCACATAAGTAATCACAGTATAAGAAATAATTACCAATTCTAATTTTCTATTCTCTATTCTAATTCCCTAACTATAGAAGGAGTAGAATAAGTAACTAATAACTATAACGTACAGTACGGATACGGATGGGCTAGGGAGTCTATATCTACCCCACCAATTTTGACCTCACCTCTCGGTGGTACGGAAGACAGTAAGCAGTTGTGTATTCCTCACTTACCCGCACTTACTCGGCATTCGTGTGCCTCTTCTTCTCAGTGCCAGACCTTTTATAGCCAATTGAATTTAGGCAGGCGAGGCGGTATACACAGGGTGCGTTACATACTTATGTGTGGTGCTGTAAAGTGTAGACTATCAAACTGTAGGTACGGTACAACTTTTTTTTTAATAACTTTTTTTTTTAAATATTACGGTAACTTTGATTACTGAGCTTTAAAACCTACCCCTAATGGAAAGATGCTGGAGCTCAGTGATTAGAAATGCCTTACATTAGTTTCCTACTGCTATTTTCATGTCTACATATAAGTTTCTTTAATCTGAAATGTATGGACTCCAGACGGGGGTGGGAGCCCGGTGACTCGTTACCCAGATTTGCAGGTGGCATTTGTAAATCTACCACGTGCACCGGTCTCTCACATATAGTACTAAGCTTAGCTTAATTTGTAACAATAATACTGTTTCATTGTCCCTATATGTGAGATGAAAATAAATACCTTTTTATAATTATTGTTATTTTTTTTTAACTTTGTTATGCTTATTCAATCGATTAGCAACGAAAATCTATATGGAATAATATATTACAGCAGTCTAAATCTAACTGTACGAGTATGTCTTAACCTAAAAATCATAATGCCTTAACGAACTGAATTCTAATGAAAGTATAGCTATAAAAACATAGATCCATTTCAGTCGAGTGCGGACGGAGAGTTGAACAAGATTGACAATGACAAGTCAATGTCAAGTGCAGAACATAACTTGACTTCAGCCAGCCATCAGTCAGAAAAGACTTTCAAAGAAAGTTGAGAAACCAGCCCAGTATTCATCAGTGGTTTATAACCTTTTTGAGATGGGTGACTGCATTTATAAGTCGAAGTTATCTTAAACTTACGAATAAGTCCAACCACTACTGAAAATCTAGAGTGAGTTTAAAACATTCCATCAAAGCAATAGGCTGTGGAACATACACAAAATATTACATACAAATATACGTAAGTACAGTAGAGAACTGACTTCTTGAAAATTTTGAGCAGAGCAGACTTATTTTCATCGTTATCTCTTTTCGCTATTTGTAACTACACTGGCCTGCAAAACTAAGTATCACACTTTTAAAATTGCAATAACTTTTTAAGTACACAAAATATACTTTCGAAATAAAAAGGACTCGAAAAAGAGTTTAATTTACAAAGAATAGATACCAAGAAAACATTGGCTTTAAAACGTTTTTTATTTTAAATCTCTAATTTCTATAGCTCAAAAAAAACGTAATATTAAAAGTGTAGTACTTAGTTTTGCAGGTCAGTGTATTTAATAGACCTAGTTACCTACCTAAAGAATGGGACAAAAAACAAATGAAATTGCACTGCAAAAAATGTTGTGGTAAATATAACCACAAACATTAGTGACTTGCAAACTATTATGTAGCACATTAAACTAAATTTTATTATAAATAGCAAAACAGTTTTGTTAAATTTTAAGCAAATACATTTCAGCTTGTATTACTCAAAGAAATGGTATAAAAAAAACTACAATTGCAGAGAAGAATATTTCTATTACTTGTGCGAATGCAAAAGCTAATATTCAGCTATTTTTCATTCCGTCTATCTACATATACGTCCTGGAGTGCGATTTTTGAATCTATTTTCACATTTTCAACTGCTGAGCTCAGAGAATGAGATTCAAAAATCGCACTCCTGGACCATACGAAGCCTAGCGGACCACCGTACCACCGGTCAAGAACCACTGAACTAGAACTAGGTATAGGTACATAATATATTATACTGCACAAGAGGGCATTCCTCTATAATTATAACATATAAGTAAGTAGATTATTTTTGTGAACGGGCGGTGTATTATTGAGCATCGGATAGGTAATAATATGGTTGCGGTTAGAACAAACCGGTTAATGATTAATATTGGTTCTTCATTCAATGCGTTTGTATTAAAGACATAACATAATACTTCGTTGTTGGACGACTGGTAACATAAACAGCTAACTTGTGAAGTTATGAATAAATGGATGTATCTACATTAACTGGCAACTTACTTATGAATAAATATGTAGAATATTAAATAGTATGGTGTTATTGTAACATTCATACGTATAATAGCTGAATCGTTATGTAGGTACATAATAATATCGTTTTCTCTATCATTCTCATACTAAGAAACTTTACAATAATAGATACGAGTAGTAAGTATTGAAATACCTATTAACCACAGATCACTAAAACTAAAGGGAGATGTGAAAAGGGGGCGGGGCCAGTGGCGCAGCAATATGCGCTAAAACGGAAACATTGCTCGCGACAATAATGATTGAATATATTATGAGGCTGAAAGCCAGTCGAGATATTTTGTGTAAATAGTTTACAATGCTTGCGTAGTACGAAAGATTATTCGAACGTTGAGTTCTGATACCGCAATGGATAATGATCACATTCAAGCTAACAAAATACTTTCTGTCGCGTGGTGCTAGTGTTGATGCGACACTAGGTTTCGTACTCAGCGCATTGGTTGGCATCTCTCTAGACCTCTATGCTATTAACGATTTCAGAGTGGCATGAGACTACTTAAATGGCTTAAAACAATGCATCAAACATTTCAAAGAGACTTATGATAAACGAAAAAAGCTGCACCTGCAGGGTTCTCCAAACTCTCCCAACTGGTGGGGCCTTTCTCTCATTCTAATATTTTATTTGTCATTCTTATACGTCACTCAATCCGGCTCATCAATCATTCACATCCAGATTGTCTTTCCGGATTAACAAACCGATCTTAAATACTAGCGGTTAGTAAGTTAACCCCACTCTGACGCTAACTAGAATAGCGCTGCAGCAATTGCATTCAGATTTATAATTATGAACCTAAATGTCTAAAGTATACACTCACCTCCAAATCACGGAAAACATCACGAATATCAGGTTTCCTGGCCCGCGAGGCGGCCCGTTTCCTCCTCACGGTCCTGTTGAGTCTTCGCACGCGCCTGCGCACCGCAGCCGCCTGTTCTCTAGGCAGGGGTCTGACTGCCTCACCCAGCTGGGCCTCGGTGACCTCCAGGCCAGCTTGGAACGGAGCCGCGAGGGAGCCAAGGCCTGCTGATTGGAGCCATTCCGTTTCTAATTCGCCTTCTGTTTGGACAAAGAGATGATATATTTAGTATCGAACCTAGTAGCATGGAAACTAAAAGGAAATTAGGAACGTAAAATATTGAGTAGCCCAGAAAGAACGTGGGAAAACCTTTGGTAACCCTACGCTACGTCAACAAGTTTCAGTACGAATATGTCCTATTCTGCAGTGAAGGAAGTCAAGAAGAAAACGTTGGTCTGCCAGAGCGAAGTTGACAGGTTTTGTATCGGTGGTATCAATCTTCATCCATCCTATTTCAAGAAAGATCGATTTCATTACTTCTTGCGACTTCGCCCGACTAACTTCCTTTGTTACACTATAGGGCCATTTCTCTGACAAACGTAATCGAAGTCGACCTAGTAGGTACCTAATAGTTCATACAAAAAGATACACACAATTACGGATTTATAATATTCAATTATAGAAGCTAACTTTTTCTTCGTAGGACGTCAAAACATGGCTTAAGATGAAGTAGAAAAAAACGAACTAACATTCAACATGAATATTCGTAGTCGAGGACAAGAAAATGGTCATGGACAAAAGTATCATAGACTGATGAATTTCCTAATTAACCGACTTATGCAATGGAAATTTTCCACAAAAAAACCAATCATACAACAAAAGAATATTTATGTACCGGCGTACATAAATATTCTACAAAATAACATGCAGTTTTTTATATCAATTCATCCACGCAAGACAGACAGAAGCAAACAAAAAGCTGATTTACCTAATAGTTCTGCCCTTCGAGCGATCGCAGATTCATCTTAATTTTTTTTCAAACAAACAGAATCTTCCGTGAATTCACGCACAAAGAAATCTTTTATCATGACTAAACTAAATGGTAACCACTACTTACGATCATTTTTTTGTAACACAGACATAGAAGACAAATTTCAACCACAAAAAGTTGAAGGTTAAAGAACTTATTCGCACGAAGATGCTGTTAAGTTGGTACCTAAGTTGTTGAAGCCATGATCTTGATTGTAGGTTTCCTGGTAAAAAAGTTACGTTCAAATTATTACTAATAGAGGATGACATGGCTTCCTGTGTTCAATCACTACCTATCTTTGAGATTTATGATAGGAAAAATAAAAACTTTTCCTATGTTTTTGTTTTAAATTCCCATAAGGAAATCCTAGTACATCTTGATGACTTGATTTAAAATCACTTCAATCGATCGATTTGTCGTTCAAAGTAGGAAGAGTATTGTGAGTTTTTTAATATTTGCTTCTCACGATATGTTGTAAAATCGCACGTGATAAATACGAACAAATAGTAGGTTTGATCAATGAAAAAAAGTATACTAGCAAAGTATACGAGGCACGATTTGTCGCTATTTTGTGTTTTAACTAAGCGGTTTAGTTTTTGGGAGCCCATAAGTTTAATCTAGCTTGACAGCTCTACAATTACATTTTATAAATAGATCACGTTATTGTTGTGCTGAACAATGATCATTCTATTTTTAGGTTCTTAGAAAATGTACCATACTGAAGTTGTGCTTCTTCTGTCGTATTACATGAGTCGTGTTAACCCATAGAGTTTGACTTGCCATCGTGGTGAAAAGATTTTCCAATCAGCATTGGAAGCTTGCTGATAGTCCAGATTTTTTTTAATTGTTTTTATTTTTATATTGGGGGCTTTTAACCCCAGGTAATATCAGCCCATAGTCTAGGTTGCGACGGGCGTATCGGTAAATAGTGTTGAAGTTCATACTTTTATCGCATGGTCAACCAGAAGTATCAGCGAATAGTACAAAGCTATCATAACCATGGAAGATAAACTGGACTCTATTACAAAACAATGAGACTGAAAATCAAAAAGCGTAGTACAAAGTAAATTACGATAACAGTATAGATGAAGTCACGCCATTCAATCTAAACGTAATAACTATACTTTGTAATGATAGGGCGCAAAAAATAACGGGCTCTCGATCGTTTTGTATCACCTTATAAAGTGCGCAAGAGTGGGCGTATGTTAGTAATTTACTTTTTAATTAAATTACAGGCAAGACAAAGACGTTTTGCAAGTTGCTCATTTGAATTTGGATGACGAATCTATTCTTTGAAAAGCTCAGGTAGAAATCGAATCGAAGAAAGAGGGCATTAATATTGAATTAAAGAAACGAAAAAAAAAAAAATAAACAGCCGGAGAAGAAACATGTTCAAACACTTGATACGACACAACAATTTCTTTAAAACTAGATATATTGGAAGAGAAAATAGAGGGGAAGAGAGACATAGGAAGGCCTATACAGATAACTCTGTCTAGGTCGTCCAATGCATCTCTTCCCCTCGATTTTTTCTAGATAACTCTAGCATAGATGAAAGAAAATGTTGATGTCGTGTCGTATCAGGAACTCAAGGTATTTGCCGACAAGATGTTGATGTCCCGTATAAGGGACAGTCAGGAAAACTACCAACCAATTTTTTTAATACAGATTATTAACAAATTATGCTTCCCAAAATGTATTATTGAGGTTACAAAAGACTGACTCCTTGGGAAATACAAATACATGCGATGCCAAAACGTTCAAAAGTTTCGAACGATTCCAAGAAAGACAAATCTTAGTCAGGTCTAAAATACAAATGAATGAATCAGAACAGTACTATCTATTTATTTTATTTTTTTATGTCGAAGCTTTTTAAAACTTGTTAAACATTCGGTTTGTAAATGATGAGGATACTAAAAGCACCTAAATTTGTTTGACAGATACGATTACAATACGGGATTCTTGTAATTTGGTCAATTAAAACGTAGTACCTAAGTTATAGCCTGCAGGATCCCAATACAGGTAAAGACCTCCTCTTCCGAATTATGGTGGGGCGAGTTGGCCATGTAGGTACTCCACCACTCCAATAAATAGCTATAGTATGAACCATTTTTAAGGTGATGTCTGTGAACCTATATTACCTACCTACTGGAGAAACTTACAGAGCGACATGGCATCAGGAATTTTGAAAAAGCGTTCTTATAAATTATGTAACTTTAGCTTTTAGCTGTAGCTTTTAATAGCCTTTTTTGGATGCCTTAATTGGCATCAAATTACAAACCAAAATAAAAGTTATAAATTGTCACAAAGCACACTGCACTGGCAGGATGCAGACATTTGACATGCGCCTGCGACTTCTAAATATAGTCCGTCTGTCTGTCTGACTCAGCGGCTAACGCCTGGGCTTTTAACTTAACAATTTAATTATGTTTTTTCCTTTTAATGGTTAGTTTGAAGCGTGACTAAGTGAGATACGTTTTGCTAACCTAAGTATTTTAGATAAGTCATCATGTTAATCATTAGGACCTTAGGTAATTCGATTAAACCCAAAAGCGTAACGTTTGGCTTACCGAAAATCATTTGTGACTAATATATTAAGCAAATACTAATATACTATCCGATGATATACTATACATATAATGTATAAGGTCCTTCTTAATATGCTGACACTTTTTAAGGGGATGATCAGACCGTCAAACTGAACCACTTTCTCTATGGAACGAACATCGAAATCGCAAAATAGAAATCAGCTATCCCATACAAAATTGCAAACCTTCTTGAGCTAAATGTATTGTACAGCAGATTTTTTTTCACGATTTCGATGTTGGTCCTATACATAAAGTTGTTCAGTTTGATGGTCTGGAGTGCGATTTTTGAATCTCATATGTTGAACTCAGCAGTTGAAAATGTATGGAGATACGCATCTTTTTACTGCTGATTTGAATTTAAAAAATCTTACTCCTGGCGTATGATTTTTGAAAGTCAAATCAGCAGTAGAAAGATTCATATCTCTAAAGGGATTTTGACATTTTCAACTGCTGAGCTCAGCGAATGAGATTCAAAAATCGCACTCCTGATCATCCCCTTAAAAAACTGTCAGCATATTAAGAAGGACCCGGTATTTTAAGACTGTGATATTAACTTAAATAATGGTAACGGTCTTTTAAAATAATGGGTCATCAACGTAGGTTGCCACGTGGACTGTCACATGTTTGTTTCATAATTATGACGTTTTATAGAAGATACGGCCTTCCACGTGGCAAGGCACCCCACGATGACGACCCATTAACGACATTTTTAAGCGAGAAGAAAAAAGAAGAGAAGAGCTTTCTCCAGATTATTTCCTTTATAGTAAGACCATCAATAAGATGATGATAATCTAAGTGATGACCCTCCTTCTGCTGGTCTTTACTGCAATCGAGTAAATATCAGTTCTATTTTGTCATAAACTTTTGTTACATTAAGGAAAGGAAATTCGTGATCGAACCTTATTTATAATTTTTATTTTTATCATCAGCCTAGTCTTGTCCTGTTATTTGGGATCAGCACAATATGTCATCACCTTCAATTCATCTCTTTCCCATCCAAATAAGGATCGACACAAACTGTAGCCAGTTTCAAGCGCCATTTCCATTTACTTGACTATAATTACTATGAACATGATCATCGAACAGCCGGTTTAACTACTTCTAATGGTTAACCACAATACCGCAGTTGTCGTAAAAAACAGTAACTGTTAGATTAGTAACTACGTAGTTAATGCGTCTGGATCAGACGACTAGTGGCGTTTGATGGCGCCGATGAGAGGTGATTTGTATGTGGTAGGTAATGAAAGACAGGTGCAAAATAAAATGATTACCAGCTTAGGTTAGGTAGTAACTTTATAATTGGTAGATTGCTAGCGACATTCTTTCTACAGAATAGAGATAGACTTAAATACAACAGCGCGAAATATCGCTTTAACTGTTGCATTGCTTTAAGGAGTGATTGTACCCATGACACTGAACAACAGTCCCAAAGAAACATATAGGAAATTAGCAAAAAAACTTTTGTACTTTCCATACTAAATGCAATCAGCTGATGGAACGTTTAGTATGAAAAGTAGAAGAAAAATATTGCGAATTTCCTGTAGGTTTCTTTGGATTGTTCAGTACCATGGGTACAATCATCCCTTAAAGTAATGCAACTGTTTACCCTAACACCCTGTATTTAGATGCAAATGACTTTACCTATCAGTTCTGAATGTTTTATCTACATGTTATACCAACTCATTAATAATATCTTAGACTATCAGGCAATAGAGTTTTATACAATTAGAGTATACATTATACAGGGTGAAATTTATATCATTAGCATCCTTTTAAACTAAGCGTCTACCCATCAAACTGAACAACTTTTACTATGGGACCAAATAAAAAATCTGCTGTTCCATACTAAACAGCAATCTCGACGCGCGAGTTCGCGACTCAAATGTATGCAAAAGCAGATTTTTTTTGCTCCGATCGGTTTGTTCCCATAGTAAAAGTTGTTCAGTTCGATGGGTAGACTCTTAGTTTAAAAGGATGCTAATAATATAAATTTCACCCTGTATACGTAATACCGACTTCTCTCAAACGGCGAAGGAAAACATCGTGCGGAAACGTACATAGGTACGCTGAAAAAGAAATTCTGATGCGTATGTCGTATGTGAAGTCTACCAATCCGCATTCGGCACCATAGATTTAATATGTATATTTGATATTCGGCACGCGTGGTGGACTGACGCCCATACACACTGAGGGTAGGCCTGGGCCTTGCGGTGACGTATATTAGGCTGATCATGATGATGTTGGATGATTAATGGAGTTTTTGACTTGATTATTGTGTTGGCCCAGTCAAACCGCCCGTAACCGGAGTTCACTTGCAAAGTTATCTATTTCAGTACGGATGCTAGCTGGCGCAGGATGTTTTTGTTTAGTTTTGCTCTCAACTGCTCTATTTATAGCCTTACTGAAGTTACAAGTGAATTGAACTGCTGTTTAAAGACTCAATTAGTTTCTTAGCAACTTTAATTACGATCGGTGGTAGAGACGCGGTGACTCCACGGTCTACAAGTTGCTCGAAATCTGCCATTGTGGAAATATTTTGGGAAGGCTACGTCTAGTAGCAGATGACTTTCGATTGTTTAGGATAACATAATCAAAATTACATAAACATTCTTTATTTTCACACCAAAAACCCTTCGTGGAGCAATCCCGTCTTGTTCAATGGAAACAGAAAAAGGTTTGCATCGCACCTACTCGTATATAAGGTCTAACAAAATTAGGTGAAACTATTTTAAGGGGATGATCAGACCATCAAACTGAACAACTTTCTCTATGGGACTAATATTGAAATGTCGAAAAAAAAATCTGCTGTCCCATACATTATCGAGTAGGTTTGTATGGAAAAGCTGATTTTTATTCGCGATTTCGATATTGGGTCCATAGAGAAAGTTGTTCAGTTTGATGATCTGATCATCCCCTTAAAATAATTTCACCTAATTTTGTTAGATCTTATATTACACCATCTCCCATCAGAGTTAGGTAGGTTACATTTTTTTATTCTTATAGTATAAAAGCATAACAATACCTAACCAATAATACGTACTTACGAGTAGAGATAAAAGTTTACTTTGACGAGTGAAATGACACCATATCTACGAACCAACCTTTTAGAAATACAAACTTATAAACTTTTAAAATCAAAAGCACTCAAACTTACCGATAACATATTTGGCTTGAAACCGACATAGTCCCATAACACACATTAATTTAACACTGCTTGAAAATATCCTTCGAAAACCACTAACCACTAAAAAAAATCATTTTATTGAGATCTTAAAAAATTGAGCACTGAAGAATTTACGATAGATGTTGCAACTACACGAAATGTATAAAAATAAAACATATTTTTTTTAATTTCAGACAGCCCATAGACTGTTAAGAAAATCGTTCTTAATTCATTACGATGAAAAAAAAAATTTTCTGATAAATCTATCTCAAGACACCTCAAGAGGAGTGAGGTACAATCAGTGAGGCGTATGCGTTACGCTAACTTAGGGGGGTGCTTCAGACCATCAAACTGAGCAACTTTTAATATGGGACCAATGTCGAATTTGCGAAAAAAAATCTGTTTCATAAATTTGGATCCAGTATCCATTTTCTACGGAACAACAAAATCTTTTATATTTTTATAATATTGGTCCCATATTAATACTTTTTCAGTTTTGTGGTCTGAATCACCCCTTTAATTATCTAGCGTAAAATTTACACCCTTTATAGCAGACCTTGACTGGTGTTTTTTTAATTTCGTGAGTTTTATAACATTTTCGGTAAAACAAACTCTACCACCTGAAACGCCCCCTATATCCAATATCAATAACTAATTTTTTTTCTAAATAGTTCTGATAACAAAAAGTACAGACCAGTTTAAGCTAAAACAATGAACTGACCGGCTACTGATTTAGTTTTATTTAAATGGAACCTGCATAACACGAATATTATCGTAGGATGTCAAAAGTTTTTCAAAAAGATAACGCGCGTACGAATTCCCTCGTTGACTCAAGTTCACGTCACGGGAAGTAGTATGACTCTGTAGTCTATAGTCATTGTTTCTCAGAGATAGTAAATATGCCAACTATGTTACACATTCCTACTAAAAACAATACACAGCGGGATCAGATATCTTGTTAAAATAGCAGATGCACATTTCTTAGATATCGTAAATGTCGTAATGGATGTTTAGGAGATTGAAATCTAAGAAAGAATATTTGTGTAAGTTTAACTGTAATTCATAATTTACTTAGAATTTCGTTCGTTGACAAGCACAAAAAAATTAAGATGAAAGATTTTTCTTTCTTTCAAATAGTCAAAAAGGATTATGGTTCATAAGTCCATAAAGAAAGCAATCTATAGAATTAAATTTCATCTAAAAATACCTACTGATATCTACAGGGTGTTAGGGAAAACAGTTACATAACTTTCATGGGGGTGATTGTACTCATGACAATGAACAAGTTTCCCGAAGGAAATCAAGGAAATTCCTGAAAAAAGAAATCTGTTTTTCATAGAAACGTTCGTTCAGATGATTGCATTTAGTATGGAAAGTCCGAAATTTCCTATGGGTTTCTTAGGCAAAGTAAATTGCTCAGTATCAATCGCTACTCGCTACAAATCAATGCAACTGTTTGCCCTTGCACCCTGTATCTATAGGTACTTAATTGAATCATTTTTGTAATCTGATTGATTCCAGACAACCTCATCTAGACAATACAAACTATGCCGATGTTGCCAACATAACCGAATTATGGCATAAAAATACACAGGATTTTCAGCCACCAGTTCATGATCATGACACTACATAAAAATCGTAAGTATTATCATTTCTAACCCCGAAAAAAACACCAAAACAAACAGTTTAATTTCACTTCCTCACTTGTCAACGGCCTATCGTTATCCCTTTCTAACACCCATAAGAAAGAACCACAACGCAAGTGACGTCACTATCGCTAAACGTCGCGACGCGCGCGTTGCGGCGCTCATACTGCGTCGACGCAAACCGCATTCGCTTCAGATTATGGCCTCGTATTTATAGACTTGAACGAAATATACTTGGAGATTTGAGAGCTAAATAGGTATTTCCGTTTGTTCTAAATTGGATTGAAATATAGCGGGAGAGATTGGGAGAGAAATTGATGGAGCGCAGTAAGAAAACAACGATATTTTAGTGAAAACACCAAAATCCAAAAATAAGCTTCAATCTTCAATTTTTTAGTTATGTAGTTCCTACGAATAAAGAAATAAAATATAGTTCAATGGTTATTTCAAAAGTTAAGAAGTCACGTCTGAACTTCTGAAAAGATGACAATGAATTTTGACAGCTAGCACAAACAAACGAACGCAGCAAAACAATAACATGGTAATTTCAATTTTCAAACTCAATTTTGATCGAAATTGTACGAAAATTTTGTAACAAGCCTAATCAACACAAATCACTGCAAATTATCATCAATTTTGGCAAAAGTTACATGCGTTTGCGCAAGAGAAAGAGCATCTTCAGAATAAGAAATATTTGTGTCAACGCACCGCCAAGTCAACAAACAAAGTACTAGACGGGTTAAATTTGTAAACATACTTACGATCGTCACACGCCGAAGTACCTTACTTTCCTTATCATAAAGCTTATATTGGTATAACCTGGTTATATTATTTGATTCTTCTTTTATGTCAGCATGGGCTCATGACAACCGCTCATACTGTAGTGTACAGATTAGCCAGTCAGCAATGGTCCGAAGTCCCAACGAGACTGACTGCCGCGTCAGTTTCACTCAGGGAGGCTCTTCCTTGCAATTATTTGCTGGAATTGCGCCTGTCACTGCGACCATCGCTGATCTATTGTGATTTGTGGAAGTTTTATATTTCCCTAACAATCCCCACTACTTCCAGGAATCAGTAATTTTTTGAATAGGGAGAATTCCTTCCAGGACAAGACATAATGTTTGTTCCTATGAGTCCAGTCACTTACATAGTTTACATAAGTGTGTTACTAGCGAAATGAATCATGGTTATTCGAATAAATAAAATTTTATTTACCTATTTATTTATTTACTGTTACTCTGATATTATGTAACTACTAAAACACACAAATATAAAGACTATAACACTCATATAAACATAATCAAACAAGCCATATCAAATTCTCAATTGGTTAAACGTGAAACTACAAATCAAAAATCAATTTTACTCAGGGTAAAATGCGAGATGCGTATAAAATTACCTCACTGCTAATGTGAAAGATTACAAGAACTTATAACTTTTACATGACATAGAACTACTATATCTATATATAGTATTATAGTTCTTGTGATATAAGTCCAACCACTTTTTCAAGTTAGTAAAAAATTAAGAGTCACGCGAATATAATAGGTATAAACATATTTTCGATTAATTTAAATTACTTCACAAAGATTTTTTTGGTCGCTTACGATAAAAAAATCTTTGTTAATCCCCTAAGTAGGTATAAGTATTGTACCTATTCCTTTTGTGGTTTGCCAAATACATCTAAACATAGCATATCCAGCAAATTAAAATTAGGTAACTAAGAGACTAAAAGCCTATATTATCGGGTAATGTTTGTAAAACTATTCAAAATATCGGGAATCCTAGAAGTTAACGTTGACCCTGAAGATAACTGTTACTTGAATATTCTGTCGTCTTACCATTTTCACCAAAAAGAAATTCCCTGACTCTATAAGTCAAAAACACAACCATAGTCACAAATCAATCCTGCGGTCTCAAACACACAAAACTAACTGAACATTTTAACTTTAAAAGCCATACAAGTAAACGTTGATAAGAAATAACAACCCTACTCCAACGAGATAAAGATCTTAGAATGCTTTCACTAATGACTGTAAATGGAATTAGGGAAGGGAGAAGATAAACAAGTTCAAGATTAGGGATACAAAAGGTTGTGTTTGTGAATGAAACAAAGAATATATTACAATAGAATTTAAGGGCAAAACAAATAGTAAACAGAATATTAATATTTCAAAAAGACTTTACAATAAACACCATGCTGATTAATAGTGAATACTAGTAAACAATACAATTCAGCAGTAACCTAAAATTTACAATTTGGTGTGTTATTGTAACGTATGTATAAATATCCTTTAATAACAGTATGAACAGCAGCAGCATATGCTCACTACTATATAAGGTCTAACAAAATTAGGTGAAACTATTTTAAGGGGATGATCAGACCATCAAACTGAACAACTTTCTCTATGGGACCAGTATCGAAATCGCGAAAAAAAAATCTGCTGTCCGATACATTTAGGTCGTGTACGTTTGTATAGAACAGCTGTTTTTCTTTTCGCGTTTTCGATATTGGTCCCATAGAGAAAGTTGTTCAGTTTGATGGTCTGATCATCCCCTTAAAATAGTTTCAGCTAGTTTTGTTAGACCTTATATACCCCGAGGTCAAACTTAAGATAGGTAACCGGCGGTAGGTAGGTACTGTATAAGTAATATACTTATACTTACGGTAGTAATTATAATATAGCCCTGTCATTTTACGAAGTTTTGTTAGGCGGGGTAGGGAGTAATTATTAATTGGACTTTTAAACTGTAACTGGCACCATTTAGTGACAAAAAGACTATCTTAAAACATATTTAAAAAAAATCGCTACGCAACATAGGAATCGAAATTGTGTGTCCCAGAAGGCTTTTAAATTAATAATATTAATACCAATGCACTAATTTGACTTAGATTTAACAATATAAATTATTTTTCAGCAATAAAATAGGCATTGAAATTTAAAAAATGAGGTATTTATTAGAAAATACGAATGTTTTTTTCAAAACCTTCTAAGTAGACAAAAACATTTACACCATTTTTCAAATATGTAATTAATGGCAAAGCCTTATATATGTGCAAAAAATATACCGTCAGGTTCTTTAGAACGAGATAATAGCAAAATTTTAAAATTGAACTGTTGCTGACGTGATTTTTTTTAAATTTTGGTACTATTTCAGGCTCAAATTGGTTCCTCAATATTATACCGAAAAAAAATATCAATTATTAATTAGTCCCGGCTTAAACCGTAAAATGACTGGGCTAAAAGTACAGATGCTGATACTTATCCATCCATTCATTAATTGATAATTGTAAGAATGGGAGAAACGGACAAGAGTGTGCAAGATTAAAGTACCTCAATGTGCAAGATTCTATTTTGTAACTCTAACTTTTGTAAAAAAAACATCAAGTTCTGAAGCTTCTGATGCTGGGAGCTTAAAATAAATAATGCTATTAAAAATTTTTCAATCATTTTTTAAAGGCATGTTAATTAAGACCGCCTGTTTTTGTGCCTTTTGTATTTCCTGATTGTTTGCTCTCTGTATACTCTGTTTTTTGGTGTCAAATAAAGTATAATTAATTGATTGATTGATTATCTTTAATCTAAACTATTATAAAACTGTAACAGGAAGTTTGTCTGTAGACATTGAAGATATTAACAAAAAAAAAGTTACGATCCCTGATTCCATATCATCAATTTTTGGATTTTTTTGTCCGTCTGTTTGTTTGTTTGTTTGAACGAGCATCACGCAAAAACTACTGAACCGATTTTGATTAAACTTTTTGTTTGATAGCTTATGATCTGACTTAAAATCTGGTATATAATTTGTGCGGACAAAGTCGCGGGTTAATGCTCGTAGGATATAAAATTAAATAAGTACTCACTGATACGTAAAACTGAAGCCAGCAACTTCATTGTAAGAGCCCATTAAAACAATTTCGGAACAAAATTTAAGAATATAGGTCCGATTTTAGTGATATCCGTTGATCGACTGTCGCAATACCAAAAATAACTTTCAGTTTTCTACGCATATTGTTAGATTAAGGATTTAGGACCTGAGATAAAAATATGAATTTGTGTCGATCGTTATATAAATATAAAAATAAATCGATATATTCGCAAGACTTGTGACTTTTTATCTTATTCTTGGCATGTTTACAATCTATTTCTGACGTACGTAAATTTCAAGTGGTCTCGAGTTTATGTATCGTCATCAACATCATTCATAATTCTTCCGTTCAACCATGTAAGTATCAGCATCGTTTTTGTATAGTTAAGAGATGTTTGAGTAATCGTATACTTCCTCAAGACCGACAAAAACTTGCGAGCTTTCTTTGCCTGGATAATTTCAATATTTCCGATCCATAACTTTCAGTAGTATTTACAATGAAACTGTGTGTGACGTCGAGAGTTGCAGTTTTAAATCTCGCATGGAACAAATATACAATAACCGTTTTGTGTAATTTTACTTCCATCTTCCAACAATTAAAGAATAAAGATTAATCTTTCGGTATTAATATTTTGTATAAAACTAAAAATGTCAAGTTTATTATATTTATATTTCATAGTTTTAATAGCTACCTTATTTATAATCATCGTATTAAAACCAATAAAAACCAATCAATAATCTTGAAAATGATACAAAAAGAAACGAAATAAAAGAGGAAATAAGCCATTCAGTTACCTTGTTAATAAATCGGTTACGATGTAACAGATAACACAAAGTTCGTTAGATTACCTACGATCAGACTGATGTCATTGATATGGATAACATAATGATAATTTTGGTAAAATCCCAACCGAAGAGAGGCGGTAATATTAGTTATAGGCAAGAATCAAGATATACCTCGTACACTTCAAATTACTTTAACGATCTAGAATCTAAAATATACACTCATGCCATTATCTCATGGGGGTATGGGTAGACTAGCACTAGACTACGGCCCGCCACACGCTACGACTCTGACAAACTTCTCTCGCCTCATCCACTTTCATGGGTAGGTATCTCTTCTTGCACTTCCGTCGGTTGAATATTTTGTGGAACAAGGTAGGTATAAAAACATGTTTTTGCTAGAAAAGGACAGAAAGTATAAGTCTGTTTAAGGCGACCAAATCCAGATCCACAAATCGAACAAAAACAAAAAAGTACACTGAAAAAAGTGTTTTGTTAAATATAACCAAACTTTTGTGACTTCCGAACTATTCTGTAGCACATAATAAAACATTTGGTTATAAATAGCAACAAAAAGGTACTTATCTGCTTTATTATAAAATTACAGCCAAGACCAAGTTCAACAGCAAACACTGCGGTTCAAAACAAAGGCAATGCCAAAAGAGAACAATTTGTTTATAAGGATGTACCGTTAGTATCGGGGCCAAATAAATCGCCCACTCGTCCAATCGGGCACAGTATGTTAGGCGTAAGAGCCTTCTGTACCTGACGTGAATCCATGACAATGCAAAGTGCGATTTCGCTGATCTAGAAATCTGAATGAGGAAGAATCTCAATCGGAAATTCTAAACTTGCCGAAGCTTAATGATCTTCTATTTAGTCCATAGGTACTGACAATTTACGAGTACTTCGTCGCAGTAACTGCTCTACTAATATAAGACTCTAAGATCAAAATTTTGATTATGGTGAAAGAGAAGGGACGAAAGTAACTAAAACTAGGTAGATATCAACTTTTTCCACGCTGATCAGGGAGAGAAAGTTTTACTTAATAATATGAATCACCGGCTGTACAAGTCTTATAGTCGATAGAGGGTAGTATGACAATAGTATTCCAAATTATAGGCGACAGGAGATTTTTTTCTACATGTGCAATACAGTAATGCTAAGGGAGCAGCCACTGCGGACTATGGGGGGACCACGCTAGTGACGGCGAGCCAGCCTAGTATGTCAACCGAAAAAGTGAAAGAACACCCGTTGACCCGTTTGAAAGAACACTCGGCATTGGGCGTTGCTGGAACTCCGCGGCGGATACGGATCGTTGAGACGCTTTTCACCGATCTACAGACGCTACAAGCACATAGTAGGCCGCTGCCTGGAATGTGCCTGTAGCGTCTGTGGAAGTCAAAAGAAAATGGAGTCGGCAGAGATCGTGGTTGTCCTTCACGCCTGCACGGTGACGGCCGACGACGGGGATCTCGAGTTCGGCGATGCAACATTTAGATGACCGTGTTAGAGACAGGGTTCCTTGTGTAGGTGATTCATGACAAATTGCTAGCCGGCGCCGATTTGAACGCTTTGGTAATACGGCTCTCCTCGTAGCAAGATTTACGGACGTAAATTTATATGTGTACCTATGCATGCATGTAGTCATGTAGGCGTTAAATTAGACCACATAATTATTATTGAATGTTATTACTTAAGTATAACAAACATTATCTTAATCGAACAAGCCTATTGACAAAACACGACTGGCTAATCGAGTCGTTTTTGTAAAATCCATGATTGTTAAATAATGCGAAAACCAGATCAATATTTGCCGTACTAACTGCGTAACATTAATTGCGAGTACCTTCTAATAGTGAACCAGACAGAATTTATCTAACAGTATTAAATATTTTATTTAGGTAAGTAGGTATACCTACCTAACTACCTATGAAAAAAAGAAAAAGAAAAAGAAAGAAGAAGAGTAGTAGGAAGGTAGGAAGTAGGAATAGTATAAAGAATATTTATGTTACGCTAGAAAAAATTGACTCTTTGGTCCCCGATTTTCTTTGCCCCGGGTTAGAAGAGATCCACAGATTAAGTAGTAGTTAGTACGACAGAACGAAGACGCAACTTGGTTCGCAAGGATACATCCTGTTGTACCCCTTAAAAATTCATTCTTAGTGCACTTTGTAGAATATGTATTCCACAAGTTTCTATCTTCAGCGGTTTAGGCTGTGCGTTGTCTGTCAGTCATTCAGTCATGGAACTGTTTTATAAGTATACAGGGTGAAATTGATATCATTAGAATCAAACTGAAAAACTTTCACTTCGGGAGCAAACCGATCGGAGCACAAATAATATCAGCTGTTCCATACTAAACTACAATGCCTACTCGACTCAAATGTATGCAACAGCTGATTTTTTTTTTGCTCCGGTCGGTTGCCTTTGCTCCCATAGTAAAAGTTGTTCAGTTTGATGGGTAGACTCTTAATTTAAAAAGATGTTAATATATTCTAAAAACGTCTAAAACACACACGACAACCCGAATTCCTTTAAAGTACGAGTGAATAGGCTTCTTCTGGGTGAGCTCGCTACATCTTCGACCCCATCTTCGTCCTGAGGACTAGATTGAGGTCAAGAGCAAAACCATACGTAATAAAAAAAACCGTTTAAAAGTAAACTTTGCTACACTTAAAACATCACCATGCTATTCGCTAAAATTGCTTAGCTGCTTCTTTCTGATTACTCGGAAAATAAACGTTGTGATTTGAACACAAGAATACATTCAAGTGGAAAATACAGGTGCATCATCGATTGCGTTGTCCGATGTCTTTGCCTTTCATAAAACGGTTAGAATACGAGGTTAGACTCGGCAAGTCCGTACCATCGCATCCCATAGCATCACGTCTTCATTTCTATTAATAATTCCACGTATAAAACAATAACTCTGTTTATTGAATGGCACGGCTCATAATATAGTGATGCGACACGCATATCGGTTGCGTGCAGAGACGCATGGTCGTGCATACTGAATCTGTTGCTACTCAAACCTTTTGGCGTGCACCATGCTCAGTAAATTAAAAAAATCACGTTTTCATCAAAGTTTTAAAATTTCTGGTAGTCGGCAAGATTTGAACCCGGAACCTACATGGGTATGAGATATATATTCTTTGGTATGAGGATACTGGAAACCACTGTATCGCAACCATGAAGATTGCAACTAAGGCCCGGTATCCACCAAAGTGAAGCGGAGTGGACCTGTGAAAAATCCACCAATAGCACACTCACTCGATAGCGTCATAATAAATTGAAGCTATTTTTTTATTGGTTGATTTGACACATCTCCGCTCTGCTTTGGTGGATTCCGGGCCTAATATCCTCCTATTGACTCCTTCAATCGAATTTATGGCTTTATGAAATGGCGTGCTCAGCACTCACATACTCGTACATGCCTATAATACCTAAGCGCTCAGGTCGTCACAAAAAAAATCGATGTTAGCCACCATGGTATTGTGGAGGCGTAAACTCAATGGTAGATTAAAATGAAAGCTTTATTTAATTATTTAACTTTTTATATTTTTGCTTTTATCGTTTTGAATCTATCTTCGACTCTCCCTTGTCTAATAATAATTGAAAATCCACCACGGGATTCGACAACGTTCCAAATTTAAATAAGAACCAGCCAGCAAGCTATGGCTATACAACCTCCTTACAGTATTCACTTCAACACCAATAACGGAGCTGAAACAGTCGCAGAATTCCATTGAATTCGACGGAGTTTCAACTCGGAGATCTTAGCAGTTGTATAAATATCAGAACTGACTTAGAACTGAGTTACAAACGCACCTAGAACATTAGTTTGCACATATTTTGTGCGTTGAATTTAAAAACTAATATTTACAATTTCTATTAAACATTTTAAACTCAAAGGAGGAAAATACTGTTTTAGATTTCATTGAACTTTGACCGGAAGCCTTCGGAAATTCCAGCTCATTAAAAAACATCGCAAACATTCATCTTTAAAAAAACATTTTCCAACAAGCAATCCATAAGTTTAAACAGCAAACACGGAACCGACTTAAAGCCGTACACGCGTATAAATCGTATGGAGAATTCCAATAACTCTGTTTAACATGTAATACATTACTCATTGGTCGGACAAAGCATTCGATCAGGAAGATTTCGTTGATCCGATCAGTGTAAAAATATTTATGTTATGACTCCCTGGAAACGTTGGTGTAGTGGCTATCTTGAATACATTAGTGATGCCACTTGGTTTGTCCACCTCATTTCGTGAAAGAAGTGAGATTCTTCTTAGGCGAAGCGCCGCACCGATAAATGGGCTTTGTCAGTTTGCAAAAATAACTTCATGGAATTCGATGCACGTTGTTGATTCAAGGAGCTAAATTTAATTACCTAATATCATTAATTTACACCGGCGCGACGTTTCACGACGCGGATCCCCCGCCCCTCATCATCAGCCTATTATTCGTCCCACACTGCAGTGCAGGGCACAGGCCTCAATGAGGGTGTGGTCATTAGTCCACCACGCGTACTCAATTCGGATTGGCCTAAATAGATAAATGTAGAGAAAGTTATTTAATAAGTTTATCATGAAAATGGTCAATTTAATTCACTTATTTAATCGGTTATCAATTTTTTTTTATCTTGCCCCAAAATTGCAGAATGATTGTTATCGTTAATTTATTAGATTGATTGAGTAAACTATTGTTATCCTTTTACTGCCGGATTGACCCATCAATCTTTTGTAGGTTAATCCTAGGAAATAAACCTGTATTTAAATATCTAAGTAGGGAAATAGCGAATTGTTAATTTCGAGATCGTTAACCGCGTGTCGATGTCGGTTTCACCGAAGCCAATACCTTGAACACAGAACTTGTATTATAATATCTGTGACATAGACCACAGACCTTGAAATATTCAAAAGTAGCTGCTTCGTAGCAGCCTTGCTCGAAAATCCCCTAATTTTAGTCACCCCTTCAGGAGTTGAGTTCCAGAAAACCCCCTACCTACCAATAACAAAAAGCTGCTGTTCTGATTTCATATTTTTAGAACCCGACTTCACCTCATTAAGTTAGACCTCATATAACGTTTTAGTTTAATTACTTTACTTCATCCAATAAAATTGGACCTTCTAAATATGCTGACGGTATTTTAAGGAGATGATCAGACCATCAAACTGAACAACTTTATCTGTTGACCAACGTCGAAATCGCGAAAAAACATGCTGTTCCATACAAAACTCCGTCCTACTTCAACCCAAACTTATGGGACAGATGATTTTTTTCGCGATTTCAATGTTGTTCCCATGGAGAAAGTTGTTCAGTTTGGTAGTCTGATCAACCTGTTAAGAAATCGTCAGCAGTTGGAACTTATAATACATTGTATTTGTTCGGGTTGTACAAAGAGACACTCCCCGAGTGACATACTGAACTCCCGACACGTCAGGAAATCAACAAGCCCCTAAATACTGGTTGGCAAATTACTATAAGAAAACCACATTTCAACCTTAAAATGAATGTAAAATATGCGATAACGCCTGCAGCTCAACTCTGCCACAGATTATAATACGTGTTACTGCATGCACAGGCGCTTCTCACGAGCGTGTGAAACCGTCATGTCATGGCGGCGGAGCGTGACTCCCGGTTACCCTTCGCTTCCTGAGGGATATGGGAACCTAGGCTGATTTTGATGTTTTTGTGCATTCGAAAAAAAAACAAATAGGTGCGTATATAACCATATGAAGTTATGTTCAGGAATTGCGAGATCAGGAAAAAACATAAATTACCCAAACATACCTACCTACCCAAAAGTACCTATATACTTACAAACATACAAACATTACAAAGTTAAATACAAGCTTGTAAAAAGATTTATTAAGATAAGAATTACAACAAAAATATTTATTTGAAAACAACAATGATTCATTTACACTAAATTGTTTGGCCCCTGACTTCCAATATTGGAGAACCTGTGCATTGGGAGCCAGATTCCTTCTCAGGTCAGGTAGGTACTAGATAAAAATATTATATCAAATATATCTCGGTTTTATCGATAAAATTATAACAACTTTAAAAACTGTTTGTTATAAGTATAAATCAAAAAGGTACTTAACTCAACATATTATTTGAAATGTGGCCTACATTAGAACCTTATCAAAATCACCTGAATAAGTGTCATTATTATAAGGTTCAAACTATAACCACAGATTAAGTAACTGCAAATATCGAGTTTTCTGTAAAAAGTTCGAAGGTGGCCTACATTTAAAATTGGTTGAATATACCTTTTACCTATAAGTAATAAATCTAAACTATTATAGAACTGTTACAGAAGCGTGTCTTTTCATTGAAGATATTAACAAAAAAAGTTACGATATGTTTTTTAGGTGTCCCTGATTCCATATCACCAACTTGTTGTTTGTTTGAACGAGCATCACGCAGAAACTACTGAACCGATTGATGAAAATTTGATGAAAATTTTTTTGTTTGATAGCTAATGATCTGACTTAAAATCTGGTATATAATTTGTAACTCAATATTATTTTATGGGTTTCGGTGTCGAAACTCTTGGGCCGTGGGGACCTAATGCGCAGGCGCTTTTTAAAGACCTGTCAAAGCGCCTGATAGACTCGACCCAAGAGCTGGCACTTTCCTCGCTCAACAGATCAGCATAGCCATTCAGCGAGGAAATGCGGCCAGCGTTCTGGGTACCCTCCCACAAGGACCGAACCTGCACCACATCCTAGGTTAGTTTAGTTTTAAGTCTCTTTATTTATAATTTTATTTAATGTTACTATTTTATGGATCTTTCGAATAAACAATTCTGACAACTCTGGTAAAATATAAATAAAAAAACAAACGGAGTTATCCAAAATAGCAAATTATTACCTAACATCAATGCAAATGAAACAAGTGACATACCTAAACATAAATAACTAATCGAATTTACTTTCACACTAAAGTGAAAATAAACTCGTAATCTGATTTCACTGTGTGAAATTTAAACCAATACAAATCAGTAATGAAAAAGCAAGAAATCGATCGTTTATCATCGAACTATCAGAATGAACAAACGATTTTCAATTGGAAAGAAAAGCAAAGAAAGTGTTTATAAAAAACTCGGAACAATAAGACAATGGCGGTACAGTCGACAACTACTGAACGAGATTATGATCGATCACAGTAATTTTTTCCAAACTAATTAAGACGTGAATTTAATATTTTCCTCCTTTTCCTCCTCTTTAAAGTTCTCATAAACTGATGACTATGTTATTTTAGATTTCATGGTACATGACAGAAGAGGAAGTATCATCGTATCTAATACGGGCATTAGGTAGGTAAGTATCTATTATTGTTATATTCTCTAAGCTATTATTTAAAGAAAAAATTGAGCAACACTTGCTTTGTCCCTAATAAGCAACAGAAGCGAAACTAACAATTTGTTATGGTATAAACAGTACTAATTTATATCTTACGAGCGTTAACCCGCAACTTCGTCCGCACAAATTATATACCAGATTTTAAGTCAGATCATAAGCTATCAAACAAAAAAAGTTTCATCAAAATCGGTTCAGTAGTTTTTGCGTGATACTCGTTCAAACAAACACACAAACAAACAGACAGACGAAAAATCCAATAATTGGTGAAATGGAATCAAGGACACCTAAAAACCATATCGTAACTTTTTTTTTGTTAATACCTTCAATGTACAGACAAACTTCCTGTTACAGTTTTATAATAGTATAGACTAAATAATAAAGTGCAATAGGTGGGTACTGTTTGAATTGAAAGTACTTACTTAGGCTGCACACTGTACGGGCACTATCCCACGAGAAAGTGCATGTTTGTATGTCAGAGACAAGGGGACGATTGTTGGACTTCGTGCAAATAATATGCTGATTTCTAATTGATTACTAGATGTGTGAGATCTTTGCAAATAATGTATGGCTTCACCGTACTCATTTGCCTTTCATTTCGTCAATTTTTAGGTATTGTGGAAGGAAACGGCCTAGCTAAAATTTAGATGAAAATAAACTGACCAAAGTTTCCGATATCGTTTACAAGATCGATATTGTATTATGCTATTATGACTGTACAGTAGGTCATTTTTAAGTAATATTTTGTTTCTGTGATCATCATATCCATTCTCTGAAATCAATTAACTAAACTAATAAATATTGGTTATAAATTAGAAAAAAAAATATTACTAAATATAAGGTGGTTGCAGAGGGGTTAATTTTTTACAAAACTTTCAAAGTCAAAGTGTCTTTATTGCAAAACTATAGGTTGTAACAAGGTCTTACAATTATAGTACAGAATACTTGAGCCTCTATAGCTGACCAGAAAAGGTGTACAATAATCTTACATTAAAATATTATATGATAAAGTTCTATAAATCGACTTTGATGCACAATACGCGTAGACGGTATTAATATAAGTAACTTTGTATATATGGAAAAATTGTTTAGAAAATTTAGATGCCGCGTCACAAATAACATTTGCAATTTATAAAATAGTTACGAAGATATAAAGCTTTGCAATTTTTCATACAAAATTTTAAAAGCTTTACATCTTCGTAATTTTATTATAAACGAGCGTTAACCCGCGACTTCGTCCGCACAAATTATATACCAGATTTTAAGTCAGATCATAAGCTATCAAACAAAAAAAGTTTCATCAAAATCGGTTCAGTAGTTTTTGCGTGATACTCGTTCAAACAAACAAACAAACACCCAAACAAACAGACAGACAAAAAATCCAAAAATTGGTGAAATGGAATCAGGAACACCTAAAAACCATATCGTAACTTTTTTTTTGTTAATATCTTCAATGTACAGACAAACTTCCTGTTACAGTTTTATAATAGTATAGATAGATTGCAAATTTTATTTGTGACGCGGCAACTAGACTAAGTATCTAAACTATTTTTCCATATATACAAAGTTACTTATATTAATTCCGTCTACGCGTGTTGTGCGTCAAAGTTTTGTATGGACTGAAACCACCTTAAGAAGCAGAATCGCCAAGAACTGTCAAAAACACAATGTCGATTTGATTCAGCGATATGCTCTGGGCTGGCTACGAATATGCAGTCTATTTTTTTCGAAAAGAATGCAATGTTTATTGCATTTCTCCATTCACATTTCACAGGAGATAAATTCAGATACATTAAGAGAAAGCCTATAAACATGTCCTTTAGGATACGATGATCGATGCACGTTCAAGAAAAAAAAGATCTTATCTGTTTGAAAATAAAAATTGATTTATCTCAACCGGTAGCGAGATCGTGTTTTGTTATTGTAGCCGGGCTCGGAAGTAGGAAAACCATCGATTATGTGCATTGTCAAACATTGCTTATTGTTAAAGTAAAGAGAAAAGAGAAGGGTTAAACTTAAAAGTGTTTCTGTGTTTGTAAGTGGCACGTTCATTTGTTTTTTAAAAGGTTATTTGGTGTCTTCCGCATTTTAATTTTTTTGGACCAATCTTAAAGCTTTACATACATATACCCACGCTTACTATCCTAATAGGGAGAGTAGATCATCATCATTTAGGTGCATCAAAGCAAAGCTATAGGTAGGAGGAACGCCATAGCCATTTTGATAAAATTGGCATAGCAAAGTAGGTAGGTATTCAGTTGTTTTGAATGTCCCTGAGTGAAAAGTTGTCACCCATTGTTTGGAATCCATTTCTATATGTATAAATAATAATAAAAATCTAGGAACCTGGAATCACAGATTGTACAGCTACTGTTATACCGCTATTTTACCTTGGTTATTCAGGAATAAAGAGATGGAACTTGTATTGTAAATTTTCTACCTTACACTTTCAGACACCATGCAAGAACTCCCAAAATTACCTGAAAAGAACACAAAAGGATGGTTAATCTTTCGACATCAAAATAAATTATCTTTAATTCTAAATTAAATAATCTGTTTCAGAAACAATCTAGAAACTAATCACTATGTTCGAATGAAGTCAGATTTTCGTTAAAATGTATAGTTTTAAATGTATAGTTTTACTTTTTATCTGACTTCTTAGAGATTAGTTTCTAAATTGTTTCTGAAAAAATTAATTGACTTTAATTGGATAGTATTGAAAATATCAACAGACTTCCTTTGTGCTCTAGGTATAAAAACATAATCTTGTGGTGGGATTGTTTCTACTTCTTGATGGGAATCGTTGAAATGAATAAATTATTTCGCAAATATTATGCATTTATTGACTTTTCACATGCTTTTCAGTAATTAAAAAGAAATATTAGATTACGACGCGTGGCGTTTTTTAGGCGCAATGTCAAAAAAGTCCTGTCAAGATGACAGCGCTGTCTATTGAGCAGGGTTGCCAGACTGCCTGAGTGCGGCGGGAAACCTTTTTCTATTAAGAACCCCGCACAAAATGTTCAGGAAAAGCCGTTCGGTCAGTTTGGCTAAAATTTAAGGAATATATAGTCTGTATAAAAAGTGTGAAGTTACAGCGTTAAATAATGGCCAGTTGTCACCCGACTGCACCAGAAGCAGGGTTATTGATATAATTACTACAAAAAAAATGAGTGCCATTAATTTTGTTACACCTTATATTATAATGTCTAAGAAATCTTATACATTCGGGTTGAGTTAGGTTTGCAGCTATGTATGGGACAGTAGATTTTTCTTTGCTTTTTCGATGTTGATTCCGTAGAGAAGTAGTTGTTCAGTTTGATGGTCTGATCATCCCCTTAAAATAATTTCAGCTAATTTTGTTATACCTTATATTGTTATATTGGATCACCTTTTCCTATTTGTCACAAGTCATAACCATTATATTGTTATATTGGATCACCTTTTTCTATTTGTCACAAGTCATAACCAGAAAGATTTTTGTTGGTTAAAATCTTTGTCATAATCATTGAATATTGATATTTTTCACTTCTTTCATTTTCAAAATGCCGCTATAATTTAACGTGATCTCAGGATTTTAGTCCAACTTGTCGACACTTTAAACACCTACAAACGGAAACACTTCCCGTTTGCTAATAGCATATCCATAACCATTACACCACTCAAATTGAATTTAATGACTTGCAAAAGAGTTATTATTCTTATTACAGGCAATCAGGATGCATGGAGCCGGGGGCCATGGAAGTCGTACGAAGGGACAGGATACCGCAAATTGTAGGTAAATTGTAGGTCGCGGGACGGCGACAAGGTTAGGTAGTTATTATTAGTTATTACAATATTGACATTTGCAATACAGGGTCCTTCTAAAATATGCTGACACTTTTTAAGGCGACGATCAGACCGTCAAACTGAACAACTTTCTCTATGGCACCAACATCGAAATCGCGAAAAAAAAATCAGCAGCAAAACTGCAAAACTACTCGAGCCAACTGTATGGGAGAGCTAATTATTTTTTCGCGATTTCGATGTTGGTGCCAAAGAGAAATTTGTTCAGTTTCATGGTCTGATCATCCCCTTAAAAAAGTGTCAGCATATTAAGAAGGACCCTGTATTAGTGGTTTGGTTGATTCTCTTATTGTCATTGGAAAATGCGAGTCTTAGGACGCGAGGAGTAAATCAGGACCGCCTAAAGTAGAATAGAAGTACTTTACCAAATGCACTAAAGGCCGAGGTCTGGGGGTGTCCCGCGACATCGGGGCTGGCGGGCGGGCGCCAAGTGTCCCGATTTTCATCATCTACAATTTTTTTATTCAATGACGACGACGACGTCGACGACGGCCGATTAGGTATCCGATAGTTAGAACATAACTCGAACAGCGCAGAAGTGTGAATGCGAGTGAGTTGACGTTTTAGGTTCTCAAAGTTTATCACGCCCCGTAAAGCATTGTTACCTAAATTGCTATACCTACCTAAACACCAACAGTATACATATTTAAACATTTACAATAATTAAATAAAGCATGCGCGGTATCCTGATTTTATTTTACCACGTCGCGACGAGGTAATTCCCATTAAATCACGAAAAAAATCATTTACTAGGTTAGCCAGCCTGCCTGCACCTAACCTAAGTCATTTAGAAAGATGCAGGTCGATATTAGGACATTGAAAAAGTGCTACAAAACACACCTTGTCGTGTTGTCTACAAGCTGTTAACATTCAATCGTAAAGCGATAATCAGTGAGGTAATAGACAAATCGTGGAGTCAGTCACGACAATGCGCTATACTTTCCAACAGTTTGCGGTTTTGCCACCTCTAAGTTTTTCTTTTGAGAGATCAAACGCAACCTAACGTTTTAACTGATTGATATAAGATATGAGAATATTTGACTCTTAGGCCTGATCTCAAGGGGTGATAAACAGAGAGATTTGGACAAATCCCTAATAAAATCCTAGTGATTTGATAAAATCTGCCTCACTGAAGTTTTGGGATTTGATCAAATCACTAGATTCGCCTAGGGAAATGATAAAAGAAGGCACGAGTGTTTGATTTTGGTTTATTAATACGGGCCTTACAGTCATCATCATCATCTCAGCCGATGGATGTCCACTGCTGGACATAGGCCTCCCATCAAGGATCGCCATAACAACCGGTCCTGCGCTGCGCTGGTTTCCGCCGTCTTCACCAAGTGTCGTCGGTCCACTGTGTAGGGGGCCCACCCACGCTGGCCTTAGAGTCAATAAGCTTAATAAAAGGCAATGGACGAAATATCTGTCGCAGAATCGATGACTGTTGAAGTAAACAGGTTATAAAGTGAGGACCATTTTTGGATAGAGGCTAAGAGGTAATATAATCTGAAGCTGGAAGGGTGTTAAAAAAAATCAGCTGTTCCATACATTTGAGTCGAGTTGGAATTGCAGTTTAGTATGGAACAGCTGATTATTTTTTTGCTCCGTTCGGTTTGCTCCCATAGTGAAAGTTGTTCAGTTTGATGGTTCTTAGTTTAAAAGGATGCTAATGATATCAATTTCACCCTGTATAAATAAATTATTAAAAATGGTTTTGCTATTATTATAGTCATCTACCTACCTAATTATCATTAAACGAATGTTAACAAAAAAAAACATCCACTTATACTTAACTACATAATTCTGTAAGTACCATGACTCAAAACCTAAAAACCTGCTAATTAAAACCGTTCCACAAAAACATCTACTAATAAAAAGTAACTGAACTTACAAATTTTAACCACAGCGAAACATCCGAAAATAAACTCTAACAATATCTAACAGAAGTCATCACGACTGCAGAAATAACTTTGTGGTCATCAAAAAATCATCCCACTCATATTATTTCTGAAGGCGTTGCTCGTATGACCAATACGAAGTCATATTTGGACAATTGTAGTAATTTGGACTAAGTAGGCCAAACACCCAGGACGTGCCCAATTGTCAAAATTAAATTAATGATAGCGGTATATGTAGACGACGAACAGCATTCATTTTAAGATGAGAAATGAAAGAAACTTAAATAGGTAAGTGATATATTGTGTATGTGAATTATAACGTGATAAATAATTTGCTAGATGGTCAAGTGCATAGAAAACCGGTGAATAAATTAAATATTTTTCTCTTTAAATAGAAAAATTAAACCACTATATGAATTTATAGGATCATTCATTTAAATTCCACCAAAAAAGGCTATTTACCGACTCTAATTCAAACAATTGAGCATTGTCAGTTGATTGTCAGCGTGGAAGTTAACAAATACACAATTTAAAAAGCCTATTAGCTCTTAGATCAATGTGGCACACGTTCATCATTAACCTCTTTTGTCGAAATCAGATAATTAAAGACAATGGTAACTTTGACATACAAAACTGTCTACTTCATTTTATGCTTGTATGTTATGATGATTTCAACAATGATTTATTATCTACCTAGATTTGTTAGAGCGACCTTGATACGATTATCAACGTAAACATAGAGATATTATTTTAATTCAATTATATTGAAGACATTGATATTAATCCACAAATTTAAAGAGAATATTTTTAATAATAACCACTCCTACACTATACGATCCAAATATTATGGGACAGCGGACAACTGATTTTTTTTTCGTGATTTTGATGTTTGTTCTATAGAGTCCCATAAAGAAAGATGTTCAGTTTGATGATCTGTCTGATCATCCCCTTAAAACCGTTAGAGTAATTATTTAGTAGGACACTGTATGTAAGTATGTAATATACTAATATATGTATTATAATGTATGACGTACCTACGACGTACGAGAAAAGAAAAAAAAACCATTATGATCTTCAAACAAATGATCTTAAAGATGACATTGGCACAAACGTAGTTTTAGCAACGTATTATGGTCGGTTAAACTTACGTTCAAATGATGATAAATCATAAACAAACGGCCATTTACAACCAAAGTCAGCTGTTTAACATGCATATGACATCATTGCATGCATTACTAACATGGATGTAGCAAACCGATTTAACTTTTTAGAAGATGATCCTGCGCTACGGCAATCAGGGAACAACTGATGGTAATATTGAAAAACTCTAATATGTGTCAAATTAAATTTAAGATTTCTAATTGGATTCTTCGGGAAGAAGAATTGGCTGGGCGTTAGTTAGTAGGTACTATTACCTGACTGGCTCGTGTGTGTGAATTATTGGATGTGAATGGTCTGGTTGTATTTTTTAACTCCATCAAAGAGTTGTAAGTAGTTAGTACCATAGGCTAAGGGTATTAGGTTAGTCTATGGCTTTATGATGATAAATATTTCTATGACGTTATCATGTTATATATTATAATTTGCTGTCATTTTTCACCATCATTGGCCACAACGTCATTGGTTAGCCAAAGTCAACGTTTCCTTGGATTAAAGGGATTGTTTTAAAAAGACTATTCAAGAGATCCGGCGAGCCTCTAGTCTATACAGGTAAGATGGTACTTAGTTGACTCCAAAAATCTTCAGTTTAAAGTCTTAACGAACACAATAATACCCAAAATAATATTAAATAGCATTAGGTATGACTAAGGTACGATTAACCTCTCAGTCGGTGCATCAAAGCACAAGTATTATGCAATAGCAAATATCTAACTGAATTACAAAGATAATATTTGCGAACCATCCACCGGCCATTCTGAAGAGTATAACTCAAACTCTTGTGCAAGTATACTTTGAAAACTGCAAGGTTAAGTTAATGTTCTAGTCTAGTATGTAGAACTACTATCACCTATTCTGTGGTTGTAGTTCAATATTGGAGGATTTCAACCCATTCAAGGTACCTACCTCCTTGAATGGGTTAACGATAGAATAAGGAAAATGAGCTAGAAGAATAATTATTATGCCGATGATGCAGTATTGAGACATTTAGTAGTCTAGACACACTAGGTCTACGATTGTTACAAAACGTTTCAAAAGGTCATTAGATATCTTCACAATTATATAATAATTGACAAAAAATGACTTGGATTCAATAGAATCTCACTGAAAGCTTGAATGTTGGTCACGCCTAAACAGATCACGATTTCAACATATTATTTGAGAGATTATCCCTCAGTTGCAGAAAAGCTCATTAAAGTTAATCTTCCATTAAATCTCTTGCTGTCACTTTTTGTCTTGTTGACATAGTAAAAGCTAGCAAGACATTTAATCTAATGAGCGTTTGTGCAACTGTTTCTGAAAGAAAGAAATGGTTTAATTTTTATTGTTGTATTAAAGAAAATCCAAAAATATTTGAATACAACCCACCACATATTACCACCGATGGGACCGCTGTAACTCCTGTAAACCAGGATCAACAGCTGCAACTCACAATACTAGACAATGTAGTCCAGCGAGACCGGTGGATGATCCTATGCCTCTTGAAACTAGCAACGAAGATAGAAAGAAGAAGGAACATCAAATAGCTCATCAAAGTTGGGAATAGGTATGTACACTTGAAGATTGTTGGTTGGTTAATGAGAAATAGCCTTTTCGTTCTCATTATAGCGGTTGAGTTGAATTCATGAGTACCATAGGCACACGCAATCACACTTTGTAACTAATATGTAAACTCTCTACCTAACTCTTAGTAAACTCAACCTAACATTTCCATCGTTCATCATCCAACTTTGGGAGTCAGGGAGTCAGGGAGTCAATTATTTGTATACCACTAAATTGTAATTAAATTATTATATTATTTATTTATTTCTATTCTAACCTCAACCCAACTAACTCACTATGTGACCTCACTTTATAATTATATAGGTACTCTCTTCGTCACGACTCAACACAACTCTTTATTAGACAATGCACCAGAGGATGAGCGTCTCTATGAAAATGTTTCTTGCAAGTCTTGTCGTTGTTGTCACGGGTCTACTACTTTACACGTTCTATTCTACTCTGATGCATTGACTAATCATAGTGTAAACAAATTAACGCTATGGTCTAATAAAGAGTTAGTCGTGACGTAGAGAGTATAATAAAGTGAGGTTACAAAGTGAGTTTGTCAGGTTGAGTTTGTTTAGAGAGTTTACATAGATTAAAAAGTGAGAATTTAAGAGAGATAGCGTGTTCTAAACAAAATAATACATATTTAGTTTAGTATATAGAAATCACAAATAGACGCACAAAATAATAAAAGTAAGCAGAAAAAATATACCTACAAAAAAAAATATCGGAAACGAACGCACCTTCCTATTTCCTCGTTAATAGAACGACAGTGATTGAACTACATTCATCAATCGACTGTCAGATTATATCAGAATCAGCTAGCTATCAAATTGGACAACCGTTACATTTCAAACCACTACCGTTGCTTTGCTCGCAAAAAATACAACCATCTTGGACAAATGTTGTTCAAAAACAATAGTATCAATTGATCTAAGAATTTATAATACTTAGATTAGATTACTTGTAAATCAAGTAGGTAAGTAGGTAAATCAATAATATTTTTCGAAAGGATCGCAAATAAAAAATTTCTTTGCGGTAAAAGGCGTTTCAGCAATGCAATTCACTAAGCGCAAACATCATCGTCACAACCTAATTCGTCGTTGACAACTCGGTATTCACCCAACTAACAATTAGGTCGTATAGGTGTCGTATAGTCGAACATTAGACGCATAAAGCACCACTTATGACGAAATTACCACCACTTATGAAGTAATATAACTTTTTAAGTCAAAATAGTCATATAAATGGGGGCCTAAAACGATCAAATTGTTTGCTGGGACTATGGTTACGTCATGTGTTAAACTCATATAAAAACTCCGACGATCTGAAGATGCAAGAATCATGTTACATTTGTGAGCTCGACGATGTTTTTGACAGCGATGTGATGCTTAGTGAATTGCACTCCAGTTTGATGGTCAATCATCCCCTTAACAAAACCGTCAGCATATGAAGGACCTGCCTGCAGGTGGGTTGCCGTGTGGTGTCGGCTAAGAATAGCACCATCCCATTTCCTCCCGTGGGTGTCGCAAAAGGCGACTAAGGGATCTACCGGAGGATGGGCAGCAGCATCCTCTGAGTACACACATTCAATCCAACTGCGATCGCCAACCCACCTGCCAAGCGTGGCGATTATGGCAAATCCCCCCATTTTGGGGGAGGCTTATGTCCAGCAGTGGACGTCTATCGGCTGATATGATGATGATGATGATATGAAGGACCGCGAGAGCGGCAGCAAGAGCAGTAGCAAGCATAGCATAGCATATGCTCACGACTATATTATTCGAGGGGGTAGTCAGAAATATTCTGAAACTTCAGAACATCCACGTTTCACTAGTAGTACCGAAATTCTGTCCAGTGTGACGGGGAGTGAGCCCGTCGCCACTTATAATGGACAGTGGGTACATTTACATGTCTTGAAATTGAAGCATGCAGGTTTCCTCACGACGTTTTCTTTCACCGAAAGCAATAGCAAACCCCAGGTAAATAACAGATCTATCTGAAAGGATGTGACCAATTACGTCGCATGACACGAGGAAGGAATCGTCGACATACGTACCTACATATTAAACGTTTACATAATCCTAAGAGTAAATACAACTACTTCCTTCTACAAGTATTGACATAAACACGTCTGTAGATAAGCAATACCAAGGTCTACGTGTTGAGACTCAGTATAATAATATTATTTATATTTATTTATTTGAAGCAAGAAAATATATAAGAAACTATTTTTAGGGGATGATCAGACCATCAAACTGAACAATTTTCTCTATGGGACCAATATCGAAATCGAATATAGTCGTGATTTCAATATTGGTCCCATAGAGAAAAATCTTCAGTTTGATGGTCTGATCATCCCCTTAAAATAGTTTCACCTAATTTTGTTAGACCTTATGTAATAAAGAAAAGCTGAGAGACACATATAATAAAATTGATTTATTTACTTGTACATTACTATTTTATTGCTTTGTGCTGTTGCCTTCCAAAGATAGTATAAAATAAAACATAACTAGAAACCTATCACCACTTGACCACACCCTGAGACCCTAAATTAATAGCCTAGTCATTTTACAGAGTTTTGTTAGGAGGGGTGGGGAGTAATTATCAATGGGACTTTTAAACTGTAACCGGCACCATTTAGTGACAAAAAGACTATGTGAAAACATATTAAAAAAAATCGCTACGCAACATAGAAATCTCCCAGATGGCTTTTAACTTAATAACATTATTACCAGTGGTCTCTTTTTAATTAGATTTAACAATATAAATTATTTTTGAGCAATAAAATATAAATTGAAATTTTAAAAATGAGGTATTCATTCGAAAATACTAATGTATTTTTCAAAGCTTTCTAAGAAGACAAAAATAATAACACCACGTTTGAAATATGTAAAAAGCCTTAAAAGTGTGCAAAAAAAAATTACAGTCAGGTTTTTTAGAACGAGATAAATGCTAAATTTTAAATTTGGGGCTGTTGCTGACGTGATTTTTTTAAATTTTGGTACATTTAAGCTCAAATTGGCTCTTCAATATTATACCGAAAGAGAACATCAATTATTAATTAGTCCCGGCTCAAACCGTAAAATGACTGGGCTATTTTATGTTATTATGGAATTGTGGATAAAAAAAATGTTTGTTTAAAATAATTAATATCACACACCAGTTAGCTTTTTGACGTAATTTTTTTGACTCTACCCATGCGTCGGATGTGTTCCGTTGTAGAGGAGATGAAGCCAACATCAAGAACAAAGCTCTTATAGTTGGAAGACTATCGAATCAAATCATCATACCTACAGAATTCACATAATTTGCTAAGGTCTTAATGTGCTGGCTTTGCAATTTGCCTGCCTTTTTCACGCACTTCTCCTTTCATATACTCAGAAGTGCAAGCCTACTCACGATTTTTTTTCTTTGCCGATTGTGACCAGTCGACAAAAACACATTGATAGTGCATCCGGATTCAAACCCGCGCCGCCACATCGCAAAGCCCCACGGGCACTCATTTTATAAGCGGATTCAATGTTTTTATTTAGTTAAAACGTAATTGACATAAGCGATGCGATGCCGATTCCGATGCAAACTTATAGCCCCAATCAAGCCGTGTGAGTTCTAACCTCTAATTTTCCTTTCACTGCCTGCGCTTTGAATGATTTTACTATTTTTATTAAACTTTCTATTTAATACTCTACGTGCTCAACTATTACGTGTCTTGATAAAAATCACATCAATCCACGAACGTCAAGGCTATTTCTATCATTAAATTAAAATTTAAATAAATTTTTTAATGTTCTGATTTAAATAAATAAATCTTAATTTACCAGCAACATAGCACAATACTGAAATTATCTCATTTTAAAATTGAACTAAAACTAATAGTTTTAGATAATGACGAGTTAATAAATTTCGCCATTCGTTTGATTTAGGTACTTCGGTATTTTAAAATAAATTTTGTTTTCATCAGACTTCTAAAGCCACTAGAGAGCAGTTCCTTTTACAATATTTTTTTGGAGCGAATACCTAACGAGCGAGCCCTACTGCTATTTGAAAACCATTCCATCTTAAAACCCTGATTATTTCATGATAGAACCTTACTAATAATAATAACTCTTACTAAAACAATTTGCAGTAAAACGTTTCTGACCAGCTTTCAGATGTTAACCTCCAAAACCAAAGTAAGTGGACCAAAAAGTTATAACAATTACAACGAAAGCCATTGACCGTCATCGTGACACGATAACGCCACCATAGTTAGCGTGTAACTGCTGAATGACCGCCAAATTCACTTATTGCTATGTCGTAAGCACTTGCGCAAGATCTTATGACCATTATCGATTGAGCCGAATAGATACGAAATGCACCCGAACTTTTAGACTCGCGCTTCTAATTGCATATCTTTATCAAATCATAATCAATCTGTCTGGAGATCTGTACGAATAATCTCAAGTTTTATGGAATCAGAGCACCTATATGAAAGTTAGCTAGACACCTATCACCACTGGTATACCTAATTAGGCACTTGACACGTCAATTCATCAATATGTTAAAACTAAAAGCGATCCTTGTTACAACAGTAGAAAAAGGTAGTTTAAGCAGTAGCCACCCTGAAAGCACTCACTCTATGGTCATTTTGGATCATTTGAAACCATGCATCTAAAGCTAAAACTAAAAGGCACTTTTACGTAGAATGAAGCTCCTTAGATGGAAATTCCAAATTAAATGTTTGGGTTCTAGTTCTAGCATTGACAAAACCCCTACGAATCATTTTGACCAGAAAGAATTTAAAATAAAATAAATTAGTAGGTATGTATATACGACGACCCGGTTGGTGTAATGGTTACCACGCCGGACAAAAATATTTACACCATGTTTGAAATATGTATAATGGTAATGCCTTAAATATGTGCAAAAAAATACTATCAGGTTTTTTATAACGAGATATTAGTAAAATTTTTAATTTGGAACTGTTGCTGACGGGTTTTTTTTTTTTGGTCCATTTCTAAGCTCAAATTGGCTCTTAAATACTATACCGAAAAAAATATCAATTACTAATTAGTCCCGGCTCAAACAGTAAAATGACTGGGCTAACAGTCGCGGCCACCAATGAAAGTATTGACTTTTTTTTAATTGAACAGATTAGACGACCCGGTTGGTGTAATGGTTACCACGCCGGACAGCCAAACCAGGGTCTTGGGTTCGAATCCCGGTTCGGTCATGGATGTTTATATGTTTGTGTCGTTGTTGTATGGTTACCATAATACACAGCCTATAGTGCTTGCTTGGGATCATTACAATGTATGCCTGTGAGCGTTATTTTATTTATTATTATTTATTTATTATATTAGTTACGTTTTCACGTCGAATCTCTGTAAGCTGTAAAATGGATTTCAATACAATTTGGCTCAAAGTATCATGTAGAAACAGAAAGGAGAAGACTACTTTTATCCAAACAAAGTCATAAGCAAAGCCTTTTATGAATTATAAAATCAACTCTTCAATTTTAAATTCAAATGTTTAAAAAACGATTTCTATAATATATCTCTGATAGAGAAAAGAACAATTACATAACTGTGTTGATTCACGATGTTTGTTCAATGATGTAATGTTTACTGTCCGAAACTTGGCAATGGCGGAAGATACGCCTTCGCATTTTTACAAGTGCTAAGTGTGACTTTACTTTTGTGTGGGAGACAATATGGATCTTATGAAACGAGATTATGTCTAAAGAAATGACATTTATAATCTGTGGTTGAAAGACAATGCTAAAAAACCTTCGATATAAATGGCAGACACAAGAACATTGTACATACAGGGTGAAATTGATATCATTAGCATCCTTTTAAATTAAGAGTCTACCCATCAAACTGAACAACTTTTACTATGGGAGCAAACCCATCGGAGCAAATAAAAAATCAGCTGTTCCATACTTAACTGCAATCTCCACGCGCGAGTTGGCGATTCAAATGTATGCAACATCAGATTTTTTTTGCTCCGATCTGTTTGCTCCCATAGTAAAAGTTGTTCAGTTTGATGTTTAGACTCTTAGTTTAAAAGGATGCTAATGATATAAATTTCACCCTGTAGTATGGCAGACCCGAATGAATTTTCCGACTTATGTGTGCACAGATAGTAGTGTCATAATATCAAATGCTCATAAACAAAGGAGGAAAGCTTACACATTCAAAATAACATTTTAATAAACACGCATTTTTTTTTAAATCTTTTTGGGTTTCTTTTCCAACTATCATTATTATTTGTGCTGTTTGTTTCAGCAGTCGTGGTCTTCTTGACAAGCCAAGATCCACATCCTAGACTTTTTTTGTTGTTGTCAGTCTTCTTCTTCTTATCGTATGGGCAGAGCCCTGGTGTCAGAGTTTTTTCAGACCGCCTTACGGCCTCTGACGCCGTCAGTCTTTAACTATCCAGTATCAGCACTAACTAGCCTCAATTCCCTTCTGCTGATAATCTCATTATTTTATTATTCCGGAGATATTCCCGACTATTCCGGAGATATCTTCTTCGGTCTGATAGATTTCTTGCTTGATCTAAAACGCCACAAAGACAACTCCATTGATAATTCTTTTAAAAACCTACCCTACTAGGTCAACAATAGTTATTATTATCGCGTTTTATTCAACAATAAACAATTTCATCTTATGTGAAGAAACAATGCACAGTAAAAGTCCTCGGTGAAGATATCAGGAAGGTCAACGCGTACTTTCACCTTGCAAGGCTGTAGCTGTACATCGGACATTTTATATCCTGAGAAACTTCATGACAATGTAAGAGCCTCGTTGAAACCTCTGCGATAACAATATGTCGTCGTTTTTTATTTGCGTTTGTTTGACCCTGATGGTACTCCAGCGTAAGTAACAGGAGAATAAAGTTCATTCTTTCTGGCATTCGTTGTAGGACTTACTGTATGGAAAATACATCAAAATGTTGTCTTTAGTAATGGAGAAAGGTATGAGAGTGGATTGACGTAACATTTATACTGCTGTCCCATTTGAGGAATGTAATAAAACTTTACCAAGAAGCACTGCCTGATTGACTACAATAAAAGAGATAGTTTAACTATCTTCCCATATGGTACCCGCTTTGCTGAGGAATTTCTATTATAATGATTAGTCAGCTCTGAAATACGGATTACTTACAAATATATTAAGATTTGGTTCGTGGACACGTAAAAACTTAACAAACAGTCAGACAAACAAATTTTTAGTTAAAATTTGGATCATCATCTCAGCTGATGAAAGTCCTCTGCTAGACATAAAATGTGGATGTCGACTTGAAATTCAATTCAGTCATCCAATATAATATATATTCCTTTTTAATGAACTATTTAATTGCCTTACCTAAGAGTAAGACATATTCACTCGTTCTTAGAAATTGGGGCGAAAACTCAAGGCGAACGGCACTGACCGAAAATTGTTCGTCTAATTAGAAGTCAATACACACAAGGTCTCTTTGCCAACATCAATTTGCATTTACGATTTAATTTAATAAAACTGGTATTTTGAAAGCTTTAGGAGGCTTAGAAAGGGTGGCAATATCAAATGATTACGGTAAACTTAAGGAAAGATTGACGAAAAAGAATATCATAAGAATACCTGTGGTATAGGTCAGGTAGACCTTTTAGAGAAAATTCATCAAAATAGCCCGTTGGAGATATCAGGAGTGCGTGTTTTGAATCTCATACGTTGAACTCAGCAGTTGAAAATGTATGGAGATACTCATCTTTCTACTGCACTCCTGGAGTATGATTTTTGAAAGTCAAATCAGCAGTAGAAAGATGCATATTTCCATAGTAATTTTGACATTTTTAACTGCTGAGCTTTTTCTGGCGAGTGCAGTGGTAATATAGTAATATCGTGATCTGAGAACCTCTTTAGCAAACCATACGAGGAACCAGGATTCAAAGTTCAAAGAACAAAATAATGCAATTTTTGCAGAGTTCAAAATCAAAACACAATGAAGAATTTTGTTCTCACTTCTCAATCAATGTCATAATTTCATTTTCCCAAGACCTGTAGGCCGAACAATTGAAAGCGACGTTATTTTAATTAACGCAGCTTCAAGACCCAAAAACGCGGCCGCGACCTTGTAACCCGCAACAAACTCGTCAAGAGATCAACATATCAAATTATCGCGACATGCCCAGGCGTAGGTCCCGTTATGGAGAATCTCATTCTATGTAACGGACTGCAAGTCGACGCCCATTGGTTGACTGGACACATGCGCTCTTCACGGTAGAGTAAACACCGCTTCATGGTCAACTATTTGAATTTGAAGCTTTGATTTGGTCATAATCGAACGGTAGTTACAACAGTTTTGTCATACTTTTGCTTCAGTTGTAATTTGTTTCTTCATAAAAACTTTATTGTTATACTTCGCTTCTACTTTCCATATTAATTTAACTACTGAACGATAACCTCCATTACATTTCTGGAAACAACTGTAATTTTTGCAAAAACAACTTCTGAAAAATTTTGCATGCCAGTCCCAAAATTCAAAAATTTTTTATTCAAAATAATATCACATAGATACGTTTTTGGCGTCATTTTTTGAGTCTACCACCGCGTCGGAAGGTGTTTCGTTGAGAGAAGATGCGGCCAGAAACTCTACAACACACATCTTTTTAACAAAACAAAATATACAAAGTACAATTAAAATACAATATTGCATTACATAGAGTAACATTGTCAAGACCACACATTTTGGTCATTCAAATAGTCATCGAGTTTATAGTAGCCTTTTTTACAGAGGACTTGTTTAACACGGGACTTAAACTTTTTGTCTGGCAAGTTTAGAATATCCTCTGGTATCTTATTATAATAGCGTATACAGTGCCCCATGAAAGATGTGTTGACCTTACTGAGTCGAAAATGTGGGGATACTAATTTATTTTTATTTCTTGTATTGTATTTATGAACGTCACTGTTTTTGGGAAAGAGATACAAATTTTTCCGAACGCATAAAATATTTTCGTAAATATATTGACTGTAGAAAGTCAAGATACTGATATCTTTAAAAAGAGTAATTATGTCTCTTTCGATACGTGTAGGTATTAATTTCCTGCACTTTATCGATCTCAGTATTTATAACAATTGAAGTAAATATATTAATTATTTTACTAGATAGGACTTCCGAAATTTATGTTCTCAAACATTTTGCCGACATTCCGCTATCCCTCACTAACATCTACCTAATTACGAAAGGGGTTTATTACAACGTTATTTACCTACATATTTCTACCGGTATTAAAGTGCATTGGAGTGTCCGTTATCTGACCAGCAATATGCAATGTACAGCGACGCAGTTCATGAATGAATGTACCAAGTACCGACAACATTGCAATCATGCCATACTATCTGCTATTAGTAGGTTGTTATAAGGATTATAGGTATCTTAACACGTAATTATATTACCCTTTTTAATATGCCTCAAGGTTTGTAATGTTATTGTATTATTTTAGTATAGCTACATAAATATTTTTTTTTATGTTTATGATATAAATTAAATTGTGCTTAGATTCTAGTATAATCTAAACATCCTAGAATTGAACACTGCAAATATTTTCTTGAGAATACAGTCGACCCTATATTTGTAAGAAGCAGTCTACTTTTAATTTAAATAAGTGCCGCTTGAATTCTGGTCTGAATCTTCCTACTAAAAATGAGATTTATCAAGTCCATTCATTTTACCATTCTCAGCATTTTTAGCTTGCAATTATTATTTATCATATTCTGTATAAGTGTATTTTGCTTCAATAGGTAGGCTAGCGCGATCGCTGGACTTGAATGTATTTGTTGGTCCCGGGGAATTACATTATTCTGACGAAGTGAGTTAATTCTCGTTAAAAAATATTTACTCGAACTCTTGAAAACAAGTGAGAGGTACAAATAATTAAATGAACAGTTTAATGAAAGGGTTACGTTGGTTGAGATACGATGACAACATTTCTCCGGCGAAATGTCCGGTTTTCTCAACAAAACCTGTTGTTAAAGAGGAATGCGGTGCGGCCCTGCTGACGCATGAGCAGTTGAACGCCGCAATCAATTCGATGGTAACATCGAACTGGAATCGAGAAACTTGGGAAGGCGACAATTCGTTGGAAAGGAAAAGGTTGAAACAAGAATAAAAGAACGAAACATATCGCGCTATACCCCTCTACCTAAACACGCAGCACGTATATGCAAACGCGTCAACATTTGTTCTCTCATAAGAATTATTTTCTTACTTTATCTAGGTAAATCGTTGGCCGAAGTACTCCCAAAAACTGGAAAGATAACACAGTAATATTACCTTTATGTACCTGAAGCACATTGTAACTGTGCATTGACTGTCAGAAAATTTAACTGTCCAAGGAAAAATGTGCATCTTGCCACAGTAGTGTCGTGACAGCAATTTATCCAAAAATGTAAAGTCATCACCCCAAAAGAGCATTGTAATACTTATAGGTCATCATTAATCATCATCATCAGCCTATAAACGTCCCACTGCAGGGCACAGGCCTACCCTCAGGGTGTATGGGCATTAGTCAACTACGCGTGCCCAATGCGGATTGGTAAACTACACATATGCACCAGAATTTCTTCTTCAGCGTATGCAGGTTTCCTCACGATGTTTTCCTTCACCATTTGAGAGCAGTCGGTATTACGTACATAAGTTAGAAAAACTCATTGGTACATAGCATATTGTCCGTGCGGATTCGAACCCACTAACCCCCATAATACGTACAGAGCGTCAGTGGCGCGTTGCGGAGAGGTATGGACACCCAATTATGGTTCGGATACTTATAGGTAATTTAAGGTTTTTGTTCCTGCCATTTTTAACTGACGTCAACACTTCTTCAACCTGCCTTCGTACCTTGACCACATTGCACCTGACAATGTAATCATCTGCCTTTGTCATCTGCCAGCTTCTGACGTCACAAAGTCGTCCTATAAGTATTTAAATCATGTTCGAATGCGACTATAGGTCAGTATAATTTGTATTCTAAGTACCTTCAACAAATACTACTGGTTATTGAAGGTCAAGCGCATCAATGACCAACAGGTGGGTATGTAACAGGTGTACATTTGCCAGGTGCTCTATTGTAGTAACTATTGCTTAGCTTGTGCTTAGTAGCGATCTCTTGGCTGATGTAGCACTTCTAGTTGTTGGTTGTTAACTTTGTACTTCTGTCTTTTCTGTTTGACATTCTTCCATCTAATATTGTTACAGCACTTTTTTCGAACCTACGTTATTATAGGTACCTACTTCTCGGAAAATATCAAAACAATCAAAATATAAAACTTTTATTACGAGTGCTCCTGAACCACAGATTACCCCCACCCAATAGATACCAAGGCCGCCGGCGCGCGCCACACATCTATGATCTTGCACTGATATGAGCAACGCGCGTGAGCGAGCTCGAAGTAGTGCGACCTTGAAATGGCCAATCATGTTGCATTGTTTCGTGCCCCGCTACCCGCACCTACCGCCAAAAATGGTGACTTCGGGCCTGTACAAAATTTTCATCATGCGGTAGGTATCTATTGTAGGTAATCTGTGACCTGAACACTTGTTTCGGAAACTGTTTCATTTTATCAGACCTCATTGTATTTCGTTAGATGTGGATATATTTCTGTTGAGTGTACGAACCTAATGAGATGGCTGTGTTTTTCATTTGGTTATCCTGTATATTATTAAAAAGATTTAATGAAAAGCTGAAGTAATAACATGTGACATAATGTAGGTACCTATAGCAGGATTCGACTAGCCTTTATCGATGGTCAGTTACATTTCTGTATAATTCAACTCAAAATAAATTGCCACCAATCCCTCTCGGAGACAGAATAATTACGCGTTTCCTTAACATGATGCAATTCAATTGTTTTGCTAACCTAAAACATTTGTCGACTGCAGGAAATTACAAAATTTTGTTTATCGTTGTTCTGTCGTTACTATATGTACAAACGTGCTTTATATAACATGTTATATTGTGATTATATTGCAATTTATTTATATGGATACCATTTGCAGCATTCGTCGTTTTATAATATTCGAAAAATTGCTTACAAATTGTTTACATTATATAGGTTTATTGTTTGCGAATTTTAACACTTCTTCACGTAAGCCGTAAACAAGTTTTCTTGAAAGAATATGATGTATGAAGAACTTAAGAGAATAGAATGGTACTTCGTTACGGACTATAAGGTTGTTTAAATCGTCAAGACTGCTTTGTAAAAAAATACAGTTGCTTTGTGAGACAACAAAGTAGACAAAACTTTGTTTGAAAACAATAGACTATCGACTAACAAACTGATGAAAATAAAAGAAAACGGGAAAATAGCACGAAACGATATGATGTGTTGTACTTCTTTTATATAGGCTTTTGTAAAATAGATTTCGCTCAAACAGAGTATGTTTGTTGATCCTAAAAATTTCCATTTTAAAAACCAATGTTTCATAGCTTATTATGAAGAGCCTAAAGAAAATAGGGGTTTGTACAGCTCTAAACTTAGAAATCAAAACATAATTTCTTTGGACAGCAACCAAAAAAAAAACCAGCGTAGATTTGGCTGCAGTATGTAGGGGTTTCTGCTCGAAATTTTTCAAAGCGAGAATTCTCGAGTAATCTGACCTTAGTCGAGCTCAACAACTCGAGTAATCAATAAAAAGAACATCGATTTTACAATTATCAGATCAAATATAATTTACCATACACCGCGATCCAGAAAAATTGCTGGAAAAACTCTCATTGTTTTTAAAATATTTTAATTTAGTTTGGAGAATAGGTTAAATAGGCACCAAAGAGACATTAGGATTATTTAGGATTTCGGAATAAAAACTTTTTACTGATAATTTTTTTTTTATGTGAACTGGCAAGTTGTCTTGGAAACAAAATATCAAAAGCCCTAAAAACTAAAAAGGAAGAACACTTTTTTCTTCTTAATTGAAGTATCTGGCTGATCGTCATTTTTTTTCTGACAGAAGCTGCTCTGTATTTCTTCCATGTAATGAAAACTCTTTGATTGCATGAAAAATATTTAGACGAGAAACAAAAAATTTTTGGATTCCCAAAATGTTTTTTTTAACTTGTCTTGTCATCTATACTATTATAAAGCTGTAACAGAAGTGTGTCTGTACATTGAAGATATTAACAAAAAATAAGTTACGATATGGTTTTTAGGTATCCCTGATTCCATATCACCAATTTTTGGATTTTTTGTCTGTCTGTTTGTATGTTTGTGTGTTTGTTTGTGTGTTTGTTTGTTTGAACGAGCATCACGCAAAAAGTACTGAACCGATTTTGATGAAACTTTTTTGTTTGATAGCTTATGATCTGACTTAAAATCTGGTATATAATTTGTGCGGACGAAGTCGCGGGTTAACGCTCGTTTATTAATACAATCGTAACTATTCGTTACCAATTTCGTAACATACAAATATTAGGTAGGTAATTTAGGTAGGTACAAAATAATATCTTTGCTCGTGTTTCTGATGGTCGGTGATTTCTGACAAACACTTTATAGGTTTGTCAGAAGTCAAGTCAAAAGAAATCTTGATGAAATCGATAAATGTTATTCATAGAAATATATTTCTTCTGGCGATTGAAAATTCGACTTTAAAAAAAAATACATACGTTCTAATTGAGAAACCTCCTCCTTTTTTGAAATCGGTTGAAAAGACTGTTCTGTTACTATAATATTATAGTCAATAAATTGTCAACCTAGAGTGTAATTTATGGTTAAAAGAGGTTATGGTTGCCAGCGAAACTATCCCTTGTTGAAATTTCACTGTAAAATAAGGAAAATCGATTTGTTTTATAAAATAAAATAAAATCTATTCATCTCGAGAAAACTCGAGAATTCCTGGTCGAGAATTTTCGTGTCTCGAGAAATAAAAATGGTCGAGAAATCAGAAACCCTAGCTGTATGGCTTAACACCGTTGCCATTCCTTTTGAGGATACAAAAAAGTAACGAGTCTACTACATTTGCAAAGAAACGTATTAACACAGACTAATTTAAAATAACGTATTAATTTCAGGATCGTTTTAATAAATTGGTGATTTTGCGTAATTTGAGTAGCTAACCCCAAGCATTTGGTAATGTTTTGCGACCTTGGCTTCTAGGCAAGTACCATCTGAGAACCGCTAGCTAACCAGTTTCTGTTTACACGGAAATTCTTGGCCACACCCTACGTAGAACAAGACTTGGATATATAAACAGCAAATCTTTTAATTGGACTCTAATTAGTTTAGCCTTTTATAGAAAGTTTAATTTCTTAGTTTCTTGGCTATTTCTCATTCCGAAATCAGCAACGGCGGGCGCATAAATAAATAATAATGTGGTAGGATCTGCCTACATAAACTCCTGAACCGTAAATATGATACAACAGTTGGAATTTACATGGGAACGCTTCGGACTACCTGCCACATCTTAAATATTATAAAACTGTAGGAGGAACTTTGTACATTGAAGATATTAACAAAAAAAAAATTACGATATGGTTTTTAGGTATCCCTGATTGCATATCATCAATTTTTGGATTTTTTGTCTGTCTGTTTGTTTGTTTGAACGAGCATCACGCAAAAACTACTGAACCGATTTTGATCAAGCTTTTTTTGTTTGATAGCTTATGATTTGACTTAAAAGCTGGTATATAATTTGTGTGGACAAAGTCGCGGGTTAACGCTCGTAAATAATAAAATAACGCTTACAGGCACATACATTGTAATGATCCCAAGCAAGCTTCAGGATTTTTGTTATGGAAACCATACAACAACGGCGCAAACATATACCATCCATGACCAAACCGGGATTCGAACCCAGGACCCTATATACTTAAGAGGATTAATCATTTTATATATCCTGTGTTTCTAGTCCTAATTATAGTCATATCTAAATACATTGTCCTCTGTACCTTTCCTGTCTTTTGTACTTTTTTAAAGTCTATTTTAAAATAAATAATTACCGGTAATTTATTCTTATAGGTTATTACTATAAATATAAATATACTTATAATATTGTAGTTTTTTTACATCTAGTAGATGATGTTACTACATCAAGCGAAGCTGACGAAGCTTGATGTGGATTTTTTGACTGGATCCTTTAAAAAAAAACCAGCGTAGATTTGGCTGCAGTATGTAGGGGTTTCTGCTCGAAATTTTTCAAAGCGAGAATTCTCGAGTAATCTGACCTTAGTCGAGCTCAACAACTCGAGTAATCAATAAAAAGAACATCGATTTTACAATTATCAGATCAAATATAATTTACCATACACCGCGATCCAGAAAAATTGCTGGAAAAACTCTCATTGTTTTTAAAATATTTTAATTTAGTTTGGAGAATAGGTTAAATAGGCACCAAAGAGACATTAGGATTATTTAGGATTTCGGAATAAAAACTTTTTACTGATAATTTTTTTTTTATGTGAACTGGCAAGTTGTCTTGGAAACAAAATATCAAAAGCCCTAAAAACTAAAAAGGAAGAACACTTTTTTCTTCTTAATTGAAGTATCTGGCTGATCGTCATTTTTTTTCTGACAGAAGCTGCTCTGTATTTCTTCCATGTAATGAAAACTCTTTGATTGCATGAAAAATATTTAGACGAGAAACAAAAAATTTTTGGATTCCCAAAATGTTTTTTTTAACTTGTCTTGTCATCTATACTATTATAAAGCTGTAACAGAAGTGTGTCTGTACATTGAAGATATTAACAAAAAATAAGTTACGATATGGTTTTTAGGTATCCCTGATTCCATATCACCAATTTTTGGATTTTTTGTCTGTCTGTTTGTATGTTTGTGTGTTTGTTTGTGTGTTTGTTTGTGTGTTTGTTTGTGTGTTTGTTTGGGTGTTTGTTTGTTTGAACGAGCATCACGCAAAAAGTACTGAACCGATTTTGATGAAACTTTTTTGTTTGATAGCTTATGATCTGACTTAAAATCTGGTATATAATTTGTGCGGACGAAGTCGCGGGTTAACGCTCGTTTATTAATACAATCGTAACTATTCGTTACCAATTTCGTAACATACAAATATTAGGTAGGTAATTTAGGTAGGTACAAAATAATATCTTTGCTCGTGTTTCTGATGGTCGGTGATTTCTGACAAACACTTTATAGGTAATTTATTTTATGAAATCTTGATGAAATCGATAAATGTTATTCATAGAAATATATTTCTTCTGGCGATTGAAAATTCGACTTTAAAAAAAATACATACGTTCTAATTGAGAAACCTCCTCCTTTTTTGAAGTCGGTTGAAAAGACTGTTCTGTTACTATAATATTATAGTCAATAAACTGTCAACCTAGAGTGTAATTTATGGTTAAAAGTGATCTCATTTGCCAGCGAAACTATCCCTTGTTGAAATTTCACTGTAAAATAAGGAAAATCGATTTGTTTTATAAAATAAAATAAAATCTATTCATCTCGAGAAAACTCGAGAATTCCTGGTCGAGAATTTTCGTGTCTCGAGAAATAAAAATGGTCGAGAAATCAGAAACCCTAGCTGTATGGCTTAACACCGTTGCCATTCCTTTTGAGGATACAAAAAAGTAACGAGTCTACTACATTTGCAAAGAAACGTATTAACACAGACTAATTTAAAATAACGTATTAATTTCAGGATCGTTTTAATAAATTGGTGATTTTGCGTAATTTGAGTAGCTAACCCCAAGCATTTGGTAATGTTTTGCGACCTTGGCTTCTAGGCAAGTACCATCTGAGAACCGCTAGCTAACCAGTTTCTGTTTACACGGAAATTCTTGGCCACACCCTACGTAGAACAAGACTTGGATATATAAACAGCAAATCTTTTAATTGGACTCTAATTAGTTTAGCCTTTTATAGAAAGTTTAATTTCTTAGTTTCTTGGCTATTTCTCATTCCGAAATCAGCAACGGCGGGCGCATAAATAAATAATAATGTGGTAGGATCTGCCTACATAAACTCCTGAACCTTAAATATGATACAACAGTTGGAATTTACATGGGAACGCTTCGGACTACCTGCCACATCTTAAATATTATAAAACTGTAGGAGGAACTTTGTACATTGAAGATATTAACAAAAAAAAAATTACGATATGGTTTTTAGGTATCCCTGATTGCATATCATCAATTTTTGGATTTTTTGTATGTCTGTTTGTTTGTTTGAACGAGCATCACGCAAAAACTACTGAACCGATTTTGATCAAGCTTTTTTTGTTTGATAGCTTATGATTTGACTTAAAAGCTGGTATATAATTTGTGTGGACAAAGTCGCGGGTTAACGCTCGTAAATAATAAAATAACGCTTACAGGCACATACATTGTAATGATCCCAAGCAAGCTTCAGGATTTTTGTTATGGAAACCATACAACAACGGCGCAAACATATACCATCCATGACCAAACCGGGATTCGAACCCAGGACCCTATATACTTAAGAGGATTAATCATTTTATATATCCTGTGTTTCTAGTCCTAATTATAGTCATATCTAAATACATTGTCCTCTGTACCTTTCCTGTCTTTTGTACTTTTTTAAAGTCTATTTTAATATAAATAATTACCGGTAATTTATTCTTATAGGTTATTACTATAAATATAAATATACTTATAATATTGTAGTTTTTTTACATCTAGTAGATGATGTTACTACATCAAGCGAAGCTGACGAAGCTTGATGTGGATTTTTTGACTGGATCCTTTGGACGAGGCATGTTGCTTGAAAATTGATCATTTAGTAATGGATTGCCGTGTGGTGTCGGCTAAGAATAGCACCATCCCATTTCCTCACGTCGGTGTCGTAAAAGGCGACTAAGGGATCTACCGGAGGATGGGCAGCAGCATCCTCTGAATACACACATTCAATCCAACTGCGATCGCCAACCCGCCTGCCAAGCGTGGCGATTATGGCAAATCCCCCCATTTTGGGGGAGGCTTATGTCCAGCAGTGGACGTCTGTCGGCTGATATGATGATGTAATAGATTGAGATTAATTTTGTAATTATTTGTTATTGAATATAATAAAATCTTATGTATACAGGGTGTAAGTGACAGCCTAGCAAATGCTGAAACGGTGAACTCAGACCATCAAACTGAACAACTTTCACTATGGAGCGTACCTCAGGAAACGAGGCTGTCACTTACACCCTGTATATCAAGTAAGTATTTGCAAAAGGTTTATATGGATCGCATTTTTACAACCTCTTGTTTGTTTGTTTGTTTCATGGCGCAGTCAATACTACCCTGGAAACCCCCGGTATCCTGGATGATACGCTGGAAAACTTTGTTACAAATAATGCCTAAAGATATTTTTATTGCTAAACATTTAAAGACAGCTGGTTAATTGAACACTAAAATCAATTCGCAATTCAGATCAAATCAAATCTACAAGTTCACCTTACACTTACACGTGAAGAAATCATTAAAACTAATAAATAATAAAGACCAGTTCAATACTTCAATCTTAGATGTGTTGCAGATAAGAAATTGTGAAATCAGCACGTGATTGTGAAATGGTCAGTGCCGGACTTAGGCCCCTGGAAACATTTAAACAATAAGTCTCGAGGGTCATTCCCTGATGTTCAGTTAAACACTGCAGAATATAGAGTAACTGTTGGTCATAAAATATATATGCCAATTGTTTATAAGTATTGTATTATATAGTAGGATTAATTGTATAGTGTTATTGTGTAAATGTTGTTATTCATAATATCTATATTTCTACAAACAATTGCATAAACCCACGACTATAATCCCTTTCGGAGTGATCAGTAACTTTGCTTCAACTACTTACTAACAATACAATCTTTTTAAGGCTGAATTTAATCACATTTAAGGTTTTAGGATGGAATGCCATGTCAAGGGTTATGGCCTTAGAAATTAGCATAGCATAGCATATGCTCACGACTATATTCTTCGACTAGAAATTAGTTGCGAATAAAAACTGTTATTAGATTTAAATCATTTCACAGATCCACTCCTCCACTTCCTCAGTTGTCGAGTTCTCGAGCATGAAGGACCTCTAAGAGATGGGGTCCTTAGACAATCGGCAATTAAGCCTCTATGGATAGTCCGGCACTGTAAACAGTAAGCAAACCTATCTCGTTTGATTAAGGTTAAGATTTGCAATCACATCTGAATCTCGTCTTGGTGCTTATCTTGATAAATGGCTCATGTAGATATGTTGAGATGCTTGAACGTCTTACATTTCCGTTTGCTATCGGACATTCAGAATTGTTTATGGTATAAATAAAGAGGTTATTACTTTGTTCGGATTTATGCAAGTCTCATGAAGTCATGATGACTCATCTCATGTCATTCATTTTATCTCTAAAGTGCATTCATTCTAGAACATAATTATTCGGACAAATGTAACCGGCTTTCTATCCCTTAAACACTCCCTTTCATCCGGACATTCAGAACTCCTAGTTCATGACTAGTAATTTTGCAGAAAACTAGAAGTAAATTACAGAAAGAGTATGGTAAAAGTTATAAAGTTACAAAAGTTGTAAAGAAATATGGCATCTAAGCATAGATATGCTCTATTTTTTATGATTGTCTATCGATTCCAATCGATTAAATATCGTAGCACGATCATATTTCTTTTTTCCTACGAAGGAATATTCATAAGTTAACAAAGAAAACTATCTTACCTTCATAGTGATTATCATCGTCATCGTGCTGGTGCGGGGAGCTGATCTGCCGGCACAGGTCCTCGTACTCGGCCCAGTAGGCAGCCAGGGGATCAGGCGCCCGGGCCGGCAGCGGCAGCGCCATGCGGACTTCTGGTGCCTCCTGCAGCAGATAGGCTTTTGGTTAAAATGGTGATTAACAAGGTGTTGTATGAGAGATTGTTTGACAGACTTAGCAACAATACCAAGGCATCGACTATGTAAACGACGAATTTAGGTCAGAACGGCGCATTGTTGGGAATTGGGATCAACGGTTTGTTGGATAAGGGAAGATTTTCGAGGATGGGCCAAAATGATTGGAGAGCACCGGCCGCACCGCGTGACATGAGCTGTATCGCCAGGCTTACGCAGTGAATGATAGGGGAAAATTATAGGAACGCATCTTTTTAGATGCCATAACATAATAATTATGCCATAATCACGAATGTCGTCTTCCTATCATGTCCCATATCCCATTACACGTGGGCCACGCAATTGCGTTTCCTTCCATTCATATCTTGCATGTCCCAATTTAATAATTGGTACCCAAATAAAAACCCAATTTAAAGTAAACAGACAATGGTTCTTTTGACAGGCATACAACATGCATATCATAATAAACAATGAAATGAGAATAATAAAGTAAAGCATGTTTGTGAAACGCATTAGTCAATTCAGAACTAGGTACATACGATATGTATATCACAATGGAAGAACGATTGCAGCACTGTTGTTATGATGTGCAACTACTTTTATTTTAATTAATTTTGTTGGAATTTTTTATGACCTTCCGCTAGTCGCTTAGTTAAGGTTGGTTTAGGGTATCTCATAATTATAATAACATTGCATATGGCTACTGGTTACAGTCACTACAGACTTTCCTTTCTCTCATCGTGTTCCTACGTTTCCCATTTAATCAATTATCATTATCATCCGTGTTCATAGGATTTTATCACCACAAAAGGCACATATCAGATCGCTCGATCTACGCTCAAAATACATTTAAACAGCTGCCTTCAATAAACGAGATAAGGAGAACTTATTAACTGATAGTAATACGATGACCATTACCTACTTATCGACCACACTGGCCTGCCCACACTGTGGCCTAGTTTGATAAACTGATAAACTGTGAGGTGAGGTCGAACGCATGAATGGAATCCATAAAAATTTACCTGTATAAAGCGTAACATTAGATGTATTGAAAGACGAAAGCATGTGACTGGGGCATCGGCCCCAGTCATATAATCGTATAAGATAGAAATACAAATTATGGTCAGCTTATCACTTTCTTAATCACATGGATTCAGGCAGGGTTGGGACAGGGCCACTTGATCGCTACTTTTGGATATCGTGTTGCATGACAGATATTAATAAGAATAAACAGCCGCATTGTGTGTGTATGTAAAGACTATCCGCATGTGTAGGTAAAGACTATCTTCATCTAACTGTGATCGCAAATCCAATGATTTTACTGAAATTTTGGCTAGCTTCTATGCTTCAAAGGACTATTATTATCATTTCGATAATAATGATGATCTAGGTAATTTGTTTTCTAAATTACTGATGATTTTTTTTTCTTTTCCACTGAAATTTAAACGAAAATTTACCTAACGACGAGGTTTATAAAACCTTGCAAAACATCATAAAGTATGCAGCCACGCCCCATATTAACAAATCTCGTCAAACACTCGTTTTATCAGATGACGTACCTGCTAGCAAATACCGCAATCAAACAAGGTCGAACGATGATTGCGAGTTGCAAGGATTTTGAATCAGAGTTGCATCAATGTAATGAATTATAAGTCAAAAATTTACACGCAACATAAACCCCAACCTCACCCTGGACACTTCATTATATCCAGGCTCGTACTGACAAGAAGAGGCAAGCATATATACGATACTGTGTGAATTCAAGGGGGTGCAAAAAAGAACCTTAAGACGACCATTTCTGACTGACTTCTCTTTCCATTACAGCATGAGTGATTGTCATACGATATAGCTCATGCTGACACGATAGAAGAAGACTGAGTGAGTAAGAGTGACAATAAGGACATGCTATGCTATGCTTATACTACTGTAACCGCGCGGTAAGGAAAAAGCAATCTGAAAATAAGAACGCGAAAACACAAACAGAGAAAAAGTAAATATGAACGATGCAACAATGTGTTAAAACAAGGAAACATTCGGAACGTCGATAAGGCAAAATGCTGGAAAAATAAAAAAACGAACATGGATAAACCAAACGTAAAATAATATCCTCATTCTTCATTCATCATATCAGCCGACAGACGTCCACTGCTGGACATAAGCCTCCCTCAAAATGGGGGGATTTGCCATAATCGCCACGCTTGGTAGGCGGGTTGGCGATCGCAGTTAGATTGAATGTGTGTACTCAGAGGATGCTGCTGCCCATCCTCCGGTAGATCCCTTAGTCGCCTTTTACGGCACCCACGGGAGGAAAAGGGATGGTGCTATTCTTAGCCGACACCACACGGCACATTCATTCTTCATTATTTCAAAGAAAATCAATGATGTAATTCATGTTTTCATAAAACATAAACGAAGAATGTTACAACCAATTATTGTGGGAATTGTTCAAAATCAACTGATAATATAATAAATTTCAATAAACCATTCACTGGATAATTAATGAAAATCCATAATAACATCGGGGCCACTGAATAACAAAATTTAAAATTGCACGACTTTAACCCATTGTTCATTAAATTAACTTCTAAGAATAATGAAATACAGTACAAAATAGCGAATTCAACCATTTTAGAACTGAAAAAGTTAAATTGTGTTTCATGATATTGGAAATTGCATGAGTCATCGTTTGACGTATACAGCAGCAGTGTCTCGGAGTCAATACATTTGTATAATGGCAAACCATTGTTTTAGATAATATGATTTTTTGGGTGATTCGCTACACCTGCTCATATTATTATTCAGAAATATAACTGGTATTTAATAACAATTATTTTTAGGTAGAGAGATTAATAACAATGGATATTATTAGATTTCATAATTCTCCATTTGAGCATTTTATTAATGAATTTAACTCATATGATAAAACAGACGATTTAGAAGCAAAATCATCTAAGGACAATAATGGACCTAATTTCCTATTACTTTAATTCTAATATAGTTCAGATAATAAATGGATACAAATGCAACATAGATATAGGTACATTAAACTTCCCTGAAGTGAACAAAGAACACTGACTGAGATAAGCAGTAATACAAAGTCATTGAATCATCAATAAAAAAATGGTTGCTGGTAAAGCTTCGATTTTGAGACATCAAGATGAAAGAGGACATTGTTGAGAATGCAAATTATACGAATAACATAAAACGCAAACCCTTATACAGAATATTTCCGCTACATATACTTAATCAATGGTGCCTGTCAATTAAGCTTTTATTTCTACATATTAGGTACATCGTTAAAAGCAAAACCTCATACCCAAATAGTTATAATAAAGGGCATAAGGTGGGAGGTAAACACTCCAACAACTTAAAACATAACAAAATAAAAATATCCGACACTTTATAATGAATTCGACCTTCCGTACCTAACCAAGGAAACATTTATCTGTTTCCCTCCGACATCCCACATCAAAAACAGTAAAGACAAAGACAAAAATATCTCACACATCCTGCCCTTGTTTCCGGAGCACCCACATGAGCTGATAATTTGAATATTATGATTGTTTTTTAACCGCCATCTTGTCAGACCGTTAGGCACAAATTTGAGATACAGTTTAGTGAGACAAAGAAGTGTAGATAATTGTTTTAACGCTATGCCCCAGTTATGGGATCGTATGACAAAGTATCTAAGACAAAAAAATAATTATAGGTACTTCGGTGGTTAACAAAAGAAAACACGAAAGTCAGTAAATCAACTAATAATCGTCATATAAACTGTCTAACGGTTTTCAAGCATTTGATACGCCAGAACATGTAATACCTAGTCAAAACATTAAAAGTGGGCTAGCTGTTTTCCTTTGGAAAAAACTTAAAAAAAATTTATACCTAATATGTAACAGTACAGTAAATATATGTAAGTATAATAAGTTCAGAATAGGTACTTTTTAATTTTCGCACAGCAACCCGACCTGGATCATTGCTTCCAACGTTAACGGATGTACTAAGTAAGTACCTAATATTTAGTACTAAGTATGTACCTGTTATTGCTTCCAACGTTAACGGATACACTAAGTAAGTACCTAATAATCGTCATATAAACTGGCTAAAGGTTTTCAAGCATTTGATACGCCAGAACATGTAATACCTAGTCAAAACATTAAAAGTGGGATAGCTGTTTTCCTTTGGAAAATCTTTGTAAAAAATATATACCTAATAGGTAACAGTACAGTAAATATATGTAAGTATAATAAGTACAGAATAGGTAGGTACTTTTTAATTTTCGCACAGCAACCCGACGTGGATCATTGCTTCCAACGTTAACGGATGTACTAAGTAAGTACCTACTAATAAGTAAGTACCTAGTTTTAAATACATATAATATGAAAAGAACATAACGTTTAATAAGTATTCAATAATAATATAGGTAATAAAAAATAAAAGGCCATCTTATGACACGTTATATTTATTCATTATATGACGACCACAATGAAAATGGCGGAAACTATTATGCAAATCTTCAGATGAGCTGACAAAGGTGAATGTCAGGGTTTCTAATCGTAAATAATAATCATAAATTAGCTACAAACATAACAATTCTTTGCTATTTTTGTGGTGTAGAAGGCGTAATTCCAAATAACATATTATTTGGAATTACGCAGTAAAATAAGGATTAGGATTTTATGGCTTAAACAAACATAACAATTCTTTGCTATTTTTGTGATGTAGAAGGCGTAATTCCAAATAAATATATTATTTGGAATTACGCAGTAAAATAAGGATTAGGATTTTATGGCTTAAACAAACATAACAATTCTTTGCTATTTTTGTGATGTAGAAGGCGTAATTCCAAATAAATATATTATTTGGAATTACGCAGTAAAATAAGGATTAGGATTTTATGGCTTGATGAAATCTTATGTTTATGAACAACGACAACGCCTCGTACCTACCAATGAGTTTTTGGAATTCATTTAAGTATGATTTGTAACACCACTGGCTTTTTGGTGAAGAAAAACATCGTGACTTCGTGAGGAAACCTGCATCCTGCAATTACAAGGCATGGTACCTATTGTAATTAGATGTAAATTGTAATTATTGTAAAAATTGTAATTATTATAAGCATTGAATTGTTTATAAATTTATAAGAGGCGACAGACTCTAACTAGTGGATATTTTAGTTTTCAGAATATCTCCGACTACACCCTCGGGGAATATAGTCGTGAGTGTGCATATTATATGGATGCAAAGTGCATATTTATCAAGCTAATTAGACTGAAAAACAGCATTATCCTTTACAAATAAAACCAAAAATAAAACAAACACTGGAATTTCTTAAATTCTAAAACGTTATAATCAGCAATATCTACACATAAAGCCATGAACATCAATCACTCTCACCATTTTCCAGAAAAAAGCTTTCGCTTCTCCTTATTCGATAAGATTCAAATTAATCAACTTTCAAACCAATTGCTTAGAAAATAAGAAGAAATTCTTCGAGTTCATGGACCTTTATTAAAATATTGTCTCGATTGCCTAACGAAACGGATGTTGGTGTCGTTTATAAAGCGAGATATACCAGGAATGTGTGATATCATCGTCTGTGGTGTGGTGTCATACACTTGATGACTGGAATTAACAATGCAGCATGCATTCCAGTTTCTATTGAGATTAATAAACGCGAACGAATATGAATATTAGGCCTAGATATTATGTCTGATACCTAGTAGGTATATCATCATCATCATATCAGCCATTAAACGTCCAGTGCTGGACATAAGCCTCCCTCAAAATGGGGGGATAGTAGGTATATCTTTCTGATAAATAAATTTTATTATTATATATATTTGCTAATCAGAATTGGCCAGAAAGCTTTCAGAAAATCTTTCCGTCCTTATATGGAACTAGCGGTTGCCCGCGACATCGTCTGCTTTACCCGGATAAAAAGTACCGTATGTGTTAATCCAGGCCATGGTCTATCTGTATGCCAAATTTCATCGAAATCTGTTCAGTAGTTTTTGCGTGAAAGAGTAACAAACATCCATCCACACAAAATTTTGCATTTATAATATTAAGTAGGAGATTACACGGGTATTTAATAAACACTTGTTATTTAAATGTCGTCCTCATTTAATCAAGTAATCGACGTCAAAGTAATTTTGCTCCATTTGACGCAGTCAATTGCAACATTGTAAAACGTGATTATGCGTTTAACGAAACGTCTCAGTTATGACAGTATTGCCAGCTTGACGATTATGATGGCATTTTGACAATGTTGCCATCGTTGGTTAGTCAACAGCGTCCGGTGTTTCACTGCATTCTATGCGAAATAAAACCGTTTAAATGCGAGTCGGGCTACTTGCGCACCGAGGGTTCCGTACCACACCAACATAACAGAAAAGTTTTGTTTTCTTCGAGACGTATAACGCGAGACCGCTACACACTTGGCCGGTTTTTATTATTTGTTGATACACTGTAGAGTTTGCTTCATAATCAGAATCACACAAGTTTGACGTTTGTAAGTATTACCGTGTTTACGATAGAGCGAAAAGAAAAAACGTTGAAAAAAAAAAGATTCTTGTATGAGGAGTAAGGACACAACGCACATGCTGTGTTCAACTGTCTAGCACTTGCAGTTCAAAAGTTACACTCCTAGGAAAGACGGAAGGACAGACTTAGTAATAGGGTCCCGTTTTCACCCTTTGAGTACGGAACCCTAAAAAAGTGTTCAAAAAATAACTTTTATCTAGAGAGAGATCAGTTAAATTTTCTTGTCTATCCTTGTAACTTCGTCAATGAAAGTCGACTTACGAAACAGATATCATGTGTGGAAGGAAGTATTGGTAGAGGCAGACTTAGGAGGACGTACCTAGACCAGATCAAGGACGTCATTAAAAAATGCCAGGTTAAAAGTAGCCGAAATAGACGGGAATGTATGACAAGATGTATGGAGCAAGAGGAAGCAAGAGTAGGTGTGTCAGAAAAGCCCAAAATGGAGATCCTTAGCCTCTGCCTACCCCTCGCTTTCCAAAACCTCAAAATGCAGGGTGTAAACTATGCTTCAATCAAACCATCAAACTGAACAACTTTTCCTATAGGACCAACATTGAAATCGCGGCAAAAAATCTGCTATTTCGTACATTTTGGTCTAGTAGCTATTGACATTTTCTAAGGAACATCTGTTTTTTTTTCGCAATTTCAAAGTTGGTCCTATATTTGAAGTTGTTCAGTTTGATAGTCTGAACCACCCTGTAAAGTAAGTAACCCTGTATAGGCAGGCTCATATTAATCTTTGCTGCAGCTGCACTTTATACAGTAGGGTGTAAGGGTAAACAGTTGCATTACTGAACAACTTTTACTACGAAAAATATAGGAAAAACGTAAAAAAAATTTTGGACTTCCCATACTAAATGCGATCAGCTGATCGAAAATTTGTATAAAAAGACGAAAAAAAATTTGTGTATTTCCTATAGCTTCCTTAGGGAAAGTTTTTCAGTATCATTGGGTACAATCACCCCTTAAAGTAATGCAACTTTTTACCCTAACACCCTGCATTATGATAAATGGTAGTTGTAGTAAAAGTTTCTGACCACCCTATAGATACCTATGATCGTGAGCTTATAAATAAAATTAATGGATGGTTAGCCTTTTGCCCACAAAAAACATTATCCCTTAGTCGCATTGTACGAGACCCACGAGAAAAAATGGACGGTCGATTCTAAACCGGAACACACCGGCTGTGTTACAAAATATCTGAAAAGTAAAAGGAGAATTCGAGACTAATTAGGGACTCTAATTAGCGAATGAAATGAAAAGTTATATCCTAATTAATTTAACTAAAAACAGCCACGAAGATTAATTAGCACTTATTAACATCAAAGAAAAAACTACGTAATACCAATTTTATTACGTAAACCAGGAAAGATGACTTGGCATAATAATTTTACGATATAGTTCCAAGCCAAAACCTACATTAGTATTTACTTCATGCATGACCTCAAATTCAAAATAATGTTGTATTAAATAATAGGAGCTCGAAGCTTAAGGGACCATGTCGAAAAATAATTGAAGCGAAATGGGCGTGTGATAGCTTATATTACTGCCTGATGCGAGAGAAAGAGACGGGGCGGGGCGCGCCTGAAACGACGCAAGCGTAAAACAAACTTTATTTAATTGTGATTGTACTATTTATGTAAGTTCAATTCTGGTCTTATCAAAATTTGTAAAATATCAATCTCTTTTTTTTAAATCAAGTCTCGTGTTTCTATTATTCACCGTTTAGCAGTTCCAAGCGTTTATAAATAAAAACAGAGGCTACTTTGACTTGTTTTTCTATCGAGAAAATGTGTCTTAATCGTGTTTTGGCTCTTGTCAAAACTTCAATTATATGTTCAATTTACACATATCCGCTAATCATACTCCTACTGTTAGTACTTCAAGATATATGACACTTTGAAGAATCCTATTTTTTCACATAGCCTCTGAGTAGTCAGTCAACTTTGCTTCAACTACCAAAAATCTATACATATTATGATACCATAACATTTGAATGTCGACAAATTGTTAATTTACATTACAAAAAAAAATTAAAAATGTCCATGTAGTGTAGTGTACTGTTTTATCATTTTTATTCATTCGCAAACCAAAATAGACACAAAAACTTAAATACGTACATGAACTACAGGGCGCAATTGAAATGGTTCGACAAATTTTTAGGGGTGGTTCAGACAACTTTTTCTATGGGAAAGCCAACCTGAAATCACAAAATTGCACCCTGTAGACACATAAGGCCAATAAGGCCAAATTAATACTTTTCTATGACAATATTTTTGAGACACCACACAATTAACATTTATTGAATATTAAAAAGTATTTTATATAGTAGCATTATATCAGTTAATATTAAAAATATTAATTTCAAAAGACTCTTTTTTATTGTTCAATGAGTTTTCGAATTATGTTGTATCACTTTCTACGAGAGCTTCATGACTAAGCAGTAATGGCAACACGTCGATTCATTATTTTATAATGTAACATAGAACATAACATAAAAAGATAGATAATAACCGTAAGTATTACATTAGTTTATGTAATTTTTAATTTCGCTACATTTCGCTGCACATACCATTAACATAATTATGCATGATCTTAGTTACCTAATAACGAATAATCTATTTATAAATATGCGGCTTTCATTTCATTTGCACTTTAGAATATTATTTGAACATTATTTTATTAAAAGAATCAATATTTTATGTTATTAAAACAAATTTCTCTTAGGAACAGTCCACACTAAAAGTCATTGAACAAGTAGTTAAATGAAATAAACGTTACATTTTTTAAAAAGCTCAAGTTAATTTTGTAGAAAGTGATTTCAGTTCCTTTCGTCGTTAATTATATGTACGTGGTGTGAATATGAACCTATGCTTAAAGTGAATTAAATTTAAAGTTGCATCGATATTAGCTAACATTTATAAATGAGATACTGAAAGTTTAGCAAAGAAGTTTGGCGGACGGCCATGTAATTTTAGACCCAGACTTAGAGGTCCCGTACATGAATGAAACTTAGTAATACCTACGTGTAGAGTGAAACAAAACTAACAATAAAGTAAATTGCTTGTAACCTGTAGAAGTTGGGGGAAAGGTATTTCTCATTATGATAAGTTTTGTAGCAAGTGTAAGAAACTCATAACCTTTTCTTATTAGATAGTCCACTCAATCTTCTACGGATTCATTGTGTTTATTTTTATGCAAATTCACGATAATATTATGATAATGGAAGAAAACGAAATGACGAAGTATCAGTTCAACTAAGCCAAATACATTCCGTAACGACAAAAAATACCTCAGTGATAATATTCGATGAAAATAGCTGTCGTGGTTGCGTTTTGCTAAATTTAAATGCTTTTTGGATGATTTGTCTATTTTACTTGTAATTTCTAATTTTGAATTCGGACTTGGAGATGGGGACGTTCTTTTTTTTAAATGCCTTAATTTTTTCTGTTTATAATAATTATGACCGCCGTCCTGAAGAGATTTTAGTTTTCGTAAAAAATGGCTGGGTCCAAATTTGCCAATCTTCTTTTATATATTGTTATAATTATAATTTCGCTGGTGTCGCTATTCTTATCGTTATCATTATTCGTATGTACATTTGTACATAATGTTTTTGCACATTACTATTTTCATTCACAATAATTAATTAATAAAAAGAGTACTTAGTCTTTTGTAATAATTTAATTAAATTATAAATAAGAATAACTGACGTTTATCTTAATCAGATTAAATAATAAGACAATAAAATGGATATGGTGTGAGAACCAAGTTAGACACGTTATTCGAGTCGATGGTATCGATCAATGTTAACAATCGGAATCTAAATCTTTCGGAAATAAGCTGATTTCTTTACCTTCCAAGGAAAAGCACAATACGTTAATTTTTAAACACATTGTCTTTAAGGAGATGATCAGACCATCAAACTGAACAACTTTCTCAATAACATCGATATGGGGGAAAAAATCTGCTGTCCCATACTCGGTCCTATATACATTTTGGTTCAAGTAGGTTTGCAGTTTTGTATGGAAGATATGACTTTCTTTTTCGGGATTTCGATGTTAGCCCCATAGAGAAAGTTGTTCACTTTGAAGGTCTGGTCATCTGCTTTTAAAACCGTCAGTAGTATGATATATTGTATTAAGAAAGACCAATACTAATTTATTATACCTACATAAACTCACGATCATGTCACGACATCACATCATCTCTTTGGGGGTGGTCAAAAACGTTTCTTTTAATTACAGATTCTCATCGTAATCGCGCAGTTGCCGTTAGCATAACTGAAATGAAATGCCGTCGAGTTGTAGCTCACAAATAAGAATTTATAATAATTCTGACATTCATCAGCATAATTTCAGCCGATAGACAACCCCTTACATAGTCCTCCGCATAGATACAATAATTATTTGACTCTAACACCGCGTCGGAAGGTGTTCCGTTGAGAGAAGATGCGGCCAGAAACTCTACTCTTTCTTATTCTGTGCCTCCGCCAAGGATCGCCACAACGACCGGTCCTGCGCTGCCCTCATCCTACGGGTGCCCGCCGCCTTCACCAGGTCGTCGGTCCACCATACGCAGGCCTACCTGCGCTGCGCTGACCTCCCTGGAGATTAATTATAGTTGGGAGCATTTTATATTCAAACAATAATTAGTTTACTTTGATTTAACCTTCATGGCCATTTTAATTTTAAAAATGTCCTATTATTTGGGTACCTATGCAAATGTCTTATAAAATATGACTGATAGTGTATCATTCCACTCAATAACTTAGATGTTCTTCATGTGTTAATAATAATAGTGGGATACATCCATTTTATTTCCATTATAAATACTGTGAACCTCAATTATTGTTCTTTGTCACTGCTGTAGTGAAACCGATCGTTGCGACACCAACCTTAACCAGTCTCAGTCTATTTGGTAAAGAACAATAGTTTTATATGGCGCAATAGTAATTTGACAGCGCGTGCGCAGTGCGCGTGGCCAATCTCATTTACCATTATCTGATCGTGTGTGGGCCTGATAAGAAAGATATTAGGAATTAATTGAAATGTTAGATCATTCGTCTTTAATGATAGATTTACCTACACGTAGGTACAATCATTTATACATTTACATTTCTCGCTGCAAATCATATAAGTATAGGATAGATACTTATCTTCATACTTAATCGCCCAACCAACATCAGTACCGATTGCTCTCAAAAAACGGTGAAAGAAAACATCGTGAGGAAACCTGCATGCTCTAAAGAATACATTCTGAAGCGTATGTGGAGTCCACACATCCGTGATATACCTACTGCAGTCAAACTGCAGTGGTACACCTATATCTATATAAATTAGCTACCCATCAAACTGAACAACTTTTATTATGGGACCAAACCGATCGTAGCACAAAAAATCTTCTATTTCATACAGTTGAGTTGAGTTGACATTGCAGTTTAGTATCGCTGATTTATTTTTGCTACGATCTGTGACGATGACGCTGTAACTAAGCTATCTCTTGTAGTGTGCATTCTTTGGTCTTTACACTCCTGAATCTGATAGAACGGGAAACCGATAGGGATCGGAGTCTGGGTCGGAAGCAGTGGCTATAACCGGCAGCAGTGAGGGCATCAGAGATGTTGAAGTTAACCTGAAGGAATCAGAAGCATCTAACGGGATGGTGGTATTCGGAACCTGACACCACAACGTAAGTATAGGTATACCTAAGCATGACAAGGTTCTAAGTGTAATGTTTTCATAGTCCGATTGTACAAAGATCCATAACGCAAATATCTGTATCCAAATAGGTACGTCAAGTCAAGTGTTTACGGCAGTTTACAACTATCTCTCTTACGTGTCGATAAACATGACAATAAAACCAGTCCCTTACACCTGTAGATTATCTTGAGATTGATCTTAATCATGTGATCGCTTGATCGATCATACGACTGCGCTCAAACGGTGATAGAAAATATCGTGAGGAAACCTGCATACACTGAAGAACAAATTCTTATGTGTATGTGAAGTCTACCAATCCGCATTGGGCACGCGTGGTGGGGTGGGCATACACCCTCCCTGAGGGTAGGCCTGTGCCCTGCCGTGGGACGTTTATAGCCTGATGATGATGATGTGATCGCTTGTTTTGTCAAGATTTTGCACATATTATTAATTGCAGAAAAGACAGCAAGACTCAAAATGAATAAATCAAATATACTTCATTTTACACCAAAACATAAGCAGAAAAAAAGAGAAAATATACAAGAGATACAAAATAAGGCGGTCTTATGGCTAAGAAGCGATTTCTTCCAGACAACCTTAACTTCTCTAAACTCCATCTACATCCCTGTGTATCATCAATTCATCAGTTCATCACCCAACTTACTAACTTACAGAATCAACTCGTGAGAAGATTCCGTTAAAGGCTGATTGATGATGAGAAAAACAATAACATGTTCAGTAGGTGCTTGATATTCATTGGTTTTATATTTATCTCTTAATTTGCGAATTTCTTCAAAGTAAGGTGGCCTCACCCTTTTTTGCGAATACCAGAGAAATGTATTTCAGGTATAAGAACATTTTATAAAATTATGATTACATCATATATTATGATAAGATGCAAATGCAGATGCTGTTTGTCTTGTATTGTTCTGATGAAATAAACGAGTTATCTATCTGTCCAAGATTTTGCATGATTTTTAAAGATGTTATTTTGAATTATTGGTAATAGGTACCAGTATTAAGTAATAATAACTTATTAATAACGAATAATTCGAACACTATCGTAGATAACAATAACAATAAAACAAAGAATTAAAACAATAAAACTGCAGATTCTTTAAGATAATAGATTTAGTAGACATATCTCAGATTCAGACTAACAAAATTTCTATCTTTCGACATTCCAAATCGAGATGTGATACATTTTAAAATTAACTTCTAAACCAACTTACGATTTCTGCTGACCAACAAAAGCTTTATTAACATCAACCTTATTGTCTTTCAATACGGTGCTTGTAAGTGTAGGAGATGGGTCAATTAGCAGTATGTGTATCGTTGTAAAGGCCACGGCCACACCATAAGAGGTCCGTGAGGTTGAAGGCAAACTCTTGCGCAGTTTAGGTGGTAAATAAGCTAAATTAACCTGTTCGTTAACCGTTAATTAATTCTGCCAATTTAAAACATCATTTCGTTAATTTTCTGACGTCATTTTGTTCGAAGTTTGTTTTTTATGACTTTGTGATTTTTTTTTTGGTAAAACCCATAGGTAAGTATTCAAAGTGGTCAATTTACCTACTTACTAAAATTACCAACTGTCTTTGAAAGCATGTGCAATCAATCTATCATGCATAAGATCATGCAAGCCATTAGGAAGTTTGCATGACAGAAAATTGGGAGTAGATAGATTTTCCTGCCAGTATTTGCTAACAATGTCAGTAAGACAAATAACATTGTCAAAAAAAAATACTAGATTCCAGAACCAAACGATAATCAACTTTAACTACTTTAAAAGAACGACTTAACGGATTAGAAAACGCAAAACACGTTAAACTAAAAGAAATTAACGAACACGAATCAGAAACATACAAGAGATTACAGCGGAGAAAACATCGCATAGTTGAGAGCACAATCAATTTATGTAGTGATACGTCCATCCATTAGACGAGTCACCTGAAGACATATGATATGACAGCTCACACGCAATACTTAAATATATTGCATGGAAATAGGTAAGTGGAACAATTCTGTGGGATACTGATATAAATGGTTTAGTATTTGAAATTATATAACAGAAGCACAGTATAAGAAAGAGTAATGTACTTACTAGATAACAGAAGAAAGAGGTTGAAAATTTCGCAGTCATCTGCGAGAACAGAAATAAAAGCAATGTTGATATTATGGGTATTGAAATTAGATCGAGACTTCAAGTCCTTGTAGAACTTTCAATGTCTAGATTTATCGAATATTTAGACACACACTATGAATTCAGTATGGATTCATAAAGTACTCTACCTAATTAATACGAATAGGGAAAGAAGGACATGAAATCTTTTGCGAGCTGGACAAAGCTGTTGCAGAACACGAGATTGGAAAAAAAGTTACGCTCCCAGGAACATACCTACATTGTTCTAACCCCAAAACCAGACAGCTACAGCTCAACAGAAATTACACATTGCCAACAGATATTATATTATAAAACAGGGATCCGAAATACCCTGATAAGAATAACAACAACCACAGTAATAGTACATAAAATGTATCACTGGAGGAAGGATATAGGTACTTTTGGGAGGAAGCCAATAAAACACAGACAAAGGTTTATACATAAAGAAATAAACAGGCTGTAGCAAGAACAGGCGTGTTTTAAAACACCAGCCGGAAACAAAAAACTTGAACTTGTTGAAGCATTCAAAGCGCTAATTAGAACAATACCCTTAGTGAATGTCAGGACCAATTTAATAAAAGTTCAAGACTTCGATGTTCATGCATAATGCGATTGTAAAAACACAGAACAAGTTTTACAACCGCTGCCCTTTGGTGATAAATTATTCTGTAAATAAGAACAAGAGGCACAGGTGTATCTACAACACTTGCCTTAACAATAATATAGGTATAATTGTTTTATATTTAAAGCCATTGTGAAATAATTCTCTAGCAAAAATGGTGGAACGAATTCTGCGAATGATTATTATATCCTTTTAACTTGAAATAAGTGTAAACGAATTTGTAAAAAAAGCGATAAGAAATACTGATAAAGAAATGAAGGATTGGTTAAAAAATTTCATTAGTTTCTCATGTACCAACTACCAACTACTATAGTTCCTAAAATGGCAGTACATGGATCTAAACTGGACTAAAAAACTCGTACTTGAGCTACAGCTGTTAGTTGTAATTGTTATGACGATGTTACACAATCAAATAAAGAAAATGATGTGTGCAAAAACAAAAACAATAAAAACCGATGATGCATACACAACATAAATACAATAAATACTCGATATCGAAGGGAATTGAAGATACAATAAATGACAGTGAAGTCTTTGGATGATGATAAAAACTTCATAGAATATGTAAAGGAAACGCATACACAAGTTTATTGTAAGGAAAATGAATAAATAAAAGAGTATGCAAGTTAACATAACAAAAGTAACATGCTCGGTGAAGCACGTTTAAAAATCGATAACGTAAAATCAATTGATTCTTATCTCCAACTATAATCGATATTTTGTGTTGTAATTTATCTGTGAAAGTCTTAACTAATGATTAAGTAAATGAGTAATGAAAATATATCACTAACCAACTTCAACATCCGTATTATCGAATGGGAGCCGCTCACAAACTAACTGTCAGATACAAAAGCCTAATAATCGAGTTCTGATTGAACCATCAAGCGTCCACAACACACACTCACTTTTACCAAACTAATTATCGCTTGGGACCATTCGAAACGAGACGAGAGTTTGTTTTTATGCGCCGCCACGCGTCGCAGCTACCAGCTGTAGATAGATGATACACTTCTTCACAACATTCAATTCGTTATTCGAAATTTTTAATCAACAATTCGTTTTTTTACTTCCAACTCTTCTAATCACTCGATAAGTTTTATAACCACGATAAAAACTTTGACACAAAGTGACGCGACGGGCGTTATCGACAACGGTTGGCGCGGCACTGGCGACGGGCTAGTGAGAAATCGAGAATGAATCGAGTAGCTGGGGAACGTCACTTGCTCGGCTCGTGCCTCTCGCTCCATCGCGTAGCAGCCTCCTCGCAGGTTGCCCCCAGAACATTTGCTGTCGCGACCTCACGCACCAAAACCTTTTTTTGTCGCAGGTGGATTTCGAATCCCACGATGGTTTTTGTACCTAACAATCCGGTTCGAAGGACCATTTCTGTCATCCAGCATCTAATTCATGCACTGATAAACGTAATAAATATTCCATTGCTACTGCAGTGGCTGAATATAACAATAGGGCTATATCTGAATGAGCCTAAACAAAGGGAAAGATAACAATTAGTATGGAATGAGCACGTTCGTATGCTAGCTACAAAACAAAAAAAATGGACAGAGAGACACGGGCACTTGAATTAACAATGAATCATGATGGTTTACTCGTAACAATTAGAACAAGATTGCAATTGAAAAGGCTGAACCAATCATGTGAATTCTTAATGCTCTTTTTGGAACGTCAACTTTAAAGACAGTTGAAGAAGTGTTAAAAGAAAGTTTAAACAATTAATTGAAAGGCTGAATGCATTCACCCCAATTTATACAGGGTGTAGGTGACAGCCTAGCAAATACTGAAACGGTGAACTCAAAACTCGCGATTTCGATGTTGGTGCCATGGAGAAAGTTGTTCAGTTTGACGGTCTGATCATCGCCTTAAAATCTCCTTAAACGTGTCAGCATATTAAAGACCCTATATACATAATATGTACTAAAGTTAGGGATATTTCCTATTAGGTACCTACAAACAGTAGTACAAATTTTAATAGCGCGCCAAATTATACTGACCAATCAGGATGTGCCACCTTCTATCCGTTTACGCTATTGGCTAATTTGTTTTCGCGCCCTTTTCGCTGCTATCCGACTTTGCACGCTTTGATTACTAAATGACTTCGGGTTTTGTACTCAGTCCTGCTCTGCGCAAACGAAGATTGACAAGCGGAATTATTTTCCTGGTCGTACTGCACTTGAATATCAACTACTTATTTCTTTTCTTGTCAAGGGTTCTACGAAAATACTCTAAGGTACCTACTTGATAGCGTCAGGTGTAGCTGAATTTATGTTCGGACTCATCTGAATACTTTTTTTTGCAGGTAAACTACTTAAATATGTTTTTTGCTATAATCTATGTATGAGATTCACTGGATATAAGCGGCAAAATGTTATGAAATCTGCCAGACGAAAACGCAAATTTTTCCACTACCGTCAAACACGTCAAGATAACCGAGATACAAAACATTTGAAGTGGTATGACTGTAAGGCATGACTAGAGAAACGTATATCTGAATCAGCAAATCCGTGTTAAACCTCAAAGATACCTACTATACATCTTGTTGGCTTCTAGTTGAATACAGGTTGGAATAAAAGCATCTGAGTGGTGCTGGGTCAGGTTACCCCCACTAGTGCCCATCAGCTTCTGGTTCCTTTGGATAAGTCTGGAGGAAACAGCAGTGGATAAGACCCTGGGCGTTTTTCCTTGTGCGATCCCGCTGGCTTACGGCGAAAATCCTGACTTAAAATGGAATAGAAAACTCGACCAACTTTTGTGCCTTATAGGGGGTAGGAGTTTCTCCACGTGTCCCTCTGATTAATAAAAAAAATATATATATATAATATATATATTATATATACGGTCGAATTGAGAAACCTCCTCCTTTTTTGAAGTCGGTTAAAAAATATGGCATATTATAATCATAGACACCACGATCGATGAAATGTCGATGTCCACAGTGTTTAAAAAAGAATATTGGCAAATTGAAAGACCTATGGACGACTTATGAAAAAAGATACCTAGTTGGAGTCCAATTTTGGATATTATTTTACCTCTAGTATACGCTAAGACCACCGATAAAGAATAGGATAGTGCCGAGGCAGAAGACTTGGATAATGCAGGTCGAAAAGACCTTAGTCTTATATATTATATATCTGACTAGGAATGATGAAGATTATCTGCCTCAAATTAAACCAGAGTCAACTACCTACTTAAATAACAGGGTTTATTCTGGGAGTAGAGTAGTGCCATGTGGAACCCACATGTATGTGATTTACGCATGTGCATGGTAGTGGTACTCTAGCTTGAAGTAAGGTCGAGTATTTTTATCAAGCTTGTCAATTATTTTTGTGATAACGGCTAATTCAGACAAAATATATAATATCCGGGAGTCCGCTCGAAGAAAATCAAAAATAAGCTCTTCACAAATCTGTAACTTTAGCTGAATTAATATCAAAAGGAAAGGAACCTGAATAAATAACAATAAAAAAAAATTAAAGATGGTATTTTGTTTGTCTCGGATGCGACTTGAACCTGTAACCTGCAAAAATGAGGCTGTGCTTCCTTCAAATTAAGCTACCGAAGTTATTTTATATAAAATAACTTTGACATTACAGAGACAAAATAAAAGTTAGGTTTTTTGCTGGCAGCCAATCCTTAAGTAGGTTTCTTGTGCTGGTGAAAACCTCATCTGGATGCTAGGTAGCCAACATTATTCTTGTACTTCTTGCTCGTCGTCAAATAAAATGTTTTTCGTCTTAAGGATCTTATCGTTAACGAAAATATAAGGTCTAACAAAATTAGGTGAAACTATTTTAAGGGGATGATCAGGCCATCAAACTGAACAACTTTCTCTATGGGACCAATATCGAAATCGCGAAAAAAAAATCAGCTGTTCCATACAAACGTACTCGACCTAAATGTATGGGACAGCTGATTTTTGTTCGCGATTTCGATATTGGTCCCATAGAGAAAGTTCTTCAGTTCGATGGTCTGATCATCCCCTTAAAATAGTTTCACCTAATTTTGTTAGACCTTATATAACCCATCAAACAGGTACCTAAAAACTACGTAAATTGATGAGATTATGTTGTGTAAATCTTGCAGACTGCCAGACTGTAGGTAGTTGATAGTTGACCTCAGAAACATTTTCGAAACATCGCTGCTGTAACGAGTTTAATTTAAACTTTTTAAATTAAATGTTGCGAGAAATCCTCGACATTTTTACTGCTGAAGGAATTGTGGTAACGATATGAAATATTGCACATTGCAATAAAAAAATATATTAGTAGATCAACTCAGTTATAAAAAAAAAATTGTACAATTGCTATAAAAACAAATAACACAAGGAGAAACAAATTATGACGTGAAGTCAGTAAATGCCTTCAAAACAAACACCTATAACAATTCAAATATTATTTCTTATACAGGATCCTTCTTAATATGTATGGAATTTTTGTATGGAAGAGCTAATTTTCTTTTTCGCGATTTCAATGTTGGTTTCATAAAGAAAGTTGTTCAGTTTGACGGTCTGTTCATCCCCTTAAAAAAGTGTCAGCATATTAAGAAGGACGGTATAGGAGGTACCTTGCCTTCCTTTCATCGATAATCTATAGTTTATTATACTACTACGTTTGTATACAGGGCATCTACCCGAACATTCGAACTTCGCAATTGCGTGAACGTTTTCGTTCCAATATGTCAACTCTATTACTAATTATTGTCATTTACATCTCAATACTATTTTTGTCATAAATTATTGTAATAATAATCTGAAAAAGTTAGGACTCCGATGTTATGAAATGATAAAAAATTATAAAATAAAAGTCATCGATTGCCAAATGTAGAGCCGATATTATAATTCGATACGCATCGGTCGGTGAACTGTGCAATTTCATCGGTCAGCTTTTTGCTCAATCACGACAGGTCATTACGAACCGAAATAAAAATATAAATTGATTCTGAGAACAAACAACACTCATTCGGAGCTATGAAACCAGCGAGATTAGGTACTTGAAATGTTCGTCATCACATCAATGTTCAGAAAATTTAAGCTACATCCGAAACGGAATAAGGTCTTGAGTTAATAAATGAATAACTGAAATTCTAACAAATTAATACAAATCCTGGAAACTAGAAAAAATTTATACCTACCTACTATCTGGAACATCAAATCCCCTAAGCAGCTAACCGACCCGTGACATAGATATATGATGAAAAGAGATATATTACTTACAAGAAGAAATTAAGGATAATGAGAAAAGAGAATATCTCGTGTGGAATACGCTGTATACCAAGGAATATACTTCTCTCTCTGTATACGCTGAAGAAGAATTTCTGCCAATGCAGTCCGCATTGGGCACGCGTGGTAGATATGGCCTCCCCGAGGGTAAAACTTTTTTTAATTAAAAATGGGTTTGCTCTTGACAATAATCCAGTCCTCAGGACAAAGATGGGGTCGAAGATGTAGCGAGCTAACCCAGAAAAAGCCTGTTCTTTGCAGTGGGACGTAAAGGTGGGTATATTGGCTGATGACGGATGATGATGAAAAACAATAATGTGGATGGCTGCATAAAGAGAAGACAAAAGAAACGATGGGTGGTAACGGATTGTGTAAAAGACAACATGTAAATGGGAGAAAACAAAAACTATCAAATTATTAAACCTATTGCAAAACTGCAAACGGACCAATGTTTCTCAAGAGGAAATAGGCGGGACAGTTGGCTAGACAGCAGATGGCTGCAAGCAGACCCCCAGGCAGATGGTCTGAAGACATTAACAAACTGGCTAGTACAAAACTGGATGGAAGATTAAGAGTGGTACTTTTAATTTACAAATTACAAGGTGTTACAGAAGTAAAAATAAAAATTGAAAACTTTTAAGGGGGTGGTTAAGACCAACAAACTGAACAACTTTCACTATGGGACCAACATCATAATCGAGAAAAAAAAATCTTTTGTCCCATACATTTAGATCGAGTAGATCTGTAGGTTAGTATGGAACATCGCAAACACATCGCATCATGGCGATTATGGCAAATCTCCTCATTTTGGGGGAGGCCTATGTCCAGCAGTGGACGTCTATCGGCTGATTTGATGATGATGATGATGATGGAACATCCGATTTGTTTTTCGCGATTTCCATATTGGTCCCATAGTGAAAGTTGTTCAGTTTGATTGTCTTAACCACCCCCTTAAATGTTTATTTGTATTTTTGTAACAACCTGTATAATTCGTACACGGAATTACGAATAAGAACGTGCGAAATTAAAAAAAGCACTCAAGGAGTATTTACAGATGGTGTAAAAAAGAAAATAGTATTAAGGATAAAGACCAACTAATAAAGCACAGTAAAAAGAAAAAGTATGGTACCCAGGGGTGTTACCACGAAATTCGATTATGCATTTCGACAGTGCGTCTCGACAATCGTTGGGTCGTTGTCAAAATCCGTACCATGATGTAAGATCGTTTCGACACAGGTATCATCGAAGAGAGAGATGGGTATATTCGAAAGAAACATCACCATAGTCAAAATATAGAAAAATCATAGACTTTATTCGGAGGTGGGTCTTTTTTAGTGCACATTTTATAATTACTGATTTTTGAAAACGAATCGTTTATGATTATTTGGACTACTTTTTACAAATAATAACAACATTTTGATAATATCCAATCAAAATATACTTTACTATTGAACAACTTAGAGATTTTATGTTATTCGTGTAAAAAAGATGATGTTTATTACAAATTGGTTGCATAGGATATGTAACCTTTGCCTTCCGCAAAAAAAAGTTTTGTGTCAGTCAATGTCAAAAAAAAAAAGAAAATTCGAAAATTCGAATAGTTTAAGAGGCAGTCAACCAAATCTAGCTAATGAAAAAATCAGATTTCATCCAATAGTCATGTTTACTATTAATAGAAGCCAATATATTTTTTCGGCCTACTTATCGTGGTGGCTTACTTCCTACTCTGAGACGACAGTTAATACCCATCGAGCTAATGAACAAAATTATGCTAATCGGCTACTGGATATCCTTTCAAGTGGTGGACTGGTGGCCAACCAAAAAAGTTGGTAAAATTTTGGAGTACCTTTTAACCCATCGAGCTAATGGATGAAAATGTATGCTAAATCAAAGGTGAGGCTTCTACCCCTAGGGCCTAGGGAATCGGGCTAGGGGATACTGGTGGCCGAACCCGTAATATTGAAAGTAGAGGCCTAGGGGATTGCTTTGCCTTCAACCAGTTTTATCTGTCAAAGTAAGATCATGCGTTTCTTTGTTTATTCAAATAAAAACGCCCAACGCCCGGCTCGCGTGCAGTGGCGCGCTCCGCATTTCGGTCCGGCCCGCGAAAGATTTAATATCGAGCGCAAAATAGGTTACCTAAACGTTCTCGGCTCACGTCAATAAAAGAATGAGAGGAGCTTTCTTCTCACTACTAGATTCTGGCGATAAAACGGATACTTTTAACATAAAAGATATCCACTGCTTGTTTTGTGCACTTTTTACATAATAGGATTGCAGACACACAACGTTGATTATCTTGTTTTTCCAGTTCAAACGTACATACTTAATCAATACGATAATACAGGGTGTAAGGGACAGCCTTCCACAGACTGAAACGGTGAACTCAGATCATCAAACTAAACAACTTTCACCATGGATCATATCTCAGAAAACGCGAAAAAATCAGCTGCTTCATACATTTGAGTCGGGTAGGTGCAGCAGTTTTTTATGAAACAGCAGATTTTCAGTTTGATGATCTGCGTTCACCGTTTCATGATAGGTACACTTTTTGTACCTAAATGTATAAAACCGACTTTTTTGTCACTACCTATTATATTATCGTGATCATCTACGGCCCACGACTTCGTTAACATGCTGAAGTTTAGCCCGCGACTTTCCAAAGGTTGCCCATTCCTGATTTATCTGATATCGTACAGTATAACAATAACGATTAAATATGGTTTACAAGTATTTATTACCCAGTTGGTAATAAACTTGGTTAAGAACCGACTTTGTTACGGCCTCCTAGTCTATTTTTCGATCGTCGATCCGGCGATATTGTCACGATAGTCGTTCGAATTTTTCGAATATTGGTACTCTAATGTAAAGTCGACGCTACAAGCATTCATCGAAGGAAACATCACCATAGACAAAATATAGAAAAATCATAGACTTTATTCGGAGGTGGGTTTTTTTAGTGCAAATTTTATAATTACCTACCGTTTTATAATAAATAATCAAGTATGTACCTAATAACAATGGTTCGTAGGTTTAGCGCCGTATATTAGGTAATTTAGCGCCTTTTTAAATTTTAACAAAGCAAACAGTATTCAAGTTTGAATATACCTACTGTATTTTGTGTTTTGAGATTGAAATTCCTTTATGTGGTCATAACCATAGATATAGTAAGTATGGTCATAACATGTCCATAGAGTGTACAGTGTTTGGGAGATTCGAATACCAACGCTTATCTGAAGTGCTCAATGAGTTGGATGGAAGTTTAATTATTAAATTATCTGGTGGCAAAAAAAAATAATCAAATTTTAGGGACTAGTTATAGAAAGCTCTATGAAATTGAATGAATGTCTATGCAACGGCCTGAAGAAGGCGCCGCGACGCGGGCGCCCTTGGGGCGTGCGCTTAGAGCGCGCGTTCGCACGCGCACACAACGACCGCCTCTGTTTCTTTTAATAATCTCTCTAACTTAATGCCTTAGCCCAAAATACCCGAATTCAAAATGTCTTAAACTTGAAATACCAAATTTTCAAAATACCGAAAGTTTATAAATATACCAAATGTTTAAATTACCCGAACCCAAAAAACCTTATTTCCAAATATAAATGCCTGAAATAAATCATTTTAAATAATCAAAATTCAAAACATTCCAGGGCAAGTTTAGTATCGTTACACCTTCAATGTTTAACCATTTTCCTGGGAGCACTGTCTTGCGACACGAAACGATGCCGAATGGTAGCGGACCAGTGTGAACTGAAAAAACTAGAAATTTTAGTTTGTCCGACTTGGCTGCATGGCTTGTGTAAACTTTGCTTTACCGCAAAAAAAAGTGTGGCGTCGACATGTTTTTTCGTCTATGACCTATTGTGTCAGTTGTGGTCAAAGAGAATGTAATTCACTACGTTATAGTTGTGGCATAGCGTAAATATAAATAATAGTGAGAGTGCTCTCTGGTGGACAAATATTAAGCGTGGGGTGCGGGGCGCGGGAGTAGCGCGTCTCGGCCCCCTCTGCCTGCGCGCGGTACCAATTCTGAACTTTGAGTATTGGTACGCGCCGGCATGGGCAGCAGTGTCAAATGCTATACTCGAGAGCGCGCACGTACCACAATGGTTCGCATTGTTTGTATTGTCATTGTCACGGAATAAATATGGTATTGTGTACGGGTGTGATCCCATATCGTATAAAAATAAAGATTTGCTGAAACTAAAGTGGTTTGAAGCATTTTTACGCGATTTGAAACTTTGTTGTTTTTACTAGGGATACCGTTTAAAATTGCAGTTAATAAATAGGTAAGCTACGGTACTACTCAATTGCTTTTATACAAACATAATACATGTCATTAATTGAAAAATAATGTGTTTTTCTTATAAAACTTTGAATTAAAAACGTAAATAATAGTTCATAACAAAAATAAATACCTAGGTCCTAGGTAGGTATTAGGATCACTACCAATACCAATTAATAAAATAGTAAATATATTCAACGTGTTAATGAATTAACGCAAAGCTAGAAAATAGTTTATTTAGAATCGAGAGCAGAATCGAATTATCATGGTTTCAACATAGGTAATTTTTTTCATCATAGGTAAAATTTAAAATTTACTGAATCCGATGTCGATTCACCGCACGGGCACACTCACCCTACTCACTATCAAAACAAGCTTCTTAAAATGTATCCATGAGTACGTTAGCGCTTTCATTCATTGCTGAAATGATAACAAAACATTTTTGCGTGAAAACTTATTGTAATTATTTTATCAATCTAATTATTTTGTTATAAATCTGTTGGGGTGTATAAGGTTAATTCATTAACACGTTGTACCTATAGCTAAATTTTTATTTATTTTTAATGTACCTACTTACCTTCTTTTATTTGCCTTAAATGATAAGATTTTTTTTAATTAATTATTTTTCTAAATCTTTAATTTCCTTCAACTTTGTCGCACTATTCAGTAAGAGAAAACATTTATTTATTTACAACAGATAGGATAAAATAGTGACATTAAAACAATATAATTATTTCATATTGATTGTCTTATATTTCATTCCATTTCCTCAAACGTAATTGTAATTGTACCAACCCTTAGCATTACCGCCATCTTACCCTATTCGCCGGCCTGTCGGTCGCGTGGTTTCTTGGAAGCGCGCTTACTATTATTGTTATGTATACTTTGGTTGTGGTGTCCAAAGAGAATATAACCACTACGTGTGGTGTCAGTCATTGTCATCAATTGTTATTGACCAAGAATTTTTAGCTCTTTCCACTGATCTCGAAAAGTAGTTGCAGAGAATATAACTAACTCTATAGAAGTTTGCATCCAATGGTGATTCTTATCTGATGTTGAAGTTGGAAACCACAGGATCTTCTCAGAAATCACCACGTAATCACCCCTCAAATTTGGGCTCTATAGATTGGCCTCGATGAATAGTGGTTGATGGTGGATGGCCAACACAGGATCTTCATCTCCACAGTGCCTAGTCAACCTAGACCCATCAAGTTTGACCTCGTTAGACTGATCTTCGGTCGTCTTACAGATAATGATTACGGTGAAACCTATATAACAAATAATTGTACCTAATCAACTATTTTCCTGCCCTTCGCCGTGGGGACCCTAGGTTGCTGGGGTCCTGAGGGGAAAATGTTCCTCAAATGCCTCTCCAAGCGCCTATTCGAGGCTACAGGCGACAGGAGGGCTGGCAGCTATTTTGGCAAAGGATCAGCCTTGCGATCCAAAGAGGCAACGCTGCCAGCCTACTAAGCACTCTGCCCCGAGTAGGGGCTTTAGAGTAAATTTTTTACCTTTAAGTAGCCTAGGTGTTTTTTTTTTTTCTGTTGTTCTATTAAGTTAGTTAAGTCATATTCATATTAATATTGTTGCTTATAATAAATTAAATATTATCAACTATTTCAATGTAATATTTTATTTTAAACCTACTATATAAACGCTTTTATTGGTCTTTGCTTTGTGATTTTTCCAACCTTAATTACTTTGTTTTATTTGTTACGAGCTTTTGACGCGCGACTTCGTCCGCGTAGCTTTAAGTGTTGATTTTCGAAAAATCCTTTCTTAGTGAATCCCTACATCCTCTAGCTTGATAATTTAATATTCCAAATTTCAGGTTTCTATATCTTCAGTGGTTTGGGCTGTGCGTTGTTAGTCAGTCGGTCAGTAAGTCACGGAACTCTTTTATAAGTTACGAGCGTTAACCCGCGACTTTGTCCGCATAAGTTATTAATCAGATTTTAAGTCAGACAATAAGCAATCAAGCAAAAAAAGTTTCATCAAAATCGGTTCAGTAGTTTTTGCGTGATGCTCGTTCAAACAAACAAACACCCAAACAAACACACAAACAAACAAACAGACAGACAAAAAATAAAAAAATTGGTGAAATGGAATCAGGGACACCTAAAAACCATATCATAACTTTTTTTTGTTAATATCTTCAATGTACAGACAAACTTTCTGCTACAGTTTTATAATAGTCTAGATATATGACTGTTTTCTATAGTAGGGGAGAGTCGACTATATCGTACCACTTTATAGGTTCCCGCATCCCCCCTTCAAAGCAAAGAAAGTTAGAAATGTGTAATAGTGGCTAAATGTTAGACTTGGTTACTTGGTACAACATACTAAAAACTTAGCTATCTATCCTGCGATCAAATATAGTATCTATCTATATATTTTCCGGTCCAAAATCTATTTTCCTCGAAGGTCTTCCACCGATACAATTTAGCCGACCAGTTTACTAAATTGTGCCACTGATGGTATTTAAATTGTACAACTCACTATATGTCTTTAATTTAAAGAAATAATTACACGGTTAACATCGTAAATGAAACAAAAATAGGACAAAATTATTATATATTAATATTATTGCTATCAATTTTCAATGTTAATTATACTTAGTTCAGAAAAAAAGATTTCCAACCACAATTAACTCTTGCTTGAGAGTCACAATCAAATAATAAATAAAAAAAATACCACATATTATTTAAATCGTAGGCTGAAATAGCTCTTCGGAGGTCTTCTTCAGAGGACCATTGATACCTAATGTTTTTTTTATTTCTTTTGATTTCTGTCTAAATATAATATAATATTACTACTAGCCGGTACAAGTCCAATTTAGCGAACTTGTTCAGTATCGTGAATGTAATGCAACTGTTTACCCTAACACCATGTATTATTCGTGAGCATGTGCATCAAATAGTAATTTAATAAATAAGCATGTGAGCCTCTTCTAGTTATTATAACTTAGTTGTGTAAGGATAGTTCTGATTAAAGGCGTAAGGACATGGATTTTGAATACAACCCCCTTTGAAGTCTATCACATGCATGCTTTCTACAATTATACCTACTTAAAATTGTTCTTCATCTATCTCGTCTATAATAGTAAATTCTATTACTGAAAATGAAAACTTCTAAAGTGTTCGTTTCAAGTATTTACTTGAAGTTTTCAAATAAATCGAATTATGTTATCAATGTAATCAATTTTCTTCATATTTATACTAATTATTAATTTATGATATCCAGGAATTGAGACTGATAGTTTTTAAGCACAAAATAAAGGCACTTGAACAGGAAAGTATGCTGGGATGTTCTCTTCTTAATCTGGAAAAAATAATATTGCTTATGTTATGTTATCTAACTAGGGAAGATTTTGATTCATAACTTAAATTCTATACAGCCAGATTAGCTATTTTTTAGACAAATTGGCCATAACTACAAAACTGGTAGGTGTGAGTCAATGACGAGCACTGAGGGTGGCGAATAGGGGAGAAACTGTATTTTTGCAACTTGCGGGTATAAGGGTGCCTTTCCACCAGAGCTGAGCGAGGAAACTTAGCTATAAGTATGGAAAAATCCATCAAGAGCTTTGCTCCAATTTCTTAGCCTCGTACAGCGCAGCTCTGATGGAAAAGGGATAATTTTTTACATACAATGCGAGTTAGAGATGTGTGCTCGGGATACGAGTGAGGGATACGAGCGCAATAGGTATGCGAACGAACGATATATGCGATGGATGTTTGCGAGGTATGTAAACGTATTATCAGCATCCTCATATAGCATAAAGGTCAGTTTCCGCGCACAGCTTAGTTCGTTTCGTAGCTTCGCTACGCACCCCGCATAGCTCTGGTGGAAAGGCATCCGAAATGCGGTTTCAATTCACCTTTGTTTCAAAACCCCTATTCAGCGATGGAGTCTGGAGTATAGCTTAGGATATTTGATTCGACTAGAAATGGTATTTTGAAATAGAATTCTCATCTAAGAAAAATGTCAGAAAATTCACTGCACTTGCATTGCACTTCACAGAGAGAATGTCACACCACGTTATAAGAGTCTTAACTTCCATACTAAAAAACTGGTAGTCGTGACCGATTAATGGCGTCGGTGCACGTTTCATATAATTTTTTTTGTTAGACAGTTGTGCGAGCCTGGTACTTCACTTAAAATATTTATTATTTCGTGATTATTTCACGAAAATTACCCACACTTTGACAAAAAGAGACCTCTTGACTTGTCGTGGATTTGACGTTCAATTTTTCGGAAAATTGACAGTTTTATGCAGTTTTACATCTATCAAATTCAATTTATCGAGCACTGACAGTTTGTATTAGAGTACGGTTCGATCGACAAGTGTCAAACTAGTTTCGTCGATTCAATGTACGAAAATTAACGAACACGTCCTCGGCAGTTTTCGCTATATCGAAAATCAAAAGTCCATGATCCTGGAGTAACTTTACCCCCTGCGAACTTTTTACTTAGGTACTTATATTTGATTAACTAACGTGGTCTAGAAAAACTAGGTTTTCAGAAATAGGAATCTCATCTCGGTAAAATTTCAAATACTACTTTTCTCACACATTTGTTTTGGCGATGAATTATACCTACATATTTAAGGTGAAGGTCATGTAAAAATTGTTTTCCTGTTGATTATTTATAATTATAATATAGGTACCCTCATTGTTAAACCAATTTATTGTATACTTACCAAATTAAAGCTAAGCATAACATATACACGAAAAAAATTGATAACTAAATAAAAGAAAAAAAAAGTAAAAAAAATTGCATAAAGATGGTCGCTACACAGAATTACCACTATATTTTTAGTCGTACAAATGAAGAAATTTGACAAAAAACTAATAGACTATTTTATATGCCTTTTCACTTCTAGCTTTTTTCTGGTTTTAATACAAGTAAAAAAAAATTAGAGGCTCATAAAAAAGTGGCAACTCAATTTTTAAGGATCTATTGTACGAAATTTCCAATGGTATTATGTATCATTGCCTAAACATGAAGGTGTTGAAAACTTGCAGCGGGATCTTAGTGTATAACTTTGTCGAAGAAATGTCCGTTTAACATATGTCAAACTCAATTTATCGAGCACTGACAGTGTGTATCAGAGTACCGACAAAATCGACAAGTGTCAAAACTGATATCGGTCGTCCGCAATTGCGAATTAAAAGTGATTATAGTACCAAATTCAACGAAAAACGGCACGCAATATCGACGATCGAATTTCGTGGTAACACCCCAGGTAGCTATAAAACTGCCCTTCTTGTGTTCCATTATGTGCCAGTAACCTAATGAAGAAAAATTTAAAGGTTAGGTTAGCCTTTTTACAATTTATCAAGGCATAAACATATATTCTTCTAAATTTAAAGGAACAAATCAAAAAAGTTCTCTAGTCTAGCCAACAAAGTGTCATATCACAGAATTAGCACAATGATTTGCTATAAAAGTCAATAGCCTTGCCCCGCTATTTGCATGGCCTAAATAAAAAAGCTATGAAGTCTGAAAATCAACCTCGCTTGAACTCGACGTCGACAAAATATTCCTGTAAACGAGCATTGTGCGCGCATCCGGGATACAAAAACTAGTCGACACATCCGCCGATTCATCGAGCTACGAGCTAATTGTACACCAAGAGCTTGCCACTCATTATTACTAAGATCGATCGATAATTATCTACACATACTTACATACACCTAGTGACTAATAACTTCGCTACAACTACATTTGTCCCCTAAAGTTAACCTCTAGCGATATAAAGCTTTCTAGCCGTTATTTCACTTCTTGTGCGCGAATCTGGAGGGCGGTCGCGCTAATTTATAACATCCAAGTTCAACCCTAATCCAATTTCAGTTTTAATCACATTGCAATCCAATTACCATTCAACTGTGCTGAATTCCGCATCGCACTTTAGTGGCCGTCTAACGGCTGTCAAATGAATAGCGCAATACCGAATTTGAAGAAAAGTTCAATCATGGTTAAGTTGAGATTTATTTAGCTCTCCTGTTGTTTATTCCACACTACTTGTCGCCAGCAGCGGGGATAATTTTACATAGGCTTTTCCAAAAACAACCATCGTCCGTCCATCTTGCAAATTAAAGAGACATCCCTCCTCTCAGCTTCCTCCTATGTCACACTCTCTTCCATCTCTCTCGCACATACGCACCTTGTCTCTCATCCCTCTCTTACTTGGCCTGTCATTCGTCCTTCATATTTCAGCCCTATCACGCAACACTCCATTCTATCTGTCATCCCTCTCTCACATTATCTGAATTCCGTTACACTCAGACTTCACTACGTTCATGACCCTTAAATACGATTTAACCGCTACACTTTTTGACTTTGACTGTACTAAGGTAATAATGGAAATATCGAAAAAATATATTTCTAATAAAATTAATCGAGTGATGATAATGTCGGGTTCAGTTGGGACGGGAGTAGCTGGGACTGGGGAGAGATGGCACTAACCCGGAAAAGCGTGGGCGGTGTGGCGACCGCCCACGGCTTCGATGTCCGAGGAGCTACATAAACCTTTGAGGCGCAAGGGTAGGACCCTTGCGCCTCAAAGGTTTATGTAGCTTTTAATATCCACAGTTCTGACCACAGGCGAATCATAGTACTTTTTTTTTTGTATATTTGGAAGACGTTACGGAATATGGGGCCGTAACGCAACGGTTTGACAACACAGATCAGCGAACTCACTCAAACGATAGTCTGCCTCCTAAACTACATTCGCCAAACTTACAAACAGCCGTGTGACAATATAGTTAGCAGTTCCAAACATCATTGTGGCGGGTTCAAAGACAAACAATTACAATTGAACCGCGTCGGTTGTTTTCCTACAATCGGAACCATTGTGATATAGTACCTTGACACCTCTGACCTGGACATTATTGCAATATGCAGGTTTCAATGTACGGTTTTAAGCTCTATTATTTATAATATCGTATGAACCGACTAAGGATTCCATGTGCAGTATATTTGTGCGCCAAAGGCTAGCTATTTATCTATACGCGTCATTTCATTATTACGTATCTCTGTAAAAGGCTTACTCACGGCCCGGACCTTTGGAAGGCTTGCGTGGGGACACAGGTCCAACACGTAGAGGCCCCTTTGAGACACTTTTATCTAAATGCGATGGGATGCACCAAGCGTGGTCTATCTCTAAATTCATTTATTTATTTATTAGGTACTCAAACAAGTCGCAAGTTATGCAAATACACCAGAAGACATACCACATCTGGTGCAGAGACTATTGTAGAAAGGACAGAAAACTGGTTATGGGGGGTGAACTGGGTGGGCCGGGAAATCTGGGTTATTGCAGAGAGACTCGGGACGCCTGCCGTAATAAATGTCTCTAGTTTGTCAAAAATGGCAGGCAGTGACTTGCCAACTCATTTGATGGGCCCCCAAAAAGGCCGCTCGCAAGGAGCGACAAGGCGGCAACATCTAGTGAGCAGCTAAGGTTGTAGAGAGGTGAGTCTGCGGGCGCCAGTTCCCAGTGCTAAGCGCACCAGTCAGCAGGCGACCGGCGTTATGACATTTTACACTTCCAACCTGGAGCATAGGTTCCGCTCTTGCGACTCCACTCCCGGCCGGCCGGTTAAGGCAAGACAGGAGGTGAGGGCCAAGGCAATCCAGGCCCTCTGGAGATTCGGGTCCTTGGTGTCGCCAATCACCAACAGCTCGCCACAAGCTGCCCTGCGGGCTCATTATTACTATTATTATAACACTTTATTGTACACACTGACATCAAAATAAAAGTTATGTTAAGTTTAGTTAAGTTATTTCATCTTAAAAGTTAATACTACTTATAAATAAAATATGCTAAAATTTACATTACAATATTTTTTTCACATATCCTCTTAAGTATGGTTCACTTAAGAGGATATGTGAAAAAAATAGGATTCTTCAAAGCGTCATATATCATGAAGTACTAACAGTAGGAGTATGATTTTCGGATATGTGTAAATTGAAAACATGATTAAGACACATTTTCTCGATAGAAAAACAAGCCAAAGTAGCCTCTGTCTTAATCGATAAGCTGCGCTTATCTGGAAACTGCTAAAACTTTGGAACTGCTAAAAAAAACAGAATTGAACTTACATAAATAGTACAATCACAATTAAATAAAGTTTGTTTTACGCTTGCGTCGTTTCAGGCGCGCCGCCCCATCTCTTTATAAGTATTATAAGCTATCACACGCCCATTTCGCTTCAATTATTTTTCGACATAGGCCTTAAGGGAGGTGCTTCAGACTTAGTAGATATCTTTTTTGTTTCGTTTCAAGATTAGGGATTAGTTTTTCTTTTCTTCATAGTTGTCGAATAAAACGTTACTCTCCTTCTGGCGCAATCGGTTAAAAAGCCAGCTAGTATAACCGTGTAACAAATCATAGTCATATGTTTGTCTGCTATAAAAATCATCGGACCGCCCAATTTCCAATTACAAGATTTCCCCCAAATAGTTTCGTCTTTCGCTAAAAATTCCAAACTAACTACTCAATTAATAAATGTTTCTAATAACTCAATCGAACGTTTCAGTTTGTACATTTCGTGTACCAATTCACATTCTCCGGCCTAAATTAGGCCATAAAATACATTTTGGTACATAAATTGCAACGCTTTCTGATCAAATGTCTAGGATAAATAAATCAGGTGTATAATTTACTTAGACGTGCTCTTTGCTCATTAATGTGTCGCTTTCTTTAATTAAGAGTTTACTTTCCAGGGAGCAGCTTGTTATGAGCTGATTTAGAGTTGAAAGCTGTTAGGATAACATCTCAGGTAGTCTAGCTAAGTACTAAGTACATAATTATTAGGTCTTAGCGGCGCCCGCGACTTCATAAGCGCAGGCATTTGATTGAATGAACCGATTACGATGGAATAAACCTCTCCGCAACGCGCCACCGACTCTCCATTTTTAATGCCGGTTTGAAAAGTCTGCTGGAATCCACGAGCTTATCAAGAATTTATTATTTCGTGAAGCTCCAAGGCGAGAAGATGATCTGAAGAACCGCCCACAGAATCTTCTGTATACGTACATACAGGGTGTAAGGGACAGCCAGCCTGAGGTAGGCTCCATTGTGGAAGTTGTTCAGTTTGATGGCCTGAGTTTACCGTTTCAGTCTGCGGAGAGCTGTCCCTTACAACCGTGTATAATAAAATTGTAAACTTGGAGTGGATGACATTGAAGATATTTGTAAAAGTATTAATTGGGGCACTTAGGATACGTAATGAGTTTTTCGGAATTTATGTATGATTTGTAATACCACTGGGTTTTCGGTGAAGGAAAACATCGTGAGGTTCTGCATGGTTCAATTTCGAGGCATGTATTGTGCCCACTGTCCATTATAAGTGGCGACGGGCTCACTCCTCGTTATACTGGAGAGAGTTTCGGTACTAGTGAAACGTGGATGTTCTGAGGTTTCAGAATATCTCTGACTACCCCCTCGGGAATATAATCGTGAGCATAAGCTAGGATGCGTAATGGAATGCATTGAGACCATTTTTAGAATTTTTGTCTGTTTGTTTATCTGTTTGTTTTGTTTGTGCATTCGTCACGTAAAAACTACTGAACCGATTTTAATAGAGTTTTCACATGGGGCTTAGTTTTTAGCATTTAGGATTTATTTCATCGCGGTCGGTTCATTCAATCGAAGTTATGAGTATTTAAAGCCAGTGGTCTGCACGTACAAATCCTTGAAGACAATTTATTAAGAAAATCATCGAAAAAAAAAAGGTGCTGCTCTATACAATACTGCAATAGGTACCCAGCTGCACGGCTAGCATGCCACCCACGACAAAGCGTTTAAACGAGAAAAACGTCATGCGCGCTCTTTCTGGCATACGTAAAATATTAAAGATGGAGACGGAGGCACATCTCAACTTTTATCGTTTTCTCGGGGGTGGCATGCGAGGCGTACTGGACAGAATGTACTGTAGGCCTCGCATGCCACCCCCGAGAAAACGACATGCTAGCTGTACAGGACAGCAAATTTTTCTTTTTCCCGATTTCGGTGTCAGTCTCATAGAGAAAGCTCTTTAGTTTGATCTGATCGACCCCATAACACTTTAACTGCTGATGAACTACTTTGTAGGTCAGCAGCAAATGGGCCGCAGTGCGCAGTGACTCGCCCGGTGAGTCAGAATTGTATTGCACTCCACAGTGTTAGCACTGCGCGAAGATCATTGTTTTGAGCTTAGCAGCGAAAGTGTTAAAATATGCACCATTTCAGAAGGAGTGTATTAGGATAATGTGTTACCTAATAAAGCCAGTAGACAGGACATGATAGAGTAAAACACAAGTAAAACCACATAGTAACAAAGTAAGATGACATTAACATATTCGCTTATGCATGTGTGCATATGTTAACCCATTTTCGCTTTTATCGCATGTCCAGTTGCAAACTGTTTCAGAATTAATATTAAACGCTTATTAATACAGAGTGTAAGTTGGCGCGGGAAAAGTGGTTGTTAACACGCACGAATGTCTGATTCACTGTCACATTAATTGCCTTGGCAACAGTGTGGCTGCTAAGATATTAAATCTTTAATTTAATGATTTACAACAGTTGGCTTATGGCTATGGTTAGAAATAAATACGTAAACGAAGTAGAAATAAGCAACTATACATCGAGCACTACCTCCATTCGACTTACGTTAAACAGAAGACGTGCTCGAGGCCGTCGTCCTGCGGGAGGGTGCCCAGGACGCTGGCGGTGTTACCTTGTTGGCAGTCGATATTCGTTGTCCGAGGTACGCACCAGCCCTTCGGTAACTGGACACCTCGACCAGGCACGACGACAACTCCTTAAAGAGCTGTCGGGCATCTGGCCCTCACGGCCCGAGTGTCTCTACACCGAACGGCGCAAAAATGTATACGTCACCCAGGGTGGCATAATATCTGCGCCGCTTGAGACCCTCTGCAGCAGCGAGAAATGGCAGGAAGGTGTGAATGCGCCTTTTATTACTTTGCATTGCATTTTATTTCATTGATTTCAGGAGTCTCAGGCAGTCTGAGGTTGAGATGCAAAGATGTCATACTGTAGGTATGTCAAAATCCATACGTTTTCGAGCCTAAATTAAACTAAACTTAGGCTCAAAAGACTTTACTGTATCTCGGCCTTAGGGCTCGTAATATTTAACGCATTCGTGAAATTGGAAAGCCTAGCCAAAAACAAGCGGGTCACATGTGAACCACTGGGCAATAAAATTTGTTCGGGTGTTACACAGACCAGTAAGGAATGTTACCACTCCACACTACATTCATTTCCATTTTTTTCTCACTCTAGACTCTAGCTTATTTAGGGAGTACTTATATTTTGGAAAAGTATATAAAGTCTAGCAAAATTAGATGAAACTATTTTAAGGGGATGATCAGACCATTAACCTGAACAACTTTCTCTATCGGACCAATATCGAAATCGCAAAAAAAAATCTGCTGTCCCATACATTTAGGTCGAGTAAGTTTGTATGGAACAGCAGATTTTTTTTCGCGATTACGATATTAGTTCCATAGAGAAAGTTGTTCAGTTTGATGGTCTGATCATCTCCTTAAAATAGTTTCACCTAATTTTGTTAGACGTTATATAAGGTCTAACAAAATTAGGTGAAACTATTTTAAGGGGATGATCAGACCATCAAACTGAACAACTTTCTCTATGGGACCAATATCGAAATCGCGAAAAAAAAATCTGCTGTCCCATACATTTAGGTCGAGTACATTTGTATGAAACAGCAGATTTTTTTTCGCGATTTCGATATTGGTCCCATAGAGAAAGTTGTTCAGTTTAATGGTCTGATCATCCCCTTAAAATAGTTTCAGCTAGTTTTGTTAGACCTTATATAGTAAATAAATAAATAATTAATTTTCTATATAAATGTCAACGTTTTGGTTTTGGTTACACAGATAAGTGGGTACCTACCTAATAATGGTAGTTAATTTCAAAGAAACCTTATAAGAACACCCAATCACTTGAGGTCAATTTTTCCGTAAAAGCCTTCTCTTATCCTTGAGCCTTATCAAAAAAAGCTTTGTGTTTGTTCTCCTCACTGAGAAAGCATTGTTAATGCCAGCAATTAGCAGCAACGCGTTAATAATAATGTTAAAACGACTCGCCTTGACCGCTGCTATGCGCAAAGTTCACGACCGCACAATCATACTTATTACTAGCAATTACAGGCTGTGCTGTAACGAGATAAGAGGCACTTGACATTTTGAATTTGGAATGCGCTTTGAGCATGGAAACGTCTTATTATTCAGAGGTAAACTATTGGTGGTGATGGAACCGTCAGAACAAAAAAAACTGCTGTTTCATATGTTTGAGTCGAGTAGGCATTGCAGCTCAGTATGGAACAGCAGATTTTTTGTTCTCACATGTTTATTGCCATGGTAAATGTTGTTCAGTTTAATGGGTGGAATATGTGGTTTAAATTTAAAGGTTAATGATACCATTCCTTAAACCCTGTATAGGCAGGATGGTTCGTTTTGTTATAAACCTACTTGTATAACCGCGTAGCCCCGTCTTCTTACGAATATTGAGGGTGAGTTTACATGCTTTTAGCAAAGACTTACATATTCAGTTTTCAGCGGTCGCCACGACGTTAAATCGCTCACTGTCACCGTGTAGATGTCCTGAAACAATATATTATTAGGTATTAAGCTTAAACTTAAGTATTAAAATTATAATAATTATATGTAGTATTAACACCAAATACTTTTATGCAAGGTATTATATCGTTTACAAGAAACATTAAAATAATGATAATTATTTTTTTGCATTTAATGTCAGTCATAGCTGTACTCATAACCATAAGGTACTGATCTGGAGGGCGATCGCGCTAATTTAAAATATCCAAGTTAAGTCTAAATCCAATTTCAGTTGGTTACTTATTTCAGTTCTAATCACATTGCAATTCAATTACTATTCAGCTGTGCTGAATTCCGTACCGCGCTAAACTTGACATAAGTATGTGATAATGTGACTTGTGCTTATGTTGTGGCCAAATGAATAGCGCAAAAGCGCAATACCGAATGTGTTATAAGTTGTGTCAGTTGTACAAATACAAAAATATTGCTCTCCTGTATTGCATACCACAATGATCCTAGACAATAAAGCCGAAAGTGAAAAAAAAATTATTAAAAAAAAATCTGTCTAAATGCAAATTCAGTCAGATATTTTCTACGATATTTTATATAATATTCAGTTTTCTATTTAGCACCAGCCGGAATATGTACGCTAACTGACTTACTGTGTGCAGCTTATACTCGTAAGACTCTTATGCGGGCACTACATTCTCGCCGAGAACAGCCGAGAACGAGAGTGTGGATGCCCTTCATTGTTCTCGTGGCGTCATAAGCCATAGTAATTTAGCCATCTCGCATAAAAACTTTTGGAAATGAGTGGGACGGCAACTATTCTAAATTTAAAATCATTCGGCACGTTAGAAGTGAGCACGGGACTCAAATGAGTCCCGGTCTCCAGATATAGACTCGGTTGACTAATAACTTCCGATGGTTCCTGTCACTGCGCACAGAGCGCTCGAGGAAACAGAGGTTGCAGAGGTCACATGAATGTGACCTAAAGGTTGGTATAACAAAGGTATGTGTATGTCCTAATTATGAAGGTATACACCTACCTGTCTTAAAAACATGTAAAATTATTTTTGTGAATTAATATGAATCATCATTTGCCGGTCTCTTGTCGGTGAAGTATTCCGCAATCTTGTCTCCTCTCTGCCCTAATAGAATAATTGCTCTACTCGGTTTTCTTCCATACTAGGTACTTTTTTTAGTGTAGGAACTACGTCAACTCTAGAGGAACGACTTAAAAATAAGTACCTATGAGTAAGTTTCTTAAAAATTATTTCGTAAAAGATACAGATTAAGATCGAACTGCCCTCTGTAATGGTTACACATAGGTATACCTACATATCATATCAATATCATCATTAGTAGTTTGTATATATATTCCCACTGCAGGGTACAGGCGTCAGTGCACCAACCACCATGCGTGCCGCGTGCCCAAAGCGGATTGGTACCTAGACCTACACACGAATCGGAATTGACTGCTCTCAAAAAAAAGAAAAACACCATTTTTCTTCACCGTTTGAGAGCAGTCGGTATATAAGGTCTAACAAAATTAGGTGAAACTATTTTAAGGGGATGATCAGACCATCAAACTGAACAACTTTCTCTATGGGACCAATATTAAAATCGAGAAAAAAAATGCTGCTGTCCCATAGATTTAGGTCGAGTAGGTTTGTATGGAACAGCTGATTTTTTTTCGCGATTTCAATATTGGTCCCATAGAGAAAGTTGTTCAGTTTGGTGGTCTGATCATCCCCTTAAAATAGTTTCACCTAATTTTGTTAGACATTAAATAAATATTTAAAAAAATTGCAATAATTAATTGCAGCCTCTCCTCGCAAATCGCTCTGTGCCGCGACGCGACGCGACGCGCAATCGTCGCACGCGCAGAGCTACGCCACGCGCTTTCACAACACTTTCACGATTTTAGCATTCGACGCAGCCTCATCGAGACAACTGTTTACGTGAGATTATTATTTAATCTATGACGTCTTTATTGCCCTTGTTATTAAAGAAGCCAATTTTTATTTTTATTTTCATTAAACAATTCCGTAGACTTTGAACACGATGCCGACGGGGTGCATGAAGAGAGCGTTCACCCTGAGACCCCGGGGATCGTCCTAGCCTCGCGGCAATCAGCGAGACTAAATGCTGATTAGCAGTTGATTGTCAAGTCTCCTATACGATAGGAAGTTATCAAAGTCAAACTCTATGTTATACCATGGCACGACAGAAGACCAAGACGGTTCTAAAAATAAGCAAAAAAATGGTCATTACTTGTCTCTATTTGATTTTGATTTCATTACTAAATGCAATCAGCTGTTTAAACATTTGAAAGAAATAAATTTGGAAAGTTGTTCAGTATCATCAATTCATCAGTGTATAATGCAAGGAAAGAGCCTCTCCGAGTGACACAACCTGAGTTGGCCTGCCCCTGGGCAGTCAGCCTCGATACGATCATTGCTGACTGGTCAATCTTTCCACTACAGCATCTGTGAATGTCGTACGATATAGCTCTTACTGACATGAAAGAAAAAGAAGTGATGCAACTCTCTACAGTCTACACTTACACCGTGTATTGTATAGGGTCATTTTTAATATACTGACAGTTTTTTAAGGGAATGATCAGTCACTTAGAAGTTGTTCACAACTTTCTCTATGGGACCAACATTAAAATCTCGAAAATGAGCGTTTTTCTTTTGGTTTTCTAGGGGATCGATAGATGGCGCTACGGTCTGTGTGAAAGTCACAATTTTAAAAAGGGTTTCTTTAAAACAGTAAAGAGGGAAAAGATGACCAAAAAGATGCCAACGCATCTGGAATGGAATATTTCATTATTTGCGAATCATTTTGATTGAAAATTTTAAATTGTTTACGCCTGACATGGTTCTATGGGCTCGATCCATTGGCTTTAAAAAAAATGGCAGGCACAGTCTTGACATGATTTTGACAGGATCTCAATGAACGTCTCTGTCTCTATGGAGCAGTAAACATGCCATCCGTCGAATTTTTTAGGAACTAAAATTAAAAAAGAAAAAAAACGTTTACCTATTTGAAAAAAATAATTGATATCCTGTAAGATTGTAGCCCTGACTTTTGTTTGTATAATAATGGCGATTTCGTGACGATATTAAAAAGTTTAACTGTGTCAATGTCAAGTGTGTTGCCGCTTCCGATGAATGTGTTAATTTATTATGTCCTTCGATACCTTCCGGTTTGATTACATTAATAGCTGTAGAGGGAAACTGATTCTGAAATAATATTGGACTTTAAAAATTAAACGTGCCTTCAAAAAAACTAAAAAGTTTAAAAATAATATTGCAGCCGATGACTTTTTCGTTCGCATAATAAGAACATTAATTTGTTTTATCGAAGTCGCTGTCAAGCCGGTACGATTCGCGACAGGGCTTGCAATAGTTTTTTGGCTTGGCTTAACACCGACTTCTATAAAACAAATTAATGTTCTTATTATGCGAACGAAAAAGTCATCGGCTGCAATATAATTTTTTAACTTTTTAGTTTTATGAATTCATTAGTTCAATTTAATAGTAGTGCTTTAAATTAACAAACGCACTAGCCGGCACTACGATTTTCAAAGGTTCCCCTCGATTTCTCTGGGATGCCATAATCAGATCCTGGTTTCCTTATCATGGTACCACCCTCGGAATATCTTCTTTCCAACAAAAAAAGAATCATCAAAATCGGTTCATAAACGACGAAGTTATCCGCGAACACACATAAAAAAATATATATTTATATACGGAATTGAGAAACCTCCTCCTTTTTTGAAGTCGGATAAAAATTAGTCCTACATATTGTTCAAAATTGATACTATAGTTTCAAAACACAATAAGGGCTCGGAGTATAGTATATAAACATGGACCGCAATATCGCTGGTTATATGGCTGGTTAGTTAGATGATACCCTAAAATGTAGAAAAAAGTACAACAACATCAACATATTTCCTAGTAAAATAAATACAGGGTGTTTTAGTTCGGTAAGTCAACCAACAACATTCCTTCTTACTTCTCGAACTACCTACTCTTAAAATTCTTACAAAGATTTGCCTAATTTAAAATCTGGCACCTGTATACACATTTTTCTTGCGACAACTTCCTTGATGCAATGTACACCATATGACATTAGATTCGTGCTAAATGAAGAAACTAACATGTGACATTTAGCGTAATGTCTAATTTTTGGGTTATTTTGATCTAAGATTTTAACAAATCACACACATTACAAATTGTGTGGTCTAATCATAATAATTGCTTTGTATCTATTTCTAGCCTGCACACCCACCATGGAAACATTAGGAAAACTATAATTAAAAAAACAATAAGGCAAAACGTTCGATAATAATTGAAAAAAAAAACGGATGATGGAATACCTTCCTTGTTCATCCGTCAGCCGTCTTCTACTGGGTGATTTATAATTATAAATCACTTATCAAATTTTCAAGGGTTGTTTAGACTATCAAACTGAATAACAAGAAACTCAACTAACTAACTATAAACTCAATAAATACTTATAAGTAGTTAAGGAGTGCATTTGACATGTAAAAATATCTTTATGAAATAAATGATTATGATTATTATTATGATTAACTTTTACGATAATCAACTGGTCCATACTAAACTGCATTGCCTACTCGTTAATGTAATGAAAGAGCAGATTTTTTTTGTGCGATTTCGCGTTTGCTCCCGTAGTAAAAGTTGTTCGGATTGATGGGCTGAAACTGAACCTGAAGTGTTTTTAAAAATCACCCATATAGAAATGCCGCAAATTTATTTATTGTCCAACTCACGTGGGACAAGCTTTGTCCAGTGGTGCAGTGGTGGTTATATTTTCAGCTTTGGTGATGACGACAGAACAGTTGCAGTTTAATGATTTACTATCTTTATCAGATAGGTAAACATATAATTGGGTCTAAATATTGTAACAACAAATAGAAAGTGTTAACAACCAATTTTCCCAAAAGTAGCAAAAGTTGGCGATGCAAATTATTTGCACGTTTAGAGAGGCAAGGCACGCACGTCATAATTCTGTCGCATGTGTTACTTTGAACTAAGTGGATCAAAGTAACACATGCGACAGAATTATTATAGCAAACAATATACAACTGTTAGCGGACGATCGGCTAGGGGAAAGTGTTCTGTTTGTCTGTTTAGTACATATTGCGAGCATCCGAAATACGCACTTCATTATCATCAGTCTGTAAAAGTCCCACGACGTCACAGGCAGGGTCTATAGGTGGGCTTCCGTCGATCTCGCATGCCCGATGCGGATTGGTAGACTTGACATTACGCATCATAATTTCTTCTTCAGTGTTTGGAGGTTCGGATGTTTTCCGTTTGAGAGAAGTCAGTATTACATTACATACCTGGCATCTCGGTGCGGATACGAACCCGAACCCTCATGATTGAGTCATTGACGCTCCTCGCAATGCACTTACTTCCTATATACTGGGTGTAAGTGACAGCCTAGCAAATACTGAAACGGTGAACTCAGATCATCAAACTGAACAACTTTCACTATGGAGCCTACCTCAGGAGACGCGAACAGCAGCAGGTCCGTAGGTACAGCAGTTTTGTATGGGACAGCAGATTTTTTTTCTGCGTCTCCTGAGGAAATTGTGCTCAGTGCTCCATAGTGAAAGATGTTCAGTTTGATGGTCTGAGTTCACTGTTTCAGTATTTGCTAGGCTGTCACTTATCCGGGTATAATAGCTCACTCTCACTCAGTTGATTTTTTTACTTAACTTGGAGTTTATTGCTGACGCAGGTTGATGCAAATGGGGCGAAATTACTGGATGGGGCAAGTTATGGTCAATTTGCTGGAGGTGGAGTACTTATGCCCCAATCGTCACCCTTAGTCGTGAGAGAAGCAGCCTTCGTCCTGTAGTCCTATAGGCAACTTGTTGGGATGTTATTGATTATCCTATTGAACCTACCATAAACGTCAGCCCCATACTACTGAAAAATTCACTCACTAAAAACAATGACAACGACGTATTGGTATTTGAACCTTAATGTTACGACTATGAGAACGTAAATCAAAGAAACAATAGCTAAATGTGACTCCGCCATTGTTTCGATCAGCACAACAATACGTCTTCTGATATGCCCATAAAGCCGTGACGGCTGATGGTTTGGAGTTTACTACTGCAAGTACCAGGGATGTTCAACCAGTAGCTGGAGAGACGCAAATATTTTACCGCGATATTATGGGGGTAGTCAGAAATATTGCTACAACTACCAACTTTCTGTTTAAGAATGTAATTTGTAGCAATTCTCACATATGGCAATTTAAGTTTGAGTAAGACATGATGAGTGGTGAGAGGTGACTAGGCTTTCGCCCACATAAACCTGCATAAGAAACCTTTAAGGGCCTATGTCGAAAAATAATTGAAGCGAAATGGGCGTGTGATAGCTTATATTACTGCCTGACGCGAGAGAAAGAGATGGGCGAGCCTGAAACGACGCAAGCGTAAAACAAACTTTATTTAATTGTGATTGTACTATTTGTGTAAGTTCAATACTGCTCTAATCAAAATTTGTAAAATATCAATCTCTTTTTTTAAAATCAAGTCTCGTGTTTCTGTTATTCGCTGTTTAGCAGTTCCAAGCGTTTATCGATAAAGAAGGAGGCTACTTTGGCTTGTTTATCTATAGAGAAAATGTGTCTTAATCGTTTTTTGGCTCTAATCAAAACTTCAATTATATGTTCAATTTACACTTATCCGCTAATACTCCTACTGTTAGTACTTCATGATATATGACGCTTTGAAGAATCCTATTTTTTTCACATAGCCTCTTAATCCCTTAGTCGCCTAGTACTACACCCACGGAAAGAATTTGGGTGGTCCATTCTAAGCCGGAACCGTACGGCTACCGGAATTTACTGCGAAACCTTTTTAAAACGAAGTAGGGACACTTTCCTATCCATTTCTCTCCAGTGCATATTAATACTTTGCCAGCACACACCGCAGCGTTCATATGCAGGCCGTATACACCCAGAGTTGGTGCACCCATAGCTACTGTAAAACGATTGCTTTTTGTTCCGCCGATTTAGTGCCCAAATTGGCGTAATCCAGCGAAGATTAGTACAAATGGCCCAGAAACAATTCTGAGGCCATACGAGCGGATATAAAAGCGAAACTAAATGTGTGACTAAAGCGTTTAGAATTCCAAAATTAGTCATAATTTAAAATTTCACAGCAATCTTCGAATTAATAATAATCGAGCTATGAACCATTGTTTTGAAACCGAAAGTCGGAACTAAGCCGTTATTAAATAAACAAAATAAAGATTGATGTGTTTTGCTTCGTTGGGTAGTTTTTCGTAACTAGCTATTTCTAAACAGTAAACAGACTATACAGACAAATTATGTACTTATATTGGTTTTAATTTAAGAGGGACCTTGCAACGCGCCTGAGCGCGCTCCATAAATAAATAATCTTGGAACATGTCACACAAATTATCTAGTCACATTCAAAGTAGGCTGGACATGAGCCTCCCCCAAAATAGAGGGATTTGCCATAATCGCCACGCTTGGCAGGCGGATTGGCGATCGCAGTTGGATTGAATGTGTGTTCTCAGAAGATGCTGCTGCCCATCCTCCGGTAGATCAGCTAGTCGCCTTTTACGACACCCATGGGAGGAAATGGGGTGGTTCTATTCTTAGCCGACACCACACGGCACGACATAACACATCTAAACTATTATAAAACTGTAACGGCAAGTTTGTCTGTACTTTGAAGAAATTAACAAAAAAAAAGTTACGATATGGTTTTTAGGTATCCCTAATACCATATCATCAATTTTTGGATTTTTTGTCCGTCTGTTTGTTTGTGTTATTGTTTGTGTGTCTGTTTGTGTGTTTGTTTGTGTGTTTGTTTGTTTGAACGAGCATCACGCAAAAACTACTGAACCGATTTTGATGAAACTTTTTTTGTTTGATAGCTTATGATCTGACTTATAATTTGTGCGGACAAAGTCGCGGGTTAACGCTCGTATTATATATAAATACAAACATGTATGACTCCGGCACAAATATTCATATTCATCATACAAATATTTACCCCTTACGAGATTTAAACTCTCCTCTTCACAGTAGGCAGGTTCACTACCGACTCGATCTTCATAGTGAAGTTCAAGTGATTCAAAATACTTTGCCACATGGATTGCACCAACGCAACGATAGCGTCCATGAGCTCCGTTCGCGTGCAGTTATCCGGACAGGAAGGGCAGGATACAAGATGGGCCATAGTCTGAGGAGTAACACCGCACTCACACTGGAGGTCCGACCCGTCTATGTAACCCCTACTTGAACAGTACCTATGGCCGACCACGACCAGGTGTACGATTTTTAAAAGTCTTAATTCAAAAATTGCACTTCTATGCTCGGACTCTCGGAGTCTATTTAAGCACCTCCAAATGGGCCTGCCTAGCTAGCATGCCACCCACGACAAAGCGTTTAAACGAGAAAAACGTCACGCTCTTTCTGGCCTACGTAAAATAATAAAGATGGAGGCACATCTCGATTTTTGTCGTTTTCTCGGGGGTGGCATGCTAGCTAGGCTGGACAGCTATTGTCCTGGAGGATAAGAGGGCCAACTGAGTTATCGGGCCGTCTAAATGGTCGTGTATGTTTTCTTTGTCCCAACCGACCCAGAATATCAGTTGAATGCAGATCATCTAGTTAACGTTTATTAGGCATATAAATACAGTAGGTAGGTACAACAGACGTAACCAAGCAATAGTAATTCAGTGCACTTCTGCCTGTAGGTACCACTATTCAGCACACGTTCGAGGAAGTGTTGCAAGGATCCGAGCGAGCGATGTTACCGAAATAAATACTTGCGTTATATAATTTCCTTGTTGTAGACGTTCCGGTAAGGAACGGTGTATGTTAACAATGTGAATAGGAAATGTATAGTGCGTCTGACCACTTTTGTGGTAACTTGTCAAGATAGCAGCATAATTTACAATTTTAATTTCATAAACTATGTTTTTTTTTATTTCCTTTTGGGCAGGCTAAACAAAACGCTCATTTAGTTTTGTAAATTATCGGCAATTAAACATTTCAACAACTTTCCGAAAGGGACATAAGGGAAATTTTGAAAAATTTGTTTTGACTTTTCGTGCACGTTCGATCAGTTAATTGCATTTGGGATATTGCGTGATTTAAGTAGTACGGAAGGTGAAGGTCCAACAATTTTTTGTTTACTTCCTATAGTTACCTAGGTAAAGTTGTTTACTATCATGGGTACATCACCCCATAAAGTAATGCAACTGTTTACCCTAACACCCTGAAGATATTTTATCAGTATCTAAATATGTAAAGTATTAGTAATTACTACATTTTAGACTAAACAAAATTTAGAGTAGGTATACCTAATTAGCAAAAATAATTACTTGCCTCATCATCATCATATCAGCCGACAGACGTCCACTGCTGGACATAAGCCTCCCCCAAAATGGGGGGATTTGCCATAATCGCCACGCTTATGAGGCGGGTTGGCGATCGCAGTTGGATTGAATGTGTGTACTCAGAGGATGCTGCTGCCCATCCTCCGGTAGATCCCTTAGTCGCCTTTTACGACACCCACGGGAGGAAATGGGATGGTGCTATTCTTAGCCGACACCACACGGCAATTACCTGCCTACCTTAACTTATAGCTAAATCAGAAATCAGAAAAATTAATCTTGAGAAATCAAAAAAAGCTCAAAAAAGCACAATGCTTTTTTGAGCTTTTTTTGAAGATGTTTTTTGTATTAATTAACATTCAATTATATTACTCACATAGTTTTGTAATCTGTAAATAAAATTGTAGGTAAATGTTTAGTGCCCAACCGGGTTTCATGTATGGAACTATTTTTAATTTATTAAGAACCTTTGTACCCATAAAAGCAACCAATAAATGAATATGAATATGAAAAATTTAACTTTTTAATAAACAATTGTCTTTTTTAATGATTTTGTAATGATCAATTTTTACCCCAGGGGAGCGAGTAATTTCTTGAATTGAAAAATGATTTTTACCACAGACTTCTATATTACAATCATAGTACTTACTATCTCTATGATTACAATAGGATTTTTAACAAATTTTTACACGGAAACAGGACGACCGGAACACCAGAAACGCGTAATTAGAAGCGGCCAGTTTTTGAAAATAAGAATGCGTTCCGTTTTTTCGTTGCGTCATACGTCAGCCGATTGTTATCGCTGCGTTCGTATTACGAGAGTTACGTCAGAAATGATTAGCGTAATTTAAACGCAACTTTAGTTTGAATTGAAATAGATTTGCTGGAAAATGTTACATGAATATGTTTAATGCTGATTGTGTATGCAGTTTAATGATCGAAGTCTTACCGGAAAGTAGATCAGGTAATTACGTTTTATGTGTTTACTTGAGATATAATTTAATGCTTAGATTAATGAATTTTACGCAGGTAGGTAGTTGTGAAGATTTATTAGAGCGTACACCCAATTATAGTCCGAGTTCGAATCCGCACGGACAACATGCCATGTACCAATGAGTTTTTCTAACTTAAGTACTTAATATCGACTGCTCTCAAACGGTGAAGGAAAACATCGTCAGGAAACCAACATACGTTGAAAAAGAAATTCTGATGTGTATGTTGTGAAGTCTACCAATCTGCATTGGGCATGCGTACTGGACTAATGCCCATCATACACGCTACCTGAGGGTAAGTCTGTGCCCTACAATGAGACCTTTATAGGCTGATGATGATGAAAAATAATTTGCGAATTTCCTGTAGGGTTCTTAGGGAAAGTTGTTCAGTATCATGGGTACAAAAATCCCTTAAAAGTAATGCAATGAGCGTTTTTCTTTTCTTTTTTAATTTTAGTTCCTAAAAATCTCAACAGATTGCATGTCTATTGCTCAATAGAGCATACTTACTATCTCTATGCAATTTGACGTTCGTGAGATTCTGTCAAATTCATGTCAAGACTGTGCCTGCCATTTTTTTTAAAGCCTAGGGATTGAGCCCATACAACCATGTCAGGAGTAATCAGTTTCAAATACTCGATCAAAATTATTCGCAAATAATGAAATATTCCATCAAAAGATGCGATGGCATCTTTTTGATCATCTTATCCCTCTTTATTACTTTAAAATTTTGACCTTTATTCGCAAAGCCGTAGCGCCATCTATCAATCCCCTAGAAAACTAAAAGAAAAACGCTCATTGTTTACCCTAACATACCTAACCCTGTCTTGAGGGTTAAATGTGTTCGATAAAGTCAGATGCACTCTCTCTCTGTGCATCTGTGTTTAGCGAACACATGCACGCACTTGCTGTCGCTGTAGTCGAAATCGACGGACCATACCATTATATACATCTCCTATATTAAAAGAGGAAGTACCACCATTAAGAATATTCGCAAAAAAACGCGGTCAATGGCAAAGTGACGACCCTAATGGCCGGTAGTCAACAAATAATGACGGATGTGTGAGCGCAACATTTGGACCAAATATGCACATATGAAACTCTTATAATTGCCTTCGTCGCAGCCAGGAGAGGTCGGAGTGAGGTTACAGGAATCGTGATGTGACTGCTGATGACTGTTTATTATCATTTGTGTCCGTCTTTATGTCCGTTTGTCAAAATGTTTTTCCGTCTCGATCACTGAGCTGCCTGCTGAACCGAGAGTCGCGGGTTGCAGAGGCAAATATATACAGGGTGTAAGTGACAGCCTAGCAAATACTGAAACCGTGAACTCAGACCATCAAACTGAACAACTTTCACTGTGAAGCCTACCTCAGGAGACGCGAAATTAAATCAGCTGTCCCGTACAAAACTGCAGTACCTACCCCACTCAAATGTATGTGGGACAGCTGATTTTTTTTCGCGTTTCCTGAGGTAGGCTCCATAGTGAAAGTTGTTCAGTTTGAAGGTCTGTGTTCACCGTTTTAGTATTTGCTAGGGCTGTCACTTACACCCTGTATATCCACAACATAATACTTACAACCACAACAACAACATATCTAGCCTTGTCTATGAAATAGGAATCGTAGTATACCTACCTACTTTAGTACTTACATCCGTAATATCATAAATTCATAATAATTTATGTGTGGACTAGGTAGGTACTTTGATTGTAAAATTGACATATAATATCATATAGCATAGCATAGCATATGCTCACGACTATATTCCCCGAGGGGGTGGTCAGAGATATTCTGAAACTTCAGAACATCCACGTTATATCATATAGGTGGGCTGAAATCCGAATCCCGAAACCAAAGTCTGGATACGTGCTTGCCCTGTAGATAGATCATAGACAAAGTATAGAATAAATTATTTTCGTTATGTTTAGAATCGCCTATAAATTACCGAAAATTGTGCAATTCAGACTGACCGCGATCTTCACAATAATTCGCAAGCCCTTTGACCATCACACAAATTATAAAAGCTATTACAATTAGCACACAGACTATTATGACCTCTAATTCAATAAAGACATACATAATGGATAAATATATATTATAAGACTTGTGAAATACAAATTTTGCGGTTGACTAACGACTTAAAGAGTTAGCGAATGCATCAAGTTCATTCGCTGACGTTTGATACACATTGCATCCGAGAATCGTTTCCTTTGCACTTAACTTCTTGAATTTGTGTCATACCAATATTTCAATGAAATAATCAGCGAACAACAACAACCAGCTGTTTACACATTTCGGCGTTATTAAAAAAATATATAAAAAATTGTGTGATACATTGTTTAGGTAATTAGGATGAACATAGGTACGAGGATGTTGAGGATATTAGGATGCCGACTGTCGATCATTATCGGTACGATTTAGGATTCTATTCATATTCAGATAGGGCGTAGTTTTATAGTTCTGTAGTGAAACCGTCGTTTCTGTAGTGCAAATCTACTTGAATTAGTCGTGCATAGTAAGCATTTGAGGTAAATAGGTATACATTACACACGACGACAGATCAACCATACCCATAGTTGAACTATATGTACCTAGGTAGTGCAAGGACATAGAGTTCAACTATGGGATGGATCTGTCGCCGTGTTTTGTAGGTACTCGTACCTACATTGATTTGTGCAGTCTCAGAGAAAATATACTCTACATGCGCGACAGTACGGTCAGTATTGTCCAAACAAAATTCCTCAAATTAGGAAGAGAAGAAAATGACCTGATGCTCATAAGAATTCAAGCCGCCTTGCAGTGGTAAGTAACATCTGGAAGCAACGAGCAGTTTAAAGTTAACGAATCCCTTTCTCTTTTTAAATGCCGAACAACGGGGATAAAGGACAAGTTGTAGAAAAAACTATTAAAAAAAAGTAATCATAGAGTGTATAGGTACTATAATTAGTACATATCGTCCCTCAATTCAGAATAGATAGAACAGATAGATTACGACACAAATAGACAGCTGTAGCAAGATTCGGAACACCCAGAAAGGGTTTTAGCCCAGTCATTGTACGGTTTGAGCCGGGACTAATTAGTAATTGATTTTTTTTCGGTATAGTATTCAGGAGCCAATTTGAGCTTTGCAATGTACCAAAATTAAAAAATAATCCCGTCAGCAACAATTCCAAATTTAAAATTTATGTATTATCTCGTTATAAAAAAAAACTGACGGTAATTTTTTTTGCACATATTTAGGCCATTATACATACTTCAAACATGGTGTAAATATTTTTATCTACTAAAAAGGTTTTGAAAAATACATTCGTATTTTCTAATAAAAACCTCATTTTTTACATATCAATGCCTATTTTATTGCTAAAAAATAATTTATATTGTTAAACCTAATTCAAATGAGTGCATTGGTATTAATATTATGAAATTAACAGCCTTCTGGGACTCACAATTTTGATTTCTATGTTGCGTAGCGAATTTTTTTAAATATGTTTTCAGATATCCTTTTTGTCACTGAATGGTGCCGGTTACAGTTTTAAAGTCCAATTAATAATTAATTTCCATCTCTCCTAACAAAACTCCGTAAAATGACTGGGCTATTTATGTTTCGTCATTTTATCTACCTTAATGTGTCTGTAAGTAGGAAGGTGAATAATATAAGTATATTCCATACCAAGTTACCTATTATTGGTAAAAATCTATCGCCATTAATCTATAAGGAAAAACCAATTAACATTCTTAAACCGTGATACATCACTAATAAAACGTCGTAACAAAACAATCCTATTGCGAATCAACTATAATAAAATGGAGTGACACAAACAAATCATTGTGGAATGCGCGGACGCATAAATTACAATAATCATCTCGCACTTTGCACACCAAACATGTAGAGCGCCCACTTGTCTTCAAACATACATACATAGGCATACACACAGATATTTATGCATTTAAGTAAGTACTTAGTTTACGCCCATGTCTTTATGCACGTTGAATTTGTTTCGATGGAAATTTTCCTCAACTTATGCAACACTAGCTGTAGCCCGCGACTTCGTCTGCGTTACCCGGATAAAAAGTACGTACTAAACGTACATAAAGTACTCTATGTGTTAATCCAGGCCATGGTCTATCTGTGTGCCAAATTTCATCGAAATCCGTTTAGTAGTTTTTACGTGAAAGAGTAACAAACATCCATACTTACAAACTTTCGCGTTTATAATATTAGTAGGATATTCTCAGCATTGCTGTCCCACAACTGGGCAAATATCTGCTCTCTCATCCTCCAATCCAATTATTACTCCATCTTTTCTTTGGGTCTGTCTTGATGTCAGCATTCATCTTATGGATATGGAACCCATTCTCAGTGCCACTTTAGCTTAACTTAAGTTGCGTCCGTCAGCCATACCAAAGATATCTTGGCCATCGCTACATCGCTCTTTGGCAAATTTTGAGACGGGATTTCTGATGTTCAATAAAGATCAGATCTGAACACACAAAACAAAAATGTTTTATAATACCTCACTATTGTTTTCTTACTTTAGCTTCCGGATAACTTTTTTTTTTTTTTTTGGTGTCGGGGGGTAAATCTTCAAAAGATACCCGGCTCCTTAGGGGAAGAGCCAGGTTATGTGGGATTTTTATCCACTAAACCCCCCCCCCGGTGGTCACCTCAGCGCATGTCGAAGGGCCATGGGGAAGCAATGTGCGTCCACGGCCCTTCTCGCGCTTCTCCGAAGCTCTCCCGGCTCGGCACTGATGCCGGGCCAACACTCCCGCAGCGTCTCTGCGCTGCAGCGGGACGGGACCAGCTTCCTGATACCTACTCTGACTTGACCGTGCAATATAATTGTCACACTTAGATCGTCTTTCACTTTACAGAGACTGATGAAAGGTGCGACAGCCCTAAGTGACATTGAAAAATATCACTCCAGAGGATTCGATGCGTATTTTGCTAAGTATTTTGCTACTGTTTAACAGGAAAAAGATTTAAAAACATACAATACCTAAGAACAAGTACAGGGTGGGTCAGAAAAGCATGAGAAAACTGATATCGCGCCGAGGTGACATTGCATGGCCGCCTAGAAGTCCGGATCTAACGCCACCGGTCTTTTTTATGTGGTAAGACCTGAAAAGTAGAGTCTACTCCAATAACCCCGCCACGATTAACCAGTTGAAGACCAATATCCGAGAAGAAATGGCAGCTATTTCCCGCGCATTGTGACAGCGAGCTTTTACCAATTTGAGGTTCAGATTCGAGGAATGTTCGCAGCGCGATGGTGCACACCTGGATTATGTTATTTTTAAGAAATGAATTTCCCAGATGTTTTTTAATTGAAATAAAAATTTGTATGTGAATTGTATTTAATTTTTTATTATTATTTTTTCAAATTCGCAAATCTTTCTGGCCCACCCTGTATAAGAACAATTCTTCAAACCGTCGACCAATGCATTTATTATGCCAATGACTTTTTACAAACAGAAACATTTTAGATTTATGCGAACTATTTATTCATAGTGGTTTATCAAGCAATAGAAGGCTGGCAACTCTTCCAAAACCACTTTATAATACACCACCTTTACACCACGTAAGTTCTCCCTACATAACATTAACATGCTACAAAGGTACTCTGAATAATAACCAGGTATTCGCTAAGCAAACCAACGCGTGTATCCGAACATATTTGCATTACAACTTAGCGAGAACTCAGCGTACGAAGAACACTGTTTGTTGTAAACCTTCCATTAAAGTGAGTTGCAGTATTTGCCTCTGTAAATATACATAGCATCTGGTTTTTCCTTCGTTTGTCTCGTCACTCGTGGTTGCCCGCACACGCGTACGCATTATGCTTACAACTATATTTCCCGAGGAAGTCCGATATATTCAGAAGTCCTTAGCACGCTGGCCATGGGTCGCCATGTTGTATCCTTTGATGGTTTTAATTTTAAGGATGTTGCAAGGAGACGTGGGATGGTAGTGAGAGTCAAAACATAGTAGATAGTTGAGCAGAGACTAGTAGAGTTAAGTGTCATAATATATTGAATTCAACTAATAATATAACATATTTATAACTTACAAACTACTTACGCAGCATTGGGCCAATTCCCATACTACAATTCTAAATATTCCTGAATATGCAATATGTCCCCACTCAGAACAGGGCAGACCACCTGAAACGGGCTGGGGTCGCTTCCAGTGATTGTAGGTTACTATATTTTCTATCTTTATTGGTTTTTCCACAAAAGATATAAATTAATTATATCAAACAAGGAAGTGTCAACCCTATTCGTAATATCACAACAAAAAGACGATTCAGATCTCAGCTGTGATACACCTGTGTTTTGAAATATGTCAATCTAAAGGTCAAAAGCACTCAGTTACAACGAAATGAAAGTAGCCTCCCAAACCAGAAACTTACATCAAGTTATATGACACGCCATTATGTTAAGTACAATACATTATGTCATACACAACTATGCGATTTTAAGATAAGCTCAAAGTGCGTATGTTGACATCGTCTATCAAGTTTGGATCTAATATGCATGTCTCTCTTTTAGTTCCCTTTCCAAGGAGTCTGCTGCTGACCAGGCTTCCCCAAAGAGATTGCAAAAGGAGGGATTCCTATCTTATTATGGGGGCTGTTAAGCCAGCAATAGTTCCACCGAATGGGATCTTTTATGTTGACCCTACCACAGTATAAGAAAGAGTATCAAGTACTACATACCCCTACATTATTATTGTGGTAAATGAGGGAGGAAATACCGTTCAGGGGAAGAAACCTGTTAACTCCTGGTTTTGGATAACCATCTTCCAGGAGGCGTTTAGCAGTAAAGACATCGCAGTCACACTGGATATGTTCCATGGTTTCAGTCTCCTCTCCGCACGCTCGGCAGCAAGGTAGGAATTGAATTTGCAGCTGATTATCCCTCCGGCAAGTCAATGGTTTTGAGTCTTCACACATTTCGGGAGAGGACCGAACAGACTCTGTCGTCTCGCCAAACTTGTTTCCAGTTCATTGCCCTCAGAGATTTTCATATCTTATGATCCAGATACTTTAATGACTGGGTTGTTCACACAACGTTCATGAGGATGGAAGATTATTGGTTTTTATATAAGACTGGTTAATGAGTGGTTTGTGCTGGGAAAATTATGGATTTTCCAGTCTTTGTCATATCGTTTAATCATGAAGAGGGACAACGATATAAAAATAAAAAATTGAGATAACTAGGTAGTTAAATGTTGTACGAGCTGCAATAAGTAGGTAAATACACTGCTATTTTTTGTGGTACTAGTTAGAAGGGGGAGGGGGGGGGGTGAATTTTTATTCTTGCTATTTCGATGTTGGGACCATAGAGAAAGTTATTCAGTTTGATGGTCTGATCATTCCCTTCAAAAAGTGTCCGCATATTAAGAAGAAAACTGTATGTAGGTATAATATACATATCCTACATGTATAACTTGCATAGGACTGCATAGTAAGTATACAGCAGTGTCTCACGTGCACAAACTCATGTTCCATATCGTTTGCTGCGTCACTCAAGAGAACCTTGTAAATATGCAAAAGATCCATAATTGTTAACTTTAGCTCGGTTGGAACGTTTATACGTGTATGGAAACCGTGTCCGATGTGCGATTGATGATCGTTGTGTACGTGATTATTTACAGTAAATCTATTAGCTTAGAAAACATACTTTTTATACTTGCTACATGATCTCTAAATCATAATCACACAGCACCAACCATATCTCTATGGTTGGTCAACCAACGCGCTGAGTACGAAACCGAGTGTCGCATTACCACCAGTACCACGCGATAGAAAGTATTTTGTTAGCTTTAATGTGCTCATAATCCATTGCGGTATCAGAACTCAACGTCCGAATAATCTTTAGTACTACACAAACATTGTTAACTATTTACACATAATATCTCGACTGGCTTTCAGCCTCCTAATATATTGAATCATTACTGTCGCGAGCAATATGTTCCGTTTTTGCGCATATTGCTGCGACACTGGCCCCGCCCCCTTTACACATCTCCCTTTAGTTTTTGTGATCTGTGGCACCAACCCAGATGTGTCTTAAAAGGAGACTAATTCTTTCAAGCATCGTGGCTGCCACTGCCAGTTATAGTCACTGCATGCGCATGAGAAGTCTACCAATCCGTATTGGGCACGCGTGGTGGAGTAACGTTCATACACCCTTGGGGGTAGGCCTGTGCTCTGCCGTGGAACTTATACTATAGGCTGAAGATTGATGATAAATTACGCGTCATATAATGATAGGGTGGCTAGTCTTTCGCTTACTAAAACACTGCTCAAGAAACCCCATTATTCGCCCCACAACCACAACCACGTGAAGAAACAGGGCAGAATCACACGGCGAAAGTTCTTAAGTAATAACCCAGCAAACAATTTGGTCGTATTAGGCCCCCATTTATATGACTATTTTGACTTATAAAAGTTATATAACTGTAATTTGGTCATATACTGGTGCTTTATGCGTCTAACGTTCGACTATACGACACCTATACGACTAAATTGTTAGTTGGGAAGTTATAAAAAAGCCTTCTTAACTACCTACCTATCTTTAAGTTACCTAGCTGTTATTTTAGCGAAACTCATCTCATGTGCCATTTTCTATGGCCGTTTTATGACAAGATGCGTGTACGCAACTTTCTAAAGCAACGCGTTGACGTAATTTCTATGATCTAGATCTTGGACGTCGTCGTACTCGTACCCACTATTGTCTCTATACCTAGATAGGGGAACGTACCCATACTACATGACGCATTTTTTACCATTTTTGAACGTTTTTAAAGTTTTTATTATGAAACATCCGGCGTTAATTGCATTGAATAAAACCCGAGGTGACACGAGGAAATCCCATAATAAAGATTAAACTTAATTACAGCTATAATTATGATCTTGTTTTCAATGTTTTTATTTTGTTTGCTTAAACTCATTATTTATTTCAGTCTCATTTGAATAGAAGTGATAAGGAAGTATAATCAATTACACATGTCTTATTAGGTACCTACATCTACAAAACGCACAGAATAGATAGGTACACACGGCGAGACATCAGGCTGTCACTTACACCCTGTATAATACCTACGTAGTAGGTACTAGATATTCTTTCTTCTACTGTGGAATGATGATTTACTGGTAAGTAGCCGATTTCGACTGCAGATGCAGCCAGCTTAGTGACAAATGTTACCTAGTCTGAAGAACTGCGACCGTAGCATGATCCGCGCGATAAGGCTTATAATATCACGCCTTTTATCTTGTTCATTCGCGCGCAAATAGAAAGAGAGCAAAGGCGCGATAGCGCTATATCACGCGCATAATGCTACGGCCGCTGTAGTGAAGCTGTGATAAAGAGCTGTGCTAATATTTTTTTCGCTTTTTTAATGGGGGTTGCAGGTCTGAAGCACCACTTAGGTAGGTACATTATGTAAGTAACTCTTTTAAGTTAACACCCTGTATACAATTAATATGTTACAGGGCGTAAGGAAAGTATCATTAACAATTGTCAGAACAAAAAAGAATGTGTTGTTCCATACGTTTGAGTCGAGTATGTATTGCAGTTTAATATGGAACAGCAGGTTTCTTTTTTGATCTGACATGTTTGCTCCCATAGTAAAAGTTGTTCAGTTTGATGGGTAGAATGATACCTTTCCTTACACTCGCTACAGTAAGTACTGATACGCAATGATAAGGCAAAAAAAAACGCATGCGGATTGCAGTAAACGTAGCATAACAAAACTTTTAATTAACTTGCATTTTAACCGATTTCAAAAAAGGAGGAGGTTCTATTCGGCATTTGCAGCGGTTCAAGTTTTATAGTACAATCTAAGCCACTTACAAGAGTAATATGTTTACCATAATATTGCAGTTGTTTACTGCAAAGTTTACTTCAATGGTTGACATCATCATCATCTCAGCCGATGGACGTCCACTGCTGGACATAGGCCTCCCCCAAGGATCGCTATAATATAACGACCAAACGACAGGTCGTCGGTCCACGCTGTACTTTCCGGTACGCGGTCGCCACGCCTCACTCGAGAACTTTTCGGCCCTATCGGCCATCGGTTCTGCGAGCAAAGGGCAATGGAGAAGGCAATGCTCGGAGTTTCCCTGCGAGATCGAATCAGAGATGAAGAGATCCGCAGAAGAACCAGAGTAACTGACATAGCCCAAAGAATTGCTAAACTAAAGTGGCAGTGGGCGCCACATTGCTCGCAGAATGGTTGACTATGGTAATATATTATTCTATTTTGATTTTATCTGGGTAGGTAGTTAAATGTCATAAAGATAGTCTTGTATTTACAAACCTGCCAAGAATCAAGTTCCGCCTGTAACATTATGTTCCCTTATCTCTTCACTTCTACAAACAATTATATTATTAACAAAAAAAAACACTTTTAAAATAAAAACGTTGTTTTCAAAAAACCATCACGTGTCCTATCCAAAACAAAACTGAACTCCAATCACAAGATAACGAGAAAATGAGAGTGGTCTTGTTAAGATAGCAAAGATAAATGTAGATAAGGATAAGCTGTGATCTGAATTCGTTTCTACATCTAAATAGTTCATCATTTTTTTTTTTTTTTTTGCATTTTACCTACTGGCTACTGGTCATTGACTTCGCTACCTGTAGGTATGTCCTAGTCCATAAAACTTGAGCCACTTCAAGGCTTGAAAAGGCTCGGAGCTACCAGGGGGTTGTGATGACCCCCGACAGTGACAGACCTAATATACATAGTATAGTATGTGGCGCGTTAAAAATTTACATGTTAAGATAGGTATATAAGTTTACTTACCTACCAATTGCCGCAATATGGCGTGTTGGTAAGAGTCAAAATGGTGATTCATTATCTTTTGTTCATTCATTATGTTGCTGTTATTTTGCTATTATACAAAATAAAGCATTTTATTTTGTGCCCAAATTGCTTGAATAACATCTGTGTATGCGCTTACACAGACAATAACCAGCCAACTATGTCAGCTTGAAGTTTCCAGAAATGCTTTTTGTACAGATTTTATTCAGCCAATCGGTGTTCAGCTTGGGCTTGATTATCGAACTGAACAAAAGACATCATCGGATTGGTCAAAATCGATATTCTGTTGGAGGATTTGTCCATCTAAACATTTATTATTATGGCACCAAAGCTGGTCCATTGTCCTTGGTTTTATTTGGATTTTCATAAACACAAGCAGTCGGTTGAGGCGATGGATGAAGAGAGAGAGAGGGGTCGCAGCCCTTGACATTGACATTTTACACTGACAGATCAGATCAGGTGTTTACATAGATAAAAATTTAATGTTGAATTGCCAACATGCTGCGGCCTCACAAGTTTGAATAACTAACATAGAAATTATTGAAAACCAACAAGGTACTTACTATATTTGTAACAGAAATTATTTACTTTGTTACCTCAAATCTATTATCATATAATTTTTTTGTTACAATAAAGAATTTAACGAAACATAGTATATCTTTATATTTATATTCCAACACTACAGTTTAGGTACTTTTGAATTCAAAATATCAAGAGCTACGACTGCTAGATGATACAGAAAAAACTGAATTAAATCTGCTAAACAACTAAGTTATGCTTATACAACAATGAAAGCTGAATAAAAACGTATCCTAGTTATATTGCTCTTATACTTACAATGAAACAGGTTTATAGAAATCACTTTGACAAGACTCCGCACCAGATATGCAGGGTTTGGGCACGTTTGGGTGGACGTCATTCGATAACAAACGAACAAATTATGAAGCGGAATCGGAAAGATTGCAATTCAAGACACTTCAAATCGGCGATGCAGCTATTGTCAAATGTGATAAGTCTATGTATAAAACAAGTGGACCATTCATATGCATAGCACCACCGTGTGCTAAAAAAAGACACATATCTTTGGGAGGTGATTCCGGTGGACCACTTTTAGTGAGCAAAAAAACCGTAGGAGTACTTTTTGAACAATATACTCCAGTGAGCCCCTATATGGATTGGATTTATGACGTCATGTCGAAAGAATAGTAAACTCTATATCAGAAACAAAGATGATTTGAAAAGTGTTTGTTTCTGTAACATTATAGTCTGGAAACAGTCTCCCATACGTAAAATAATCAGCAACACAACATCCATACAAGTTACCGAAAAAAGGGTCATAGGGTATTTAAGGGTATTTTTTTTTTCATAATTATGTTTTTGTGTACAATAAAGAATCTAAGGAATCTAAGGAATCTAAGGGTCGAAAGTGAAAATTTTAGGTTTGAGTTGGACGAGCAAAATTTTCAAAATTCTCTTAAAAATATTTATTTATTTATTTTATTTTCTTGGGAAGACCAACAGCTGTTGACACAATACAAAATATAGATGGCTAACAGAAAGCCAATTATAGGTCTCCGCTGATAGAAACATAATTAAAAAAAAAACAAAGCAGAGATAACACGAAATAGTTGAAAATGTTGTTTCATAGGTTCAAACTAATTTAACAAACTTCAGTGTTTATTGAACTTACCAAATAAGAAACAAAAAGTGGTTCTTAATAGGCCTTTTACGCTGGAATCGGCTTCCAAAGTTAGTTAAGTGAAAATACGCTAGAATTTTTTTGTTTTTTTTTTTTTCAAAAAATTGTATTTTAATTTTTTTTTATTCTTATGGCTAGCATTAGTCAAATATTATCAAACACATGGAGTATTTTCGGATACACCTAGAGGTGAGGAAACTAAAAAAAATTGTGGACGTCTCCGTTTGGTCCACCCATACAAACATCCATGACTCGGGCACAAATATTCGTATTCACCATACAAATATTTGTCCCTTAGGCTGCCCGCCCACGTCAGACTTTTTGTAGGACCGATAAACGGTCCGATTTTTCCTCCGATTCTTATGACCGATTTTGTGACCGACTCAACGCACACGTCCGCCACTTTGTCTGTGGCTATCGAGGGAGCAGCACGTCATAGACAGAGAGAATCTCATGAATAACAAGTGGATGCGGCCGACTGTCGGTGAGTAGTGTGCGTTTACGCATACATTTCCGAACGTTCCATTTTTCACCGATAATCGGATTGGTCGGGATGCAGCGATTTTATTTCTGACCGACTTTTTGTAGGACCTGAGCGTTGCACTATTGCGAGCAGTACGTTCTATTTTTCTCCTACAAAAAGTCGGTCACCGATTGTCTGACGTGGGCGGGCAGCCTTACGGGATTCGAACCCGCGACTCTCGGCACAGCAGGCAGATTCACTACCGACTGAGCTACCGGGCCATCGATATCGTATTCCCCATAACCATTATAACAAAGACAATAAAGCTCCTATTCTCATAATGCAGTTTCATCGCTTCCTGCAATTACCCTGGTCACCTTCCGTGTAAGGAGGGCTAGCACGAGACGGATCTGTGCGATCGATTTCCAAACGGAAGCGTTCGGCGAGGCGAGAGTCGGGAAATATCACCGGCGCGCATCCAGATTGTCGGGTTTTGTTAGCTGTTTGTGTATGGTGAAAATTGTGGTTTATTATATTCTACCTACCTACAGATAGCCGGCTTAGAATAGCAATAACTTAGATGGGAGTCGTAAAAGGTATCCCTTCGGTCATTTGAAAAACCAAGATTCAGCGGCTAAGGGTCTTAGTTTAAACTGGATCAGAAATAATTCGACCCAATGAACAAATTAAACGAAAATACAAATAAAATAGTAAGAATTTGTAAACATTAAAATATGAACATTTATTTCATCAACGGATGCGTCTGACTCAGTGACATGCATTTTTGTTGACTTTTTAGCCTAAAATTTTCGTCTTCCGACCCCTCTCTGGGCAATGCCATCTATCGCCGGTTTATTGAACTACGTTTGACTAGCTGTCAGAAAATTCCTCATTCCATATAAGCACTATGTTCTTGCCCTATTCAGACTCAAGTCACGATCAAAAGACTTCTTTGAATCTCAGCCGTATGGCTACCGCAGTCTGCACAGTAGGCCTAGCATGCCACCACCGAGAAAACGATAAAAATCGAGATGTGCCACCATCTTTATTATTTTACGTATGCCAGAAAGAGCGCGCATGACGTTTTTCTCGTTTAAACGCTTTGTCGTGGCTGGCATGCTAGCCGTGCTGGTCAGAACATATTCTCCAACCACCAAAACATTTCATTTTTAATCACATTTTTATATAATTAATACAGGGTAAATTTTATATCACTGCGGATAACTTCAGCATGTATTCTACTCCTCAAACTGAATAACTTTCACTATGGAGCCAACGTCGGAATCGCGAAAAAAAATCAGCTGTCCCAATAAACCTGATTCGGAATTGGTTCCGGATGGAGTGTTGCCGCTTTCAGAGACTTTTCACTAGATTTAGTGATTTTTTGATGTCTTAGGTGGCATTTTTTAAAGATTTACAGTCATATCACACAAGTGATTTTTGAGCGCAGGCGTTGATGGAACTATACCGTATCGTAATGGTGCAGTTGCGACGTCGTTGAAATCTTTGTCTTTGAGCTGCTACACCAAACACTGAAAAAGATGAACCATTGGCATTAAATTACCAACTACTGGACGTCGCTAGTCCGTGCTTAAAAGTGTCCGAACCAAAAGAGCACCAAAACGTATAAAGACAGCCAGCCTCTCTCGCAACTGTTTAACAAAAAAACGTTATATGAAACGTGCACCGCCGCCATTAAATTTCGTTGAACGGTTGCACACGTTTCATACATTCTGGATCATCGGTTACGACCAGTTTTTAGTATGTAAGTCCCGACTCTTATAACGTAGTGAGTTACATTCTCTTTGAAGACAGCCTTCGTTTGATCGCACGCGCGGGCGCAAGTGGGTTGAAAAAGAAATTCAGCATTTTCAATATTTTTAGTTGGTATTACTATAATAATTACACGTACCTACTTAGGTTTGTGTAAGTTAGTCTCTGACACTTTTTCGAGAATTTTGTACTAGACCCGGCGACCATTATTTTGTATGTCAATGACCATTGGTTAAGCTTCATTAACGGTTGTTTGTACCTACGCAAATAAAGTGGAAACGCACTAAAATTGATTAGTTAAGTTGATAAGTTATGACTAACTTGAGTTATGGCCGATCTAGATTGTGAGGAATTTCTGAGATTAACTTCTTGTTTCGAACCCGGCCTGGTATGTGGTCTAGTTCAGTTCAGATTTCCAAGAAAGCTTTTAATTACTGATCTAAGGAAGATTGCGTTTACAGATTTTCGATTAGGTAGGTAGCACGTCACGTAGGTAGGTATACAATACAGCGGAGTCTATAACAGGACTTACCTATAGGACAGCCGTAAGCTTAGCTTATAATACCAAGTACCTACCTTACCTACCACTTACTAAGTAATATTATTAATGATTATCTTTAGTCAATTTGTACATAATTGAATTATTTTGAAAAACGTATATTTCTGACTTCAATGAAAATTTTAGAATGCTGTAATAAATTCATCTTAGTAATCCAAAAAGTTTTTTTTCTCGTTTACATATTTTTCATATAACAAAGAGTTTTCATTACATCTAATAAATACAGAACTGGCAGCTATATGTCACAAAAAAATTACATTAAGCCAAATATTTAAATTAAAAAGAAAACAGTTTTCTTCCTTTTGTTTTTATGGCTTTTTAATATGTTTTTCCAAGACGTATTGCCAGCTCGCAAAAAAAAATCGAATCATTAAAAAGTTTTTATTCGGAATTTCTGAAATCCCAAATAATCCCAATAATGTCTCTGGTTTGGTGCCTATTTTCCAAACTGAATTAAAATATTTAATTATTCCAGTAGTTTTCCTGGATCGCTGGTGTATGGTAAATTACTTATACAGGGTGTAAGTGACAGTCTAGCAAATACTAAAACTGTGAACTCAGACCATCAAACTGAACAACTTTCACTATGGAGCATACCTCAGGAAACGCGAAAAAAAAATCAGCTGTCCCATACAAAACTGCTGTACCTACCTGAGTGAAATGTATGGGACAGCTGATTTTTTTTTTGTGTTTCCTGAGGTAGGCTCCATAGTGAAAGTTGTTCAGTTTGATGGTCTGAGTTCACCGTTTCAGTATTTGCTACGCTGTCACTTACATTCTGTATACTTCATATAATATTGGTTTTAACAAATATAATTAGAATTATCTGACAATTGTAATTACAAAAAACATGTCTGACACGCGCGTTTCTTTAGTTACTGTACCTTGAATTGATTTCTCGAGTTTCTCGTCTCGACTAAGGTCCGCCACATGCATACGGAATTTCGATTTCCAAATCAGGATTACGATTTCGTATGGATTTTCCCACTCCATAATTGCGTTCGGAATTGCGGAGGTATCAAATCCTAATACAAAATTACAATCCTGATTCGGAATTCAGTACCTATGTGTGTGGCACGTCTTAAGCAAAGAAAATATACTCTTACGCGAAACTAAGGTCAGATTACTCGATAATTCTCGCTTTGAATCTCGTCTCGGGCAGAAGCCCTACAACGAAACCAGATAACCGAGCTATCGCAAAACGAGGTGACTTTGATTAGTTTTGAAATTCAAATGGATGTATCTTTCATAATTTTGGTTTTAAAAATTAGAAAAAAATACAATTGTGACGACTAGCCTTGTGATAATATTTAAAATAAAAATAAAAATTAAGTATGTTCAATTTCGGAGAAAAAAGAAAGAAAAACCAGCGTATCAAAGCTATATTGAAAATGGGGCTACTTTGATATCAGGCGTTTTTTCATTGCTTTTGAAAGTCACCCCGAAAAGGAAACTTTTTTCTGCGAATATTTTCTACAAACTTTATCAAATTATTTTAACCACTCAGCCTCATGTTACAGTCTTGAAGATTTGGTAAAAGATGGACGAATTGTCAATAATGTCAAGACAAAAAAGAGTATCACTATCTCTATGAGAGTATCCGGCTGCGTTCTGTTTTTGCAGAGAAATTTACATTCCTGTTGTCATTTGGAGTTATCATCAAAGTCGCCCCAATTCTCAAAGTCGCCTCGTTTCGCCGGTACTTATTTATACCAAGTATAAATCTTATTCTTACAACAAACCACTAGACAATACGAGTAAATAGAGCAACAACCGACTAATTATTGCAAACTCTGCGACACTTCAGCTCCCCATTAATTACAATGGAACCTGTCTACTGACCGACTTTGCGTTGCAAATCCCAGCAGTGACCCGTACATTTTAACTACTGTCGTAACGGAACTGCATCGCAATGCAGCCTGATGCACGGCACGCCTCTTGCAATAGGCTGGTTTCATCATCATCATCAACCTATAAACACGTCCCACTGCGTGCATCGTCGATGACTGTACATTTTTTCAAAGTAAAATTCTCCAAAAGTTAGGGTTAGTCTCCTAAGAACATTTTCTTGTAGCTATAATGCTTCTGGTAGCTGCCCTTTGTGTCCCATCTTAAGTTTCCACACTGTATACTTAAGTAAGTACTAACTAGGTAATTTCATTAATTTACTCATAGATAAGTAAGCATTCTGATAAGGGGGCAGAAATCAACAATTTGAACGATGAGATGAGAAATTCTTAGTAGACAAAACCAGAAAGAGGACGAAGTGGCAAACAATTATCAATTATAGAAACAGAGGGTATTCTATTATTTTACATTAAACAATGTCTCAGCGAACTCTTTAACGTTTCTTCCCTCCACTTTTATGCTATCTAGGACCTTACCTACCCTCAACACGCTCGCGCGAACTTAGGCGCTTATAAAGAAGTCGATGTATGTACAGCAGGCTCGGACGGGAGCGTTTGGAGGTAAAATTACTCGTCTCGAGACGAAGGAAATTGCTCGAGTCGAGGCCATTTTTGACATGCAATTGGACCGAGTGGAGGAAATCTCGAGATAGCAACTAAGAATTGTTGTACCTAAGTGTACCCTAAGGGTCAATTCCCACCAAAATTTGCTTTTCTGTACCTAAACTGCATCAGAAGTCCCGGCGCGCGGCGCCGCACTGCCCGTCTATCGCTTCAAGTCAATTTGAACCTTAATGTACTAGCTTGCTACTACCTAAAATTTGCTCGGAAAATGCCCCAGTAGCCGCTGCGCTTCACTGCTCTTTTTTGGTGTGAATCGACCCTAAGTGTTCATGGTCTCTACACTTTCCTTGTGCTGCAAATAGGTTATCACTTATCTTTAGTTGACATTCCCAAGATAAGTAAAATTAATTAACCACGGATAGAAAACAAACCACGATATCACAAACGTATAGGGAAAGGAGAGCATCGCAGCACCATCTATCAGCGACTTCCGCTAGTAGGATATGGCGCGAGGCGCGTGCGCAGCCGGAAACCGACGACGTGCGCGCCTTTTCCGTGAGTGTGCGTACGTTGTCTACAGTGGAGGTGGTATTTAATAATTGTTTTTTTTCCATCATATTGATGTGACTTAGTCTGCTACATTTTTCCTGATACTGACAGAAATTTCATAGTATGGTATATCATTTTCGTATTCGAATTAAGATGTGATTTTCAAAAATAGCTGGAGTGCGATTTTTGAATCTCATTCGCTGAGCTCAGCAGTTGAAAAAGTCAAAATTACTATGGAGTTATGCATCTTTCTACTGCTGATTTGTCTTTCAAAAATCGTACTCCAGGGCTGCGTTCCGAACCTACGCCCCAGGTGCACCCCGAGTGCAACTTTTCGCACTAACGCCGTTCCGAGCCTCGGTGAAAAACGTTCTATTGCAACTCGGTTGTCACAACTCAACCGTTCCGAACCTTTGACGGGTTGCAACTTTTAACCATCAAATTAGATGGTTTAAAAACACTCTGACGTTTTGATTATCTGTGGTTACTTGACTTTTCGCTCGTTTTGAATAAAGGTTTGTTTTTCAAATTATTTTTATTCACCTTTTGATTCACTAACATGGAAGATGAGGTTTTTTTATTGTATTTGGAAATGATGGAAGCCCAGGAAGCCCATATTACTGTCAATGTCAAAATTTGAGGGTATAAAACAACCGTGATCGTTCCGCACCTCATAGCAAGTTGAAAAATTGGCGTGGTCGTTCCGTACCATAGAGAGAGTTGAAAAAACAACCGCTCCCAAAGGTCGTGAACGCAGCCCTGGAGTGCGATTTTTAAAAGTCAAATCAGTTGTAGAAAGATGCGTATCTCCATACATTTTCAACTGCTGAGTTCAACGTATGAGATTTAAAAATTGCACTCCTGATGTTGGTTCTATAGAGCAAGTTGTTTAGTTTGATGGTCTGATCAACTCCTAAAAAACATCAGCATATTGAGAATGATCCTGTATACAAGGTTTAAAATTAAATGCTTTAGGTACATACTTTTGGGGCGCTTCAGCCCCTGAAACTGAACAACATTTTACTATGGGACCAACATTTAAATCGCGAAAAAATAATCAGCTGTTTCATAGATTTGAGTGGGGTGACCAGTGACGTTTTCTATGGAACGACAAAAATAATCACGATTTCAATGTTGGTCCAATGGTGAAAGGTGTTCAGCTTGATGGTCTGAAGCACATTTCATCTATCCATACTAGGTATTATAAAACTGTAACAGAAGTGTGACTGTACATTAAAGATATTAACAATTGCGATTGGTCGCTTGTCTGTCGGTGTTTTATCGGATACACTTCGGCGAGTGTGCCCAGGAGCTACATAACCTGATTCCACCATCCCCCTTCCACCAACGTACGACAAGACGTAGTGCGAGACTGCATCCATACGTAGTCGATATTCCAACAATCCGCACAAAAAGGTTCGCATCCTCTTTTATAATGAGAACCGGTAAGGTTTGGAACTCACTCCCTGCGTTTGTGTTTCCAAGCAAATACAATCAGGATATTTTTAAAAGAAGAGTTAATAGGCTTTTTCTGGGTGAGTGCGCTACATCCTCGGCTTCATCTACACTTCCCATCAGGTGAGATGAAGCCAAGCGCAAACCCATTATGAATAAAAAAAAAAAGATACGATATGGTTTTTAGGTGAAAATGAAAAAAATGAAAAATATTTTTATTTCAACATGCAGGTGTCCCTGATATCACCAATTTTTGGATTTTTTGTCTGTCTGTTTGTTTGTTTGTGTTTGTTTGTGTGTTTGTTTGTTTGAACGAGCATCACGCAAAAACTACTGAACCGATTTCGATGAAACTTTTTTGTTTGATAGCTTATGATCTGATTTAAAATCTGGTATATAATTTGTGCGGACAAAGTCGCGGGTTAACGCTCGTTTAATATAAAACAATATTTTTATAAACTTTGGTCTAGAGGTGTCTTACACTAGGTACGTTAATGACGACGTTTGTTGTCTCCTCTCGTTATCTCCCCTTCAGTACCCAATACAATTTGGCTGGACTTTCGCCAAATAATTCTGAGTGGAAGAAATACGCAACACACTATAATAGTATTGTTTAATTTACAAACAAAAATACCGCATCTACCGTAACTCCTAGTTGTAATAACAAGCAAGGTTACAGTTAAACCGATCGTACGCTAACATTAGCATTTGAACCGATGCCGACCGATGTCTAAATAGATCGACTGTGAAATGTCTTCCTGCTTCCTTATTAGCTAAAATTAGACGTATTAGCAGCTAATTAGATAATTAGACAGAAGTACGCGCGTTATTTAGTTACATTACCGTTAAAGCTGCACCGAGCCTATTGTGCTGCCCTCAATTTATTTCTTAACAATAAACATTATTTCCAAAAAACAAGAATGTAGTCACTGCTTATTTTCAATTTATCGCGTCACTGCGAATTTTTTTTTTTTAATGTTTGTTGCTACAAGCATAAAACATAATAATCCGTAATGTTTCGATAAATTGAAAGCCTATCAGGACTACAATGTGACATTCTTGTTTTTTGGAAATGCTGTTTAATTGTTTAGAAATATAAAAAATACGATTGGGACAATAGGCTCGGTGCAGCCTTAATATGACCACATTATGCTATGTTAAGTGTGTGGTAACAGAGAGATGTTTATAAATAAGTGACTAACAGAGATGTATATAAATAAGTGAATTATGACGACCCGGTTGGTGTAATGGTTACCACGCCGGACTGCCAAACCAGGGTCCTGGGTTCGAATCTCTCATTTTTTAAATTTTAATGCCTATTTTACTGCTCAAAAATAAGTTATATTGGTATTATTATTATTAATTTAAAAACCTTCTGGGAGATACAATTTTGATTTCTATGTTGCGTAGCGATTTTTTTAAATATGTTTTCAGATAGTCTTTTTGTCACTAAATGGTGCCGGTTACAGTTTAAAAGTCCAATTCATAATTACTCCCCACCCCTCCTTTTTGTTTTGTTAAACTCCGTAAAATGACTGGGCTAATTTATCCATGACCTGAACCCTAGCTACAACTATAGAGGAAGAAAGTTTAAAATGTCAAGTTACAAAGTCCAACACAACAGTCTGAAGCTTGAAGTGATGGACTGATGAATCAGCCTGACAGTAATTCAATACCTTTTTTATTTAACAAGACACATTCCTCGACTAGTGGTCACCTATTGTACTCAAACATTACATAAGATAGGCGTATATTGAACCAAACAAGCATTTCATTCACCAATTACTTTCTACAAATCATTCCACACAAAAAGTCACATTAGAACACTCTAAAGTATAGACTGTAAGTATAAGTATTGCTTGATCTGCGAGACTTCGGTGGAAACAACTATACATCCGCAAACTTCAATGTTATTAGAATTGTAAAGCTTCTATGAACTAACTTTAACAACAGATGGGCAGGTCAATTGAGCTTTCACTGCTGCAAGGCAAGGCCGCTGAAAACGAAAGTGATGGACTTGAACGGAAGCGGGTCCAGCTGGTGTTTCGGGGGGTCAGACATAATTCTCTCCATCCTATGATTGTAATGGACTTCCATTTTGTGTTGAAGGATAAAGGTGTAGGTCCTTTTTAAATATTTTTTATGCTTTTCGTTTGCGAATAAACAATACTTTGTAGCGTTATAGTCATTACGAGCGTTAACCCGCGACTTCGTCCGCACAAATTATATACCAGATTTTAAGTCAGATCATAAGCTATCAAACAAAAAAAGTTTCATCAAAATCGGTTCAGTACTTTTTGCGTGATACTCGTTCAAACAAACAAACACCAAAACAAACAGACAGACAAAAAAATCCAAAAATTGGTGAAATGGAATCAGGGACACCTAAAAACCATATCGTAACTTTTTTTTTGTTAATATCTTCAATGTACAGACAAATTTCCTGTTACAGTTTTATAATGCCAACAATTATTTATTTAAAGGAATAAAATAGTAAAAGCACAAATAAAACTTACCCTAAACTTAAACCATTCTAAACTACAAATTTAACTAATCCTACTTAGTCGAAAAGCCCGCCCCAGGTCATACCTGGCCCGAAGGTGCCCATAATGCTGGCCGCATTTCCGCGTAGAATCGCTAATGATATGCGTTGGGCTAGGTATGACCCGGCACGAGGACCGTTACCCGCATCCCGTAAACGTTTGCCCAGGTTCCTCATAAAAGTTTTTGCTTCATGACCCCACGGGCCCGCCGTCTCCACAGCGAAGGGCACGAATAAGTAGCTCTGCTCCAAAGTTGTATAACATTGGTGTTTACGTACTGCTGCCCTTTCCGCTGCCGACCCTGCTACTCGAATGGAACCTCTCAAGTAAGATGCAGCGTACGTACATACGCACGTTGCATCCCATAGAAGACATTTGCCCTTTTGCCACGGCACAAGGGTCAATCCGTCTTGTCTCTTCCCGTCGGTACGGCTCAAACCAGGTGGCTCAGTTGTACAGGGAACATTGGCGGACACCAGCGCTCGACGAATAATATCATTAAGCGCGTGGTGCCGCGGAGACCTTCCTGCGCATTTGACGCAGCTCAGAGCATGAAAGCCGTCTGCCTCCACTGCTGCACCGCAAACGCAGGTGTGTGGAACACATACGCTACACCCCAGTCTTAGGGCCGCTGCCACTCTGAGGGAGTCGTTATCCAGATGTGTCCCTAAATGGGGCGAAGGAAGTGCATGTAGCCATGCGCCAGATTCTACTTGTGATGCGGCTCTTAAGCGTGCTAAATTCGAGCCGGACGAGTTGGAAATCAGTTCTTGAAGGATTATGTTACACCTAATCTCATCCCATTCCCGCTGAACTGTAGGTGTGGACGGTGCTTGCATATTGGGGCACAGCCTAGACCAAGCCTCAAAGGCTTCGTCCACGAAAGGAATGACGACGCTGGCACCATCCACTGAGAGTAATCGAGTAACCAGACTCACCACACCATTCGCAGACGCCAAGAACGCTGGGAGGCTCGTATCCTGAACGCGTCGCACACCTAAACCCCCGTGGCGGATAGGGAGGGACGCTTGAGTAAAATTTTCATTATCTAGGCGCACGTTGAGAACCTTCTCTAAACTGACTTTTAGGGATTGATCTAAGCAATCGACTTCAGACGGAAAGCGCCAGGTGGGTGAAGTTCTCAAGGTGTATGTTAACTTCGGCAAGCCAAAACAATTGCGTAGCAAAATTAGTGAAATATGGGACGATAAATGAGCAAAATGGTTCTGCAATAACAAAAGGGAGTCGTTTTTTGCTCGTAATGCCGCGGGGACTGCATCTGAAAATATTGGGGCACCGAGGAGAGTCAAGACATCCTTGTCTATTCTTCTTAAGCCTGGCAATTCTGCTTCAAAGTTGTTGAGTGATGATAAACCAATCTGGTCGCATGCAAAGAACTCGCATTTATTGGTGTTGATTTCGATTCCAATGGCTTTTAGCTCCGGGATTAAGAGCTGGACATCTCTAAGCACCACCTGCGGGTCTCCTCCTAGAGTACCGTCGTCCAGGTACCAGGTGTTCAAAGGTGACTCCAATGAGGTGACTAAATCTTGAATTGCCAGACTGAAGATCAAAGGGCCCAATGGGTCACCCTGTTGTGCGCCTACTTGCGACAAAATAGTATTCGTATTATAGTACAGTTTGCTAGGGGCTGAGTAACACTGATGTAAAAAGGGGTAGAGTTTCGGAATGCGTTCTCTGACCTTCGAAAGGATTGTGTCTCTTTCCACGCTGTTGAACGCATTCTTTAAATCCAGTTTTATTATGACTGCGCCGGAGTTTTCCGAAGCATGGGCAAAGGCACGGGTGGCATGTATAGCAGCCTCGCACCCTAGTGGCGTCCCGAAACCCAGCTGGCGCGTTTTATAATAGTATAGATAATACAGGGTCACAGATATTATAATTCAACAGGGTGTACAATTAAATGCGTTACCTAGTAAACGGGGTTGCTAGTGCTACAAACCACCGAATTGAATAAATTTCACTGCTAGAGCAACCATCGAAATCGCATAAAAGAAATTGTTGGTCCATAGAAAACGTAAACGGCTACTCGACCCGAGTGAATGGAACAGTACTCTGAGAGACCTCCTTTATCTAAATATACATACAGGGTGCTCATTCAAATCGGTCAGTATGGGAAAGTCTGAAACTATAGGACATACGAAGATTTGTTCTTAGGAACCATGTCACCGATTTTGATAAAAAGAAAAACTGCATTCATACATTTGAAAAAAAAGTGTACCCAGCTGGGGAATCGAACCCGGTTGTTTTGAAAAAAAAACTTACAGTTTTTCTGTTTAAATAACGATTGTGAAGGTCTTAAGCAGCAAATGTCTCTATGAAACACGATGTCTAAAATGAATAAAATGCATTGTTTTTACATAAGTACTTTAATTTATTATAGTAGGTGTTCGAAGTGACCACCGTCTTTTTCAATACAATATTCAACACGTTTAGGTAACGATCTTACTATGGCATTTTGTATCTTCATGTGGCGAATTTGCGTTAAAATGAACTCTATGGCTGCTTTTAGGTCTTCAACGGTGTCATAGCTTCTTTTGTACACTTCATCCTTAACGTAACCCCACAAGAAATAGTCTAGAGGAGTTAAATCGGGCAACATCGCGGGCCATTTGATAGGGCCGTTCGTGCAAATCCATTTTCGCGGAAAGATTTCATTACAAAACTTCCTTAAAGGTTTAATGCAATGTCAATGCCATATGATATGTTAAACGGTGTATGTAACAAGTAGAGAGGTAAAAACAACCATAAACACAATTTTACATGCCTGAACTTGTTGAATATTGTAACGGTGGTGGTCACTTCGAACACCTACTATGATAAATTAAAATATGTAAAAACAATGCATTTTATTCATTTTAGACATTGTGTTTCATAGAGACATTTGCTGCTTAAGACCTACACAATCGTTATTTAAACAGAAAAACTGTAAGTTTTTTTTTCAAAACAACCGGGTTCGACTCCCCAGCTGGGTACACTTTTTTTTCAAATGTATGAATGCAGTTTTTCTTTTTATCAAAATCGGTGACATGGTTCCTAAGAACAAATCTTCGTATGTCTTATAGTTTCAGACTTTCCCATACTGACCGATTTGAATGAGCCACCCTGTATATAAGAAGAAACTGACTGAGTGAGTGACTGACTGACATATCAACGCACAGCCCAAACCGTTGCGTCTTGAGATTCCAAATTTGGCACGTAGGAGGTCTAGGAGTGCAGTAAGTGGGTGAGTAGGGGTGCGTAAGGGTGTGTAAGGGATACGTAAGGGGTACGTAGGGCTGAGCAGGCCTACTAGGCCTAGGGGATGCGTAGGGGGCGAGTAGTGGGTGTGTAGGGGTGAATAGGGGTGCGTAGGGGGTGCGTAAAGGTGAATAGGGGTACGTAGGGGGTGAGTAGGGGTGATTAGGGGTATGTAGGGGATAGGTACACACACACATAGGTGCGTAAGGGCAGCGTAGGGGCTGCGTAGAGGTGATTAGGGGGTGCGTAAGGGTGTGAATAGAGGGGTTAAGTAGGGGTGTGTAGGGGTACGTGGGGGTGTGTAGGGCTGAGTAGGAGGTGAGTTGAGGATGCGTAGTGGTGAGTAGGGGTGATTAGGGGGTACGTTGGGTTGAGTAGGGATACATAGGGGTGTGTAGGGGATAAATAGGGGGTGCGTAAGGGCAGCGTAGGAGCTGCGTAGAGGTGATTAGGGGGTGCGTAAGTGGTGAGTAGGGTGTGAATAGAGGGGGTAAGTAGGGTTATGTAGGGGGTACGTAGGGGGCGCGTAGGGGCAGGTGAAGGGGTAGGCTTGAACGAATCGTAGGCATTAAATAACACATTAGAAATAGACACATTTGTTTGAACTATTCGAATTTCATGGGGGATCAAAACGCCTCAGAGTCCGCCTCTGTTGACGGATGTAACTAATTTTGTTAAGCTGAGATAATAGCAGTAATTATGATTTAATATGTTCTCACTGGAGCTACTTGAAATAATAAAAAAACTGTGCTTACGATATTATGTGCGCGTATAATATATACTGTATAATAGCGCGATATAATACGTACTAATTCTGCATTTTAAATGGTGACCACCTTGTTATTGGCTAGATATGGTATATTATGTAAAGATGTTTCGTATTTTAAGGTAGGTAAGGTGTTGTTTTTGGTTTTTGCAAATTATGTTGGATAACTGGCCCAGTCACATTCCGTTTTGAGTCGGGACTAATTAGAAATTGATTTTTTTTTAGTATACAGGGTGAAATTGATATCATTAGCATCCTTTTAAACTAAGAGTCTACCCATCTAACTGAACAACTTTTACTATGGGAGCAAACCGTTCGGAGCAAATGCTCCATACTAATATCAGTAATAGCATACATTTGAGTCGAGTCGGCACGGCACGGCACTGTAGTTTAGTATGGAACATCAGATTTTTTTCGCTCCGATCGGTTTACTCCCATAGTAAAAGTTGTTCAGTTTGATGGGTAGACTCTTAGTTTAAAAGGATGCTAATGATATCAATTTTACCCTGTAGTATTTAAGAGCCAATTTGAGCTTAGAAATAAAAAAAAACCCGTCAGCAAGTTTCAAGTTTAAAATTAAGGTTATATCTCGTCATAAAAAAACCTAATGGTAATATTTTTTTTGCACATACCTACTTCAGACATGGTGTAAATATTTTTGTCTGCTTAGAAGGTTTTGAAAAATACATTCGTATTTTCTAATAAAAACCTAATTTTTTAAATTTCAATGCCTATTTTACTGCTCAAAAATCATTTATATTGTTAAATCTAATTCAAATAAGTGCATTGGTATTAATAGTATTAATTTAAAAGCCTTCTGGGACTCACAATTTTGATTTCTACGTTGCGCAGCGATTTTTTTTTTATATTTTTTCAGATAGTCTTTTTGTCACTAAATAGTGCCGGTTACAGTTTAAAAGTCCAATTAATAAAAAAATTACTTCCCAACTCTCCTAGCAAAACTCCGTAAAATGACTGGGCTAAACTACCTACTATTTAAATAGATTTTTTTTTCAAATAGCCCGTAGTTACCTCAGGGTACAGCTACGGCTTATTTTTGGAGCTTAATTAACTGCGCAGCTAAATTCGACAGCAGTTTTAACCAATAAATTGATAAAGCTAAAATAGTTACCTAGATTTAAAAATAGTATGCAAGAGATAGTTTTCTGTGGAACACATTCCACACACACAGTCTAATCTATTTTAGTGTGTTCATTATTAATTTATCATTATCAAGTACTTGAATATTTTGCTGCATAGGATGCGCTGTGAAATCATTCAACTGTCTACTGTGAGAGCTACTACTAGGGCTCTCCCCAGATCGACAAGTACCTACTAAACTTGTAAAAATATCAAAATAGGAACCCATAGGACCTCATTTCTCATCTATACTATTATAAAACGGTAACAGGAAGTTTGTCTATACATTAAAGAGATATTAACAAAAAAAAAGTTACGATATGGTTTTTAGGTGTCTCTGATTCCATTTCACCAATTTTTGGATTCTTTGTCTGTCTGTTTGTTTGTGTGTTTGTTTGTGTGTTTGTTTGTGTGTTTGTTTGTGTGTTTGTTTGTGTGTTTGTTTGGGTTTTGTTTGTTTGTTTGAACGAGTATCACGCAAAAACTACTGAACCGATTTTGATGAAACTTTTTTTGTTTGATAGCTTATGATCTGACTTAAAATCATGTATATAGTATATAATTTGTGCGAACGAAGTCGCGGGTTAACGCTCGTTTCATATAAAACAATATTTTTATAAACTTTGGTCTAGAGGTGTCTTACACTAGGTACGTTAATGACGACGTTTGTTGTCTCCTCTCGTTATCTCCCCTTCAGTACCTATGTAAGTGAAACACATTTATCGTACACTTCGGTACATAATACCCAGCAAACATCTTGATTAATGGTCGGGGGTGAGGAAGCTGCAGCGCTTTCGCCTACAATTGTTATTATGCGAAACAAGACCCTGCCATGCAAGAGATTTTGCCGGTCTACCGAAAATCGAAAACAAAGAAAACTGGTTGATTTTGTTCTTTTTTATGGTTGGACAACCCAGAGCAAAGAAACCAGCGGCACCTTCTTTGAGTAACGTGTAACTAAAAAAATATTGTCTCAAACTTCCGATAGATGTCTCTTCAAACTAAACATTAAAGCAACATTATTAAAAAACGTCGATCCTATTTTACACAATGTATATTATATTTCAAAACTGTTTTAATTATAATTAGTAAACAATTTAACTAAAACAAAAATAGCTTTTTATTTTGTACCATATTATTGTCACCTAGCAACACCAACTACACAAGTTGTCACAATATGGCCGCCGTTGCAACTTGCGCTTACACATGTTTGTGTTTTGCGCCCATTTTGTGATTATTTATTCGTTTTTGAGTGTTGTTCTTCACTTCAGACTTTGAGTCAAGACTACTCCTCCGTCCTGTTGCTAAGGCTACTACTCTAAACTAGAACAAATAGCTCATTACTGAGAAAAAGTAGATTCCATTTTAAAGTATATGTATAGCTATAGGTATGCGTATATATATCAATTGTTTCTTGTTAAATACCATAGGTGGCGTTTCAAATTTATTTGCAATAAAATGGCACTAGAGGGATCTCTTTTTACGTTATATTACTTTTCTCTTTTGGGACAACCGTCGAAAAAAATTAAAACACTAGCAAATATGAAAAGTTAACATGTTATTTTAATGAAACAAATTGTTATAATGTTTGACATATATATATATATTACGTATCAGTAAACATTACCGCCCACGTTAAACTCAGTTCATTAATAATTTCTTTCAAACCAACACGGAGAAAAGCTTACCCTCTTTGGATTAGGGTTCAATTTGAACCATACTATTATTATTATGGTTTAAGTTACGTGGCGAGAGGTGATTGAAATAAGTAGGTAGAATTGAAAAATACAACAAAATACGTTTAAAAAAAAATTAAGGCCACTTTCTTTGCAAGAACTTCAAAATCACAACTGGCAAAGGAGACCAATATTTTGTACAAGGGTCAATGAATTTTTGTCCATACATTGTCCCAGTCATTTGTATAAAATTTTCTCAATATTCAGGCTCAGGCTCCAGCTCAGGTTTTGCTTGCCCCAAAAATTAATGTTTGTTGAATAACTAAGGATTCCATTTGTTAAATACATACACAGGTTTGCAAAATTACTTGAATTTTACTTGAATTTTGGCGGTTGTCCGATGGACGCAAAGTATCTTTTCATAGTACAACTATCGGTCCCCAAGCAATACTAGTTAACAAAACTTTATGAAGTGAAAAAAATTACTATTGCCGCGCAAAAACTAATTTTACTATAATATTTCACCTTATTGTTCAGTTCTCAAAAGCGTGAAAAAATGTCTTTATTCTCCACCTTTTGGATAATTTCTGAATTATTTCGTTCTCCCCAAGCTTGTTGGTCTACCGGACAACCGCTAAAAACTACTACTGGTTCAACACAGATGATGTAATGCGTATGCGTGTAGAAGAATCATAATACTTGATAAATTATCTATCTTTCAAAATTAATGAATGTCAAGAAAAAAGAAAAAAAAATTTAAAACATTTCCAACAGGACAAAAAATAGTTGATTGATCCACAAAACTAATTTGATTCCAGCTGTCGCCTTCTTACTCTTTTTTGCCTAACTGTATTTAGTTTCTCCTGTTGGTCGAAACGGGCGTCAGCAGTGATAGTTAACATCATAGCGACCAAGTGGACCGGAACCAATGTAATTATTATATATAAATAAAAGGTCATTTAGCTCCTGTTATGTCTGTTGCCCGATCCCCGGCGGTGGTCGTCCTTGTACTCATCCATGTTACGCTTTCTAGCTAGTTCTGCTGGGTCGTCTGTCTCTTCTAGGTTCTCCTGAAAGATTAATTTAAACTTTATGTCTGTCTGGTGGAGTTGAATTTAGTTTGTGTGTCAATCTGACGTAGATACCGAGATAAGCATCGTAAGCGATGAGCTAGCAATCAGTTACCACTAGTGCAAGAGAGCGTCTGACAGAATGTTGCGCGTATTGTTTTACATACAGCGGGAAAGAGATAGAGGTAATTAAAGTGTGAGAATTTATCGTTTTCTAAGAGAGGGTATCTGTTACATAGTACAGTAGTACCAGGTGCAAACTGTCACTGTGGTCTAATGGTTAAGACTTAAGAGCATTGGCTCTCGACACGGAGGTCGTGGGTTCGATTCCCACGGGGGACACCTAGTGAAATGTCACTTTGTGCGTTTTTCCCCAGTTGGTTAGGACATTGCAGGCTGAATCACCTGATTATCTGAAAAGAAAAATGATTCCGTGCTTCAGATGGCACGTTAAGCCGTTGGTCCCGGCTACTATCTCTGGTAGTAGTAGTCGTTAAATAAAAACCACGTCAGTGGCCGTAAGGCGGTCTGAAAAAACTCTCGACACCAGGGCTCTGCCCACACGATAAGAAGAAGTACCAGGTTTATAATGCTTACGGATTGACTTGACTTGACTATAACCGAGCGAACCAATCACGATAATTTACGGCGACCCGCCAAAAATGATCTGCTTCTATTGGTCGATAGATTTCGTGCATTTTAAAGCGGGAAATCCCTCTTTATCAGCGTAGCCATAAGGTTGATTATTATTATCAAATGGTTTCTAGTACCATCATGAAATGTTGGTCTTTGTCTGCGCTAACGAAGATTGACGAGCGGAATCGATTGACGAGCGGAATTATTTTCCTGGTAGCAATCTGTGGTGTGTAAAATAGAAAGATTTTACCTTACAATAAAATCAATATTGTGATCCTGAAGTCCTCTCTGGGTTTGTGAGAGCGTGTTTGCTGGATTTTACTGCATGTTTGCCTCAAAAGCCCATTTATTGACCGCTTCCGTCGTAATTTTCCTAGATTTCATAAATAGAACACTAAACGATAACTTCCGCTTGTCACCTTTCCCGCCATTCGCCAGCGTGCTTGTTTGGCGCTGCCGCCATTTTCTTCATTGCACCTCACCAGGTGGCCTTAAATAGGCCCAGAGAGGACTTCAGGATCACAATATTGATTTTATTGTAAGGTAAAATCTTTCTATTGTGACCCTTTCGTCCTCTCTGGGTTTGTGAGACGTGTCTGTTATCACCTGGTGAATGGCAGGGGTGAAGTTATGATAGGTACTAGATTCAAGAGAATAAAGAATAAGTATATTGTTATTAAAAACAAAAACATAGTAAGTACTATTATGGTAAGAAAAGAAAAAACAAAATAATATAATTAATTGAAAACTCTTCAATTATTAATAATAATACATATAAGAATGCATTGATAACTTTGTATTTTACTGTTTATGTTTTGGTGTAAAATAAAGTATATTTGATTGATTGATTGATTGATAACCTAACAAAGTTATCCATATAATTTTCTATTAAAAGTTATATGTCTGAAAAGAATATGATAAGTTTTGTCTTTATTCAACCTATTTTGTTTTCTGTAGTAACTATGGAAGTTTCTACTAATCCCTTTAATACATCATCGAGGGAGAAATCACTAATCAGACTTGAGACGTCGATTCAATTTTATAATAATAATACTCTCCGCTTTCCCCACTGGGAAAGAAGCGAGACTTTTTAAATAGATAGGAAAAAGAAGCTGAAATTTGGCTCAATTATACCGAATACCTATAATGTAATCAAATACTTGTCAAAATTAAATTTCGTAGTTAATACTTTGATCGGGGCAACCGAACAGTCGATCTGTACTTGCGAAATGACGCTAAGTTTGTTTCAAGCTAATAAGGAAAACATGTCACATGAAGATCATTACCAATCACGATTTGATATTTAAATTTAAGATTTATACCGGCCGCGCCGATGCCTACAACAACAAAAAATCGTGTTGCACCGACGCAACGAATCGCATAATGGCCGTATCTATCATCTCTAGCAACTTAGATCCTAAATCGAAGTTCACACAAACTGTGGTTTGTTTGAAAAGAATGTTTGTTAAGCGCTCTATTCCTAGCCCAGGTAAGAAAGTTGAAGTTATGAAAGTTGAAAGAACACGGTAAACGTGCTTCCTGTTTGGTGCGCAAGTTTCCGCAGAACAAAAGTAAGAGAAGAATATTAACAACCTTAAATTTTAGACGATGGATACGAAATGACAATATTATATTTTATATTTTTATGTAAGCGCCACTTATTCATATATTATTATATTATAATTATGGAGTTCGACACTGGACAGAGTTTGGGTACTACTAGTGAAACGTGGATGTTCCGAGGCTTAAAAATATCTCTGACTACCCCCTCGGGGAACATAAGTCGTGAGCATATTCTATGCTTGCTATGGAGTTCTATGGAAAAATAATGTTTAAAACGTCTTCTTTTCCACTCAGGCTGCTTATGGGGACTCCTGCGATCAACCATGCTTCCAGTTTCAGATCCTCCAAGTTTGGACGAGGTTACCCCGTGGTGATGTGTTCGGGTTGAGTTGTTCGGCGTTGATGTTACACATCTGTGTCCACTGTGTATGAGCTATTCGGTGTGCGATTTTACTTTTTCAGTTGTATTGATGACTTTACTGACGTCAAACTTGCTATTGATAAAATAGTAATACGAGGATTGAATGAAGCATTTCATAGTCATACTAAGTACAAAATTTAAATTGACTTTTAATTTTTTTTTTTTTTTATTTATTCAATATATTACTTTATAATCACTATTTATAAATATTAACCGCACTTCAGAAACCACAGGGTTTATATGAAGTGCGATGTTGCGGTTGAAGTGCGGGTTTATATGAGGTAGCTTTCAATATAGCGCTTAATACATAGATAGGTATATAATTGAATTGTACTCAAAAAAAAAATAATAGCACTCTGATAAACCAGCTATTATGTTTTGTTATCAATCACAAACAAACAAAAGGTATAAACGAAGGCCAATATCTCCACTTTTATTATACATATTAGCCACAGCAGAACACTTGTCGAACTATAGTCAAAGCTGTCAAAACGCGGATGAAATTTTACGCTGCTCACGTTTCTTATTTATAATCGTCTATGAAGAACGCTAGAGGCCGTCGACTCCAGGGACTTGACCACTGGGACTCACGTCTCAATATCCTAAGCTCTGCGACAGTGTAGGCGGCCTAGATGACACGACGAAGCCCGCAGAGCTCAGCCTTCCGTTCCAAGGAGTGACTACACACACCTGGAAAGGATTTTACTTCCAAGGAGGGACTTTACACGCCTGGAAGTGTGCACAAGGAAACTCGCAAAGATTTAACTTCAGAGGAGAGAGTTTAACCACCTAGAAGTAAGTCTAAAGAAGCTCGCAAAAAAATCTAATTTCAGAGTTTGGACTTTACCCACCTGAAAGTGTTACTCATCTGGAAGTGTGCACGACGAAGCTCGCAAAGATCTGTCTTCCGATCAAGGACTTTACCCAACCGGACGTGTGCATGACGACATTCGCAAAAATTTGCCCTCTAAGGAGGGACTTTACCACCTGGAAGTATGCAAGACGATGTCGTCAGAGGAGGGATTTTATCCACCTGGTTTGTGCACGATGAAAATCGCAAAGATCTGTCTTCCGAGACACTTTATACCCAACTGGAAGTGTGCACGACGAAGCTCTTAAATATCTGACTTTCGACAAGGAACTTTACCCAACTGGTAGTGTGCACGACGAAGCTCACAAATTATAAACATCTGACTTCTGGCAGGGAATTTTATCCAACTGGTAGTGTGCACGACGAAGTTCGTAAATATTTTACTTCCGACAATGGACTCCAAATAGGGACTTTACCCTCCTGGAGTTGTCCACGACCTATTGTGAGATTCCACTCCTTCCTTTTTTCGTCCGCTTTTCGTGAAGAATTCTTGTTTCAGGTCATGTTGCAGTAGACAGGCACCAAGAAATGTTCTATTAGTTTTAGAAAAATTATTTACCTTTTTTTTTTTATTTATTTACGTAATTAAATCTCTGTCCAAGACATTTCATAGCATTTATAATCAATTGAAGAACACGATGATTCGTTCGATGTAGCGAAGCTTTCTGGAGAGGGTTACGCCAAATGATATGATGATATGTACGCAAACTGTCTTTTGGAAAAGTCTTGGTAAATTTGCCGAAGAATCTAACGAAGTGTTAGAATTGCTATAAAATTTAAATTACGTTCAATTTATACCTTCTTTGGCTTACCAATCGCTGTAGAAAATGTACATGTCGAATAAGGACATTTAATATTCTTGTGATTCGACACCCACCTGAATAAATCTATGTAGACACATTTTCTCAGGTTTTATAGATAATTATATGGACGGGATTGGGAGTTCCCGCCTCCTTTGATGAAAATAACACTTATATGTTGAACAAGTCGTCGTCTACTGTGGAAACGACGATGCGACGACGGTAGAATCTCGAAGAGTTAATAATATTTCAGAATTTAACCAAAACAAAGGTGGCGTTTAGTAAAATATCAAGGTTCAGACCAAAAACAATATTCAAATCATTTTGGCTCCTACTGATCGATGACGGTCATTCGCTAAACATTCCGATAAGTTGGCTAGTAAAATAGGTCTATCAACTCTTTGAGCCGTTAAAATATAAAGTTACCAAATGTTATAAATGTTATACAAGATAATTTAAGAACTTTCTTATTCGGTTTTAATCATTTTGGACAAACATTTTACCGACGCCCCCCTTTTTTTTTTTTTAATTATCGATCTACTACTCGCATTATGCAACCTTGGAAGATGGTTGGTAGCTATTGCGACAACCTTTCCGAAATGGAAGTACGGTTGTGAGCTTATGTACATAAATATGCATGTATGAAAATTAAATAGATTGGAAATCTTCGAAATCCCGCCGCCCCTGCTCCTGTTACAGGTCTGACATTTGAAAATCTCGTTCTAACGGGTTTTAAGACATCGGTCAAATTTGATATTGGTCAAACCGGTATTTCGTCTGAAACGAACCGCAATAATGTCAACTCATCAACGGAAAGCTTATTTATTATGTAACAGTCACAATGCAAAAGAGAAACGTTTTATGGCATCCAACTTTTAGATTTATCATGCATGACACACTTATTAGTTACACAGTAAGGCTACCCTAGCCTCAAGTCGTTATAATTTGGCCAGATGCCGCGCGGAAGAATTCCCTCGAAAATGGAGGGCCAGCGCGGTCGAGCGCTCAAACGTTGTACAAATTCAAAACACAAACCTGGCCCGCGAGTTATCAAACCTCAACTCGCAAAAATCTATAGCTGGCGCTGGAGCTGCGCCTGGAGCTGGGGCCGCGCGGCGCGGGACACGAGGCGCGGGAGCAGGACACGAGGCACGGAGACGCGGCGCGGCAAGACGGTCGCGGCGACAACACTCGATTCGACGAAATAATGATTCTCGAGAACCATCACGAACCGAATTCACTAAACGGGCTTTAAATTTAACAAAACTACACTATACGAGTGACTTAACGAAATTATTTCACATTATTATCGTTAACGGAAATTTCGAACTTTTCAAATTATTTTCACTCGCGATGTATTGAGGCAGGACTGCACTCAATAAAATCCGGAAACACAATGAAGAAAATGGCGGCAGCGCCAAACAAGCACGCTGGCGAATGGCGGGAAAGGTGACAAGCGGAAGTTATCGTTTAGTGTTCTATTTATGAAATCTAGGAAAATTACGACGGAAGCGGTCAATAAATGGGCTTTTGAGGCAAACATGCAGTAAAATCCAGCAAACACGCTCTCACAAACCCAGAGAGGACGAAAGGGTCACAATATGTTCTAATAATTATGTAGCTTCAATGGATTATATTACCTTTTGTATCTGTTCAGCCTCATCGGCGTCTCCCTCAGTGCTTTGTATCGTTGTGTGCGGTATGGTCGAACATGAACCAGGGAATCTGACGGAAAAAAATCATTACATATACAGGGTAAATTTTATATCACTGCAGATAACTTTAGCATGTATTCTACTCATCAAACTGAACAACTTTTACTATAAAGCCAACATTGAAATCGCGAAAAAAAATCTGCTATCCCATACATTTGAGTCGAATAGGTACTGCAGTTTTATATGGGACAGCTGATTTTTTTCGCGATTTCGACGTTGGCTTACATTAATAGTGAAAGTTGTTCAGTTTGATGAGTTGAATACATGCTGAAGTTATCTGCACTGATATAAAATTTAACCTGTACATAGGGTCTAACTTAATAAGTTGTCGGTTTTTTTAAGAGGATGATAAGATCAAAATCAAAATCGCAAAAAATATTTCAGTTGGCCCATAAATTGGGTCTCGAGTAGGTTTGCAATTTAGTGTTCCACACCTTTTCTGTTTCGTGATTTCGATGTTGGTCCCATAGAGGAAGTTGTTCAGTTTAATGGTCTGATGATCCCTTTAAAAAACCTTAAGTATATTAAACCCTTTAACCCAACTCCAAAATTTGTACCGCGTTTGTAGCCACCTAGCTGGTCTGACAATAAGGACGATTTTATCAATACCGTTGCGTCGAAAATCACTATAAAATAAATAATACTAAAATTTCTGTCCTATAAAGGGTTAAGAAGGACCCTGTTTAATAAAATTCTTAACTTGACGTATCGGGACATTGAAAATATTTGAAAAAAATAATTAATTGGGGGATTACGATACGCAACAGTATGCATTACGACCAGTTTAGGCATTTTTATCTGTTTGTTTGTTAGTGCACGCATTACTTAAAACTACCGAATAGATTGTCTTCTTGTTGGTCCAGCGGTCTAGACAACCGGCTTACGATCCGGGTAGCTAAGGTTATAATACTCGTGTCGGCCGATCGTCTTTTTCAATTTATTTCATAATGTGGCGCCCCCTAGTGCTAATAAGCGGCAACGCAATTAGGACGTCCTAAAATTCAAGGTGAGTTACCTATCTATATCCAATATACATATTAATCTATGTATTCGACTTAGAGCGAGATAGAGAAAGATTTAGCACACGAGTTTGCACCCTTTGACAACAGCGCATGATTGATTTTTAATTTCTAAATGACTTCGGGTTATGACGGGGACTCTGGTCTGGTCTGCACAAACGAAGATCGTCGAGCGAACAAAAGACATCATCCATTTTGGGTCCAAAATTCAAAAGTGCCGGCCAAAAAAAACTGATTTTTCATACATTTTTGATGTAATAAAACTTACGGCTGCAGCTGTCAATACAGGGTCCTTCTTAATATGCTGACACTTTTTTAAGGGGATGATCAGACCATCAAACAGAGCAGACATTGCAGTTTAGTATGGAACAGTCACCGACTAAGTCAGTGGGAACAGCAGTCTTTTTTTTGCTCCGATCTGTTTGCTCCACAGACCACTAAGCCTCTAGACGGAGCTTAGCCGGGCCCCCGCGCTCGCCAAGCATATGTCGTTTTACTATATATGTAGCGCCGCGCTCCGTTTCTTCGCCGCATTCCGCTGTCAACACTCGACGGGATATGAGCAGTTTTATAAAATCATTTAAAGAGAAATTAGCCAATAAAAATGCCCTATTGTTCAGTGAAATGGTGTGGAAAATGTGCTGCAACATCCAGTCGTATAAAGGATGGCATTTCCTTTCACCGCTAAGTAATTATTCCTTCATTTTTAGATTAAAACAATAACAAAATAATTGTGCAACCAAAAATGATTAGAAAGCCCCCGTTGATGTCTTTTTTGAAGTCTCTTTCTTTCTTGCGTCAATTTACATATTGCTATCTCGCATTACCACAAGCTAGTGAAGAACGAAATGTGGATGGAAAATTTTATCGATAAAAATGAACTCAAACTCAAAATTTGTTTATTAAAAATAATTTCACATAAGTACTTAAATAGCTTTCTGACTTCCTTTTTTGACTCTACCGCCGTGTTGGAAAGTGTTCCGTTGTAGAAAAGATGCGGCCAAAAATTCTACATTACACATCTTTTATTTTTCTATAACAGACTCATTCAAAGTGATAACGAAATATTAGGTGTTTTATATTTTCATGTACCTATTATTTAACTTTCATTTAATAGAATGAGCTATTTTCTTATCTTTTTGGAAATTTACTTCTTAGCTCCATAGTGATAATGTTTTCAAAATCATATCAAGACTGTGCCTACCGTTGTTTAGCAAAAGATTTGTAAATAAATAATTGTTAAAATAAGAAAATAGTTTGCATGTTTTTGATTATCTTTTCCCTCTAAACAAATATGAAATAAATGTGTGAGATAAGGTAGCTAATATTAATTAACTTCGTTTAAGGTTTCCGAAGTGTCCAGAAATAAAAGAAAAATGGATTAATTCCACAAAACGAGATGATAATTGGTTTCCCAGCAAAACTCATGTTATTTGTTCTCGACATTTTTCGGAGGATTGTTTCCGCTACATAAAAGGGAATCGACGCATACTGGTCGAAAATTCTGTGCCTACACTTATGTTACCGTCTTTGGTATGTCACATTAATTGTTGTTTTAATAATGTATAGGGCATGTACTTCAATCGGAAGTTTCAGTTAAGTGACTCCTAACTTTCAATCGAGTAATCGATGCCTTTACCTAGATCATTTTTTATTGTGGATCGACCCTTTTGGTCCGTAAGGGCTCGTCCGCACAGCGATTTTTATTCCCGCGAATGATGTCAATGTGATAACATAGGATGACTTTAGACATGACACTTATGTCAAGAAACAATAAGTACAAAAATTGCTTGTTGCACGCGTCTTCCTATGTGCAAGTAGGGTGTGGGAGGTCGTTTTAGCGGTACACAGCATAAGGTGTTATTAAATTTTCAAACTTGTTTTATTACTGTATTAATAATAATTAAGTTCAATTTCAACATTTGTTTTAGAATTGTCTTGTATTAGAGAAACAAAAAAAAACAGAAACATTTTATCGATACATGTCGACAGATGACAATACGACGTCCCATCACTAGTTTCATTTCTCGTGATTGACAACCGGTCAAACAAAAGTGTTGTAATTGGTTCATTCAAGGACACTTCCCCCCGCATGCCGCCACCTTTTGGCGATTTCGTTTTCGTACTACGCTGGATCGAAGCGGGGTCTTTTCCTTACTGGTCTGTGGTTTGCTCCCATCCAGTATTTATTCTGTGCTCCCATATTAAAAGTTGTTCAGTTTGATGAAATGATGCTAATGATATCAATTTCACCCTGTTTAGTTTGTTTACCTACTTCTTAATATGCTGACACTTTTTTAAGGGGATGATCAGACCATCAAACTGAACAACTTTCTCTATGGGACCAACATCGAAATCGCGAGAAAAAAATCTCCTGAGTCAGCATATCGCTCATCCGCAGAAACAGTGACATAACTGCATAAAATGCAAAATTGATTTAACAATGTCAGAATATTTTTTTAAAATCACAGCATTATAAAAATTAAAAAAAAAACTGAAATAAGTTTTAATTTAAAGTCGTATTCTTGGGTTGAAAGTTAATTAAAACTTTAAACGCGTCGCCTGTGAACGTTATTTTGAACTTTAAACGAGTTTCTTGTAAATTTTTCGATTTTGCAGTTAGGTCATTGTTTCTGCGGATGAGCGATATTAAGAAGGACCCTGTATGAGAAAAATAATGCTGTTATAATAAATGCTTGGATGGACAAGTTCTGACAAAATTTAGCCTTAGTTTTTATTTGCCGACACTTTCACATTTGAACTAAAAATGAGTATGAGTAAGGTTGTATGGAGAAAAATTTTCATTTTTTATTGAGCGGCCAGTAATAAAACTTACATAGGTTTTTAGAGGACCTTTCAAAATACATTAGAAAACATCACATTCATTACTAGGCCGCATCGGAGCTGTGCTATTTAGGTACAAATAATTTCTAAGGTTGTATAGAAGAAATCGCATTTTAGCACTAGGACCGCCTTGTTTTGTATATTATATTTTGCTGAGTAGGTAATATGTTTCGATTGATTGGTTAAAAATGAGTTGATTCCTAAAGGTTTTGGTTGGTTTTCATGAATTTTTTTTTGAACCTTCAGAGTCAAATATGCAATACAAATATCTTTATTAACAAAAAAGAAGTTCAGTACACATGATACAATGGACCTCGCATGCGGCAAGCCAGAATCTCGGGAATCCTCTACGATTTGTCAGGAAAAAAATTACTATTTTTAGGAGAGAGTGAGCGAAGTTAAAATGAATATGAGATTTAACATTTGAAACTTTAACAAAGAAATATCTCAGCTCAAGCTAGGCCATACGTTTTTATTATAAAATATGATTGTATTTATAAATAAATAACGCTCACAGGCACATACATTGTATGATCCCAACCAAGTACTATAGGAAGTTATTATGGAAACCATACAACAACGACATAAACATATAAACATCAATGACTGAACCGGGATTCGAACCCAGGACCCTGGTTTGGCTGTCCGGCGTGGTAACCATTACACCAACCGGTTCGTCTAATCTGTTCAATTAAAAAAAAGTCAATTCTTTCATTGGTGGCCGCGAATGTTAGCCCAGTCATTTTACTGTTTGAGCCGGGACTAATTAGTTATTGTTTTTTTTTTTCGGTATAGTATTTAAGAACGATCCAACTGCGATCGCAAACCCGCCTGCCAAGCGTGGCGATTATAGCAAATCCCCCCCCCATTTTGGGGGAGGCTTATGTCCAGCAGTGGACGTTTAATGGCTGATATAGTATTAAAGAACCAATTTGAGCTTAGAAATGTACCAAAATAAAAAAAAATCCTGTCAGCAACAGTTCCAAATTAAAAATTTTACTAATATCTCGTTATAAAAAACCTGATAGTATTTTTTTGCACATATTTAAGGCATTACCATTATACATATTTCAAACATGGTGTAAATATTTTTGTCTACTTAGAAGGTTTTGAAAAATACTTTCATATTTTCTAATAAAACCTCATTTTTGAAATTTCATTGCCTATTTTATTGCTCAAAATTAATTTATATTGTTCAATCTAATTCAAATGAGTGCATTGGTATTAATTTTATTAATTTAAAAGCCTTCTAGTACTCACAATTTAGATTTCTATGTTGCATTGCGTTTTTTTTATATGTTATCAGATAGTCTTTTTGTCACTAAATGATACCGGTTACAGTTTAAAAGTCCAATTAATAATTACTTTCCACCTCTCCTAACAAAACTCCGTAAAATGACTGGGCTATGTTAAAAAGATGACAATACTTTTATTCATACCCATTTATGAAACGCGGATGATATCCTTTCCTAGTTGTACTGTAAGTATACTAACAGGCCCTCCCGGACGCGCTGGTCGTAGAACTCCTCTATGGTGACGGTGGGCAGGCCGGGGTATCCCGCGCCGTATATCGCCTTCTGCACCGCGTCCCGCGTTATTATCACTGGCCGCAGCGGCGTCGTAGGCATCTTCTTAGATTTCTGTTCTGTTATCAAAATAACAGGCGTCGGGTCAAAAGATTAAACTATGTTATACCAGTTGAAGAACAAATTTAGATAGGTACGAGCTTTAACCCGCGACTTCGTCCGCACAAATTATATACCAGATTTTAAGTCAGATCATAAGCTATCAAACAAAAAAAGTTTCATCAAAATCGGTTCAGTAGTTTTTGCGTGATACTCGTTCAAACAAACAAACACCCAAACAAACACACAAACAAACAGACAGACAAAAAATCCAAAAATTGGTGAAATGGAATCAGGGACACCTAAAAACCATATCGTAACTTTTTTTTAGTTACTATCTTCAATGTACAGACAAACTTCCTGTTACAGTTTTATAATAGTAATAGATAATACAGGATGGAATTGATATCATTAGCATCCTTTTAAACTAAGAGTCTACCCATCAAACTGAACAACTTTTACTATGGGAGCAAAGCGATCGGAGCAAATAAAAAATCAGCTGTTTGTGGGGACTTGCTACAGATATCAGCACCCACAAGTTATAGCAAAGATGCCAACAGATGGCAATACCGTCGCCCTCGGAAATATAGTCTATAAAATATATACGGTCGAATTGAGAAACCTCCTCCTTTTTTTAAGTCAGTTACCAAAGACAACGTTTACCGTGGATACATAACTCGTAACCTACTACAAATAAGATTCACAATCGAATGCAAGTCATACATCGCGCAAGAGAAATAATCACAGAGATTCGATTCACATACAAGATCCAACTAAGAACTGTTGGACCACGGCCGGTCCCCAGGCTTCACACATAGCCTGGTGGAAGATCTTCCCTTTTCAATGGAGGAACATTCCAAGTAGCACCTCCATATGTTCCATACTAAACTGCAATGTCGACGCGCGAGTTCGCGACTCAAATGTATGCAACAGCTTTTTTTTTTTTTTGCTCCGTTCGGTTTGCTCCCATAGTAAAAGTTATTCAGTTTGATGGGTATACTCTTAGTTTAAAAAGATGCTTATAATATCAATTTCACCCTGTATAAACAGATATATCCATAACAATCGAATTAAAGAGATAAATTTAACAAATTATATACAGAATGATTTTTTTATCACTAATAAAATCAAATAAAAATCACTTTTAAAATTTTCAATGTTTTTGTTGCTTGATGGTTTAGACCAGCAAACTGAATAACTTAATATGGGAGCAAAAATGAAGTCGCAAAAAAATATATGCTGTTCTTTCTGTACTAAACTATTTTGACGGCCCGGTAGCACAGTCTGTACTGAACCTGCCTGCTGTGCCAAGGGTTGCGGGTTCGAATCCCGTAAGGGACAAATATTTATATGATGAATATGAATATTTGTAAACGAGTCATGGATGTTTGTATCTATATATGTATTCTATATCGTTGTCTAGTCATCATAATACAAGTCCAGGTACTTTATATGTGACTAGATTATTTGTGTGACAATGTCCAAGATATTTATTTATTTATTTATGAAACAGCGTATTTTCATGCGATTTTAGTTTTGCTTCCATAGTAAAAGTTGTTTAGTTTTATAGTCTGAACCCAACATAATATTTCTATGTCGGACACACTCCAAAATTTTTGGAAAGTGTTTAAAAATCACCCAGTATCAATTACTTTTTAAAAAGTATAATATTTAAGAACGACTGGTTGATCTAGGTCTGCAGCGTGAAGTACTCCCTCTTAACCTCGTCGTTAACATTGGAAGATATGGCTTTGTACAAGCATACATAAACCTACCTCCACCATGTTTCTTCATGTACTCCAACATGGGCCGCTCCTGCTCGATGCCGCTGATCTCGTCCAGGGCCTGGTTGATGTAGCTCTCCAGCAGCAGCGTGAAGTACTCCCTCTTAACCTCGTCGTCAACGTTGGGAGACGACATGGCTTTGGCCAGCATGTTGAGCTTCTCTTTCAATTCTTTGCCTTCTTTGTACCTCTTGATTTTAGCTTCTCTTGATAGAACCTGGAAGGGAGCGGATACGAAATAAGAAATTTAATAAATTTCTCATATAGAGAGCTAAAGCTAAAGCTTCATACAAGCAGCATCTTTCAGTATACTTGTGCATGTATGAACACTCAGCCAGGTTTGTTTCCTGATCATATCTCCTCTAACGCGCGTTATGTGTAATTGTACCGACAGCGGCCGCTTCTATGAAACTTTCGTTCTGTACGGATATTTATTTCATGTTCAATATGTGAGAAATACTGTTAATGGTTGCATTACAAATATAGTCTGAACCAAAGAGAATGTAACTCACTACGTTATAAGAGTTGGGACTTCCATACTAAAAACTGGTCGTGACCGATGATCCAGAATGTATGAAACATGTGCAACCGTTCAAAGAAATTTAATGGCGGCGGTGCACGTTTCATATAACGTTGTTTTTGTTAGAGAGTTGCGCGAGTCTGGTCTGAACCTCCATTAGGGCTGATCATTTCGCCTGTCCTATCAGATTATTTATTTTTTTCGTTTTTAATTTATTTATATGGAGGCTTTGAAGGTGATGTCAAAGAAATCACTCAGTAATTTTTATGGATTCGAAACATTTTTCGGCCATATGTAACTTTTCTGGACTGTATTTTAGGGTAGGTTTTTTTAGTTACACGATTTCGCATGTGAGACAAGACTTAGTAAATAATAATAAAATATAAATAATAAAAAATCTTGGACATTGTCACACAAATTATCTAGTCGCATTTAAAGTACCTGGACTTTTATTGTGATGACTAGACAACGATATAGAATACATAATATATAGATACAAACATCCATGACTTGGGTACAAATATTCATATTCATCATATAAATATTTGTCCCTTACGGGATTCGAACCCGCGACTCTCGGCACAGCAGGCAGGTTCACTACAGACTGTGCTGCCGGGTCGTCGCGTCGTATAGTCGCCGTCGCCGTATAGTCAACTAAATCTTATGAGAATATATTGCAAAATGATCACCAGTGATCGGAATAGGCAGTGCAATTTAGGGTAAAGGAGCAAATATTTGTGTGATTAATATGAATATTTGTATTCGATTCATGTGTGTTTTTATCTATACTGGGCGTGCACCCCGTTTAATATACAATGCATAAAATTTTACACCCTGTATCGACAAACACCCATGGCATGAATCGAATACAAATATTCATATTCATCACACAAATATTTGCTCATTCACCCTAAATTCACTGCCTATTCCGATCATTGATGATCACAAAATCAACACACCAGACTAGCTATTTTGGCTTGTTCACTCTGTGGCCTGTTCTCGTCGGGCTGGTCTACCTTGGGCTGTGGAGCCTCTAAGTCTGTCACACCATAATCTTTGCACCTTTGGAGGAAATCTCTGCAAATTGTTTAATTCACAATTAGAAAAAAATTATTTAAAAAGAAAACAATGTACTGTCAAAATACATTTGAAACATTTTTTTTTGAACAACTCGCACATCCGGTAGAACAAAGTCAGAACTTACATTTCACAAATTGTTCAGTAGAGCAAAGTATAGATTTTAAATTCTAGATTTGGACTTGAAACCTTTAAAGAATTATGCTAAGTATGTTTTTATCTTGATAATCTATTTGAACTAACAAAGTGTCTTTGTGCTACCAAACGGTGATGTAACATTTTGTCATTATTAACTCAATTTTGTAAATTTTGACAGTTCTGACTTTGTTCTAGCGGATGTGCGAACTGATATTCTAGTAATTATATCATTGATCATATCTAACTTCTTCTTATTGTGTGGGCAGAGCTCTGGTGTCAGAGTTTTTTCAGACCGCCTTACAACCTCTGACGTGGTTTTTATGTAACAACTACTACCACCAGAGATAGTAGCCGGGACCAACGGCTTAACGTGCCATCCGAAGCACGGAATCATTTTTCTTTTCAGACAATCAGGTGATTCAGCCTGCAATGTCCTAACCAACTGGGGAAAAACACACAAAGTGACTTTTCACCCGTGGGAATCGAACCCACAGCCTCCTTGTCGAGAGCCAATGCTATTAACCATTAGACCACGGAGGCAGCATAATATCTAAAAATCATGTAACACTGAAAACATTTTTCTGGTCTATTGTGTTTGCCCCAAACTCACTCATATTTTTACATGTATTCCTCCAAACTTATGGTATTTTCTTTTTGTTCTCAGATATTCAGGTTTCCTCTCTATGTTTTCCTTCACCGCCGTACTAAGTACGTCGTACGCCGTAACTAGTGATAATGACAAATACAACCGTACATAAATTCCATAGAACTTATTGGTACAGACCACACCACCTCATGATTTGAGTTGCTGGCTCTCTTTCGTATCACAACTCTGAGTTTGGCTATGTCATCATGAGTCATGTCATGATTCATGAGGCAAGAACCAAGTATCGCGCTACCCTTGTGCACAAGTAGTGCATACTGTATTTTAAAATGGCGACGCCGTATATCTACATCGTGAAATTGATATCATTAGCATCCTTTTAAACTAAGAGTCTACCCATCAAACTGAACCACTTTTACTATTAGAGCAATTCAATCGGAGCAAGTCATCTACCCATCAAACTGAACAACTTTTACTATAAGAGCAATTCAATCGGAGCAAGTTGTTCAGTTTGGTGGGTAGACTCTTAGTTTAAAAGGATGCTAATGATATCAATTTCACCCTGTACAGTTCAATAATAGATTGTAGATTTATAGTAAAATTTTTGATAACTAATTACAAATCTAATGCTGTGCCATGCTGTCACGATCTTCGATACTCTGACGGAGTGTAGGCATTAATTTCAAGGACATGGCTTAGTTCTCTTACTGTTTTCCTATCTCTACTGTGGCATAACTTAACAAAATCATTCTAATTATATAATAATTATTATTATTACAGCCTTTATTGTTGAAGCCTTTACCTATGTAATTTATATTACATTACAGGTATTATTTTCTGTTATTTTACAATTCATTTAAACTTAATTTCTATTATATTACATACACTACACAACACCACTTTCACTAATCTTCTAACTCAACTATCTCTTCAACTTGTCTTCCGACATAGGCCTCTTCCAGAGTCTTCCACACCTGTCAATTATCAAATACTCACCTAAAATAAATATCAGCGACATTAAGAACTTCGGCGCGAGGCAGTATGCACAGCTTCAGTGTGAGTGTACCAAGAAGTGCAGGCAACAGCAAATATTGTAACGTCTCGGTTGGCAGCTCCCTGACGCTTTCATTCTTGCTGAACATCCCGGAGACGGATACTAGTCTGGTCGCCTTCTCAAATTTGGAGATTGCATTCTTTATTGTTAACTGTAATGAAATGTCTTAGCTAAGTTTCTTTGTAATAATTTAAAAAAGAAATAAGTACATACATATATGTCTATCTATACTATTATAAAACTGTAACAGGAAGTTTGTCTGTATATTGAAGATATAAACAAAAATAAAGTTACGATATAGTTTTTAGGTGTCCCTGATTCCATTTCACCAATTTTTGGATTTTTTGTCTGTCTGTTTGTTTGTGTTTTTTTTTGTTTGTGTGTTTGTTTGTTTGTGTGTTTGTTTGTTTGTGTGTTTGTTTGTTTGTGTGTTTGTTTGTTTTGTGTTTGTTTGTTTGTTTGTTTGAACGAGTATCATGCAAAAACTACTGAACCGATTTTGATGAAACTTTTTTTGTTTGATAGCTTATGATCTGGTATATAATTTGTGCGGACGAAGTCGCGGGTTAACGCTCGTATATAATAAAAATGAATCCCTATTTCCCTTGGTCATGACATCACTCGAGAACGGCTGGACCAATTGGAATCAAACTTTGGTGGGTTGTTGTGCACATGCCAGGGAAGGTTTATAAAGAAAAAAAACGACCATGTGTGTGTCGGGTAAAACTGATTCTGAGACTGCACAAAGTTTGCCGGGTCAGCTAGTATGTTTACATATCACCTACAATAGATCTGTCCAGGCCGCAGTAAGTCATTGACCAAGCCCTCACAACAAAATAATAAAATAGTATGTATATAATTGTCAACCGTAATCCCTTTCGTGGTGGTCAGAACAAGTTAAAACAACCATTCCCTACCAAAGAGAATGTAACTCACTATGTTATAAGAGTCGGGACTTCCATACTAAAAACTGGTCGTGACAGATATCCAGAATTGTATGAATAATACGAGCTTTAACCTGCGACTTTGTCCGCACAAATTATATACAAGATTTTAAGTCAGATCATTAGCTATCAAACAAAAAAGTTTCATCAAAATCGGTTCTGTAGTTTTCGCGTGATGCTCATTCAAACAAACAAACAGACAGACAAAAATTGGTGAAATGGAATCAGGGACACCTAAAAACCATATCGTAAATTTTTTTTTTGTTAATATCTTCAATGTACAGACAAACTTCCTGTTACAGTTCTATAATAGTATAGATAGATAAGCAAAAGATCGAATGAAAGAAAGAAGAATGTTTTAGTAAGAAGTTGAACAGTAGCAAAATTAGGTGCAGTTTTTATTGTGTTTATATCCTGTCGGTAATAGCTTAACACGTTCCGGGACAGTGACCGGCTATAGCCGTGATAACAGTTCTATTGTGTCTCGTTCACTGCCCCGGAACGTGTTAATATATTGCTGGCAGTGTCGATAGACAAAAAGGCAAAACAATGAACGAGATAACAAAAATAAAGCTTACCTGAGTTTGGTCGCTATTGATACTTTCATTGCCCGATTCTACAATTTGGTACATCTTCATAGCCTGATCAAATATGTCGTTCAATGATTCCTCGTCCGTTGATTGTCCAGCATCGGTTTGCGCCATTATCAGTTTTGAGAATATTCTCGAAAATGAAGAAAATGTTTAGAATTTCTCGAAACAATCTCGGAGCTCGGACTCACTGAACAAATCGGTAGAGAATAGTATATTCCTTGGAACAAATAATCGCTTAATTTTCTTTGGTCCGGCGACTCCGGCGACTTGACATTTGCAGGGCTGCCACCTCAAAAGAACGATTGGGCGCTAAAACTATGAAAAAAGCGGTAGACTCCAGAACGCTGCTCAAAAAAGCGCTACATTCGGAGCTAAATTCGTATAGAAATATATTTATTTGCCAAAATACTTTGTTATAAAAGGGTGTTACAAATTTGTTCAGTAGCTGTATTTAAATACTATAAAGCTAATATAGTTATCTAGGTAGTACTTATATTGTCATAATTAAAATATTCATCTACGCTATAAAAACATAATTCACATCACTTGAATAGTCTTTTAAAGTTCTATGAATAGTCTTATTAGCATTTCCGAAACCCATTTATAAGACCATTGAAGTCAGTCAATTTGTAAGTCCCTTGTAAAATTAATGATAACACTTAAAATAAGCGTTCGTATTTTTACTGTTCACTCTATGGACACACGGCGACACATCAAGCTATACAAAACCAATATAAGCTGGTCCCGTGACGTTATACATTACTCGTCCTACGCGCGGCCAGCTTATTTTGGTTTTGTGTAGCTTGATGTGACGCCGTGTGGACATGTTTCGACCACAACATGCCATCAATATTTATCATTATTCCAATCAAAAATTATTATACACAATATTCAAACACAAACGCGCTAAGCATACCAAAAAAGCGCTACATCTAACGCCGAAAGCGCTAAGGTGGCAGCACTGGACATTTGTACCGGGAACCTCGCACGTCTTCTCTACGTCTGGCAACCCTGTCTGACAGCTTGCGATGGATGACATACTAGAATGACATATGTCAAACTCGAATCTGTCATTTTTTTACCGATTTTAACGGCTCTGGATTTCCTGTCCTTTTGAGCCATTATTTTTGTGGTATTTTTCATAGACGAGAGACTTTGGGCCAAGTCTTAATTTGTATATTTTTATTAGGTTCACATCACACACATAATTTTTAAAAACATTTCACATTAAACTGTAGTCTTCGCACTTCATTTCACTTTTTATTATACTTTACTTTGCCGACAACGAAGACGCGCTTTAAAAAGTAATATAATGTGGTAATCCAGAACATAATCTTCTGTTAGTATAAAGGGCTCTCAAGGGCAGCGTGCGCGCCGCCACCAGAATTTTTTACTAGACGCGCACCTCTATTTTGTTCTGTGTGCCAAAGGACAATGGGCAAAAATGTATGAAATGTGGTACCCGCCCCAATAGACATAATATATATCAGATTTTAAAGGTTACTTTATGTACATCAATGTGTACTAGGACGCTTGTCATCAATCGCTGTGGGAACGGAGCTATTCGTGATGATTCTTTAATTATTTTTTTTGGTTTTTCGACATTATTAGGCAATTATTTTTTTAATGTCATTATTACAATTATATATACATATTATATACATAATATGCTTATTATATATTATTTTTTTAATGTATTTTATTTAATATATTAAAAATAATATGTTAAATGTGGAGATTTTTTAAATGGCGTTTAGATTTATATAAGAACGTTTATTAAAATGTAATGCTGTAAATCTTCCTAAAATAAATAAATAAATAAATGTACTATAATATTACACTAATTGCTACGAACTATTAATTAAACTACAATTTTTTTGTAAACTTATGTAATTAACCATGTAACGTCTATTGTCTGTTTTTACCAAATAAATAAAATAGAACTGCATATATTCTTAAAATAATTCCTATTATATTTATTACATTGACGACAACCGACGGTTATAAGAAGAGGAATGTGAGCGCGCGGCTATATCCCAGCTAGGTGGTTTTTGTGAATTTCGTTACCGATTTGGACTGTTGCAATGGAACAACATAGCAATTGTGTGGTGTGCCGGCGAGGCCTACATAATGCAAGATACCAGCGACATGTTTTGACCGATGACCTCCCAAGGACACGACCAGCGTTTGCGGCGTACATACAAGAACATGCTGAATTGGAGGTTAGTACCCACTTCGTTATACTATTTAAATGTGTCACAGGTGATTCTCCTTATTACGAAATTGTTAGCAGTGTTAGAAAATGACGCTCTTTTGAAAAGCGTGTGATTGTCATACCGCATTAACAACGAACGCCATAACATATCTTCTCTTAGCTTCACTTTTTCATGTTAGAAAATAGCGCTTTTTTGAAAAGCGTATGATTGTCAACTGTCATGCAGCTTGAATGTAATTGGTCTTAAACTACAAACGCCATACCATATCTTCTCTAAGCTTTACTTTTTCAATGTTTCTAAGCTACGTTTAGCAACATTAAATAACGGATTACAATAAGACTCATGAACATTTCACTGGATAAACACGTATTAACTATTAAGTTTTGGAAGTATGTTCTAGAGTGTTATCAAAAACGTTTCCTAATATAGTGTATGGATAGGGCAATCCGCCTGCGTACGAAACTCCAACCTCGTTTTATCAGTTCACGGAATTCAGGTGTTCTGTCCGTACCAGTAGTGATTCACTACATAACAAAACATTTTGGCATTTATTGTGCACGTGGACAGTAAAACAAATGAAGGACGGAAATATGCGCCGACCGATGCGTGAACCGGTTCTGATAAGCACTTGAAGGGTCAACATTTTCTACCTGCTTACATTATTGTTTCGAATTATTACGATTATGTGGCATCGTTCTATACTATTATCTCGCTGGAAACTCGGTCATAAATCATTGGAGTATGCACCGAGTAAATAATCCTACTATAGATACCTACTGACAGGACCGAATTAGGTTTTTATGACAAAACGTTATCAAGCCAGAGTAAATAAAAAAACATCTACATCGTATTTTACCCTTTTCAGGTGGCGTTCAACAATACTCGATGTGTCTGTCATCGATGTTGGCAGAGAATTGAGAACGCTGTTAGACACAATGACGACGTGGTACCTGCTATACCAGAAGCAGAACCAAATGCCCAGGAACTTCAGGTTCCAGACTACGTTCGAGCCCCAAACACACCAAGGCATTGTATATTCAACGATTGCCGAAACCCAACCCGTAATCGCATACCTGAGACTATCAAACTTAATATGTTTTGTGAACATAAGTTATATATTCCTGAGGGCGCTAGAGTGTGCAGCCAACACCTTGAGAGCAACATCTGGGATGAACTGCCTCAATCTTGCAATGTCACTCATCATTTCAATGCACAACAATTTACAGACGTCTGTGACATGATGAGAAGGGCTTTAGAACGTGGACCTAGGCTCGACTTTAACACAAGAGGTTCATTGAGCAATGAAGAAATGCATTTTTGGACCGGACGTAATGGCGAACAGTTCGATGCCATACTGGATCAGGTGCCTTCTCTAAGTGAGAGATGCAAGGAACCAAGAACTGCATTAGGTATATACCTTACAAAACTACGTACCGGAGATTCCGATGAGAGATTGGCAACATTATTTAATGTGTCTCGAAGAAAACTGGAGCGTTTATTAGCTATTGTGCGTGAATGCCTAGCTAATGAATATGTAATATTACATTTGGGACTGGACCACATCAATAGAAGTGAGGTATTAGAAAGAAACCTCACAATTCCTAAAGCTTTGTTTGGTAACGAAGAAAATGATAAAGTGATACTAATATATGATGGCACTTATATTTACATAAACAAAAGCTCGAACTTTTTATTTCAAAGACAATCATACAGTTTGCACAAATTCCAAAATCTTTTAAAACCTTTTTTGATAGTATGCACTGATGGATACATTCTTGACGTACTGGGTCCATACGCTGCAACAAAGACTGATGCAAATATAATGAGTGATATAATGAACAATGGAGAGAATCCTTTACATTTCTTCCTGCAAGCAAACGATGTGTTTATATTGGACCGAGGATTCAGAGATAGTTTGAACGATATTGAAGCATGTGGCTATGAATCATACATGCCTCCAACAAAAGATAGAAACGAGACACAGCTGACTACTGAGCAGGCCAATGAAGCTAGATCGGTGACGATATGTCGATGGGTTGTGGAAGTAGTGAATGGAAAGTTCAAGCGAGATTTTAAGCTCTTACGGCAAAAATATTTCAATAGAGCTCTTCCACACATGTTCACTGATTTTAAAATCGCCGCTGCTATTATAAATCATTTTCACGAACCCATCGCCGATAGTAATAATGTAGAATCCTATTTAAATATCATCCGAAACAAAATGGATTCCCCAAACCTTCTGCACAATTATATAGAGAGGGAAAGATTAAACAACAGAAGAGCAGATTTTCTAAGAATAGAAGCAAATAATGTTCAGAATTTCCCACATCTAACAGAAGAGCATGTCATTTTGCTTTCTTTAGGTACATACCAATTAAAGCTTGCGAGATCATATTGCAGTGAGCATTTAAGGAATGGCTTATATTCAATCGAAATATACAGAGAAAACGCTCTGGAAGACTTGCCAGACTACGGCATTAACGAAGATGTTTGGCTGTTACGTGGGCGCGTACAGTCACGCCACAGGAGATCGAAAACGTACTATTGTTATGTTTTAGTAAAAAACAATAACACAAATAATGACAACGATATCGTGCAACATTATTGTACTTGCCTCAATGGACGACGTACAATGGGCACTTGTGCTCATATTATTTCAATTATCTGGTATCTTGGATATGCGAGACATGAAGGTTTTACTGCCCCTGCATCATTTCTAAATGATGTAATTGTAGATGGTCTTGAATGAAAATAAATGTCATTTCGAATTAAATCTTTAGTTTTTTTTTATTTTCAATAATATTACTCGAACATAGTACTGCAACGTATTATTTAGTGTACCACAACAACACGATAATACAATGTTGGTATACCACATAATTAATATATATTACTAGTGGACCCGTGCGGCTTCGCCCGCTGCCCAACTCCCTTTATAATATGTAGCCTATATTCCAAGTTTCATCGAAATCGGTCCAACCGTTTTCGAGTTATAAGTGTTCGAACCAACCCGGCTGTTATATATATATATATATATATAAATATATTGATTTTTTATTTTCAATAGTATTACTCGAGCATAGTATTGGGCATAGTATTGCAACGTATTATTTAGAGTACCACAACAACACAATAATACAATGTTAGTATACCACATAATTAATATATATTACTAGTGGACCCGTGCGGCTTCGCCCGCTACCCAGCTCTCTTTATAATATGTAGCCTATATGTTAATCCAGGTAATGAACTATCTATATTCCAAGTTTCATCGAAATCGGTTCAGCCGTTTTCGAGTTATAAGTGTTCGAACCAACCCGGCTGTTTTATATATATAATAGATTGTTATTAACTATTATTATATATTTTTTATTGTTATCATATTGTTTTATTATTATTATATAACATTCTGGCATAAAAGTATTTTATTACAAATATAAATAGCAATAATAGACACCATGTGCCATTTTAATTAATTTTTTTTTCTATAAAACTTGTCATTTTCATATTGGTATATCTCCGAACTCACAATGATTTGGATCAAGCGGTCTTATTAAACATTGGTGGTCATAAAAAGACCCATCGAACGTAACTACAGTCATTGCTATTGGAGCGGGTACCAAAATGCCCATTCTCCTTTAATCCAAATACTCATTTGAAACATTCTCATCCCATCAAAACTCATTGGATGGGCCCCCCAAAATGGCCACTGGCAAGGAGCGACAAGGCGACAACATCTAGTGAGCGGCTAAGGTTGTGGAGAGGTGAGTCTGCGGGCGCCAGTTCCCAGTGCTAAGCGCACCAGTCAGCAGGCCCCCGGCGTTATGACATTTTACACATCCAACCTGAAGCATAGGTTCCGCTCTTGCGAATCCACTCCTGGCCGACCGATTAAGGCAAGACAGGAGGTGAGGGCCAAATCAATCCGGGCCCTCTGGAGAATCGGGTCCGACACCACGGACCCAACAGCCAATCACCAACAGCTCGCCACAAGCTGCCCTGCGGGCATATTATTATTATTATACACTACTAGCAGCTCAAAGCTGAAGCGTGTATATCGCTGCACTTGTTTAGTTTTTTAAATAGTCATATAACATTATATAGCAGAGGGGATCGAATCAGAAATGAAGAGATCCACAGGAGAACCAGGGTAGCCGACACAACCCGAAGAAACTGGGCTGGGCACATTGCTCACAGAACAGAGGGGGCCGAGTGGCGACCGCTTAGACAGCGTAGCGTGGGTAGGCTCCCCACATTGTGGACCGACGACCTGGTGAAGGCGGCGGGAACCCGTTGGATGAGGGGCAGCGCAGGACCGTCAGTCCAGCAGTGGACGTCTATCGGTTGATATTATGATGTAATGTTAGTAGGCAGCATCAAACTCTATAAGTACAAGCTTGCAGGTTGTAAGTACAATACAACCTGCAAAATTGCTGCAAACTCTGATATGATGATCTGTTTGATATGATGCCACGTTAGTTAACATACTTGCATCTAATGTAAATAGTTTGGTTAGCCCAGCAGACAAAATATTTACACTAACCAAACGTCATACATACACATATACGTTTGTGTATATACACACACCCATACCACAGAGTACTATAATTGCCACATACGTAGGTAACTGCAAAGAAGCCTTTCTTAGCTGCTTAGATACTTATATCTATATCTATATGACGAGGCCGGCCGCGCCGGTACAGGCGGTACATAGGTACTCGATACGCCTACTATAATTATCGTAGCAATTATCGAATTAAAGCACGGAATTAAAGCAAAGCTCACATGTCTTGTTGAATTGCTCTATTTAAAATGAATTATATTCATATCCTTCTCAGTTTGATCAACTATGCAACCTATTGCTTTTTTGTTTATTACTTACCTAATATGACGTCATTCGATTATTATTCTCATATTATTCTCAATAATAAATAAATAATGAGTCATCAAAACTAAACGCCTGTTGATTTTCTGTCCAACCGACAAAACGATCTCAACAATGAATCAATGGATTGACAAACATAATAAAGGGCCGTCGACACTTCCAATAAACAGATTAATCGCATGTAGGACATATAGCAGCATGAGCGTACTGTAGCCACTGGACTAATGGACTTGAAGTTGAAGCCCAACCTTCGACAGGCCTCTAGTACATATCCGAGTGCTGAGGAGTGAACACGTTCCAGCGACTCACGTAAGTCTTTTGTTTATAATCACCGGCTCGGAAAACTATTATATTGTAAAGTGAAACCATAAGTACGTACATTGACTAAACCTTTATTATAATTTAAGAAGCTTTTAGATAGGTAACTACGCAGGCTGCAGCTGCTCTGCTAGTATTGATTTTGTTGCGAAAGATGCATTATTTATTTTGTTTTCATCTAAGATTGAAAGTAGGTACCTACCGTAGGGAAGAAGTAGAACACAGTTTTCAAAAGCAACTGCATGCGTCCTTATTATGCCATGCCAAGGATCGTGTTTAGGTCTATTATTTGTTTGTTTCTTGTTTGTTTGGTTTTGTTGACACAGCTATTACGTTGCATTCCCATATATAGTGCTTACCTTCCATAAGTAGAACATTTCTTTTACTCATAGCATGTGAACGAGAGCAAGAGCAAGAGCTATGTTATTTTACGACTAATTCCATTTGTATTGTCTTATTCAATTTGGTATCCAGTTTTTTAAAACTAGCTTAGATAAGTATTTATCTACGAACTACGAAATCACTACAAATCCATGTTCGATAAGTACTTATACTACGTACTTATTTTATACAAAACTTTGACGCACAATACGCGTAGACGGTATTAATATAAGTAACTTTGTATATTATATGGAAAAATAGTTTAGAAAATCTAGATGCCGCGTAACAAATAACATTTGCAATTTATAAAATAATTACGAAGATATAAAGCTTTGACATTTTTCATAGAAAATTTTGTATATTATATGGAAAAATAGTTTAGAAAATCTAGATGCCGCGTAACAAATAACATTTGCAATTTATAAAATAATTACGAAGATATAAAGCTTTGACATTTTTCATAGAAAATTTTAAAAGCTTTATATCTTCGTAATTAGATTACAAATTGCAAATTTTATTTTTTACGCGGGAACTAGATTTTTTAAACTATTTTTCCATATATAAATTATTACCTTTATTAATTCCGTCTACGCGTATTGTGCGTCAAACTTTTGTATGGACTGAAACCACCTTAAGTCGACAATTTCGTAGCCCATTACCCAAAAACTTGAAAACAGTTTTGAAAATAACAACATTGCATAAAATTGTTTTCCTTCTTTTCTTTCAATACTCACTAGTGAAAATTCACGAGTAGGTATTGCCTAAAAAAAGCTGTTTAGCTATTTTTCTTGTAAGCACAGAGATTACCTGATTTGGCACACGATAATACCTACCTAATGTGTGTTACCAGCATCATTATTCATTACGTAGGTTATTGCTTTCATCGTTCATGATAACAAAACTTGAAGTGCAAGGGCCCTGTTGTAGTGAAAACAGATAATGCGGTCATCCATTCTCATACATCGTCGCCATTTAGAACCAAATGGATTAAATAAGAAGGGAAAAAAAGTCAGGTTTTTCTTTATACTATGTGTTTATGAGAACTAGAGACGACTAATGAGAATAGGTAGGTTTAAAATACTGTGACTACTGTAAGTTGACCACCGTACCTCCAGCAAACACCCAGTTAGCTGAAAAACCATTCAGGCAAATTGTTTTAATTTTACGTAGTACTCAGGTACCTACTATCTATGTACTTAGTTAGGTACCCTACCAATTGTCAAAGTTCAAGTTTTAAATATGAATAGGTACATCAACGGCATCGCACGTGTAGTGTAGGTAGGTGCATATGCTAAATACGTACTTACCTACTCGAACCACTTCTTTATGCAAATATAATAAGCTATAGACGCTATAGTTAGCCTCACTGTAAAAGAACAAAATTAAACCTTACCCGTTTGAACCCGCATTTATGGGAAAATCAGGCCGAGGTCCAGATACTTTTGAGCTTGTGTTGAATCAGAGTAAAACGTATGGATATTCGAACTGAAACCCAAAAACCTTTATGAATCTCGACCTCAGTTAGTGGTGGTTAGTGTCACTGGGTCAGTGAAGTTTACCAATCGTCATTTATTCATTGGTTGAAATGGACACGCATGGTGGAACGCTATTACGTGGATGGGACGAGACCTAAACACAGATAATATAATACTATACTAGTACCAAAAATAAAGAGATCCTTCCTCTGAGGACGGGATGTGGGATATGGGACGTGTATTTATGAAGCATTATTGAGAAGGACCCTGTGTAATCTAATATGAATTATGGAATATATACCACATCTAAGACTCGTATATCACAATACATTCATGAGGATAAAAGATCACGTTAAGCAATTACATCAAATTATCTTATTTAGAATCTTATTCACTCACGTTTAACGTAAATTCAGTCATGTCATGTGCAAAGTGAGTCAACTTAATGTTGTTGACATCACAATTCACAGAGCAGGAAAGGAAGTAATGACGGAGATAATTAATTAAATTATTGAGTAAGAAACGTTGCGTGTTTGAATGCTCAGTGGTGGCTGCACGCACTACCTGGATTTGTTCACGTAGGTTCAAGATCAGTGGTGGTATTTCTTAATTTCACACATTCTGTTTGTGAAACTTGTGATCAGAATAGGTCAGTATTCCTGTCAGGATTTTTTCCCGTGGCTTTCGTATGAGGCGAGGCGAATAAGGCCGATTTCACAGCTGTCCGGAAGACCCGTATGGGACGCCGCGTCTGGCGCGCGTGACAGCGGGTCAGCGGGACACGTACGGACAAATCAGATAGACCACGGCGTTCTTCCAACAGCTTGGGGTCGCCTTTTGTTGAAGCACCAAGTTAAAGAGCTTTACGGGAGCCTCAGTAGGTACCGGGAATTCCCCTGCTTTTAGCATCTCTACGTATACCCCATCTGCTTTACCGCGTTTCATTTTGCTCAGAGCAAATCTGACTCCGTCCTCTATTATCGACGGCCAGTGTCATATCATCAAATTGTGCAAAAAAATGCACATTAAGAAAAGCCCAACCCTGTCTATTGATAAAAGTAAACAACAACAAAAATAGAGCATCCAATGCTGAATGCAATAGTCATAAACATGCATGACCTAATCAAAGTACAAACTTCTGGAAAATTCTGGCGGGAAACGGCTCGTGCCAGCTTAGGCAGGATGAAGACCATTACGCTGATTGTCCTGTCCAGGCACTCCTCCGAGCACAATGCCACAATGAATGTTTTAATTCGGAACCGTCTGGAATCGTAGGACGACTGCGTTGCTTAATTATTATTCGAATGAATTTGCTAGACGGCACAATTTGGTTGGCTAATTGGCAACCAAATTTGTGCCGTCTTGATCGCGATTGTCAATATTTTGAATAGAAAACCTGACGGAGGGTCCATGAACAACGATTCATTTTAGAACATATATATTCTCTCGCCTGTCTCCCAGTGGGGTATGCAGAGACAATGGAACGTCACTTGCTACGATCCCGACAGACCTCTTTCGCTTACTCCACATTCATTAGTCTCATCCTAATCTCATCATTCATGCCCAAGAAGCTGGCATAGGTATTGTCTATACCTTGGAGGGCCACCCCCACACCCACCACACACACACCACATTAACAAGCGGTGAAACATGATAATACTCCTTGCCTTGGTGGTCGGTAACAGGCTCGCGCAACTCTCTAACATAAAAACGTTATATGAAACGTGCACCGCCGCCATTAAATTTCTTTGAACGGTTGCACACGTTTCATACATTCTGGATCATCGGTCACGACCAGTTTTTAGTATGGAAGTCCCGACTCTTATAACGTAGTAAGTTACATTCTTATCTCTTTGGTCGGTAATCTAATGATCATTGTTCTTTCGTAAATTCCCGTCTATGTTTTCGACGTTACTTTGTCTCTTTCTAAACCAATGACAAAAATAAAAATAAAAGTTTCTATTTAATTTTTGTTCTGATAGAAAGGGACACAAAGACGTTGGAAATATCGACTACGAAGACGTACGAAAGAAGGTCGAACATTACCGACCGCCATGGCCAATTTGTATTCATGTTTGTAAGCACTGAGCAAGTAATCACTACTTGTAAGGAGGAGAGGAGTCGCATCCTTTATGATTCTAAAATCCTTGTTCATGCCCGTCGATTTCGGATACATCTACCCTTTTTAAGCATCTTTTGCTTCTTTTTAAGCAGCACGTCACCAATTTGGTCAGTATATGTTCATTTTAGAAAAGGTATGTCCTATGTCCGTTCCGTACTCTCGTTGAGAGTAGTAGATATTAGCGTTGTCAGACGTCCCGTATTTCCCGGGACGTCTCGCAATTCAGGCATAATTTTAAACGTCCCGCCGGCGTCGGGATAGACTGTCCCGTAATTTAAGTTAACATTATTCGATTAAAATACGCACCGCGTCGCGCCTGACTCGACGGGTAGCTGCACCACCACAATCACCAATAAATTATGAACATTGTCTAAAAGCTGCAAATCTTTTAAGGATCGATCAATTAAATATGGAGGACTCGTTAAACGAAGAATTTCAAAATAGGTATTAAAAAAGCCTGGAAATTGCAACGTCTTTTGATGACAAAAGCACTATTGCTATTGAAGAGTGGAAGATAGATATAATGGAGGGATTCCAGAAATGAAATCCCTAACATTTTTCTAATTATATCGTTTGTCTTTAGTAGAGGTATCAATATTTTTCTTGTTATATCGTTCGTCTTTAATATCCCTAGTTCCAACTGCTTTGTAGAGAGGATTTTTTTGCAGATGGCATTCTTCTTCTTTCTTATCGTGTGGGCAGAGCCCTGGTGTCAGAGTTTTTTCAGACCGCCTTACGGCCTCTGACGTGGTTTTTATGTAACAACTGGATCTCTGGTGGTAGTAGTTGTAGCCGGGACCAACGGCTTAACGTGCAGATGGCATTAAAATGGACTGATGTGCGCAACAAATGTACCTACTCCGGATTTGATAAAGAGCGAATTAATGACCGTTTTCAACTATAATTACAGCTGCATTAAATTTGACATTAAATGTAAAATCAAACAAAGATATGTTAAAACTTACATGACCTCCTTAAAAATTTTACTATTAACAAGCAATAAAAACCACGTAAAATCATAAACTTAATATTACTACCGTAAGTAGACCAACACGGTGTGTGAATGAGATTCCGACCTTACCGAAAAACCTACGCGTGCGAAAGAGATTATAATATAATATAATAGCCTCAAAACCACTTTTAAACAATGAAGTCTCGGTTGGTATCCTGTCAAAAAATTATGTCTTATTATTTTATGATTTTCTTTATAATTCATTTTGTGTTTTATCAGACAAATATAAAAAATCATTACGGTATCATGTTCTGTGTTGGAATGCAGTGTAACTTGTACCAGGAACTCAAATAAAGAGAAACTTCAAAGGTAAATACCATTAGTACAGTACTACTTTCATAATACTTTTTTCATATATGTTATTCTTAAAATTATTTTGTAATACATTCATTACATGCAGTAAACGTCTTATTTTCTAGATAAAATATTATTTCAAATAATTATGTGTAAGATAAAAAGAAACCGTCTCGCATAGATTGATTTCCAAAATCTATCACTAAAACTCACACACGTATCAATTTCGCACATATTGACATTTCGGTTTCGGTGATGCGATCATGAGGAGATTGTTGGACTATTTACGATAGTATATTAAGTTTATGCGTAACATACATGTTTTTATTTGTTCCAGAGTAAAATTCAAAATCTCGTTTTCTTTGCCAAAATGAACATTTGTCCCTTACAGGATAAAAAGGAATCTGGCAACCCCTCTAGTAGATATAGATATTCCTTGGTCTCAACTGAAAGTTTAACACCTAGAATGCCGGTGTCCAAAACTCGATTCGCGTCGGCAATTATTCTTTCGTTTACAGAGCGTAAACATTCGATTAATCGCTCATTAAATCTTATCGATTTCCTTTACTTTTGACTACAGTTACATGAAATGCGTCCAAAGGTTTAATAACGACCGTATTACCTTTAGGGGTGGTCAGAATTTTTACTCTTAGGTACTACAACTCTACCAACTAGGTATCAGTTTGCTGGCAGTTTTAGCAAAGTTCTCTTTTAAAGTCTTCAGGTCCAAAACATAAGACGTCGTAGAAGTAACTGTGAAACTAGTAAATAGGTAACCCGATTCAATCGGTATCAAATCGACATGGTGTTTTATGGCAGTTCTTATCGATTCTGCTTCTAAGTAATTAATTTCAGACGATATTATGAGCACTAAAACAAAATATTACTTAAGTACTACTTATTTCGTTATCCGATTTTGTAAACGATATTAATCGGGAACTATACAATAGCCCAGTCTTTAAAACTATAATTACCTAAGTTACCTATAGTAAAAGTTTAAACAAACCCTTTTGATGAAAATTGTTAGTTTAATTTCTGAAGTTTCAAGGAGTTAAGTTTTTTATTTACGTAGGTACTTACCTAAATCATGAAAGTCTTAACAGGGTGAAATTGATATCATTAGCATCCTTCTAAACTAAGAGTCTACCCATCAAACTGAACAACTTTTACGATGGGACCAAACCGATCGGAGCAAATGCTCCATACTAAACTTCAATGTCGACGCGCGAGTTCGCGACTCAAATGTATGCAACACCAGATTTTTTTTTGCTCCGATCGGATTGCTCCCATAGTAAAAGTTGTAGGGTGAAATTGATATCATTAGCATCATTTTAAACTAAGACTCTACCCATCAAACTGAACAACTTTTACTATGGGAGCAAACCGATCGGAGCAGAAAGAAAATCAGTTGTTGCATACATTTGAGACAAGTACGCACTGCAGTTTAGTATGGAACCGCTGATTTGTTTTTTGCTCCGATCGGTTTGCTCCCGTAGTAAAAGTTGTTCAGCTTGATGGGTACTCTTAGTTTCAAAGGATGCTAATGATATCAATTTCACCCTGTATAGTATTACCTATAGAATTGATCATGCTCTAATTGCGCAGTAGTTAAGTACCTAAATCAGATTATTGCTAGATCATAGCTACATGTAACGACTCTTATATTTTATGATCTAATATTGAACACAGATGTGTACCAATTGACACATGCCTGTTATTGTTTGCAACTTTAATTAACAGCACATGTCTAAAATCAACATCTAATCGTCAAATCACGTTTAGATTATCCATACATATTTGCAGTTTGTAGTCCAAGGAGATTTTTAACTTGATAAGAATCGTTATACTAACATAAAACCGACTGCTCTCAAACGGTGAAGTAAAACATGGTGAGGAAACCGGGATACGCTGAAGAAGAAATTCTGATGCGCATTGAGCACGCGTGGTTGACTAATGCCCATTGACCCTTCTTGAGGGTCTGTGCCTTGCAGTGGAACGTGTATAAGCTGATGATGATGATTTGCAGTTTCAGGTACTATGGCTACCGCTTGAAGATTTCATCACACGATTCAAAATGGCTCAGCTTACGACGTTAATTTTCTATCTCCTGGCGACTGGATTGACCTACTGCTTCAACGGTGACAGCTTCGAGTTAGAATGCCCAGATGAATGCGACTGCCATTACTTCAGGATAAATTGGGTGACTGATTGCTCAGAGTCTAATTTAACGGAGGTTCCGTACAGTGAGCTAAGTTTAAGCGTATATGTTCTGGACTTGAATGGGAATAATATTACGAGTTTGGAGGCTTTTCCGAGTGATATAAAGATGAGGAGGCTGCAGATTGCTAATAATAGACTGACGAGGGTCGAGAGACAGGCGTTCACTGGCTTGGAATACCTGATTGATGTGGACTTGTCTGGCAACAATATTAGCTACGTTGATCCTGAGGCTTTCTTGTAAGTACTTTGCCTTTTTAATTTGTTTATTTTTGCTTCCTTGACTACGTATAACTAACTTCCCTGCTCAATAAATGTCCAATCGAAATGCAAGAGATTTACCTAAAGATGCGTTTTAAGGATAAGCTTTGAATAAAAGTAAATTTTTTCCTTACCTATATTTTGTTTCAATAGAGCAGTCCCAAAAACGCAACTTAAAATTCTTAAAAAATAATTATGGCTCGGTCCATAATTATTTTTTCTAATTAAATTTTGAGATTTTATGTTATTTTGGTAACTACTTATGTATGGGCACAGTATAAGAAAGAGTAGTTATCTATTAGTACATAGTATAGGTATGTTTTTTACCTATTTGTGATGTAGAGCAAATTATTAAATTAGCGATATCACATTAACTTTATTAATAGTCCACGAAAGCTGCTTTGTAATTTGTATGACACAAATAATTCTCAATTTGATTAATAGATTCCCTATATATAGAAGGCGCTAGTACCTATTCGCAACAAAACAGTGACTCATTATTTACTTCACACTGGATTTATTTCCCACGGACCGCTATTGTTTGCCTGACAATTCTGACATCCATCCCTGAGCACACAATGCTGATGATAAAATTGTTCCAATTACTGCTGAACTTGTTGTGTCGCGGTAACCAGAAGCGCTACAAATTGTCCTCAACTCGCTGCTCGCTATGCCGATATTAGATAATAGCCTCACAAAGAATGCGAATTGAATTCGCCTAGATAACCATTTATACGTTAGACCCAACTCCGCAAATACCCCGGATATTGCGGTTTTACTACTTGTCTAGCTAGAATCTTTAAAAAAAGGTGTCTCTCATTTTCAGAGATGCGCGTGGACTGCTCAACGTGGAGCTTGAAGACAATCCGCTGAGCGTCGTCGAGGGCCCGTTCCTGTCTTCAGGTACCTTGCAGTTCCTCGACATCAGCTCCTGCAATCTGTCCTATATCAATCCGCAGTTCTTTGACAACATCACTTCGTTAACAACCGTCGATCTTTCCAACAACCCTCTTAAAACTTTACCAAGCGGAGTCTTCGATATGTTGACGAGCTTAGACACTTTGAAACTCAACGACTGCAAGTTGACCACTGTAACTGATAGCACATTCTCGTCGCTGAAAAACCTGAAGAATCTGGAGCTGGCTGGCAACCAACTGACGAATACAGATTGGCCAGAGGTGGTAGGGAAACTGATAAGACTAGAATACTTGAACTTGAGAAAATCCGGTCTCACTTCGCTTTCGGAGGACACCTTCTCTAATTGCAGCTATTTAGTCACACTGATATTAGCTGATAATGAACTACGTGATTTAGACATCGCAGCTACATTGGGCAACAGCGTCAACCACTTGGAAACATTAGATTTGTCCAATTGCAAAATACGTGGGCCTATAACTGGCGAAGCGTTCGCAAATGCGACCAGAATGAAGAGCCTTTACCTATCTGGCAATCCTTTGTTTGCAGCTGACTTGCAAGAGGCAATAGCACCACTACCGAAGCTCGAAAGGTTATTCTTGAGCAACTGTGGTCTACAAAATCTTCCAGACAACTTTAACGTTTTCGACAACCTTTTAGAGTTAGACATATCCCATAATCCACTTGTTAATGTATTTACCAGGCTTTTAGCTCCGCTTGAAAAGCTAGAATACCTCAATATGGGATACAGTAATCTTTCCTACATAGGTCCTGATACATTCCCAAAAATGACATCGATGAAAAGACTCGTCCTGTCTGGCAACGACCTTTTGTCTCTCGAAGCAGGACTTTTTGGAAATTTGACACAACTCACTACTTTGGAATTAGAGTATTGTGGACTGAAGAGACCTCTGAACGCAAACGTGTTCTTTAAAAACCTTACATACATGGATTTGAGAGATATAAAACTTGGTGGGAATCCTCTAGTCATCCCCCCAGCGGGCCCTCTATTCCCAAAGCAACTATCACAAGTTACAATTCTTGATATGAACAACTGCAACATCACTTCACTAAACGAAGATGCTTTCAAGAACACTAACAACATAACAGACTTGAATTTAGCCGGCAATCGCCTCAGGTCTGCAGACAGAAGTCTAGCCTTTTTGGAGCGACTTGAACATCTAGAAAAGATTAACCTCAGAAATAACAATTTAACAACTATTGATCCTCAGATATTCATCAACAACCCAAAGTTGCATTCTTTGAATTTGATAGGAAATCCATTCATTTGTGATTGTAAGATTGCGGAAATGTGGGACTGGGCGAATATGATAAAGGGAGACTTAGATGTCCTTGTTGGAGCCAAGAGTGCGGAGAAAGACATCGTCGTGAAAGGCAACAAAAAGAAGAAGAGTTTGTATTGTCGTTACAACGAGACACAACTGCGGAATATGACAATCGCTCCAAACAAAACAGTTCCTGGACGAAGGCCATTCATAAAGCCCAGAGGTTTAACATTTGCAAACAGGACCTGGGCGAAATATGTCCGAGAATCGGGATGTGAGCCAGTCGTCAAGATACTAAGGCCCGTCGCGCTTGTGTCAGAGTTATTCGACATTCGGCACGACGCTCACATTTCCGCAGCGGTTCTAGTGTTAGGCGCTTTAGCTCTAGCACTGGGAGTAGCGACTGTGATGATGACGATGAGGCTCTTCAGAAAGAACGCAGGAAACGTGGATACAGAGAAGAACGGGAAACAGAGATAGCAGGTAAAAGTGAAAAGGTGTTAATGCCAGTTGAACTATAATATACTATAACATTAACAGTAGTGGAGTGTGGACGGTAAACTACTGTCCAAGAATTGATGTTTTATTTTTATACTCTGATGTAATTTCAAAAATATTTATTGAATTGAAATGTCTCTCTAGAATGTTACAGAATTAAGGGAGCCACTCCATTAAAACATACGTTTTTATAATTTTTATTAAACTAGTCAAATAATGTCAAAAAAATTGAGGTCATTTTTCTCATACCATGTAGTTTGTGAAAGAATTTATTGTCAGATTATTAACCCTATGTTTAAGTTACCAATCAGTATTGATTTTTATTTAAAATCTGCGTTTACATAATAAACTGAACAGTCTGAAATTGTTTGTGTTGTTTTCTGAAAAGTTAAATGGTTTAGACTAGAATCTAGACATTTTAATAAACGATATTTTTCGTATTTATAGTACCTAGTACCTACTCTCTGTGGTATAATCTAGACCCGCGATTATTCGAAACATCGTTCATTAAAATTTTGAAATAAAATCTGGGAAATCGAATCGAGTAGTACTTAAAAAACGGCTATGCCAAGGATAGAATCTAAAAGAAGCACAGAAAGAACAAATTCAAATGAAATGCTGAAACCCTACATTGTAACTGTAGGTAAGCAACAAGATTTGTTTTTATTGCTTCACAAATTGGCGTTTACAACTTGTCGATAGTGTGCATAATCAGATATTGCCCAAGCTCCGCCACTTGCCTAAGTTTGTTCCATTTTCTTATTTTACAGAAAATAAGACAAAAAATAAATCTAGCTTAACAAATCCATTCAATTTGTCATGAAAAATTTTTCAGATACCTACTTAATTGAAAAAATTAATTAAAAAAACATTGTGAGAGTGACAGGTTCGCATTGGATCAGATTAAGCACAGGACCGTTAAGAATGGCGCAATAAAAAGGGAGGCCAGTGCCCAGCAGTGGGTTGATGTGGGCTTATTTGATTGATTAATTGAATTAAAATCTATGTTAATTCAGTTCGACGGTTTAGCTGATTTTGACAATGCAGTAAAAAAAATAAGTCATCATATTTTTCGAAAATATTAGTAAGTAGGTACCTAACTAATAGCAGTAATAATAGTTATCTGAATTGCAACGTTGATCTTCTGTATCCGCTTGCAGTGAGTAGCCAAGCGTGATAAATTGGAGCAGGGAACTTTTTGTCCTCTACGGTGACTGACTCCGATGACTATGCCTAACTTTTGCTCTCTTTTCTTTTTTTATCTAAGAATGAAAATGGACGCAAGAAATAGATGTCACGTAATACATTGATCGATAGCGAAAGTAATATTCATTGCGCAAGATTACTGAAGCAACTGTTAGGAACTTGTACATTTTGGAAAACTTTATTGAGACTAAGATAAAAATAGTAAAAAAGTTTATTCACTTATAATTCGACTAAACTTAAAACAAATAATAACATTAGTAATAAATAATAAAATTTTTATCAGCTAGGTTTGCCTGCGGTCGTGCTAGTTTTCTTAATGTACCAGTTCTCTTTGTATATTTTTTTCCTAGTGGCCGGCTTTTCACTTTCGGGACTGTTGTTGCTGGCCATGGCGGCTAACTCGCTGTCGAGCACTAACGGCGCAGAGATTGGCTCAAACCCGTACTGGAATTGTGGTTCTACGAAATGCGTCCTGAACTTATTGTAAGGACGTGACGCATGAGCGGTACTGTCACTGGATACCCCTTTAGGATAAGTGAACTCATATCGCTTGGGAGCCACTTTGTACTGGGCAAATAATTGCTGTTGCTTCGGTATCGCAGCCGCAGGATAAACAAACGGATGAGATGGCGCCGTTATGTATTTTTCGTTTTGTTTTTTCTTCTTACCATTGTGTTCATGAACAAATATTTTCTCTGGTCTGTACTTTTTGTAAGTTTTGTAATAATCCTCCTTTTTCTTGTAACGGTCGGTAAAACTTTCCGGTTTGCTAATAGCATAATCTAAAAAGTAGTTTTCCTTTTTCTTATCGCTCTCGTCATTGTAGGTCAGACGTGCAGATCTGGGGAATTCATCGCCTTCTTCCTCATATTTTTGGAAAGGAGTCTGATGTACGTTAAATTCAGTGTAGCGAGGTTCTCCATATTTCTGTGGATTATAGATATCCTTTTCCAGATCGGTAGAATGCTCGTAAGCGGGGAAACCGTATGCAGATTCTTTGTATGCCTTTTCGAAATCTTCCTCATTATTTTCGTCGTGTTCTATCATTTGCGCTACTAACTGCTCGGTGTGCATATGCATTTCATCTGGCGATTCATCGTTTTCTTTTATAATAATATGTTTGGATTTTTCGCGAATATGTTGAGGTGGGGAGTTATGGGGTTCATAGTGGACGTTATGTTCCTCTTGTGGAATGAATTTCTGGGGAGCGGGTGAAGGTCGTGCGTTTTGATACGGTGTTGAAGGGCCAAGCTGCACATGTTGATTCGGATCCACCTTGATAGCTGCGCTATGCGGCTTGTGCGTGGGAAGTATTGTAATATCTTCCTCATACTCTGGGGTTATTGGCTGGAACGCGTTTTGCACGGTCACCGTGAGCGGTTGAGCGTAATAATGTACATTTGGTTGATGCGCTTCATGATTTGGTGCGTGATTGTATTCCTCCCTATGTTCCGGTTTGAGATGATGGGATTGTCTTGGTGATTCTTCATGTTTCCCATTGTGGTGATAAATTTGCCGAGGTGATTGTTCGTGATGACTATTGGAATGCGGCTTAGGTGATTCATAGTGACGACTATTGTGATTATTATGGTTGTATGAATGTGGGGGAGAATCTCGTTGCCCGTGTATGTTGTGCTCATTGTGGCTGTGGGACTGCCTGGGCGATTCTACATGATGCCCATGGCCTCTGTTACCCTGAGGATATTTAGTTGATTCGCTGTGATGACTTCTATGTTCATTATAGTCACTTTGGTGTTCATGGTTTTGCTGATTGTGCCCGGAAGGTTTTTCTGAAGGATGATATTGGTGACTAAGTGGTTCGGCAAAATGTCCCGTATCACTGTTATGGTGGTACCTCGGCGCTTCTTGATGTCTGTGAGGATGTGTTGGAGTATTCTCGTGACTCCCGTGATGTTCACGCTGAGGTTGAGGAGCTGGATTATCCTCTTCAGATTCATCTGATTCGTCTGACTCATCTGACTCGGCTGGATGTTGTTGAACCTCATCATTCTGTTCACCCTGTTCAGGTGAGAATTTAAAAATTATCTGTTTGGGGTTTTGAGGATCGCTTTCGTATTCGACATGTTTAACATGCAAAGGCTCCTTGGAACTATGCACGAAGCTGTACTGCACCGGTTTCTTTTCAGTGTGCTTATTGTAGGTGTATTCCACTGGTTTCATGTTCGTTTCTTTATTGTAGCTTACCACCTGTTCGTTGTAGGTTTCCTTGTGATTGGGAGTGTTGATTTCGTAAGAGAATTCTTCGCCATCGGGTGATCCTTTAACAGTTATCTTCGGTTTCGCAGGAGCCGATTGCGGTCGCGGCTTAGGTTGAGTATTCTTTTTAGGTGTAGAAGTTTGAGGCTTACCCTTAATATGACCACTGTCGTAAGATTTCGTCTTCTGATGTTTCTTTTCGTTGAAGTTAAAGTTTGGTAGTTTATGATAAGTTGCCTGGTTTATTCTAGGCAAGAAATGTTGCACTTGAGGGACGAGAGGATTTGCAAACGTTAAAGGTTCCAGCAAATCGAGATCCAGTAAAGGCAATGGCGGTTCTGTGTCTAACGTTATCACTGTTTTCTTTCCGTTAACTATTGCGGTCACGCTCGTTTGCGCCGGCGCCGCTTGAATCTTCCCATGCGTGCTATCAGCCTGCTGATTTGATTTCAATTCCTTATTATTGTCGCTTAAAACTTGTGCTTGAGATATTTCTTGGACTTGTTGGTAAGACGAGGTTGGTGCGTTTGTGTGAACATTTTTGCTACTCGACTGCTGTTGAGGAGTAGGGAAGTTATGCACTTGAGAGTAAAATCCTGAGCTTGGCGCAAAACTTCTGATGTTCTCTGCGTACACCAGAGGTTGCGAAGGGCCAGTAAATCTTGTTATCGGAGTCGGAGTAACCGCTTGATGCGCGGAAGGCACTCGGTAATTTTGGGACCCAAAGTAGAAATGTGGAGCACTCTGCTTAAATTGGATACTGGGTGATGCGGCGACCAGAGGCTGTGACAGATGCGCAGGTAGCTCTTGAAGCTGCAGGTAGTGTTGCGGGAACATCTTGTACACGGACTGAGGTACCTGCACGTACTTCCCGTATGAATCCTTTAGACTGCTGAGATATCCATTTCGTACTGCTTCAGTCTTAGGTGCTCCTTGAGAAGCAGCAACATGTTGTACACCCGGCACGTGGAACGAATAGGACCCGTAAGGAGCCGCACTAGCGTACACTCCCACGGGAATGTTCTGGTACAATCGCGGAGCACTTTCTGCACTAACATTATCTGTTACTGAAACGTTCACTGTCTTTACTTCTTCCGCTTCACTTATCGCCAGCCAACAGATTAATGCTAGAAGAACCTGTGAAAAACAAATCGTTTAGTTATCTTGATGAGAAGGAAAATTGAGTTTAAAAATCTTGAAATTATTGTTTTATTTACCTTTATCCCCATGATGGGCGACGTCGTATCGAGACAGTGGGAGCGGCACTGTGGCGGCGCGGTCCCTTCTCGCGCTTATATCGAATCGTTCGCTCTCATTCAAACACCACTACACCATTTTGTGTGTCTCCATTATATCATCTAACTAAATCGACGAAATCAATCGACAGTTATTCGATTATATCTAATTATGTAGCGTAAAATAAATAAATTACTTCTCGTCTGGTTTAATATATCTTGTAAATACAATAGGTTCGGGAGCGGGACAGAGTTACGCAATGATCGATTGAAGAGTTTCTGGTCCAGGCTTTAAAGCATAAAATAGTCACGTTTAAAAAATAAAGGATGAGCAACAGCAAGCTTTCGAAGACGATGAGCAACTCGAAACGAGATTCATTTGCAATAAAGTTACAAAGGGTGCTGGGGCTTTCGTCATCTAAAAGGCATTTCCACGGTAGAAATAGATGTTTGAGAAACAACATCGCTATGGTTGTGACAAATCTGTTCCTTATCTACGGGAAAATTGATTCCAAGTCGAATACAAGAGATTAATGATCCATGAAATATTATATTTCATTGTTCAAACATTATACGAAATTGACGATTAATCGACATATTGTAAGATCAATAGTTGAACAGCAAAAAACGCATTTCTGTGGTAAAAACGAACATAACAATTGCGTTTTCTGTCCGCAGACGGTGGTGACGAAATTTTTTGCTGTGATTAGATAATTTGTTGGATTATCATGGGATAATCCCATGATTTCGGCCTCGAATGGCAATATAGTCGTGAGCTTATGTATTAGTTTCCGAAGAATAAAGAGATAGATAACATTTTTCTTTCCGTAGTAACGAATGCTCGTGAAAGCAAGGAGCGTAACATCATGACCCTCGGTTCAAGCATCATGAATACCAGACGGATGCACCGGCCCTAGTGCATCCTCGCTTTAAGTAAAACCTCCTTATCAATAGCATGATAAGACCGCCATTTGTATCTTTTTTTGGGTTCCGTACCCTATTCACAAGCTTATTCTGTCCGTCCGTCTATCTGTCTGCTCTACCTATAAAGGGCTGTATATTCTGTAAAAAATGTCCACCGTCTAACTATTATACCTATAGGTAGTTCAAATGAATGATATTTATCTGTGGAAACTTTTAGTTGGCAATGTTGTTTTATTAAATGTTGATGCCCTCTACTGTCCTGTTATTCCTGTTAGTCTGTAAGTTTTCCTTAAATAAATAATATAAAATAAAATCAAACCAATAAAATCCCTTCTTATTACGGCCGAATATACATAAAACATTTTTTATCCTAAGGTTTTTGTTTTTGCTCTATCAACACAACACCAACACTATATTTACAAGCATTTTTAGTATACTCTAACTAAGGTAAAACTAGGTTGTCTAATTTAAGTAGCGCAAAACTGGTCAAGTGTGTTTCGGTCCAGCACGGCTAGCAAGCCACCAACGACAAAGCGTTTAAACGAGAAAAACGTCATGCGCGGTCTTTCTGGCATAGGTACGTAAAATAATAAAGATGGAGGCACATCTCGATTTTTATCGTTTTCTCAAGGGGGGGGGGGGGGGGGGATGCTAGGCCTACTGTGCTAAGCATCCCGGATAAAAGATATTTTTTTAACGATTTCAGCTTTAGTCACATTGCAGAAGTAGTTACACTTAAGAATCAAGGACTGTGTCATCCCTAAAAACATTTGGGTAGGTAATAAGTTGAACCTTATGTCCATGTCTCGATTTTTCTACTACTTTCGTCAGGTCGACGACAATTTATCTTATATAAGTAAGAGCTGGAGACAAAGTATCACTTTCGCACCCTACTTTCTTTCATGGTCACGGTCATAGCACATAGGGAACCTAAGCTAAGCATGAACCTAAGTGAAAGTCAACACAATACACTTACCTTGCAGATTTCCATTTCAAGTCATCATCATCATATCAGCCGACAGACGTCCACTGCTGGACACAAGCCTCCCCAAAACGGGGGGATTTGCCATAATCGCCACGCTTGGCAGGCGGGTTGGCGATCGCAGTTGGATTGAACGTGTGTACTCAGAGGATGCTGCTGCCCATCCTCCGGTAGATCCCTTAGTCGCCTTTTACGACACCCTCGGGAGGAAATGGGAGTTTCAAGTATTAGAAAAGTTCTCTAAAGACTCCGAACGTAGCCATGCCAAGCCTTTAAGTGACACATTTAATTTTACACTCTGTATACTTACTTTCTTTTATCCACAGGTTGCGTGGAAAAAATCACATTTAGTGATAAGGCCTTTTTTAGCCTTCTTTTTCGTGTATATTGTTGTTTATTGTGTATTTCGGTGTGCAAATAAAGAATATTTATCTTATCTATTATAATTCTAAGGATTTCATGATCTTGTCAAAAAAAGAAAATCAAATGTAATGTTTAAAACACATTTTCATTTAATTATAAAAGTTAAATAATACCTATGTTATAATTATTGAAAACTCAAAGAATACAATACAATTCACGTTCAAATTACAATGTAAGTATGTAATTTATTGTTTTAATTGAACACAATTTTACGCAGTATTATAATACCTACTGTGATCACTATATTGTAGCCACAAGGAACAAAGTTAGGTACGCATCACGAAGTATAATTTCACATGCGATCATTGCAAAATAATGTTGTTGGTAAAAACCAATAGTAAATAAAAGGAAGACAAATATTCACTATAGGGTCCTTCTTATGTGTTTAAAGGATGATCAGACCATCAAACTGAACAACTTTCTCTATGGGACCAATGTGGAAATCGCGAGAGAAAATTCAGCTGTTTGATACTAAACTGCAATATCAGGTGCTGTTTATACAGAAGAGACTTGTGGCGGTGGCGGATTATCAAAGTAACGCCATTATAAACCTTATAGTACGTAGCATAGCGTCGTTTTTGTCGTAAAGGAAAATCACGCCCGCGCCACCAGGCGACGTCGCCTGGAGTCGCGGGCGTAATTCTCCAAACGACGCTATGCTACGTACTATAAGGTTTATATTGCCGCGCCACGCCCGCGCCTTAGCATCCTTTTACACTAAGAGTCTACCCATCAAACTGAACAACTTTCACTATAGGAGCAAACCGATTTATGCAACAGCTGGTTATTTTATGCTCCGATCTGTTTGCTCCCATAGTGAAAGTTGTTCAGTTTGATGGGTACTCTTAGTTTAAAAGGATGCTAATGATAACAATTTCACCATGTATATAAACCGCGCCTTACTCGACCCACATGACAGCGGCGGACACTTAATTTTTTTCGCTATTTTGATGTTGGTCGCATATAGGAAGTTGTTCAGTTGTTGGTCTAATCATCAAAAACCGTCGGCATACATAAAGTTGCACACTTTATAACTCATGTTCGGCCCGTGGACAAACACGGACGAACTTATAGACCGAGATCCGATTATAAAATTAGCCTCTCGTCTGTGACGTTAATGACCTGTCACCCCCCCCACCCCCCCCCCCCCTGTCCGTGGGGGCATAAATCTGCCAACCTGCAAAAGCCGCTTCTGTGGGCTAGCAGAATGCCATCTAACCACGACCGTGTTTCGCCTGCGACCGTAAAAAGAACGCCTGTCTGTGAGGTGGCAGATTTCTGCGAGATTTGCCGCGAAATACGGTCGTGTTCAGCAGAACTCTGCCATCAGACGAGAGGTTATGCATCTATTTCTTTGGTGAACGAAATGTGATTCTAGTGAATGTTTACACAAGGGTTCATACAACGAACGCCGCCAGGTTGCTTCGAAAAATATTGCCGCAAGCAGTGTTGCATTCGGGCTATCGAAAAATTATAGTCTATGGAAATGAAAAGGATAGTATTTGACAAAAATTATAGTACGATTTTTTAAATAAGCTTAATTTGAATAAAAATAACAGAAAAATCGTTTTCACACAATTAAATTCAAAGGTAAAATTTATATGGTAAGATTATTTCATCAGAAAAACTTATTTTACGAAGTCGTCGTCGGTTGGCTCAAATTTAATACAATTCTAGTATTTGTTACGATCAAACATTCATTCTATTGCCATTTCTCTCGCACCTTAATAATAATGTATGCACCATCCTGCTGTCAGTGTCAAAAGACAACATAAATGTTCATTTTTGAACGCATCCTCAATGAAATTTACCGCAATACATTACAAAAAAGAAATAAAATTGGGTAAAATGTATATATCGGAGGTATTGACAAATTATAGTATTTTAGCGTACTATCCTATATAGACGACAGTATATTGTACTCAATATGAAATTATAGTACAAATACTATAACTATAGTACGAAATGCAACACTGGCCGCAAGTACCTTTTCCAATATGATTCTTGTTACAATTTTTTTCACCTATCTCTTTGGAAAGAAGATTAGGTGCCATCGGAAGGAGACTGATCTAAAGAACTGGAAAAAGTTTTTCCAACATTTTATAATTTTGTTCAGTTTTTGTTCCGCAACTCAGTTGCGGCAGACTGAGGTGCATAAATCTACGGTCGGATTTCTGTCTATTAGAGACAGGTATAGGAGAAGGAGTGTCAACGACTGGATGTAGAACACGGAAGATGGACCTTTGTGATGGACCCTGGGAGAGGTGATGATGTTGTTTAGAGGCTACAACAAATTCGGTCATAAAAATAATAACAGCTTGAATGCTTTTAATTTGTCGTATATTTTTTAACTGGTTGTACAATATTAATTGATGTAACCATATAAAAACAAACATAGTACTGAAGTAGCATAACTTCTATGTACCTATTATTTACATAGGACTCACTAACTTAGAAATAAATTATTTACACAAAAAGAACTTAAGTTATTTTATAAGAATTGAGTACAAAAATGTAACACAGTTTTAAGATGTCAATTTTTAGTAAATGGTGAGGTTAAAGTCATGGAATAAAAAATAATGTTACTTAGAAATATTTATCGCGATCTTTTCCACAACATACACTACGAAAATCAACAATAAAAGCGTATGTACATCTAGCGGAAAAATGAGCGAGCTTTTTCATCATCACTATATCACGCCATTTTAAAGTGTGTTGATGCCGTGATGTTAGCGTATGACGCGGCTATTTGTAAAACTGTATTTGTAAAGTCTTGTGTAATAAGTTTCGGTTTGTCGGCCATTTTGTTATCGAGTCGATCGGAATATTTGAATCTCGAAAAAATTTACGATCGGAACATGTTGCTTAAGGGTCAGCGCACATCTAACGGAAAAATACTCGAGAATTCTCGCTGATAAATTGATAATGCACTCAATTCCAATAGAAATAGGTTTGTTAAATCCCTGCAGCGTGTGTTCGCGTCATCTCTTGCACGCTACTTTCAACTCTATTTCTATTGCAATTGAGTTCATTATCAATTTATCAGCGAGAATTCTCGAGTATTTTTCCGTTAGATGTGCGCTGACCCTTAAGCAACATGTTCCGATCGTAAATTTTTTCGAGATTCAAATATTCCGATCGACTCGATAACAAAATGGCCGACAAACCGACTTTACAAATACAGTTTTACAAATAGCCGCGTCATACGCTAACATCATGGCATCAACACACTTTAAAATGGCGTGATATAGTGACATGTAGCCCGTTCACTAGACGGCGCGAAGCCGGGCAATTACCTTACTTTTTTGGAGCGCGGGCAACTCATCTTAGACACAAGACTTTCAAATTAAATCATGCTCCACATAACAAATCCTTCTCACTTCAATGCAAAACGTCGCTAACTTAAAATATTACAAAACATATTAGGTACAAACAAACAATAATTATTATGTAAACAAAACTTACATTTTCATTATAATTAATGGTAAGTACAAAATTATAAAATGATTAAAGGCAGAGCTTATTATATAACTAATTCAGCACTAATTAGATGCTATTCGTATTGTTCTGTATTCAAGATCCACAGTAGGTACATAATTTTCTATATTATAAATACTGATATCACTATTACGGAAATCTTTCTGGATCTTACCTTTTAATATTTTTTTTATAATCAAGTAGAAAAGCTTCGTTGCTTGTTTCTTCCACATCAAAATCCGTCTGCAGTTAACATTTTTAGACAGAAGCATTAAAATAAAATATAATTGCGAACAAGAACACAGTAGAATTAAAACCTCAGGCCCATTCTTTCTACATCCCAGTAAAAATTCTGGTTAGTACTAGCCAAGCTTGGACTAAGATGGCCAAGCCAATGCTTTCTATGAACGATCTATGTGATGTGACATAATGAAATAAGACAATGTAATAAACACCAAGACTAGAAGTAATGATACCGCAAATTGTTCAGATACCTCGCTTGATAATATTGTTTTTCACTCGCCATTGTGACACAATATTTCCTATTCTTGCCACTATGTATCATATAATAGATACGCACGGCGACACATAAAGCTATACAAAACCAAAAAAACGCGTAGGACGAGTTATGTATAACGTCACGCGACCAGCTTATGTTGGTTTTGTATAGCTTGATGTGTCGCCGTGTGTACATATAATAGGTATCATACAAAAAAAACCTGAAGAAAAGGAATACCAGCAGTGGCATAGGTATTGGAAGTAGCTATAGTTTTGACAAATGATGACATTCAAACTCATACATAACTTTGCAACATTAAAACAAATACTTGCATCTCTTTGTAGTGGGATGTGCAGCGATTATTAGACAGTAGTAAATCAAAGATTTTGTTTTGGTCTACACCAAAAAAAACCTTTGCAGTAAATATTTTCAGTTTTATTCTAATATAGTGTGACGTAAACGCAATAAGTATAAAATGCGCACATTCGCTCAAAACTAACGGAAAAAGTTTGCAAGAGATGAAAGCTAGCCGTCTCGTATGTTCTTTTACACCTTAGTGGTTTAAATTGGTCTAATGTGTCGTCGAGAAGAGTGCTATCGAAATGTTTAGCCTTATGCCTTCACATTAGGCAATTTTAGCACAACGGACAGCAATGCCAAAAAATTATCTGCCTTAGTGGCTAAGTTAGCCGCTTAGACTTGCAGCACGACAGCCGCAGTATTACAGTCTTAATAAAGTCAGAGATACTGGACACTTGTAATACAAGTTTAATTATCTAAAAATAATATTTAGACAGATTTACACGATGACAAATTTGCGACGCCAAAATCCAGCCGTCCCAGCGCTAGCAAGAAAATAAAAACACCATCTTAACGTCATGAATAAATATACCTGCGTACGAACGCACATACCCCGGCTGAGTGTGTGCACCTGAAGCTTTCGTTCTGTATGTATATTATTCATTTCTAAATACTTTCCGGGCCAATTTATCTAGCATGCCCACGCTAGCATGAAATAGAACACGCATCTATTTTTTAGCGCCAGTGACATCTCGCATCCCCCGCACCAATTTTTCAGTTTTTGTAATTGTAAACACGTCACTTCATCAGTCGTCATCAAGCAAAATCTTACGACTGCGCGAAAGACTGGAGCCGAAAACTAGCACCGAATAAACGACCGGTATTATTATTTGGTTGTAAGGGCTTGGGCAATGACCAATAGCTACCGCGACCTGGAGTGTGATTTTTGAAACTCATTCTTTGAATTCAGCAGTTGAAAATGTCAATGTTAGTATCAGGCGGAGGACATTCGCCTTTTGGTGGCTTTTTCCGATTCAGTTTGCATAAAATGTGCCGCCATCTATTAAATATTTCGCAGAACTATGAAAAAAAAAAAGATTTTATTGTCTATGTCAATGTCAAATTGACAAATTCACAAAATGGCTACCTATCTTGCGTAAAATGTGCGGGTTGTTTGTAGTTTTCGTTCAATTTCGTGCCGATTTAGTGATGTTCTGGAGTTTCTGTTGTTCTTTTACCAATGTTTAGATTACAGGAATAGTACGGATACTGGAATTTCACTCGATCGGTGCGGGATTAAACGAAAACTAGCATTCAAAACAATAATATCCATCGGTATGAGTAGATATAAGTAGGTATGTATAGTTTAGGTTGAATTATTGTCGGTGAAACATAGATGGCGCTAGCTAGCCTTTAATTTTACATAAGGTGGATGCATAATGTTGCCACGAGTGGGTTCTCTTTTCTAATATACTTATAATACTCTTTGGTTACTATGAAGATATGCATCTTTCTACTGCAGATTTGACATTCAAAAATCATACTCCAGTAGTGCGATTTTTGAAAGTCAAATCAGCAGTAGAAAGATGCGTATCTACATACATTTTCAACTTCTGAGTTCAACGTATGAGATTCAAAAATCGCACTCCTGAACAGATCTATTGTAGCTTAAAAAAAACGACCGGCAAAGGTGCTTTTTCCTTGCGGCGCGGCGGGCAATTTGACATCATGTAAATCTACCTAAATTATAAATAACTGTGAGATGGCCCCCATAAACTCAATCCTGGAGCTGTAATTCAAGTCTAATAACTAAATATTTCGCTATCTTCTCCCATCAAGAGTTTATACAAAATATTTATTACAATATCTACTTGTAGTGACTCAAACACCTAACCTATTAAATACGTTTCTCGTAATAGTTAAATTGTTATTATTTTTTGCAATATTCTTCATTCCTAATCTTTCTTTCACATTAGCACCATCGGGCATTGATAGTCTACGTTCAGGCTTATTGAAAACTGTGGTGAGAGTGTTAACTTTGGCTACAACAGGTTTACCCACCGCTGGGCGTGCTACCAGCTTCTTAATAGGTTCGATCTCTTTATACTGAACTGTGTTAGAAAATTTAACAGATTTGGACTTTGGTAATGCAAGTTTTTCTTTAACTGAAAGAGGGGTTTCATCGGCACGCATTGTACATCCCATAGCTATTTTTCTAACATTATTTTTAGTAGTAATAATAGTGACTACCTTTTTCTCTGGTGCACCACTTTTGAGTATGCCCTCGTATTTGAGAGCGTCCCTCGGGACAGGTATTACTTGGTCCTCCTTGGATTTGGAGCCGAGACGAGCATAGATGGGCTTGACATCGGTCTTCGTGGAGATTGTCTTGACTGGGACTACTGGCTTGATGGGCTCGGTGTTCCCAAGCCTTGCAAAGACTGTTTGTTTCGATGACATCACTGAAAAGAAAACATTGTAAATAATTCATCTGCATTTCTCATTACGCAATTTTTTTTGACACTCATTTATATTGTTTGTATTACATTCCTTGACTGCTGGTTGAGGTGGTGATCCGAAACGTATTAGACGTGCCTTCTTGATGTTAGTTTCGATATTGGACCTGTAATGAAATTACATGTGTTACTTAACAATGTTCTTTGTGACTGTGATGTCCTGACGGCAAAACGCAAGCGCCTCCTCGGAGATGGATACCCAAAACCGGGAGATCTTAGGTTTCTTCCCCTCAATGGTATTGCCTCCTTTCATTGACCATGTATTTGAAGGGTGAAGAAAACAAAAAGTATTGGGGCTAACACAAAAGATCCCACTGGGTTTCGACCCAGTGTTGCTGGCTTGCCAGCCTCCACAACAAGATAAGATGATTGAGATAACAATGTTGATGTCTATAAATAAAATATACATCAACATTTACGTTTTTTGGGGGAATTTTTAAACACTACTGAACATTTTTCTTTTTTTAACAATTGAATGATCGACAGCAAGTTCATCTCATGCGTAGAAATAGTTGGTTAAGTTTACAATTTACAGCTACAAATTATTGTTTCAGAATTTACCCAAAGTCAAAAGATTTCCTCTTTAGTTGGTGAGATGACACCGGTAACGCTTCTTTGACTTGCGGGTTGCGAGTGTAATGCTCCAGAATACGAGACGCTGCTGTAATTCAAATAATTAACTTTTATTTATCAGCTATGATGATCATCATAATTTCTTATTCAACATATGCAGGATTCCTCGCGATGTTTTCCTTCACTATTAAGAGCATGACAATATTACGTACATACAGAATCCAACTTAATATACTGACGGTTTTTTAATCGAATGATCAGACCCGTCTGGTGCCGACCAAGAATATTGCACCACCCCAGCCCATCCCGTGGGTGTCGTAAAAGGCGACTAAAGGATTTAACCGGAGGATGGGCAGCAGCATTCTCCGAGTATATTAACACCCAACTACGATCGCCAAACCGCCTGCCAAGCGTGGCGATTGTGGCAAAACCTCCCTTTTGCGGGAGGCCTATGTCCAGTAGTGGACGTATAAAAAAGAATGAAATGATGATAATGATAGTTACATCATCAAACTGAACAACTGTCTCTAAGGGACCAACGTCGAAATAGAATAATGCATAAGCCATGCGTGAGATTGCACATAGAAAGAGTAACCGAAAATACCATTTTAGCCTTTTAGGGTTTAGAGACATTGAAATAATTGCCACCGGGACCTTGGTGGTTACGACAGTCGTGCTCAACAGTCTGTCCCTCGCCGTGCTCTCGAGCACATATCGATATAAGTAATACTAACGTGAGCCAGGCTGCGTGATGATGGCGTGGCTCGTGACGGCAGCTACCGGCACCTTGGCGGTTACGACGGTGGAGTTCACCACTGTCCCTCGCCGTGCTCTCGAGCACATAGTGATGTAAGTAATACTAACGTGAGCCAGGCTGTGTGATGGTGGCGCGGCCCGTGACGGCAGCCACCGGCACCTTGGCGGTTACGACGGTAGTGCTCAACACTCTGTCCCTCGCCGTGCTTTCATGCACTTGCTTGGCGTGACTGCAACAATCACACGAACATACATAAACTTACGACTGTAATATCTTTTGGGGGTCAGAAATATTGCTACAACTACCAACTTTCTGCTGATGAATGTAGTTGTAGCAATGCTCAACAAAACAACAATCAATACTGTATATTAGGCAACAAGTGACAGACGCTTATTATAGGAAAAGACATCATCCATTTTGGACCAAATGTGAAATAATGTTATGTTACAGCTCTTACAGACGAGCGAGACTTCGCAGTCGCCGTGGGTCGCGGAGGGTCGCGCGACCCTCTGCGGCCGCTGTCGCAAACAAAGTTTCGCTCGTCTGTAAGAGCCCTTATAGTTATGGCCATAGGAAAAATTTTGTTTTTTTTTTATTTATAAACTGATTCTTATTAGTACTGCATTTCCGCGAGTGTCAAGTAGTTTGTGGGAGTATCTATCCCAATCTCAAGAAAGGTTTTTGCTCAAAATGCAGCTGAAAAGAGATTGCAAGCCTCGTGGTAAACAAAAACGCGAGCCGCGCGAACACCACGCGAAAAATAATAGTATGTTCAGCTGTTAGAACATATCAGTCTAAGCATTTATTATTAAGGCACCAAAATTGTAGGGCCATTGTTCTTGATTTTATTTGGGTCCGAAAAAACTGTCTTTTCTTATATTTTCAATGACGAAAAATCTTTTAATAGTTTTTAACAGTTAGGAACAATGATTCTAAGCCCTTTTTTGAGATGGATCCATACATTTTTGGTCCAAATATGGAATGGCTGAGCTTTGGTGCCACAATAGTAAATGGACACGTTCTAATCTAACAGAATATGGTTTTATTTTCTTTGACCGGCACTTTCACATTTGGACCAAAACATATATGAAAGCTGTGGCCATAGCATAATGCGCGCGATAAGGCTATATCATGCCTTTTATCTTGTTCATTCGTGCGCAAGACAGAGAGCTAATATGCGGTAGCGCTACATCACACTGCCCTCCTACGGCCACTTGATGATATTCTTTACAAACTTTGTAAAAGCAGAAAAATATCAAAGTATTTTTTCTAACCGTAATATAGCGATGACGTCCCCCATCCTAGTGATGCCCATGTCTCTCAAATACTCCTTGTTCAGGTCCAGTAGCATATCATTCTGGATCCTGTTCTCTGCGAACGTGAGTGCATACGTGGCTGCCACTTCCGACGGGATACCTGCTGCCGTGAAGAAGCTCACCCACATGCCTGCAATCATTTTTACAAGTTTCAATAACATCCCCAGATAATGTTGACTTGTCTCTCGACTGAAGGACAGGCGTTGGACACTTGGAGTATAATGGCTGGCAAACATCTTGATTGTGCGGAAGAAATTTATAGGCGAAAACGCTACTGCGCGCAGGTATCTTCCAAGATTTGCCTACAAAATGTCAAGATACGCCTACCAATCTAGTGTTGGTTTAACCATAGTTTTGCTTCTATAAAGTACTATTATTATCTATTCATATGCACTCCCAATCAGCTTTTCCCAATTTCTTTTCGGACAAAGTGGAATAAAACGTAGAAAATTTTGAAACCATTTGAGTAAAAAACCCGATTTTTTCGGCGGAAGCGAAACAATAAAATTTTTTTTTTTAAATCGGTATTTTTACTACTTATTTTGGTTTCAAATAAAGTTTACAATGTTGATACAGGCATAGAAAATGTACTTCAATGAATATATGTTACTTTCATCATCAGCCTTTATCGTCCCATTGCAGGGCACAAGCCTAGGCCAGGGCCAGTCCAGTTAACACTTTAACTGACGACGACCAACGTCGTAGGTCAGGAACAAATGGGCCATAGCACGCACGACTCGCCCGTTGAGTCAGAATTGTATTGCATTCTAGTGTTAGCACTGCACGAAGATCATTGTTCTGAGCTTAGCAGCGAAAGTGTTAAGTCCTCAAAAAGCGGGATTGAGCTTGTCCCGCAAGCACATTTAATAATGTGCTAAATATTTGTATGTCCTGTCAATATCGGGACCTCTGGCAATGCTGCCCTCAATAGAATTGACCATTATAAATGAAATTACTGCTGTTTTGACTGTGTTTACAGTAAGGTAGCAATAGCATTGTTTTGTTGTATCACAAAATGAAGGTTGTAATGGAAACCCATGAAATCCTATGAATGAGTAGCATTATTCCCTTGCCTTGCTCACTTATCAAAAATTACAATCTGGTTTCCAGTTGCTGTTAAAACTATAAAATATTTACCATTTACAAAACTTGACATATTATTATCGGTACAAAATTATCAAAAATAGATGTTGATTTTGCAACAGAACAGTGTAGGTGTCGTGATTCGTGAAGTCAAACCTCGACTTGTAAAAAGAAAAACAGTAGAGTAACGAGTTTAAACAAATAATCGATGTAGTGTGACAAAACAGCTGAATAAATGAAAAACTGATATATGAAGTAAAATATTGCAAAAAAAAACCACGATTGGAGAAGATAGGTAACCTTGAGACAGTTTTTCTCCATTTATGTAGAATTCTGTAACCAAATTATTTAAAAAATACAGTGATAGTTTTTACCAGTTTGCTGTGATTCCATTTTATGCGCTCCAGTATTCATTTCTATTGGAAAAAATATCAAATTTCACTCGACAATCAACACAACATCACTCATTCCTGAAAATGCGAAATTCCGTTTTTTTTTTTTTTTTTGTTATCTTTTAACGGCTCTGGATGCGAAATTCCGAACGAGCTAGTGTTGCCAATTGTGTTGCACGTTTTGGACAAAGAATATAATAAATAAACCAAACTATTTTGGGACTTTTGATTAAGATTGTGTAGCACTCGATTGATTCTAAAATTAAAAAGTGGGGAATACGAATTTGTTAATTCATATAAATTATAGTTATTTGGTACACATTTCGTTTGTGTTTCGAAATTTCACAAAACTGTATTTTGTTCAATTCAATTCAATTTGGTGTAATTACGGTTGGTGTAATGATTGCTACGCCGGACTGTCAAACCAGGCTCCTGGGTTCGATTCCCGGTTCGGTCATGTATGGTATATGTTTGTGCCGTTGTTGAATGGTTCCCATAACAAAAAGCCTAAGGCTTACTTGGGATCATTACAAAGTATGTGCCTGTGAGCGTTATTTATTATTTATTTATTGACTGTAAAAACGAATAAAGTATCAGACTTGGCTGTATGGGCTTCGTATCCATTTTGAATAACGAACAATATTTAAATTGGTCACTTCACTTTTCAATATAAAGAATATTGAAATTGCTTTGCTAATAAAGAGCGAAATTTTCCGTCTAAGGCTTTGCTTTTCATTCACGGAATCTGAGGTACGATTTAAATATTTCTGGTTTATTTTTATTGAAATTCTCAGTTTCTGTTAGGTTTTTGTAGTTTGTTATTATTTCTCGTTTATTGTACGTATATTCAAAACGGATACGTAGCCCATACAGCCACGTCCGATACTCGATTCATTGTTGACGAACAATAACACCGAGATTGCTAAATAATAAACCAACAGCAGTAAGAAAGGGTTTGTACTGGGTATTTTTACTGTTAATGCTAATTAATATATTTGCTCATACCTATTGGACCCCTCTCTGGTCAACGCCATCTATAGAGAAATTAGGAACAAACTTTTTTATTTTTTTTTGCTTTTGGAAAATCCCTCGAGTACACGTAGGAAAATGATCAGTAGCATTTCTGCCAATGTCAAGTAGTTTTTTATAATATCAAGTTAACGTTTTATAGTTAAAACACAAAAGTGTTTAAAAAATAGCGGAGCCACGTGCAAGCCTAACAGATGCCAATACGCACGTGTCCGCCCTCCGTCAGACTTGCAGCGCGACTCCCTGTATTTTGTTACTTCCACTACCTCGTGGTTATGTGACATGGCGTAAATTTAAGAACTCACAACAACCCTCACACTAAACTTTACTAAAAAAATGAGTTTTTTTAAAGGGAACCTTATGCTTATGACCGTACGGGGCTAGAGGAACGGAAAAAGGGCTAGATCTATACACGAAAGCTCTAAATTAGCAACCCTTTTCCAAACTATTCTGAGCTATAACCATAGCCAACAATTTAAGATCAAGGTTTTATCTCTATGGTCACACACGTCAACCCAAAATAAACTTTCTTGCATTGAAATAGTACATAAAATCATACAAATAATTTAAACAATTTTAGTTTACATGTAGGTAGGTGCGTTTCGTTTCAAAACCCTAATATGATTTTTCGTACGATTGATCTCATACATGTATCATCTACAAAAAAAGGCTGAAATAAGAGAAAATTGTTTTCCCAAGGTTTTCCTAAAATAATCCAAAATTTGTTTTTTTGCTATGTTAATTTTGTTTGAAACACAGACTTCTGTAATTGTGGTTTGAAACAGGTTTTAAATATGTTCCGTTTACAATCCAACGCTTCACTTCACTAACTAGTCTGTGCTTCACTTCGAGCAGCTGCAGTGCTGCCGATTCCGTGGAATTTCCCCGATTTTCAGGGAATGAGGGGTGCGTGCGGGGAGAGCGCGGGGAATGATTCAAATCAGACTATCCTTGGATCAAAAGTGTAGGAGAAAGATAAATGATAAATAAAACTCATTGTATTCCGAATATTTAAGTAAGTAGATATTTTGATAAAAATTAGAAGACAAAAAAGTTTATAAGCTAATTTAGTGAAAAATTAAACTACATTTTGCATTAAAAAATGCTTTATTTCTTGAATATACAGTGTTGGGGAATTTTCGGAGAATGATGCATGATTGGAGAATTGTGCCTACTCAAGAAATTTTAGCTTAGCTTGCTCACCGTTATGCTTAACCTTGGGATAAATTTCACCTAAGCAGCATAAATCTATAATAATTAAGTTCCCAAACTGTATTTTAAGTATAATATGGAATTTAAAAAAATATTTTTATTTTTTATTTATTTACATTGGCAGCACGGCTTAGCTGTCTACGTCTGCCTTTTCAATATATAAAAAGTACTCTGTGGTCTGTCTGCCTGTGAATCACTGAGCAAGTAATCACTACTGTGAATCTGATCCCGATTTTCGGTAATTAAATCGAATGTTATTAGATAAAGTAATCAGATCATACCCCTTCCGATCTCTAATTTCTATTAAACAAATAAAATTCGTACAAATAGGTAAGCTGCCTTGTTCTTTTTATTATCGTAGAAAGACTTACAAAAAATAACCTCGAAACCGGAAAACCACTGTTTATTTTTGTTGCAGCACCGTTTTCTAAGCACCAAAGCAGAAGAATGTCAACATCGTCGTTGGAAGCCGTACCTAAAGTAGACATTGATCCATCAGGAGTATTTAAATACATACTAATGAAGGTGTATGACAAGGAAAAGGACAACGAAGAGCCTTCTATCACAGTTGTGAGAGGTTACAAGAGATGCAACTACCATACTGATATATATGATGAGGTGAGATACATAAACTCATGACTTTAAATAACCCCATTCTGGATGATCAGAAATGACAGCCTAGTAGCTTAGTCAGTAGTGCACCTGCCTCCTGTGCTGAGGGTCGCGGGTTTGAATCCCGTAACGGACAAATATTTGTGTGATATCTACTATATAGGTAAGACTAGATTCTGGTACTTTAAATGTGACTAGATGATTTGTGTGACAATGTCCAAGATATAAAAAAAACCATTCTACAATTGTGAACAAGAAGAGGTGACACGATAAAGTCTTGTGCCACATGCGAGTGGAAGGGGCATGGGTGTGAAAGAGAATCTAGTAATTTATTGAGAGATGCTGCAATATCACTGCATGTGTCACCTAGACTACATAACTAGTTCATAATAGTTCTATCAACTATTATTCTCAGCATCTACCAAACTGCACCAATACCATATCCAAGGTTCTAGGAGGGAATAATGTGTCAATTGGTGATGACAGGTGGCTAGCCTTTAGACTAGCCCACAAAAATACCTGCACCCGTACATCCTTTAATGAATATAAGGTCTAACAAAATTAGCTGAAACTATATTAAGGCGGTTGCAGAGGGGTCAATTTTATACAAAACTTTGACGCACATTAGCGTAGACGGTATTAATATAAGTAACTTTGTATATATGGAAAAATAGTTTAGAAAATCTAGATGCCGCGTAACAAATAACATTTAAAATTTATAAAATAATGACGAAGATATAAAGCTTTGAAATTTTTCATACGAAATTTTAAAAGCTTTATATCTTCGTAATTATATTATAAATTGCAAATGTTATTTGTTACGCGGCAACTAGATTTTCTAAACTATTTTTCCATATACAAAATATTACTTTTATTAATACCGTCTACGCGTATTGTGCGTCAAACGTTTGTATGGACTGAAACCACCTTAAGGGGATGATCAGACCATCAAATTGAACATCTTTTACTATGGGACCAACTATGAAATTAAAAAAAAACTTTAAAATCGCAATAGATAAAACAGCTATTCCATACAAAATGTCACCAACTTTGAAATTGCGAAAAAAAATCGCTATTTCAAAGATGGTCCTGTTCTGTCCCGTAGTAAAAGTACAGTTTCATGGTCTGAAACACCCCTTTAAGTATGTAACTCATTTAATTTTACACCCTGTATATGCAAGTTTCATGTTTCTTCAGTGGTTTAGGTTGTGCATTCAGTCAGTCACAGAACTCATTGCATTGTTAACATTTTCAGGTGCAAGCAAAACTGCAGCCGCTAGACTGTGAGCCCTTAGGTGGAGGGAGAATATCCCATGATCCCAATGACAAAAAGATCCACATCTACGGCTATTCACAAGGCTACGGCAAGGCAGACCATGAAGTAGCTGCAAAATTAGTTAAGGATGCGTACCCTGGTTATACAATCACTATTAGTGACGAAGGATATTGAGTTAAATAAGCTTGTTGTTTGGATCTCGTGTATTATTGGTTGTTTTAAATAATTACTGTTTTCATAATGTGTAGGTGATCATTTTTGTATCTATACATTTATAATAAAATTGTAAACTTGGCGTGGATGTACATTGAAGATATTATTTGCAAAATTATATTTATTCAGGGTATTTAGGTTTCGTAATGGAATGCATTGACACAATTTTTTTAGAATTGTTGTCTGTTTGTTTGTGCACATTACATAAAAACGACTGAACCGATTTAAATGGGGTTTTCACAGAAGCATAGGGCTTAGTTTGGATTAATATGAGGCTTTGTTTCATCGCAATCGGTTTACTCAATCAAAAGTTATGAGTGTTTAAAGTGGAGAGCGCGTACAGAGTCGCAGGCTCCGCTAGTAACAAATAAATATCTTGCACCTTTTCACAAATTATTATATCAACATGCACGAGTTCAAGTTGGCTGGGCCACACAGAGTGCGGCTGCAGGCCGGCAGAAGTAAACTATGGAATTATATGCGAGGTGTCACACTAGATGCAGTCCGGCGCGGCTGCGGAACGGAACCCGCAGGGCCTGAAGCCGCACTATGTGTGGTTAATCTGAGGTGTGGCCCAGCCTTAAGTCTTTCTTACATCATACATGTTGATTTTGGCGGCAGCGCGCGTGCTTCAAGATTAGTGCTGCCAATATTGAAATAATTGACTGAAGACATCGGCTGTATGGGTTATATCCCTTTGCCTTAAAATTAACCAACAAAAAAAATTATTACGTCAGACTGACGACCAGGCCCACGGACTTAATAGAGGAGTCGTGCTCAGAGAGTAGTATATTCCTTGGTCGTGCTGCAAGTCTGGGGGAGGTCAGACGCGTGCGTATTGGCATCTGTTAGGCTTGCACGTGGCTCCGCCATTTTGTAAACTCTTTTGTGTTTTAACTATAAAACGTTAACTTGAGATTATAATAAACTACTTGACATTGGCAGAAATGCTACTAATCATTTTCCTACGTGTACTCTCTACATAACGGGACATTGGCACTCGGACGCCATTAAATAAAAATAGAATAGACTTAATAGAGAGACCAGGCCTATGACAGCTTTAGTTCTGGATAGGTCCGTTTTGGTGCAACAGTCACATTTGCCCTCATGAAACGCCATCATATTATGATCATAGGATAGGATGCCACATTGATCTTTCAGCACCAGCAGCGTCATGCCGTGTTGTTGCGGCAGAAGCTAATATCTTGTGTTTTTTTCTTGTATTTTCACTTGAGTTGAGAATCCTTAATTCATCTCCGTTATATGACATAATAATGAATGAAATATACTTTGATTAACACCAAAACACATTTACAGCATAGGAACAAAAACGAAAAATTTCGTTGATTAGTTTGTTCCTTCAAATATCCCTATTTTTATTTTACATTCTGGATTCACTGTACAAATACCTAATAACTACAAATTCTATACAAATTAGCTAGACGACAGCAGCGCCAAAACGGACCTGTTTGAAACTAAGTGAAAATTTCACTGTCAGCTGTCGCATCTGTAGCTTGCTAATTATCAGTAATCTGTATCTGTGGCTGTGGTGTGCGTTGTGTCAGTCGCAGGTGGTCGCAGACTCATTTTATTAATTTCTTCGTGAATTATGGCAAATTTTACGACAGACGGCAAAATATGCATCGAGCGCGAGTTACCAGTGACACAAACTAATAAAGAATTCAATGATTTAATAACCCGTTTTGATATAATCGAAACATCAAAATGGATTACAGACAACAACTTTGCAAAGGTAAACAAAGTTTATTATTACCATAAAACAATAGCTGTTAGCACGTTATTATAATTTACATCATCTTTCAGGTATGCCTTCAGTTCCCGGATGAGATGTTAAGCGTAAGTGCGAGGATTTATGAAGAAATAAAGAAGAAAGTGGATGTTGATTTGTACATTCTTGGTGACACATCCTATGCCAGGTATGTATGCATACCCTTGAAATATTTGCAGTTATGAAAGTAATTTTACACTTGCACACGTAATTATTACATTCACAACCTTCATATTGAATAGAAATTGAATAGAATTCTTTTTGTATCAAATGTTATAGGACATAGTACCTGAAATAAAAATTTTATTCTTATTCTTATTGCAAAAGAATTACAATGTATAGCAGGGGTGGCCAAACTTTTTATATTGTGCAGTCTAAATTGAACTTTTGAATATACCTGGTGGTCTACCTTCAACCGCAACAGGTTTAGCCAAAGAGAATGTAACTCACTATGTTATAAGAGTCGGGACTTCCATACTAAAACCTGGTCGTCACCGATGATCCAGAATGTATGAAATGTGTGCAACCGTTCAAAGAAATTTAATGGCGGCTGTGCACGTTTCATATAACGTTTTTTGTTAGATAGTTGCAATAGCCTGGGTTTAGCAATGAATGTATATGAATAGCCTGATTTTGATAGACATTGTAGAAAGAGAAGGTATCAGAAGGAAGCATGTGTCTGGTCACATTCACTCAATAAGAGATGCACATAGCAAATTCGCTCTAGTTAAAAAAGGAGATCGCTACCTTATTGCTGTCCTTATCAGCGTAAGCACTTTTTTGTGCTGTCTCCAACATGTCACTTCATATAAATTATATAGGATTTTATGACTATCGCTATCTCATACCCGGTTATACTGACATTCCGTCTACCAGCGTACGCGAAGAATTCTTCGTCTATGATGATAAATTGTTTTCTTCCTTCTTTAATTTAGTTATTAATCTCTTTGCACCATCTTAATACCATATATGTCGACCGTGGGGCGACCGGTAGACCGCGGTCGACGTCTTCTCCACCACATATGTATAGGGTGTAAATAAATGTGTTACATATGAAAGGGGGTGCTTCAGACTATAATACTGAACAACTTTCACTGGAGCCAACATCAACATCACAAAAACGTCTGCTGTTTCATACATTTGGGTTGAGTAGTCTCTGGAGTTTTACACCCTATAACTTCCAACAAAATTAGCGAAACTATTTTAAGGGATTGATCATACCATCAAACTGAATAACTTTCTCTATGGGACCAACGTCGAAATCGTGAAAAAAATCTAGTTGGTTGGCAGCATGGATTTATAACCAATGGATCCATAACCTGGAAGCACGAAAATTGACCATGGCGGTCGGTAATGTTCGCCCTTCTTTCGTACTTGCCCGTCATCGATGTTTCCAACGAGTTTACTTTGTCCCTTTCTATCAATCTTGTTGACAAAGTTGGCACAACGAAAAGGAGAATGGGCATTTTGGTACCCGCTCCAATAGCAATGACTGTAGTTACGTTCGATGGGTCTTTTTATGACCACCACTGTTTAATAAGACCGCTTGATCCAAATCATTGTGAGTTCGGAGATATACCAATATGAAAATGACAAGTTTTATAGAAAAAAAAATTAATTAAAATGGCACATGGTGTCTATTATTGCTATTTATATTTGTAATAAAATACTTTTATGCCAGAATGTTATATAATAATAATAAAACAATATGATAACAATAAAAAATATATAATAATAGTTAATAACAATCTATTATATATATAAAACAGCCGGGTTGGTTCGAACACTTATAACTCGAAAACGGCTGAACCGATTTCGATGAAACTTGGAATATAGATAGTTCATTACCTGGATTAACATATAGGCTACATATTATAAAGAGAGCTGGGTAGCGGGCGAAGCCGCACGGGTCCACTAGTAATATATATTAATTATGTGGTATACTAACATTGTATTATTGTGTTGTTGTGGTACTCTAAATAATACGTTGCAATACTATGCTCAATACTATGCTCGAGTAATACTATTGAAAATAAAAAATCAATATATTTATATATATATATATAAAACAGCCGGGTTGGTTCGAACACTTATAACTCGAAAACGGCTGGACCGATTTCGATTAAACTTGGAATATAGGCTACATATTATAAAGGGAGTTGGGCAGCGGGCGAAGCCGCACGGGTCCACTAGTAATATATATTAATTATGTGGTATACCAACATTGTATTATCGTGTTGTTGTGGTACACTAAATAATACGTTGCAGTACTATGTTCGAGTAATATTATTGAAAATAAAAAAAAACTAAAGATTTAATTCGAAATGACATTTATTTTCATTCAAGACCATCTACAATTACATCATTTAGAAATGATGCAGGGGCAGTAAAACCTTCATGTCTCGCATATCCAAGATACCAGATAATTGAAATAATATGAGCACAAGTGCCCATTGTACGTCGTCCAGTGAGGCAAGTACAATAATGTTGCACGATATCGTTGTCATTATTTGTGTTATTGTTTTTTACTAAAACATAACAATAGTACGTTTTCGATCTCCTGTGGCGTGACTGTACGCGCCCACGTAACAGCCAAACATCTTCGTTAATGCCGTAGTCTGGCAAGTATTCCAGAGCGTTTTCTCTGTATATTTCGATTGAATATAAGCCATTCCTTAAATGCTCACTGCAATATGATCTCGCAAGCTTTAATTGGTATGTACCTAAAGAAAGCAAAATGACATGCTCTTCTGTTAGATGTGGGAAATTCTGAACATTATTTGCTTCTATTCTTAGAAAATCTGCTCTTCTGTTGTTTAATCTTTTCCTCTCTACATAATTGTGCAGAAGGTTTGGGGAATCCATTTTGTTTCGGATGATATTTAAATAGGATTCTACATTATTACTATCGGCGATGGGTTCGTGAAAATGATTTATAATAGCAGCGGCGATTTTAAAATCAGTGAACATGTGTGGAAGAGCTCTATTGAAATATTTTTGCCGTAAAGGATTAAATGTAAAGGATTCTCTCCATTGTTCATTATATCACTCATTATATTTGCATCAGTCTTTGTTGCAGCGTATGGACCCAGTACGTCAAGAATGTATCCATCAGTGCATACTATCAAAAAAGGTTTTAAAAGATTTTGGAATTTGTGCAAACTGTATGATTGTCTTTGAAATAAAAAGTTCGAGCTTTTGTTTATGTAAATATAAGTGCCATCATATATTAGTATCACTTTATCATTTTCTTCGTTACCAAACAAAGCTTTAGGAATTGTGAGGTTTCTTTCTAATACCTCATTTCTATTGATGTGGTCCAGTCCCAAATGTAATATTACATATTCATTAGCTAGGCATTCACGCACAATAGCTAATAAACGCTCCAGTTTTCTTCGAGACACATTAAATAATGTTGCCAATCTCTCATCGGAATCTCCGGTACGTAGTTTTGTAAGGTATATACCTAATGCAGTTCTTGGTTCCTTGCATCTCTCACTTAGAGAAGGCACCTGATCCAGTATGGCATCGAACTGTTCGCCATTACGTCCGGTCCAAAAATGCATTTCTTCATTGCTCAATGAACCTCTTGTGTTAAAGTCGAGCCTAGGTCCACGTTCTAAAGCCCTTCTCATCATGTCACAGAAGTCTGTAAATTGTTGTGCATAGAAATGATGAGTGACATTGCAAGATTGAGGCAGTTCATCCCAGATGTTGCTCTCAAGGTGTTGGCTGCACACTCTAGCGCCCTCAGGAATATATAACTTATGTTCACAAAACATATTAAGTTTGATAGTCTCAGGTATGCGATTACGGGTTGGGTTTCGGCAATCGTTGAATATACAATGCCTTGGTGTGTTTGGGGCTCGACCGTAGTCTGGAACCTGAAGTTCCTGGGCATTTGGTTCTGCTTCTGGTATAGCAGGTACCACGTCGTCATTGTGTCTAACAGCGTTCTCAATTCTCTGCCAACATCGATGACAGACACATCGAGTATTGTTGAACGCCACCTGAAAAGGGTAAAATACGATGTAGATGTTTTTTTATTTACTCTGGCTTGATAACGTTTTGTCATAAAAACCTAATTCGGTCCGGTCAGTAGGTATCTATAGTAGGATTATTTACTCGGTGCATACTCCGATGATTTATGACCGAGTTTCCAGCGAGATAATAGTATAGAACGATGCCACATAATCGTAATAATTCGAAACAATAATGTAAGCAGGTAGAAAATGTTGACCCTTCTAGTGCTTATCAGAACCGGTTCACGCATCGGTCGGCGCATATTTCCGTCCTTCATTTGTTTTACTGTCCACGTGCACAATAAATGCCAAAATGTTTTGTTATTTAGTGAATCACTACTGGTACGGACAGAACACCTGAATTCCGTGAACTGATAAAACGAGGTTGGAGTTTCGTACGCAGGCGGATTGCCCTATCCATACACTATATTAGGAAACGTTTTTGATAACACTCTAGAACATACTTCCAAAACTTAATAGTTAATACGTGTTTATCCAGTGAAATGTTCATGAGTCTTATTGTAATCCGTTATTTAATGTTGCTAAACGTAGCTTAGAAACATTGAAAAAGTAAAGCTTAGAGAAGATATGGTATGGCGTTTGTAGTTTAAGACCAATTACATTCAAGATGCATGACAGTTGACAATCATACGCTTTTCAAAAGAGCGCTATTTTCTAACATGAAAAAGTGAAGCTAAGAGAAGATATGTTATGGCGTTCGTTGTTAATGCGGTATGACAATCACACGCTTTTCAAAAGAGCGTCATTTTCTAACACTGCTAACAATTTCGTAATAAGGAGAATCACCTGTGACACATTTAAATAGTATAACGAAGTGGGTACTAACCTCCAATTCAGCATGTTCTTGTATGTACGCCGCAAACGCTGGTCGTGTCCTTGGGAGGTCATCGGTCAAAACATGTCGCTGGTATCTTGCATTATGTAGGCCTCGCCGGCACACCACACAATTGCTATGTTGTTCCATTGCAACAGTCCAAATCGGTAACGAAATTCACAAAAACACTTCACAAGCCGAGGTCAACGTTTAAAGCAGGTAGAAAATGTCCAAAAAGAGGTGCAGGGGTCGGTGATAAAAGCGAGATGAGAACGTATTCTGATGAACAGCAGCGGGACGTCGTCTTTCGTACGGAACGATTGAACGACTGGAGTGAAGGAGCCGATCCGATGACGCGCTAAACTGCCCAAGCGCATCGCTCCCCACCACTCCTAGCTGGGATATAGCCGCGCGCTCACATTCCTCTTCTTATAACCGTCGGTTGTCGTCAATGTAATAAATATAATAGGAATTATTTTAAGAATATATGCAGTTCTATTTTATTTATTTGGTAAAAACAGACAATAGACGTTACATGGTTAATTACATAAGTTTACAAAAAAATAGTAGTTTAATTAATAGTTCGTAGCAATTAGTGTAATATTATAGTACATTTATTTATTTATTTATTTTAGGAAGATTTACAGCATTACATTTTAATAAACGTTCTTATATAAATCTAAACGCCATTTAAAAAATCTCCACATTTAACATATTATTTTTAATATATTAAATAAAATACATTAAAAAAATAATATATATTAAGCATATTATGTATATAATATGTATATATAATTGTAATAATGACATTAAAAAAATAATTGCCTAATAATGTCGAAAAACCAAAAAAAATAATTAAAGAATCATCACGAATAGCTCCGTTCCCACAGCGAATGATGACAAGCGTCCTAGTACACATTGATGTACATAAAGTAACCTTTAAAATCTGATATATATTATGTCTATTGGGGCGGGTACCACATTTCATACATTTTTGCCCATTGTCCTTTAAGAAAGACAGACGAACATTACCGACCGCAAAGGAGTATTTTCATGTTTCATTGCTTGTAAGGCAGTCTGCTCTCCAGGTACCTATAGACAATACCTATGCCACCTTCCTGGTTTGTAGTTTGTTTTCTTCGGAACAACAGATTTCTTTTCCTGCTAGTTTTAAAAACCGTAAGCATATTAACCTCGTATGCCGCAAATGACAGACACAATAGAAATGTCCATGTTCCGGCATTCCAAAGGTTAAGACCTAGTTTGGTAATCATATCAGTAAATTAAAACTCTTGTTCCAATTCAGTTGCTGTGTAGACTCAGTAGCTGCTATGCATGTTCAAGGAGAGGCAATCGTCCACTACGGCCACACATGCTTCTCAAAGACCAACATACCCGTCTATGTAGTGCTGCCAAAGAGAGAGCTCAACATGGACGCTACAGATAAATTGCTCCGAGAGTTTGATACACAGAACAACAAGCTCTGTCTCTTCTATGATCCTGAGTTTGAACATTACAAAGGTAAATCTGAATACAAATATACTTATTCATAGTAACATAACTACAATATTCTACTGGATAAATTTCAAAATGAACAACATTCACTATGGAGCCAACGTTCAGTATTATTCGTGATTTCTAAGTTGGTTATAGGTTAAAGTTTAAATTGTTCAGTTTGACAAGTAGAGTAGAATGCATGGTTAAAGTAACCACCCTGAGTAGAACTCTATCCTAATCTACATAAAAGTATAATAAGTTTGTAAAAACTCAGTGGTGCTTGTACACATGTAAATGGTAAATTAATAATGAAACAATTACCACTTGTTTCAGATGAATTATCAAAATACTGGTTCCAAAGATACCCTCAGAGCTACGTAGCATTCATAGAACTAGAAGATAGACCAAACAGGTTCCTGGGCAGGGTGGTGAGAAGCAGAGATGGGGATGAAACAACAGTAGATGCTCTTAAAGATTGTATTTGCATTCACATTGGTTCAAAAGGACAGACATTATTTAATTACACTATTTCTATTCAAGGTATGTTTAACTTGTGTAAATAAAATACAATTTCATTTACTTACATTCTATTCTAATCTTAAAATTGTGGCTACATCTAGTTCTGATGATTTTGCCAATGTTTAGTTTAAACACCAAAAGTGCCAGATGTTGTACGGTTATAAATATTTGGTGTCTTCAAGGGTTGTTTTGTCAAAAACCCAAACTTGAGCCACCATACAATTGGAGCATTTTTGTAGGCAGGGGAACAGGCAACTGACATGCGACCACCCAATAACAGACCCACAACACGTCTCCCTTCATTTTATTTTAATTTACAAAGCTAATATTATGTGAGCTAGTTTAGGTGTCCCTGACTTCAAATCAACTTTTTATTTTTGTCTTTCTGTTTGTTTGTTCGAGCATCACACAAAATTAAACTACTAAACCGATTTTGATGAAACTTTTTTGTTTGATAGCTTCTGATTTTACTTAAAATCTGGTATATAGTTTGTGCAGACAAAGTCGTTGATAAACTTTTTAGTTTGTTAATAAATAAACAGCAAGTTGACCACTAATATGCCTATACTAACCCGCACTAGGGCTGCATGGTGGAGTATGGGTGGCCACTCACTCTTATTTGGAGGCATTTGCCCTGCAGTGGGATCCAACATTATTTTAAAATCAATATACTTCAATTTTTAGCACAAGACTGGTACCTGCTAGACCCAAATACAAATAAACTAGAGCGTATGAATGAAACAGCCTGGTTCAAACGTCGCCGCTTCCTCGTGGAGCAATGTAAGGACGCGGGCGTGTTGGGCATCCTCGTCAACAAGCTGGCCGGGGACCAGACCCGGGACATAATAAGCCGCATGAAACAGCTGTGCCGCGCTAACGGCAAGAAGAGCTACATTGTGTCTGTTGGGAAGCCTAATGTTGCTAAGTTGGCTAACTTCCCTGAGGTATGATTAAATTAAAACAGCCTCTAATCACTGATAGACTATATTTTTAATCATTACTACAACCCCTTTAGTATGATTTCTCTACTGCACCAGACTGTTTTACAACTTGTCGCTGAGGTTGTTTTCTATGCAGTTGAAGACGCGGGCGAGTGAGATTAGAAATCATTTTAAAAGAGTTGAACTCAGCAACAAGCAAAGATATATTTTGTTAGTTGCTGGCACCTTGCTTTTATGATCTACGGTCGACACCATCTCGACGACATGACGTCACTTTGATGACACCGTTAGACGCGACTTCGCGCGTGATCTGTGTGCTATCTGTTTGGGACATAGAGAAATTAGGTGTGGGACCATAGAGGCATTCCCATTTTTGTAGCAGGGCTAGCATGCCACCCACGACAAAGCGTTTAAACGAGAAAAACCACATGCGCGCTCTTTCTGGCATACGTAAAATAATAAAGATGGAGGCACATCTCGATTTTTATCGTTTTCTCGGTGGTGGCATGCTTCTTCTAGCTAGAAGAAGAGGTTTATTTAATTAAACTATTGTTTTTTGAGTACCCAATATAAACATGTTACAGCCATGTTGTGCTATTTCGAATCAAATTAAAGATTGAAAAATTTGTCAAAATGCGGGTTCAAGTCCCGACCGAGATAAATTTTTCAATCTTTAATTTGATTCCCAATATTAAAACTTGCAATTCGCCTTTCGCCATATAGTTTAATAATTTGAAATCCCGCCCATATAAAATCCTAATTTCTTTGTCCTTTGGTTCCAGATTGACATCTATGTAATGATAGCCTGCCCTGAAAACGATCTGTACAGCAACCGCGACTTCTACAAACCTCTTGTCTATCCGTTTGAGTTGGAAGTTGCGTTAAATTCCAACCGAGAGCAGTACTACTCCCACCACGTCACTGACTACGATGATTTGCTGCCAGGAAAACGATTTTACTGCGATATTCAACATTTAAAAGAAACAGATGTCAGTTTAATCACAGGGAGGATACGAGAAACTAAAGTAGAATCAAGTGAAGCACATGGCATGGAGCTGGCAGAGAAACAAAACTGGGCGTTAGAAAATATAGGTCACAATCTACAGGATAGGAATTGGAAGGGATTGGAACAGAAGTTGGGAGAAACTGAGGTTAAGAAGGCAGAAGGCGGACGGAAAGGCATTGCGATGCAGTACAGTAATGAACCAGAGTGAATTTACGATTATTTATTGCAATATTTACAGTTTTTTTACTCTTTAGTGTACAAATATTTTTATTCATCCTACGTAAAACGGAATTTTATACATATTTAAATAAATTATTAAAACATACAATGGCTTTCTTTGACCAAAACAGACAACATAAAGTAGAGAATTTTCTACAATATAAAATGCCTAAGATTCAGTTTCCACATTTACATTTTCAATAACACAAACGAGAAATCTCTTAAGTCCAAAAATTAATGAAACGACATACTGCCAGCATACGTAACACACGACAAAGCTTTCGTAATGCTGCTGCACTGAGCAGTATGATATTATAATTTTCGCAGTATGATATTAAAATCACAGTGTGCTAGAAATACAGTAATTTCATAATTCATTTATGCTACTGGCCTTGGCCCTAGCCGTATATAAAATTGGAACACACGTTTAACACTTAACAGATTCACTGCGCCTTCTGATTCAAGGGGTTCTGAGGAGACTTCAACCATTCCTTCCTGAGCATCTGCTTCAGTTGGGACAGCCTCAGGGTGGGGTTCTCTGCCTTCAGCCTTGGGAGAGTCGCCTCTTCGAATGCGGTGTATGCTGCCTTTAGACGTTTTTCTGGATGCCTGTCTATCTCTGATGATTTTTCACTGGAAAATTAAGAAAGCATAGCATGAATACTTACAGACAAAAATCTACATGTCAATATTACAAGTGGCAAGTCCACCTAATGCACACAAGCTTTTGACCCGCGACTTCGTACACGTGGATTACCCCTTTCGGGGTCGATTTTCGAAAAATCCTTTTCTTGTGCACCCCTACATCCTCTGTAGAATATATATTCCAAAGTTCATGTTTTTAACTTCGGCTGTGCGTTGCCTGTCAGTCAGTCAGTCATGGAACTCTTTTATAAGTATAGATTGGTGTCATCCACTCACATTACATTCAGACATCTAATTTGCAATGGACTATTAAGCGGGCCACGTGCGCAGGAAGACTCATGAGGACCTGTTACTGGGAAAATAAAAAAGCACCACTACATGGCGTGGGGCTTCGGTAAAAAGCCGGCCAGGCTTTCATTGACGTCCTTAGATTTTAGAATAAAATGTATCCGTTTATTCTTGTAAATTCCTGTGATCTAATAATGATAAATGGAATAATAACAAAACACCAGGCTTTGACCTATGGTAATCAGGTCTCAGAAGACTCAGGTCTTAAAAAAAGCTGTGGTAACAAATATCCAGTTCAATGATAGCAATATTGTAATAATAGATGCATCTTTTCATACCTGAGTAGTGATATGGCCTCATCAACGGACTGTGCTACCTCTCCTTCCAGCTGTATCCTGTTGAGATTCTCTTCCAGCGATGGTTCTTCAACCACCACTCTAGCTGGCTGTTATAAACAATAAAAATAGTTAACACATACCTATGACACTTATGTCTGTCTTTCTTAGATTTTTGATATTATGATGACTTCCATTAAATAAATGCAGTAAAGACCTGGTTTAGAAACTGTTCTGTGTCTCCTCACGGGTTAAACGAGGCGAGTAAGAGATGAGGTTTCTTATGCAGTGTCATACTATTCAAGTATTTCAAGAGTTTCTTGCCGCATCTTCTCTTCAATAACACGTTCCGATTGTGACACAGTAGAATCTCAAAAATTACTTCAGAAAGTTTAATAGTTTTATATTAAATATTATTATATAATAAGATACTATTTTTTTGAATAAATGATTAATTGATCATCATAATGTAGTGTCCAGGGTGTGCGTTTAGTACGGTCAGCATCAGAAAAATCAAACCCTTGCACTTATAAAGATTTTGATAGAGGGCTCAGGTTTCTCTGACTGCGGACTGTACAGACACACACATTTGTTCCATATACTGAAATGTATGCATCTTTTTGTTGCTGCTGTACAATGCCAGTAACTAAATACAAAACAAAACATTACTGCAGGTTTCTCAGGCTCAGCCTTGACCGTCTTCTCCTTTATCTGGCTGATCTGTGCCCGGGTGATCTTCGGCGGAGGAGGCGCCACCTTCACCGCAGTCTTCATTGACTCCATCTCCTTTTCCAGCAGAGCTTTAGCTTCCGCCTTCTTTTGTAGTTGTTCCAGACGCTTCTTCTCTTGTTCATCCTGGACAAACGGGAGGTTTATTTATATTACTCTGTTCCAGAATGTAATGCGCCCCTGGTATCACTCCCCCCATGGAGATGCATAGTTACTGAGAAATATTAATTTAAAATTTGTAAAATGCAGGTATGCCTATCCTAACATATGGTGCCCAGACCTGGTCTCTCAGAGTCTCAAAAGTCCAAACTCAAGGTTTGTCAGAGAGCAATGGAGATAGAGCGCAGTATATTAGTTGTTAAAAGAACAGATTGTGTCAGGAACACCATCAAGCACGAATCGAAGGGAGGGGATAGATGGGATGATCCCCCCGAAATCCGAATATTTTATATTACATCTATTCGAATATATATCCGAATATATATATTCAAATAGATGTAATTGTTTGTGAAACAAAAATCGCTGACATCAGGCAGAAAACAGCTAGTGGAAGTGGAAAGTGGAAATGGGCTGGCCATGTCTATCGAATGCACCCGGAGAGGTGGACTAAAAGTGTTATGCTCTGGATCAAAAAAATGGTCGACGCCCGGGTCGTCCTAAGAAAAGGTGACGGGAGGATCTGGATGTTTTTGACGAGAAGTGGCCAGAGTTTGCCCAGGATAGAGATGGTTGGAATATTAATGGGGAGATTTGACTTAAATAGGTCGGCACTATATAACAAGATTTAAAAACCTAGAGTGAGCTCAAGATTTTACTAAAATATGAATAGGTCATTGCAATGGGACTAGATCATTGCTTACAATACAACCAGGAAGGACTGTACAATGAGTACCGTCGATTTAAGGGGTGGGGTTGGGAGGGGGGGATTGTGGGGGACCTCCCTATGAAGGGGGGGGGGGGGGGGGGGAGGGGGCGGCGGAGCGGAAGCCCCTAGTTTTCGAGATATGACTTAAATTTTGCTCATTTTACACCAAAAGGGAGGGACTTAAAAAAAAAACTATAATTACTTTTTCAATAAGTACTTTCGATTTTCTGAGTGGACAACAGACTTTCTAAGGTGGGCGGCGCCCATTGCTTGCGAACTTGCTGCGCCAATGAGCCCCCCCCTTGCTTGCTACCCCTCGTATGTTGACATTCCAGATGCAATAAAATGGTTATTGACTTTGGAAATACAAAGGACCAGAGAATACTAGGTCGTAGCAAAGGACGGGTTAAAGCAAAATATGGTCACCAGATCTCCTTAGTGTCAAAGTAATTCACCTTATGTCAATGTTGCAGTGCAAAATGCAAATGTTGTTGCAATCGTAATCTCTGTTTATTTATTATATTTTGTTGGTAGATCAGCCTCTGAGTGTTTATTTAGCATAACTTACACAACAAGTACCTATTAATTCGTACAATTCGTACCTACAACGCAACGCAATGTTCAATTTATTTATTACCTGTTAAGTACTGGCCATATAATTGGTTATGACTTTGTGTCAGTCAGTCTATGTTACTAGGAAACATTGTTGCTGTCTTTGATTCTTGACGTTTGCTGTAAACAGATATCGTACGCAATATATTTGTATTTCAATTTCAACTTAAATAGTTTCAGTCGTTTTCTAAACAATCCTTAACATGGTAGCAGAGCGTGGTTCTAATCACAAATAAATTGAGGATTGGACTGATTCAGTTGGATTTAACGAGTTGAGAATTTTTCAACCAGATCTGTCAAAATGGAAAGGTCGCTGTACGATGTGACGAAAATCCAAATTGGTGTACTGGAAGGAAAAAATTGGACAACTTGGAAATACAAAATGATGGTAGCGCTCAAAGGTATGGGAATTCTTGACCTAGTAGAGGGAAAAGTAGATGTGCCCAAGATACCAGAGTTAACGGCTACACCAGAAGAGATTGCGAGGTACGAAAAACAATTGCAGATATATCAAAAGAACGAAAGTGTTGCAATTCTTATTATCACGACCAATTTGACAGATGATAATCTTCAGAAAGTAATGAGATTTTCTACCGCTAGAGAAGTATGGCAAGAATTACATCGACTTTTTGATGGAATGTCTGAAGACAAAGCATACGATCTCTGCATGAAATTCTTCGGATATAAGAAACTTCCTGGTGATGACATGGTTACACACACATCTAAATTAAAGAATATGTGGTCAGAACTTGTCACAGAAATGCAGAAATCTGAAGGACAGAGTAATCTACCAGAGATATTTCTAATATGCAAGCTGTTAGATACACTACCTGAAGAATATTTCGCTTTCAAATCCTGTTGGATGTTGCTTTCCAAATCTGAAAGGACGGTAGAAAAATTGACGACTCAATTATGTGCGCATGAGAGAGCAATGAATGCTAATGACAATCATGAGCAAGCAGAAGCTCTAAATTAAATAAGGAGAACCTGTCCAAATGGGGTTTTATCGATGGATCAGACCTGAGGTGTGAGTGTGGTATTGCCCCTCAGACTATGGCCCATCTCATATCTTGCCCTTCCTGCCCGCAAACTTGCACGCGAATGGAGCTTATGGACGCTGCTGGTAGTGCTATCCGCGTGGCAAAATACTGGGCTGGAAAAATATAAAATGACATGCCATCGACTCGATAGAAGAAGAAGAAGCTCTAAATGTGCAAAGAGCTGGAAATCTGAAGAAGAAATCTGACAAAAAGAAGCAAAGTGAGAAATGCAATTACTGTGGGGAGAAAGGTCATCGTGTAAAGACATGTCCTAATTGGATAAATGATGGACGCCCACCAAAACCAAGTACATCCAAAGGTGATCCAGAAAAAACTGTGAATATGAGTGTGATGGCTGTAAATGACAAAGACAATGAGAAAGATGAAGACAATTGGTTTGTAGATAATGGAGCTACTAGTCATGTTACGAACAGGTTATACATCTTTCAAACGTTTGAGCATTTTACTAACTCACATACAGTCACAACAGCTAATGGTCATGCTATAGAAGCAATTGGCAAAGGAACCATTAGAGTTGATGCAGATGTTGAAGATCACAAGGAATGTATCACTTGGACGAATGTATGGTATGTACCTGCCATTACAAAGAACTTATTTTCAGTTCTGGCAGCCCAAGACAAACTCGGAAACAGTACTTTTACGTCGTCGGCTACAACATGTAAATTATCGGTTGAAGGAAAGACCTTGCTAATTGGGGACAGAAAGAAGCATGGTGGTCTCTATAAGCTGAGATTAAACAATGTTATGCCCACTCAACAATTAGAAGTAAATAACTTCAACACAAATAATTTGCTACAGTTATACCACGAACGATTAGCACATCAGAATAAGATTCATGTGAAAAAGGTAATCGAGAGAGAACTTGGAGTAAAAGTCAAACTTGATAGTGAACTGTGCGAGGGATGCATTTATGGCAAAGCGCACAGACAGAAATTTGGTCATAGAGAAAGAGCAACTAAAGCTGGTGAGCTTATCCATGCTGATGTATATTGACCCTTTCCATATTCTGTAACCAAATTCAGATATTTTGCACTTTTTAAAGATGATTATTCGAAATTTCGCTATATATACTTTCTGAGACAAAAGTCAGAGGTACACGAGAAGCTTAAACTGGTGTTGGCTGAGATAAAAGCAATGGGACACACAGTAAAAGAGCTATTAAGTGACAATGGCGGAGAATATGATAATGCTAAGGTCAAGAAAATACTGGCGGAAAACGGAATTAAACAAAGATTAACAATGCCATATACACCTCAGCAGAACGGATGCGTAGAAAGAGATAATCGTACCATTGTAGAAGCCACGAGATCGATTATGCATTCTAAAATGTTACCGGTTGGATTATGGGCAGAGATTACTAACGCAACTGTATACGTATTGAATAGAACAGGTAATACGCAAGAAGACAAAAGTCCCTATGAGATTTGGTGTGGTAAGAAATCAAAAATAGGACATTTGAGAATACTTGGAAGTACCTGCTATGCCCATGTACCAAAAGCTACGAGGAAAAAGTTGGATAAAAAAGCTATTAAAGGTGTACTATTAGGATATGACAGTGACGAGGGATATCGAGTATGGATCAAAGATACCACTAGTATGGTACGATCCAGAGATGTTATCTTTGAAGAGAAAACTTTGAAACCCAGCGACTGCATAGAGAAACCTTTAAAAGCTAATCCGGGCAGAGGATTAGAAATTCCTATCCCAATACCGACATTTCTTGATGATACAAAGACATCCACAAATCCGGATTCATCAACTTCACCACCTACCGATATGTCTAGTGGCCGAGAGACTTCTAACTCAACCGAAGATGAGACAGTAGAAGAACCTGCCGTTTTAAATGAGGGAATAGACGAACCAGAAGACGACTATGAGTCTGCTGATGGAGAAGGAGAAGAATTCGAGAATGAATCTGAAAGGGAAGAAGTTTTGCCGTATCGCGAAATCGAGGAGCAAGGAAAAATGACACTAAGAGATAGGTCAAAATTACAACGTCCAGGTAGATTTGAGGATTTTGTAACAGCTGTAATAGATAGCACCAATGATTTTAATGAGCCAACCTCTTATCAAGAAGCCATGCGTAGCAAGGACAGAGAAAAATGGATGCTAGCAATGGATGATGAGATGAGATCGCTTAAAGAAAATGAGACTTGGGAAATGGTGCCACTGCCAAAGAATAGAAAAGCTATCCCATGCAAATGGATTTACAAGATTAAAACCAATCCTGATGGAAGCATAGAACGCTACAAGGCTAGGTTGGTAATCAAAGGTTTTTCACAGAAAAAGGGATTGGACTACTATGAAACCTTTAGTCCTGTAACGAGGTTAAGCACTATCAGAGTGGTGTTAAGTATTGCTGCTAGGGATAACTTGACTCTAACTCAGTTTGATGTGTCCACAGCATTTCTTTACGGCAGCCTGAGTGAAGAAATTTATATGAAGCCACCAGAGGGATATAACGATGGCTCTAACAACATATGTAAACTCAAAAGGAGTTTATACGGACTAAAGCAAGCGCCACGTTGTTGGAATAATTGCATCAAAGACTACCTTCTGAGTGTTGGTTTCAGGGTAAGTGAAGCAGATCCATGCCTCTTCTTAAGGCGGAGAGAGGAGAAAATGTTAATACTAGCACTCTACGTAGATGATGGATTACTGGCTTCAAATAATGAGGAAGAAACAAAACAGTTTCTGAATGAAATGCAACGCAGATTTAAAATCAAATCGAAACCAGCAAACTACTTTCTTGGTATGGAGATAGAGAGATATAAGGACGGTTCGATAAGATTAAATCAAACTGCATACTTAACCAAAGTATTGGAAAGGTTTCGTATGAGCAAGTGCAAGGCAGCCACAACTCCTATATCGAAAGATACTTCAGGAACTGGATAAGAAGACGATGGAGAAAAATTTCCTTATCGTCAAGCAGTAGGTTCCTTGGCATATTTAATGGTTGGGACGAGACCCGACATAGCCTATGCAGTTGGTGTGGCATCTAGACACCTGGAGCATCATTCAAGAGAAGATGTTACTAAAGTGAAGCGTATAATGCGCTATTTGCAAGGAACAGGTGACTGGAGCATTGTTTACAGACGAAACGCTCATAAAGCATTGACTTGCTATAGTGATGCTGATCACGGGGGTGACATAGAGACAGGTCGCTCTACGACAGGAATGGTGTGCCTTTACAATGAAGGACCTGTATCGTGGCGAAGCTTTAGACAGGTGTCAACTGCGATATCAAGTACCGAGGCCGAAATCGTTGCGGCCAGTGAAGACAGCCAGAGAAATGATATGGCTCGAGAAACTCATAAAAGGCATAGAAAGCATGAATGGTGTACCGACATTGTACATTGACAATGAGTCTGCTATTAGATTAGCTAAGAACCCACCATATGAGCTTCATCAGCGAACGAAGCACATTCGTATTCGACATTTCTTCATCAGAGAAGCTGTGAATGATGGTACTCTAGAAGTAAAGAAAGTGCCGGCAGAGAGTCAACTCGCCGACATGCTTACTAAACCTCTTTATAAGCCGAGGCTGACCAATCTAAGCAGACTCATAGGATTGAGCTGCAGCAAGAAATAGAACAGACTTCACAAAGAGAGAAGATGTTAAGTACTGGCCATATAATTGGTTATGACTTTGTGTCAGTCAGTCTATGTTACTAGGAAACATTGTTGTTGTCTTTGATTCTTGACATTTGCTGTAAACAGATATCGTACGCAATATATTTGTATTTCAATTTCAACTTAAATAGTTTCAGTCGTTTTCTAAACAATCCTTAACATTACCTACAGGTGTAGTGTAGACTGTAGCTAGGTAGTGTAGGTCATCAAAATGAGTAAGTACTAACAAAATACCTTTTTCTGTTGTTTCTTCTTGAGTTTGTCGTCATTGTCCTCCCACGCAGCGTCTTCTATCATCTTCTTAGTCTTCGATTCCTTCTCATCCTTGGCATTTTCCTTGCGCTGCCTCGCTGCAACCGCCTTGCTGTTTTCTCCAGCAAATTTCTTCGGCATTTTACTAAAAGTGGAATAGAAGCCACTGTGTTATGTGATGGACAAACTAGATAATTGAATACAATTATAAAAAAATTAAAACTTACCGTTATTAAAGAGGAAAAAACGAAAAAAAACCGAGTTTACGAAGAGTGGCCGATGAAAAATCGTGAAAAATGATAACTAGAACTGACAATTAGTTTTTTTTTTTTTTTTTTCGCCATTTCGTTTCGATTTTGATTGATGTTGTTTTTGTTCAATTTATCATTGCAGAAGGGCAAAGGTTAAATAGTCCATGAATTCAATAATTTTAATATGAATGGATTTTATCTAGAACTGCAAATCTACCACTTTCTTGCAAGACCGATGAACGGTGATTTGTTCTTCGTTCTTGCAACAAAATGTTTACTTATTTTTTTAAATTGCTTATTAGCTAGCAAAAAAAAACCTGAGTTTTGCGCGGGAAGTGAAAAGCTGATTCTTAATTATTTACTAAATTAGTTTTTTGCGATAATGTGGTGGAAGTAGTATAAAATGTGTCATAAATGGAGAACAATATATTAAAAGAGAGAAAGAAAGGTACAACTTTTTGATACAGATTGATATCCCGGCGTTAAACTCCCTTGAACATTGGAATGTGTGTATTGGAGGCTACTGGGAATGTTCTTCCATTGAAAAGGGAAGATCTTCCACCAGACTATGTGTGAAGCCTGGGGACCGGCCGTGGTCCAACAGTTCTTAGTTGGACCTTGTATATGTATCGAAACTCTGTGATAATTTCTCTTGCGCGATGTATGTCTTGCATTCGATTGTGAAACTTATTTGTAGTTACGAGTTACGTATTCACGGTGAACGTTGTCTACGTATGATCATATTTCCGAGAGCGACGGTATCGCCATCTGTTGGCATCTTTGCTATAACTTGTGGGTGCTGACATCAGTAGCAAGTCCAAAGAGTAATATAAGTATATTAGAAAAGAGACCCCACTCGTGGCAGCATTATGCATCCACCTTATGTCAAATTGAAGGCTAGCTAGCGCCATCTATGTTTCACCGACAATAATTCAACCTATACTATACATACCTACTTATATAGATTTCGTTCAATCCCGCACCGATCGAGTGAAATTCTAATATCCTTACTCAATTCAATTCAATTCAATTATTTATTGCCATAAATTACATGTAGTCAGTATTAATATACAGAATAGGTACAAGGATGGTAACAGTACAGAATGTTCAATGTAATTTTACCCTAGGGTGTAGCACACTAGCAATTAAGTTCAATATACTTTAATGATAAATTTATAATTATACAACATGAAATTACCCAATTAATTAATTTGATTTTTGTGAAAAAAAAATAAATAAATAATAAATAAAACATTATGTCAAGTTAGTGTTAGATGTCAACAATTTTAAAATATGAAATTAACAGCAACACACGATACTACATAATACAATTATTCTAAACCTACAAATATTGTCAATCAATTACTGACTATGATTATTTATAAAAGTCCATAAATTCTAGCAAGCTATAAGGACACATATTAAGTAAAACAGATTTCAGTTTCGCAAAAAATTTCCTATCTCCAAGGGCTTTTACATCGGTAGGCAATTTATTGTACACTGAAACAGCATTGTAAATAGCATTTCGTTCGTATGCAGCCGTTCTACAATGCGGAACTTGCAGCTGAGGCTGATGTAGATTATTTAATCGACTGCTATGGAAATCGGGTCTATATGGGAATTTTTCCGGATATCGTCTAACGAGCTTACATAACTCCATTATATACAGGGCCGAGACTGTAAGAAGCTTCAGTTCAACAAAAGCCGACCTGCAGGAGTCTCTGCTAGATTTCAGTCCCATGATAATGCGAACACAGCGCTTTTGAATAATGAAAATTCTGTTAATATCCACTGATCCTCCCCAGATGGCCATACCGTAGACAACTCTAGATTGAAAATAGGCGTGGTAAGCCTGAAGAGTCGCCGACCTGGTAGAGATTAGTCTTAGGTTTTTCAGAGCGAAACCAAAGCTACTAAGTCTTGTCTCCAATGATTCCACATGCATCTTCCAATTCATGTGTACATCAGTTTCCAACCCTAAGAACTTGGCATGTTGCACTAATTCAATCTTATTAATAATATTTTTTCTCTTTTCTTTTTTTTTTTTTTTTTTTTTTTTTTCTGCTTAATATTTGTTTCCAAAGTCTTAGTCATATAGTTCCTAAAGTGTAATATTTTAGTTTTATTTATGTTTGTATTTAGATTTAGTGAATTTAACCAATTTACAATTACATTTAGAGACTCCTCTACACGTCTATCTAATTCAACACTATTATTTCTTTTAAAGGGAAAGAATATTGATACATCGTCGGCAAACATGACGATCTTGTTTGAGAGTATACGTGGCAAATGATTTATATACAGTAAAAACAACAAGGGGCCGAGAATACTTCCCTGCGGGACCCCATGACGGATGACAGAGGTCTCTGAGACAATATCCGTTTGTATAGAATATTCATTTAGGGTTGAAATTACCACGCTTTGATCTCTATTTTCTAAGTAGGATTTGAACCAATCACCTGCCACACCACGGATACCATAACGATCAAGAATGTTTAATAGGGTGCAGTGGTTTACATGATCGAAAGCCTTGGTTAAATCCAGCAAGACGGTCATGACATTTTCATCACCATCCACAGCTCCAGTAATGTAGTCCGACATATCAAAGATGGCATCCGTGGTAGACATACCTCTCCTGAAGCCGTACTGTTCGTCGGCGAGTATTTTATTTACAGTCAAAAAGCCACGGAGCTGATCAGACATAATTCTTTCATAGATCTTCGAAAGAACCGGTAGCAGTGATATTGGCCTGTAATTATTTACATCTAGAGGATAACCTTTCTTGATTATAGGTTTGATAAGAGCCTTTTTTAATCTTGAAGGGAACACACCCTGTGTAAGGGATGAATTTATGGTATACAACAGAGGGTCCACTATTTCATCAATTACAAACTTTAATGCCACTACCGGAATGCTATCGTAACCGACAGATTTTTTATTTTTCAACTTCTGCACTACTTTTACTATTCCTGTAATCCTACTGGAAGTGTCAAACGTCTCTTTTGACAACTTGCTTGGGCTGCGTTTACGACCTTTGGGTGCGGTTGTTTTTCAACTTGCTCTATGGTACGAAACAACCACGCCAATTTTTCAACTCGCTATGAGGTACGGAACGATCACAGTTGTTTTATAACCTCAAATTTTGACAATGACAGAAATTGAGACATTGAATAAAAAAACTCATCTTCCATGTTAGCGAATCAAAAAGTGAATAAAAATAATTTGAAAAACAAATTTTTATTCAAAACGAGCGAAATGTCAAGTAACCACAGATAATCAAAACGTCAGTGTTTTTTAACCATCGAATTTGATGGTTAAAAGTTGCAACCCGTCAGGTTCGGAACGGTTGAGTTTGACAACCGAGTGAACCGAGTTGCAATAGAACGTTTTTCACCGAGGCTCGGAACGGCGCCAGCGTTAGTGTTACTTATATTACTCTTTGAGTTGCACTCGGGGTGCACCTGGGGCGTAGGTTCGGAACGCAGCCCAGCGTCCGGCGTGATTGCCGCACGATTGCCGTGATGTGCTTTCATTTCCAATACTATAGATGTGCTATAGACAAACTGTAGAGAAGTAGAGAAAGAACGCGAACGGTTTTCTGAAAATTGATAGAGAACCACACCGAATTACAATACAGAAGTATACTTATATTATTCTTTGCAGAAGTCTATGGAGAGAACTTATCCTCCTATCCTATAAAATTAAAATGAAATAAATACGACTGGCTCAGAAGGCTTATAGCTAGAGCCGTAAAACAATTTAACAAAAAAATCGAAACGTCAATCGTCAAGTAAAAATTGTAAATTTTTTTTATTTATTGAAAGCAAATTGAAAGGAGAGATCACAGAGTACTTTGTTATATACTGAGGAGAGATCATTTTCTGGTTCTAACAGTTATTATAATTTCTGAATAACCATGGCCTTAGTAGCGTACGATAATAGTGATTCTAGCGAGTATGAGGACGACGACACGCAAACTACCCCTGTTGTTATAGCGAACAAGAATGTGGCAGGTATGGCTTACTGTTTTATTAGTCTTCGATTCCTTCTTCTCTTCAGTCTTCTCCTATATATTGTACAATAATAATTATTATTATGTATCTCTGGAAGGTATTTCACGGGCCGTAGCTTGGACCTTTGGAAGGCTTGCGTGGGGACACAGGTCCAACATCTAGAGGCCCCTTTGAGACACTTTTATCTAAATGTGAGGGGATGTACTGACCATACAAGTTATTATTATTATGTGTGTCTTTTCTTTATCACACGACATAAGTGTCCCGAACCTTTGGGAAGTGTGTGTGAGGCCAAGGCCAACACGTAGAGGCCCATCAGACAATTATTATGTGTTTGTCATTTTTTCTTAATCGTGAGACATAAGAGTCCCGGACCTTTGGTATTATTATAATATGATACACTAGCAGCTTAGAGCTGATGCGTGTATATCACTACACTTCACACTACTACTATGGGTACTTGACATGTAGCCTGTGCGGATGCACTTTTAAAGCCAAGATAGGCTACATCAGCCACCTGAGAGCACATCAATGAAGCTCTCGAAGTCAACAGCCATAATCAGTAGCTGTGGTCGAACACAACCATGAAGCATCATCATCATCACTACACTTGTTCAGTTTTTTAATAGTTTTAAGTTCATTCCCTTTGATCAGTTCCAGGGCTAGGTCCATCGGCATCAGTACCAAAGCTAACTCCTAACGACTCGGAACCAGAGGAAGGCCAGAGTTTATTCAACCTTCTGCCGCAACCGTCTACAAAGAAACCGGTCGTGGTGGAGGAGGATGATGAGTTTCTTCACAAGAAGGAGAATGCCGCCAACATAGTCAAATCTAAGGCTAAGATCACAGTGCCATCTCTCAGCGATGTACGTATTTATAATTCTTTATTTTTCAATATTTTATTTTACATTATTTTAGTATTTTATATAGTTTAGTCATAATCTTAATTGTAAATTATGTTTCTTATTTCAGTTCAAAGATGTAGAAGATAGACCAATTGCCAAACCTAAAGCAGTAAATGGGGTAAGTTCTTATTAATTTTATTGCAATTATAGTCTTAAGTCAAACATAAATTTTTTTGTAAGTACTGTAGTCCGGAAGTACTTCGGCACATCCAGGCGTCCGGCGTAGCACCCTCTGCCCGACTCGCGCTTCTGTGCTGCGTCATTCTAAACGAAAAGCTTGTCACAATAGCACAAATTTACCTCTGCGCGCGCATGCTCGTTTCGCCTTATGCAACTTTCATTTATTTATTTATGCCGGTTTAAAAAGACTTTTACTTCAAATTGACCGCATTATGTTGTAAGTGTACCTGTTTCATGGCCCACTCACACGGTTTTTATTGTTCCAAACACTTCATAACTTACGTTCACGAAATATTGAGCTTTTATATGATGCTTTTTTTTATATTATTTCAGAAAAAATCTGGCCTACTAAGTATGCTACCTCAACCTAGAAATACATTCACAACAACATCGTCGAAATCCCTTATACCTCATGTACTTACAAAAAAACCTGCAGCAACTACTGTAAAGAAAAAAGAACCTTTACCATCTCCAATAAGACCCAAAACAGACAAAGGATTGATCACAAACTATTCAGATGAAAGTGAGAACGAAGATGAAGTACAAAATGATTTCTTCTCATTTAACAAAAAGGAAGAATTACCTATAGATGATGTACCATTAGATATAGATACACTTGTGGAAAAAATACCTGAACAAAAGAAACCACGCGATATTCAGTCTTATTTCAAACAAGATGTGGTGCAAGATCATGTGGAATTGCAGCCAGATTATGCAGAGACCAGCAGTAGTAATTCAATGGAACATTATAGTGATGCAAGTTCAAGTTATAGTAGTTACGCGGCACAAGAGAGTTCTAGTAATAATGCTGTACTTGATGAGGAAGCTGTAAGTATTCTAATTATTATCTCTTTTTTTTTCATTAAATATTTACAATGCCTTATTGAAAATAAACTGAATTTGAAAATAAACACTAATTTTAACATTTTTGGGCATTGAATTTCATACATCTCATCATTATATTAAAGATTTCTCAATAAAGAAAGAGTAAAGTAAAAAAGTGCTACTCCAATAAACTACAATGAGGGCGCCACTGAACTGTAAAAGGGCTCTTAATACACTACCAAATACTCAACATAATGATACAGTACTATAACAGAAGTGTCTGTATATCAAATAAATTTTCACTTATGCTGGGATTTTTTTCATCTGTTTGGTCAAGCTTTACGCAAAAACTACTGGACCAATTTTGATAACACTTTTTGTGTTTAATAGCTTATGATTAGACTTCAAAACTGGTATATATTAAGATAACTGGAGATAGTGTGGACATAGTTGAGTCGCACACGAAATCTAGTGCTGCATAATTTCTCTTCAAATAGTAAATAAGTAACCTTTAATAAAATATGTCATTACTGTGCAGATACTCAAATTATGTGGAACGCGAGGAAAACGAAAGCGAGAAGACATACAAATAGTAGAGGTGAATCAACAAGAAGTGCTGGCGGATGCGCGGGAGTGGCTCCTCAAGGGCCTCATGGACGACACCAGCAAGCGCACCTCCTTCAGCAAGAAAAGGGGCGACGAGCCCACCACACAGCAGAGACGGAAGCACCAGATCACTTACTTGGCTCACCAGGTACGTCGTGTTTTAAACCTGACAATATACCCTCAGGAAACGTCAGAAACCTGCTTAAAGCCAATAACAATAATGATTCTAAAGTAGGGCATTGAAATGCGAGCTTTAAATTGTGTTACCTAAGTCTTTTTGTAGGTAACACAATTAACTATAGTAAAAAGTTGTGGAGACAGTGTTATTCAGAACAACTTGTTCTGATGTTTAGTCATTGTAGTATGCCAATGCCATTATTATGTCACCGAGTAGATATCCTACAGAGAAACAGCTTCATAAAAGCTCGCGGCGACCAATACACATGCAGGCTTACGTGAATATTCACGTCCGAGAATGAGCGGCAGTTTGGTAGAAACATCGCTGCGCATGTAGAGGTGTAACCGGCCACAGCAAGTTGTTTCTCTGTAGGATACCTACTTGGTGATAATGTACTTTACTTTATTTTGACAAACAATCGAGTACCCTGCGTTTTCCTTTTCACTGAAGCGGAGCAGAGCAGAGAGATGTGTAAACGCACCCTTACCCATTATTTTAAATTAGATAGTTACATAATCATGTTAAGGCTCAAAAAATGACATTCATTTTCTCACATTTCTAAAATCATTTTATACTAATATTCCTTTTTTTAATAGCAACTTATTTTTGTTACAGGCCAAAGCAAATGAAACAGAACTACAGAATCAATGGGCGAACAATAGAATGTCAAAAAGACAAACACAATCAAAGTACGGTTTTTAGTATATTATTTATAAGAGTTACATGTTATTCCATTGTAAATAAACAAACATCAATTTTGTACAATTTAATTTAACTAAAACTAAATATTGAATAAAAGTATCAATAAACTACAATCTCCTTGCTTTCCTTGGTCGAGGAGGATTCCACGAAACTGGAGTGCTATCTGTGACCGAAATGATGTCCAAACCTCCCATTTGTAAGCCTTTTACTGCAGACTGAAAAAAACAACAAAGGATCTTGTTAGAAAGCACTTTAGATTTGTAACTTCTCTCAGGTTCACTATCAAAGCTAAGGGGTAGGGAGCAGCACATGCTCTGATCTGGCTCGCAATCAGGCTTTCTGCCTTTTTTTTAATGATTGCAAATTGTTAAGTCAAATAAAGGCCCGGAGTGCGATTTTCAAAATCATTCGCTGAGCTCAGCAGTTGAAAATGTCAAAATTACACGCATCTTTCTACTGCTGATTTGACTTTCAAAAATTATACTCCAGGAGTGCGTCAAATCAGCAGTAGGAAGATGCATATCTCCATACATTTTCAACTGCGGAGTTCTACATATGAGATTCAAAAATCACACTCCAAAAAAATGAATAAGTAACTGTCAGGTTGACACTGGCCTAGCGTGGTAACCACCACCACTCTCATCTCATTTATTAGAGGAAGTAGGTGCTGTGCTCTGCAGTAGAATGCACAGGGTAAAAGAGAATGGAGTTTCACAAGATTTTAAATTAGGCACGTATCCAGGGTGGGGGATAGGTTTGTTTTTATCCCCCCCCCCCCCGAAATCCGAATATTTGTATGGAAAAGCGATTTCAGCACTTACTTTTTTATTGTTTTTCTATGAATATCCCCCCCACAAAATTAAATGTCCCCCCCCCCCCCCCGAAACTAAAGTCTGGTTACATGCTTGTTTTAAATGTAACTGTATACAAATTTACTATCTTACCAGTCTGCCTGGTCCAAGACCCCTCATCCTGACCCTCACGGTCTTGAAGCCTCTGTCAATAGCTTTCTGAAACAATCACACTATTTGTATTAGCAGTGGCATTCATAACTTCAGCTATCTCTTATATCTTCCATCAATTTTACTGGTATTATACCAATTTTTATTTGTTTTATATTGCAATTAGATAGAAATCAAGCGAAATATATGGTACACTGCTCCAAAATAATGGCTTAATACTAAAAAAGTTACCCCCTTTAATATGAGATTTTCACTCACGTGTCCAGGGCCCACTTTTTTAAGATTAAGAGATAAATGTACTTTTTGCAACCATCAGCAACAAGGCTGATTCAGTGTTTATGGGGTGTAGAGCATCTCTGTGATGGGGATGGACTAGATCTGCCTGCATAACTTCATTCGGTTTAGGAGTTACAGACGTTTAAAGGTTGGACCTTTGAACGGCTGTATCTCCTAAACTGACTGATGAACCATGTCAGTTTTAGTACTGTTCACATAGCTACAGTGCATACTACAATAATATCATACGATCAGCCTTACAGCTGATCGTTAATTTTTTACTGACCTTTAAACATCTGTAACTTCTAAACCGACTGGAGTTATGCAGGCAGACCTGGTCCATCCCCATCACAGAGATGCTCTACACCCCATAAACACTAAATCAGCCTTGCAGCTGATGGTTGCAAAAAGTACACTTATCTCTTAGTCTATTTGTTTGCCTTGTTCCTTGTATACAAGTATGGATGCATATGTGTGGTCTATGTTATATGCATATGCATCAAGGGATTGAGGGTGCATGAATGTAATAATAATCCTAAGAAAGACAATATGAATCTATACTATTATAAAACTGTAACAGGAAGTTTGTCTGTACATTGAAGATATTAACAAAAAAAAAATTACAAGATGGTTTTTAGGTGTCCCTGATTCCATTTCACCAATTTTTGGATTTTTTGTCTGTCTGTTTGTTTGTGTGTTTGTTTGTTTGTTTGAACGAGTATCACGCAAAAACTACTGAACCGATTTTGATGAAACTTTTTTGTTTGATAGCTTATGATCTGACTTAAAATCTGGTATATAATTTGTGCAGACGAAGTCGCGGGTTAACGCTCGTAGATAATAATAGTACACTATAGAAGCGAAACTATGGTTAAACCAACACGAGATTGGTAAGAATAACTTGACATTTGTAGGCGTATCTTGACATTAAACGTGGAAGTTTCGTTTCTATAGTCTACTCTTATTATCTATTCATATGGAAAAAATCACAAAAAGACTTACAGTAGCTATACTAATAGCGGTAGTCTGAGCGGCGATGTTTGTTCCTTTCTTAGTGTTCTTGAAGCCCTCAATACCGCATGATTTGATCAGTTTGACCGTACCAGCGGAGTCGGTTAACGTGAAGATTGTGTTGTTGTGGCTGACTCGGATGTTGCAGATGGGAAGGGATTTGAACGGGACACCGTTGAAGAGCTGGTTCTCTGAGTCTTGTGTCGGAAATATATTTTGTTTACTAGAAATAAGAGAAATCTTGGATCTAATTTCTGGTAGCTGTTACTTTTGGCTTCACATACATTGATATATAAAACCACCCCCCATAAATGTTTATTAGTATTTTTGTCAGGGTTCAAAGTGATAATTATCATGATAATTATAAAATTAATCGGAAAAAGAAAAAGCTTGCAATATCACGCCATGTCTATCCGATCACGATTTGTGAAAAAAGTAGCTTACAAACACGAAATAGTTTTTCTCTCCGTTTCCTGTTGTTTTTCTCAATAATTTGTAATTCATTGTGATATGAAACGAAAATGCCGAAGACTAGGTAGTTGGTCTGAATAAGAATGCATTAAAGCAAAAATAGCAATTTTAGAACTTTGAGTTACAAATTTTACTCAAAACTAAGAATCAGCTTGGATAATTATGAAAGAAAATAATTATCTTGATAATTTCGAACCCTGTTTTTGTACTACCTACCTTTTTTTTTAATTTTTTTTTTATTTCTTTTGTTTTTTTTTTTGGAGTTTTTAACCCTGAGGTTACGTCAGCCCCATCGTGCCTTAACCCTTAAGACTCTACAAAATGAAACAATTTTACAATGAAATAAAAACCTAACACTACCTAACGAATATACAAACAAACACACATATTAAACACTAGTACGTAGGTATATAAGATATCAATGTACAATAAGGGCTCTTAGCCCACTATTATAACCTCTTTATAAGTATCTAAAATCAACAGTGGTGGCTATTCACTAGCAGACAATGAAGACCAGTCAGTATGGGCGATTAATATATACAAATCTGGCTAAATAATACTCATCTAGCTTTCAGAATAGAACCAAAATGTGTCTCCCTATAAACCCCATAGATAAAATAAACAATTGGAAACCTTATGCTATTACGTAAAAAGTTGAAAGTTACTTACAATTTCAACTCCTTGTCCAGGTCGACCAGCTTCTCCCCCTGGACTCCCTCGTCATCAGCTGGTATCCTCTTGTGATCGAATCGCTCCGTCGCTAACGGTGCAGACGTTTGAAACAGCCGTGTCACGCTACTTATTGGCGCTCTTAAACTGTTTCTAATTGCCAGTAGCATATTTATAGCTGGTTTTTAATTGATAATGTAGAATTTCTTTCGTAATTTTTGTTCAAGCCAAAGAGTACATTATATATACTGGTTCAAGCGAAACGAAAACATAACCTAAGATTTTTGACAGATTGAGAATGACATTTTTGTTGTTGTATTTTTCCTTACGGAAAGGCAAAGGGTACATAGCCCATGCATCCTAATCTGTTTTTGTCTATTCTCATAAATCCATTGTTCATAAAAGGCGCGGGATGAGACGCGTTTCTGTCATGTTCAATAGAAATAAGGTTGAAACGTTGCCCGTGCGAACGAGGGCTTACTCTTGAAATGCGAGGGTGGTTCACACATTCCAATGTTCACTGGAGTTTTCCGCGAGAATTAATTGGAATCAAACGGGCACCTCACTCTAAAGGCACTGCCACACTGAGGACTGCACCGTTTTTCTTGAGGGCAGGAAACTGGAAATAGGTGTGGTGAGGGTTATACTGAGGGTGCTATTTCATAGTGCTCGATATAGCCGCGGAGCATCAGCGCGCAACGGCTCGAGCCGCGTCGCATTCAATTTACTTTTCATGCACTAGTTCAAAAATAAAACCACAAACTCCCAATAAATAATTTAATAAACACCAACAATGTTCTAACACTAAACATTTACTTAAGTATATTTTTAACGTACATAAATGACTGTGAGAAGCCTCTGAGCGACGCTGGGACACCAATGCTCATGAGATGCAGATGGCCGGCCTCAGCCAAATAGTTAGCCCTGACTAACTCGTTGGTAGCCCAGGTCATCGTGTACTCAGTGGTCGTGTCGGCTTCGTGATTTATTATAAAGTTTATAATAGATGAGTATATGGGGGTGGAGACTAGTTTTATAAACATTCCGTTGTCTAACAGTTCTTTAATCAGGTCCTCATCGATTTCCTGGTTTTGCAGCGACTCCTGATGAAGAAAAAAGTATAGCAGTTATAGTTATGTAACATAACAATCTGTTCTGTACATAGTTTGGCTGTAGGAAGACAAGAATTTTAGTCTCAACATTTGACAACATAACTTATGTTGCCTACTACCTTTGACTACTTATATAGGGACTAGTTACGCGTGTAATTCTACTAACAAAAGTTTCTGCCAGTTTTTGCGGTGGGCGAGGTAACATGAAATCTGCAACTTTGGATTGTATTCCCATAACTTTAGATGCTAATTTTGAACTTTAAAAATCATGATAAGTAGTCTCGCGTGAACCCCAAACGTTGTAAGTTCGAAATTATTGTCTCGCAATTATAGGCCGTCTCGTTTAGTGATAAGGTATAAAATTGAATGTATATGCGCATGATTCATTGATCTTATACCGTGGCAGAGGGGAAACGCTACCGCAAGGCTAGTCCTTATAATAAATAGTCAAAGCCTACTACAGACACTAACCCACATTTGGCTGTAGGTTAGTGTCAAATTAAATGTGTTACATATTAAACAGGGTGCTTCAAAGCGAAAACTTTCACTATAGACCTGACATTGAAATCGCGAAGAATTTTGTTGATTTCAGCCTTCAGCGGCCATAGTGTGGCAGCGTCATATAGCGCTATCGCACTTTCGATCTCTTTCTATTTGCACGCGAACGAACTAGAAAAAGGCGTGCTCCGATTGGTTTGCTCCCACAGTAGAAGTTGTTTAGTTCGATGGGTAGACTCTTAGTTTAAAAGGATGCTAATGATATCAATTTCACTCTGTAGAAAGACATCGGGCATAGGCCCACCACACATTCCCACCGCTGTAACTCCTGTAAGCCAGGATCAACAGCGGCGACCATTCACAACACTGGACAATGAAGTCCAGCGAGCCCGGGGGATGACTCCAATGAATTAATCAAAGAAGATAGGAGGAGTAGGAAAATGAAATATCCGACTTCCCTCCATTGCAAACGGGAGACAGCAATAAGAAGGAAAAAAGATGGCTATTAGAGAGCCAATTCAAGATATCATTTATGGCAGTGTTGAAGACACGACCGCAAAAGCACCAAAAATACAAAATAAAACAATAGGAACCTAAAATTGTACTGAAACTATGACCTATTTTGCTTCCAGTAATAAGTATGGCAAAAACATCTGAACGCACGGAAGTTATCCCTAGTCGCAACAAGATCGATCGAAAAAACGATTTTATTGAGTCAAGCATGGTCTCACTCAATTTCACTCTGTAGTCATATCACGTGCAACATGCTATGGTTTCTGGTTTGACTACTTTATAAAGACTAATTACGCGTGTAATTCTACTAACAAACATTTCTGCCACGTTTAGCTAAGTTCAAAGTTATTATTTCGTAATTATAGGCTGTCTCATTTAGTGATAAGGTATAAAATTGAACGTAAATCAATTCATTTATTGTTCTTTTACCGTGGCAGAGGGGAAATGCTATCGCAAGGCTACTCCTAGGGTTTCTGTTATCTCTACTTAGATGGTGTAGGAAAAAAAAAATTAATAAACTTTTTTTGTGTGTGACTATAGTTTTTCTCAGGAATGAAACCTATCTAGAATTAACTTGGAAGACGGCCTCGGTCCGCCCAGATATATTTTTTTTTTCCTATTTTGTCCCATTGTTGGGCAACCTGTGCCATCAGTTGCCATTTCGCTTCGTGGGCATCCAGGTCGTCGCGCCATCTCTTTTGCGCCCAGATATTATTATATAAACATTAAACAAAATATTCTAACCTTATGTTTAAGCACAAGTTTTTGTATATCGTCCTTAGAACCTTCACACTTGCTCAGAAGTAGGATCCAAATAGCATTCACGACTGTTTCACCCGTAGCACTCTCCGCCAGTAATTTTACTTCCTGCAAATCAACGACTTATAATGAATTATGACTACAGGCAATGAGACTGCGGCAGCTAGTTTTAGTTTATTCCATACAAATATTCGGATTTGGGGGGGGGGGGGGGGGGGGATAAATCCCACCTATCTTCTGGAACTGTTATGGACATATTGTCAATATTACTTACAATAAAACAACACTGAATACAATGTATGATATATCATGACAGTTATATAAGGTCTAACAAAATTAGGTGAAACTATTTTAAGGGGATGATCAGACCATCAACCTGAACAACTTTCTCTATGGGACCAATATCGAAATCGCGAAAAAAAAATCTGCTGTTCCATACAAACCTACTCGACCTAAATGTATGGGACAGCAGATTTTTTTTCGCGTTTTCACTATTGGTCCCATAGAGAAAGTTGTTCAGTTTGATGGTCTGATCATCCCCTTAAAATAGTTTCACCTAATTTTGTTAGACCTTATATACTACACATTGTGTATGCACTATTTGTAACAACTGTTGGTAAAGCAATAAATAAAATAAAAAATAATACTAAACGACATCCAGCACATAATACCAAAAAATGTATAATCCTACTTCTGTTTTTATGATGAACTATGGAACACTAGAAACTGATTGCAGGCATCAGTTTATTTTATAATGCTTTATTAGTTTTTATTATTATTATATTTAAAAAAACACTGTGCTTGCAATCACCTCCTATCAAACAACATTGACTGCCATTTTAGCTTAGGGTTGCTGCTTTTTTATAATTTATTAGTAATAAATTACTAAATAACTCGTTAAATAAAAATAAATTATAAAATCTGAGTAATTTTTATACAACCCCATAATTTATTAAAAATTTTATTACAGTCAGAACTTCTATACATTTTCTGGTCTTTCGTGAAGGGAATGTGGCGGTTGCCCTTTAAGATTTTAATTTTACGAAACATGTGGTGCGCAATTGAACATCCTTGTTAAATTAAAACAATGGTTTATGACTCAAACTGTACGTTTGTAACGGCCGGCGCGACTATACTCAAAAGTGATTCGTGAAAGGATATACAGTAAGATAGACAGAAATATATATTACCTCCTCAACGAGCAGCGGCCGTCGTAGCAGTAGCTTGATGAGCACCAAATTCTCAGGGTCCGGTGTAGAGAGGAGAGTCTGCAGGTATTCGCAGTGGAGACTTCTTGCATCTCTGTAAGTAAGGAGGCAATATTACTGTTCGGTTTCAATAAGGTTGTAATTGCCCTGTGCTAGACTAATTAGAAATTATCTTTAATATATTTTTATATGAGTTAACATCAACTTCAGCCTATAAATGTCGCACTGCAGGGCACAGGCCTACCCTCAGGGAGGGTGGTAGACTAATGAGTTAACAATAAAATAAAAATCGGAAGACAAGTGTTATATAACTTGCGTGTTTACGTTTACGACATACGTCATTTATGTTTTATGTAAATTATTGGGTAGTTTTAATTAAAAGCCTAGCAACATTTCTATGTTGCCGTTTTTTGTGTAATTTTAATTAGGTACACATTTTGTGTGTAATCTAAGCCTCTCGTGTGTAATCCGTGTCAAAAATACAATATTATAAATATGAAAATTTGTGACATTGAGGCATAACGGATTTGGATGAAATTTGGCACACAGATAGCACATGATCTGGATTACATCGTGGGATACTTTTTTGAAGTCAAAGTAGATGAAGTCGCGTGCAAATGCTAGTTAAACGTAGCGGATGGAGGAAAAGAAATAAGCTCACCCCTCCCTGGTGGGCGGCCAGCATGCCAGTATATCCACGAGCGCCTTCCGTCGCTGCCACGTGTCCGACAGCCCCATAAACTTGGAGAACACTCGCCGTCTTCCTTCCTCGCTCAGTATGCTCTCCTCTATAAGAGAAAGATAGACATAGTATTATTGAAATAAAGATATGAACTTGGACGGAAGTTGTATCACGACCAAATACTCCATAGAGACAAAGATTTTAAGGAGCGCACACAACAATGACGTGACGAACAACGCCAAGTACACACTGCCACGCTGGCGCCGTGCTAGAAGTATACCTATAACATTGTTATACATTGGGGATTTGCATGGAAAAACATTTTTTTCCCTGAAACACTGTCAGCATATTAAGAAGGACCACAACTAGTTTCTAATTGCTTTATTAGCAATAATTAAAATAATTTACTTTTATTAATTTTAAGGGTGTATTCACCATTTAGACAATGAAACTAAACAACTTTCCCGAAAGAGCATGGTTCGAAAAACGATAACAATTTTTGGTCCTTCCCTCTACGTCCTCCAACGGAGCCAGGCTTGCGCAACTCTCTAACAAAAAAACGTTATATGAAACGTGCACCGCCGCCATTAAATTTCTTTGAACGGTTGCACACGTTTCATACATTCTGGATCATCGGTCACGACCAGTTTTTAGTATGGAAGTCCCGACTCTTATAACGTAGTGAGTTACATTCTCTTTGAACGTAGCGTCTGATCCGCAAAAGGTATGGAAGGTCTAACATTTTTCCTTTTTCGACCCATGTACGTACTTTGTGTACATGTATGTATGTGTATGTGGTATTACCAGTCAGCTCATGCTCGCAGTCAGCGCAGTGGTCGCTCCACTCGGCGCGCAGCAGGTCGGCGGTGAACAGCGCCACCTTGCGCAGATCCCGCGCTGAGACACCGGCACCAGGCCGCGCGCGCGCACTGAGCGACAGTAGCGCCACCTGCCGGTGCGGCGGCAGCCCCAGCGACGTCGCCCTCTCCATCACGCTCTCTATGAGCTCCTCTGATAACTTTACACCCTCTTTTTGGTATTGAGTTAGTCGGGTTATTAGGGTTTGGATGTCACTGGAAAAAAGATATGGTTGTGATGAAGAAACAAATGTCATTTGACATTTTAGAAAGTATACTTGGTTTCCGTAATAATTTGTAGCTTACGTCTGGGATAAAAATGTGAGAGTTATTTCACCGCTCCTGGATAAGCATAGCATAGCATATCATATGCTCACGGCTATATTCCCTGAGGGAGAGTCAGAGATATTCTGAAACCTCAGAACATCCACGTTTCACTAGTACCGAAACTCTGTCCAGTGTGACGGGGAGTGAGCACGTCCTCGTCCTGGATTAGTTCTTAATAATTTATTAGACAGATCGTTTGACGATCGATATTTCGTATGAAAGAATGTCAAACGATCTATCAAATAAGCTATCAAGAACTTATTCCGAATTAGTGAAAAAGACCCCAAATGAACAATTTCATTAAATAACTAGTCAGGTGATCATAGTAAACTTTAGTAAGCGAGTGGACTCACTGCGCACTAGAGCCGGGCCGGGTCGCCACATGCAGCAACACCTGGTGCAGGGTCGCGTCCACGTGCAGGCACTGCAGCAAGGTGCCGAGCGCCGCGGCCCCGGGCTCCGCCCCCACCACCCGTCCTAGCGCCTCCACCACTCGCCGTGTGTCGCCGTGACTCGTCTCTATGTTCCTGCAAGTTTACTTATTAATTACAATGTAAATCAAGGTACCAAAAAAAAACATGATCAATGCGTTTAGACCTTACTTATAGATCCATTCATCATTATGTCAAAGTCATTCATAAGTTAATTCAAAAATTAGTGTCCGATATATGAATCGGGATATAGGGGATCGCAGGATTTTTTAAACTTGAATCCTATTGAAAATGAGATGGATTTTCTGGTAATCAGCATAAGCATATGCTCACGACTATATTCCCCGAGGAGGTATTCAGAGATATTCTGAAACGTTAGAACATCCACGTAATCACGTAACGTCACGTCGTTGTTTTCTGTTAATCACTGTAGTAAAACACGGGTATCCATATGTAGGACCACATTGCAAGACCTCCCCTTTTGTCATGAATAAGGTCGAGGGAATGCAGGGAACCTGGAAGGGGGATGGAGTATTTGGCCAGAGGTTGCCCAAAACAAGAGCGAGTGGAAGAGTAAGGGTATTTTGCCTAACAGTGAGAAGATTATAAAATTTAAATTAAAAATGTACTCACGTCCAAACAGGGTCATCTCTGGGCACATTGCTGTTGTCAATAATGCCCTGTATGGTGGTCGAGTGGTAGTTCTCTAAGAAGCGTGCCCATCGGGTTAATTCCTGACCTACTTGTGCCCATGTCTGCTCGCTGTGGAATTAATATTTAACATCTTAACTAATATAAAACTGTAATAGAAGTTGGTCTGTACAGACGGCGACACATCAAGCTACACAAAACCAACATAAGCTACGTATAACGTCGCGCGGCCAGCTTATGTTGGTTTTGTATAGCTTGATGTGTCGCCGTGTGTACATTGAATATATTTAAAAAATGTTAAGATATGGTTTTTAAATGTCCCTGACTCCAATTAAAAGTTTTTCAGAATTTTTGTCTGTTGTGTTTGTTTGTGCAAGCATGACGCAAAAACAACTGAACCGATTTTGATGAAACTTTTTTGTTTGATAGCTTATGATTTTTGTATTCTGCCCATCCTAACCTACGGTGCCCAAACCTGGTCATTAACGAAGGTTCAAAAGTCCCAACTACAGGTGTACGAGCTAGCTGTACATTTATTATTTTATGCTTAGGTCGCATCTTTCCTCTATTGGCAATTAATTTAGCAAACTAAAAACAGTGCAATAAAAACGCTCATACCGATTGGTCGTGTTTCACTTCAATCGCATCAACATAACATTTACGTAACTTTCAACATTTTACGTACAAACCTAACAAAACTATCATCAACATCAACCATATAAGTGTTGAGGTGTACAGCCCCAACAACAGGTTTATCAGAGAGCTATGGAGCGTAGTATACTAGGTATGAAAAGGACGGACAGTATCCGGAACACAACATTGCGTTCCAAAACTCAAATAGATGATGTAGGTGAGAAATCTGCGAAACTAAAGTGGAACTGGGCTGGGCATGTTTGCCGAATGCACACCGAGCGGTGGGTATCAATCGCCACTCAATGGGTGCCGAATGATGGTAGTCGAGGTCGAGGCAGACCCCGGAAAAGGTGACGCGATGAGTTGGATGCCTATTGCAACGAATGGAGGGATATCGCTTTGGATAGAGATATATGGAAGAGTTTAGGGAGACCTTTGCCCAGCAGTGGGACGAAGTAGGTTAAAAAAAAGCTTTGGTATATAATTTGTGCGGGTGAAGTAGCGGGTTTACTCTAGTACTTACTAAAATTATAAATCCATAAGTGGATCTGCCTGTGCTTGTTACGTAGGTAGCAAAGACTTTCGGGGCCATTATTTGAATTAACAGGATCAAAAGGATACAATCATGATAGAAATGAGAAATTCTTATAAATTTTTTCATTACTCGGATGAATAAATTATAGCAAATAATTATAATTAAACATTTTTATTTTGATTGTTTCAATTATAATTATGACCAAAGTCATAGAGCATGCTATTATTATTAAATTCCCTTTTCTGTTACTGTGATACATAATTATGTTGTATCTAATAGGTTATGAGACAAAATAAACAATCTTTAATTAAATTATAACCGGAAAAAGAAATGTCAGTAGCAATAGCAAACTTGAAGCATATGGAAGAGAAGAGCTTACTTCTTATTGAACTTGAAGTCGTTCTCCTGTTCTTGCTGGCAGTAGTCCACGGCTTGCATTATCATCAGGTTACGAGTACCCGCTGGCACGCTGCGAAGCAACAAAACGAAATAGTCAATCTTTATTAGTTAGTCTTATCTATCTAACCAGCCTAGCTAGCATGCCACCCACGACAAAGCGTTTAAACGAGAAAAACGTCATGCGCGCTCTTTCTGGCCTACGTTAAATAATAAAGATGGAGGCACATCTCGATTTTTGTCGTTTTCTCGGGGGTGGCATGCTAGCTAGGCTGCTGTTCCAAATCATCAGCCCGATCATAAGACTGATGCCCTAACAGGGAGCGCTATAGAGCACAGATTACTAGTTACTTCGTAACAGATACATCACTTTCTTAGAAAACGATAAATTAACACACTTTAATTATCTACTGCCAGACGGTACGCGCGAAAATGTATCTAATGGAGCTTGACTTAGCGTTGTTATTACTTAGTACAGAGCGCGACGTATGCGAAGTTGCCGTCTGGAGCAAGTGTCAGAATTCATACAAGCGCATCGCTTACGATGCGCCTAAGTGTAAGTACTTATCTCGGTTCCTACGTGCGAGTGACGGAGACCTGGCTAGAGGCTCTGAAACTGATAGTTTACTACTAGCTCTAGAAACAAGATGGCGGCGGCACACGCACCGTCCCGCTCGCGAGCGCGCGTCTACTGTATATGCTTCTTCCTCGCCTCCCCTAAAGTTACCCTCGAAGTGCGGTGTGGGTAGAATACTTGAAGTTAGTATCTTATCTTATTTTATCTTGTTGTGGGGGCTGGCAAGCCAGCAACACTTCGACCCAGTGGGATCTTTTGTGCTAGCCCCAATACTTCGTGCTTTCTTCACCCTTCAAATGCATCGTCAATGAAGAAGGCAATACCATTGAGAGGAAGAAACATAAGATCTCCTGGTTTTGGATATCCATTTCCGAGGAGGCTCATGCGTTTTGCCGTCAAAACATCACAGTCGCAAAGGATATGTTCCATGGTCTCCTCATCCTCTCCACACGCTCGGCAGCTGGGATCAAGGGTGAGTTTCATCTTGTGCATCATCGTGCCTGTGCCCTCACTGGGCACTACGCCCAGTGAGGGCTCCGACGATGGCACGAGCCTTGCTCCTACTGTTGTTCAGTATGAACCTTGAGACTCGAGTTGTCATATTGCTGATAAATTTCTTGAGAGTGTTGTAGACCTGCAAGGCTAGACCACTCTAACCTGTGTGTTTTATCAGCAGAAGTTAGTAAGGTGAGGAGCAGGAAGTGGCCATTCTGTATGTACCTCGAGAGTTATTAATACAGGGTGTAAGTGACAGCCTAGCAAATAATGAAACGGTGAACTTAGACCATCAAACTGAACAACTTTCACTACGGAGCCTACCTCAGGAGAAGCGAGAAAAAATCAGCTATCCCATACATTTAAGTCATAAGTAAGTATACTACGTATCGTAAAAGTAGTAAAGTAAAAAAAGTAAGTCTTTGGACAGCTTGTTGAAGTAGCTCGCGCACTGCCGGTACTGCTGCATCCACTTCTTGTTGCTGCGGTCGCGGTCGCGGTCCAGCCCTGATATAATATAACTTACCGTTCGACGGCAGTGTTAGTGAAGCAAGTGTTGGCGACGAACTCGAGCAAGTCCTCCTTGGACAGCTTGTTGAAGTAGCTCGCACACTGCCTGTACTGCTGCATCCACTTCTTGTTGCTAGCGGCCGCCGGGGGTACCTGCAAAGTACTTGGTTTAAAAAATGTACGCATTACTTGAAAACCTTATTGCACAGCAGGACCAATAATTACCAGGATTTAATTAAATAAATTATAAAGGCGACGCCACATTCTCAAACTGGTTACACCAGATAAAAATTAATTTAAAACCTTTTACTTTTTAAAACTACTTTTTATGTAGAATGGGCTAGTGTTTGCCCTTATATCCGATTGATACAAAATGTACGGCAGTAAAGTATTTTTTACATTTTTATTCACAATGCCGAGAACAATTTACAGTGGGGTTAAAAACAGTCATAAAATATTTAATGAGAATCTAATGTCGGTGAATTTTTAATTAGTCTTAACATATATTTTGGCTTGACCAATATCGCCACGCCATCTAGCCGCAAAAAAAATAAAAATAAATGGATACTTACACTAAAGAAGTACTTAGTAAGCCACTTGGTGTAGATGGCGTTGACGGAGATGGGTATCTTGACGGCGGGAGGCAGACTGCGCAGGAACTTGGTCAGCAGGCCGACGTTCTCGGGCTTTATGATCTGCAGGATGTGCTCTGACAACTCCGCTAGTGACGGCTGTTCCAGTAACAGTTTGTAGTCCAATTCTGTGACAGATTTTATTAAAACTTCATCATAAGATTACATAGCCTCATACATAAAAACCACGTCAGAGGCCGTAAGGCGGTCTGAAAAAAACTCTGACACCAGAGCTCTGCCCACACGATAAGAAGAAGATAGTCTTATGTTTCCATTTCAGGGTGGACAGAAACGTTGGTTGCTGATATTCGCAACTACCTCGTGAAATGATAGACAACCCAGCAAACAATTTGGTCGTATAAGGACCACATTTATAGGACTATTTTGACTTATAAAAGTTATATTACGGTAATTTCATCATATACTTGTGCTCTATGCGTCTGATGTTCGACTATACGACACCTAAACGACCAAATTGTTAGTTGGGAAGGTAGGTTTTTAGTCTATTTAGGTTCATAACGTGTGAATTTCGGCGGGGTCGTGCGGATTTCACTCGATATCGTTCAATAATCGACGCGAGTGAAACGGAGCGTAAACGATGTGTCACTTGATATTTTCCGTTTAGATACTTCTGTGCGTTTAAATTTCGATATTTCTTTCGATGAAAGTGCGATTTCCGTCGTTGCTGAATCATCGTTGAATTTCGCCTGACGGATCAACTTTCTTGAGTCTTTGTTTTAAGATATTCCACCTTTGCGAACAATATCGCATTGCTCCAATCAAATTCTTTTCTAAGATAGATAGATACACGGATAAACAGTTTATTAGCATAAGTAACACACATAATATTACAGTTCACAAGAAGTTTTCAAAACAAGAATACAACGAAAAATCAATAGAACAACATGTAATTTACATATGTTACAAAAATCAGAGCATCAAACTGAACAGCTTTCACTATGGGACCAATATCGAAATCACCATCATCATATCAGCCGATAGACGTCCACTGATGGACATAGACCTCCCCCAAAATGAGGAGATTTGCCATAATCGCCATGATGCGATGCGTTTGCGATGTTCCATACTAAACTACAGATCTACTCGAGCTAAATGTATGGGACAAAAGTTTTCTTTTTTTCGCGATTTCGATGTTGGTTTCAAATTGAATGTTGTTCAGTTTGTTGGTCTAAACCACCCCCTTAAAAGTTTTCAATTTTTATTCGTATTTCTGTAACACCCTGTATGTATTGTTGTTGTTTTTTTTTGTTTTTTTTTTTATTATTATTATCTTTTTTACTCAATTATATAATTGTAGTAAACCTAAATAAAAGCGAGCTTTTATTAAACCTAAATAAAAGCGAGCTTTTATTAATGTTACTGTTGATCGAAGGTAACTTACCGGGTGAGGCAGCCTTGGCTTTCTTCAGCAGCTTGATGTGTTCGGCGGCGGTGAGCCCCGATATGGGAGGCTTCTCGTCGATGCTCTTCAGCAGCGTGAAGTAGTTGATGAGCGCGTTGTGGTCGTCGCCGCGCAGTTGTGGCCAGAGAGACTCTCTTATACTACAGTAAGGGAAAGTATTTTCCAATTTATTCAAGGATTTTTTAGCCCCCGACTCAAAAGGGTTGTTTTAAAGGAATGCGTACAGTTTTTTTTTAAACTAATGCTAATTATTGGCCGATGGTTTTTAGATGTTGCGTAGAAATCGGTCAAGAAATTGACAACATTTCATTTTAAGAAAGGTACCAAAATTAGAAAACAATTTGGAGATTATGTGATTTAAAGCTTATATCAAAATGAACAGATTTTCCTATCCATTATTTCTCGAGTTTATTGAAAAATACCGAAAAATTCAATAGAGGTTGAATGACATTTTATTCCTTTACCTGCTTGGCTTTTCTATTGTATTTGAAAGTTTTTATTTTTAATTTTATTGCGGCCACGGTATTATAGCCATTCATCCTACGTTTTTCTGAAAATTCAAAAGTAAATTAATAATAGAAATATCGGTCAAAAATTTTATCGGAAAAATACGTATCTCTTATTTTTTTTACCTATTTTTACATTTTTCATTAAAAACCGGTGGTTAAAAAAATTTAATGTCGTCAATACAGATGTAAAATGCGTTACATATTTTAGGGGGTGCTTCGGACAATCAAGGTGAACAACTGTCACCGTGGACTTCACTAGGTGCAGTCAAATCTTAGCAAGGAATCGCCATAAAGCTGATTAGAAGGGTAGAGGATGGAAAAAGTGTTAAGTTGACATCTGAATTGAAAAACAAAAAAATGTTGTTGTTGGTTGGCGTGTCATTTTTCTGTGGATTGCACTCTACGTATCAGTATTCTGAATAGGGTATTTGATAGCATGTAAAATATAGGATCTATTGATGGCATCCGTATTGAATATGAATTTTGGAAACCAACTATTTAGTCAGTTAAGAAAAATACTGGATATATTAAGAGAAAATCACCAAAGATAATATTGTTCTTGTCTACTTTAGTCACGTGATCGTAAACGACTGTGATTGGCCGAATGGTTGATGACGTCAACAGCATTGAGACAGTTGCGTGTAGAATATAAGTGTCACAACAAGGTGACGTCACGATGTCGTCACCTGCATTTAGACACGTATATTGTCAAGAAAAGCGTTTTCGCGGGATATTTAAATAACATATTTTGTTTTCGTTTTTTCTTGCACTATATATAATGGAACGCAAAATTTACATTTTCTATAGAGTCCTTAGACATCGGTGATTAACGTAGTACTGAGATTAATTGGAGTTGAATTGTAAGAATAATGAATGAATGTTACCGAGCGTGCGAGGCTGGGTCGGTGCTCGGCAAGGTGTCAGCGGTGAGGTGGGTCAGTGTGACGTCACTGGCCGCGTGCTGCAGCCACACCTCCAGGGCGTCCATCTTGTACTTAGCTGCGAGCGAGCATGCTAGCTCCATGTGCTCTTTGTTCGGCGACCTGGGGAGTGCGGAGCATATGAATACATACGACTAGCAGTCAAGCTTCTTGAAGAGCCCAACGGCGCAAGACTCGCGAAAAAAGTTGTAATCCATTGCTTTATGGATCAAAATGGCGTAAATACGGGTCTAGCGGCAAGCTACGGCGCGGCGACCCGCTTGTATGAAGCTGATCTTCTGGTCCGGCCTCGCCGAGATATCTATTCATGTGGTGCGGAGTAAGTCAAAATCCAAAGGCTTTTACCGTCGTCGTTTAAAGACGTCTGAATCTCAAAGGTTTAGCGCAGATGATAAAAAGTCCCGGATGCGACAGCGATACGTACTAACTAAAGCCTAAAGCCGACCGTGGGCCGTGGGTCTACAATCTGCGTAGGAACGTCATCGTCATAATTTATCTATACTATTATAAAACTGTAACAGGAAGTTTGTCTGTACATTGAAGATATTAACAAAAAAAAGTTACGATATGGTTTTTAGGTGTCCCTGATTCCATTTCACCAATTTTCGGATTTTTTGTCTGTCTGTTTGTTTGTGTGTTTGTTTGGGTGTTTGTTTGTTTGTTTGAACGAGTATCACGCAAAAACTACTGAACCGATTTTGATGAAACTTTTTTTGTTTGATAGCTTATGATCTGACTTAAAATCTGGTATATAATTTGTGCGGACGAAGTCGCGGGTAAACGCTCGTACAATATACAGGGTGAAATTGATGGTTTTAAACTAAGAGGCTACCCATCAAACTGAACAATTTTTACTATGGGAGCAAACCAATCGGAGCAAAAAAAAATCTGCTGTTGCATACATTTGAGTCGAGTAGGCATTGCAGTTTAGTATGGAACTGCTGATTTTTTTTGTGCTCCGATCGGTTTGCTCCCATAGTAAAAGCTGTTCAGTTTGATGGGTAGACCCATAGTTTAAAAGGATGCTAATGATATCAATTGGCTTGAGTTGGTTTGCAGTTTTATATGGAAAGGTTGATTTTTTTTTTCGCGATTTCCATGTTGGTGCCATAGGGAAAGTTGTTCAGTTTGACGGTCTGATTATCGCCTTAAAAAGTGTCAGCATATTAAGATGGACCCCATATGTTCATACAAATAAGAAGAAATTTTCAAAACTTGGTATACAAATAATATTAAATATTAGCGGCGACCACTGACTCGGTTCATTAAATCAATCAAAAGTTATGAGTATTAAATACTGCGATTAGATTGCGATGAAATAAAGCCTGTATGGTAATCCACATGATTTAGTGCAAACCCCATCCAAATTGGTTCAGTAGTTTTTAAGTGATGCGTGCACAAACAAACAGATAAACAGAAAAAAAAACTAAAAATGGTCTAAATGTACTCCATTACAAATTGTACATCAACGTTAAGTTTACAATTTTATTATATGTATAGATAAAAGGTTATATTATTATTAGTTGTTCATTGTCACAATATTATTTAAAAAAAAATTATCACCAACCAGATTGCAATACAATAGAGCTACGTTAAGTAGTCACTAATTTCGCAGCAATACCCACAGCCGAAATAGCTCAGTTGGGAGAGCGTTAGACTGAAGATCTAAAGGTCCCTGGTTCAATCCCTGGTTTCGGCAAGAAACTTTTTTAATTTTTGTTTCTTTTATAAACAAACTATGATCACTGATGTACTTATAAGCAGATAAAAATTAATTACCAATAATGAAGGAAATACGAATTATTCTTGAAAAAAAAAAATTTAATCGGTCAAATTTTGGAGGAGGAAACAGGGGAATACGAGATTGTGATTTCGTCTATTTTTATTTTATGTAGGTAAAATCAATCTGAGCGCGGTTGTCACTTCCGCACTGGTATCGGGAGCAGCGCGCCGGTAGTAAAACTTTTTTTTATTTTTTTTTTTATTTAGTAATAAGTCACGAAATACATTTTTTTAATTTTAGAACCTATACTTCAAATATCATGGAGACCAACTGCTAGCAGTCTGAAGCAGGCTGAATACATGATAACTGGACAACTTAATGCCTATTATAAGTTAATGGTAAGTCAGTCTACTCTTTAATAATATACTGTAACATCTTTAAAGTTGTAAAATGTGTTCTGGCAAATAAATTTATTTGATTTGATTTGAACTGTTTTTCAAACATATACCTTATTGCTTTAAAGATATAATATACAATACCTGGCGATCCTATAGATCATCTCGGTCCTGTAGTCCTCGTCGGCATTAAACAGTAACCCGTTGACATTGAAGCCCATTTTCCTTAGTGTGTCAACTTCTCCCATTCCAGTTAGTTTTTCAATACATTGTCGTATTATTTCTAGTTGTTCTTGTGAGGCGTTCTTCTGTTTTAATGTTGTGCGAGCCATCTGAAAAGGGTAAAATCGTTTGACATGATTGTTTTTTTCTAGGTACTATGCCTGAGTAGGTATATAAGGTCTAACAAAACTAGCTGAAACTATTTTAAAGGGATGATCAGACTATCAAACCAAACAACTTTCTCTATGGGACCAATATCGAAATCGCGAAAAAAAATCTGCTGTCCCATACATTTAGGTCGAGTACGTTTGTAAGGATCATCAGATTTTGATCTGAGACAAAACTAGCTGAAACTATTTTAAGGGGATGATCAGATCATCAAACTGAACAACTTTTCTATGGGGCCAATATCGAAATAGGGAAAAAAAAAACCAGCTGTTCCATACAAACGTACTCGATCTAAATGTATGGAACAGCTGATTTTTTTTTCGCGATTTCAATATCGGTCCGATAGAGAAAGTTGTCCAGTTTGATGGTCTGATCATTCTCTTAAAATAGTTTCACCTAATTTAGTTAGACCTTATAAGGCGTAAAAAAACACCCTAGTAATGTAGTAAAGGGTGACTTTAGACCATCAAACAGATCGGAGAAAAAAAAATCGGCTGTTGCACACATTTGAGTCGAGTAGGCTTTGCAGTTTAGTATGAAACAGCTGTAGTGGAGATGTCAATTCAATGAATATTTCAGCAGGACTGAGTAGTTTTATACCGACATGCCCAATTCCAAAATCCATTAATCCCATACAAAAAATTGATGACGACATAACTCCCCACTCCATCAATTAGGAATCATCAAGGAATTAATTAGGATTTTAATTTATGTAACAAACTCACTCCGCCATGTTTTAAAGATAGTGATGCTGTGTACATGTGTAATTGGATTACAATCTAGTTCTACATATCTTATTGCAATGTAAATGGTTTCATCTTGACTGTAATCTGTACGTGTACCTATACAATAAAAATAAAAAATAAAATAAAATTGAGAAAGCGGTACTGTAATTTTTTTCCTACTCAGGAAACTGAATAGAACGCAACGATACCACAGGTCGTTATAAAACTACTCATCATCATCATCATCTTATTTAAAAGCTACGCTCTTGTCGGTGGAGTATTCGCCAATCCTGTCTCTTTTTCGCTAGTCTCTTGAGTTCAGTCCACCGAAAATCTTTATTTGACGACTTTATTTAAATTGGTATGGGCATGTAATGCGGAGAGAAGAGTGTCATGTTACGAGACGAGTGTTAAGTATGAATGTGGATGGCTGAAGAAAAGATGGATGGATTGTGTGAAGGATGATATGTGTAAAAAAGGAGTGAGTGTTGAAACGACGGCTAAGAGAGATGAATGGAAGAGGATGACATATTGCGCCGACCCCAAATAATGGGAAATGGGCAAGACAATGATGATGATTTAAATTGGTATCTCTAATAGCTTCTTAGCCAATTGTTCAATGCATTGTAAGTAAAGCTATCTATGTGATATTATTTAGAATAAATTTTTTTTTTTTTGTTCTAAATAGACAAACCATGGAAGGTTTAGTCAAATAGACGTTGTCTCTCAGCTCGGGCGCGTTGCACTTGACGAGGGTGGCGTAGAGCGCGGCGCTGACGGCGGTGTCCGTGCTCTGCGTGTCGATGAGCCTCTTGGTCTGCGCGAAGTCCTGCGTCGACCGCAGCAGGCACGCCACGCTCAGCGTCGTGTCACTGTACAGAATGTCTTCCGCACATTTTTGGACAACTGTAAATAATTAATAAAAAAATAAAAAAAATTATTCCATATTAAACTTAAAACACAAGAAAATACAGTTTGGGAACTTAATAATTATAGATTTATGCTACTTAGGTGAAATTTATCCTAAGGTTTAGCATACCGGTGACCAAGCTAAGCTATCTAACTATACTATAAATACTGTTATATTATTATTAGTTGTTCATTGTCACAATATTATTTAAAAAAAATGTATCATCACCAACCAGATTGCAATACAATAGAGCTACGTTAACTAGTAACTAATTTCGCAACAACACCCACAGCCGAAATAGCTCAGTTGGGAGAGCGTTAGACTGAAGATCTAAAGGTCCCTGGTTCAATCCCTGGTTTCGGCAAGAAACTTTAATTTTAATACAAGGCTTGTGTAAGTGGCCATCGGTCGCTTACAATGTTTGTTTACTAAAAGTACGAATCTATTCTTAACGAGCGTTAACCCGCGACTTTGTCCGCACAAATTATATACCAGATTTTAAGTCTGATAATAAGCTATCAAACAAAAAAAGTTTCATCAAAATCGGTTCAGTAAGTTTTGCGTGATGCTCGTTCAAACAAACAAACACCCAAACAAACAGACAGACAAAAAATCCAAAAATTGGTGAAATGGATTCAGGGACCCCTAAAAACCATATCGTAACTTTTTTTTGTTAATATCTTCAATGTACAGACAAACTTCCTGTTATAGTTTTATAATAGTATAGATTAGGTATATTACAATTTACACATGGAGTAAGCATACATTTTTATAGAGAAACGAGCGTTAACCCGCGACTTTGTCCGCACAAATTATATACCAGATTTTAAGTCAGACAATAAGCTATCAAACAAAAAAGTTTCATCAAAATCAGTTCAGTAGTATTTGCGTGATGCTCGTTCAAACAAACAGACAGACAAAAAATCCAAGAATTGGTGAAATGGAATTAGAGATACCTAAAAACCATATCGTAACTTTTTTTTTGTTAATATCTTCAATGTACAGACAAACTTCCTGTTATAGTTTTATAATAGTATAGATTAGGTTTTGTTTGCTTTGGTACTTGCATAGGTGGACACGATTAAGATTTTTATTTACGATATTGTGAAGTCTAGGACCTTGAAAATAAAAAAAAACCTATTTAAATAGAAGGTTCTGCTGCTAACAGTAGGACAAACGTAACTTAAATAGATGAAAATGAACACCCGTGGGCGATTCCTCGTACCAAAACCGCCTTTGCACGAAGGTCTTGCTACCATATGGGACCCTTCATGTACACAAATATCAACAACGAATTACAAATTCTAACCAAATCTGCTTTCCAAACCAAGAAAACATTGTTTCGATGGTTTATTTCCAAGACTTATATGGCTACAGAGTCATTCTTAAATATCCCGGACCTATGAAGGACCGAGTCAGTTTCGAAGACCTCTGCTATATATGTTTTTGTCTCTGTAGTCAAAATGAGAAAACCTATATGGTGCTAGATTTTGCCCGAGACTTCGTCTGCACAAATTAGGTTTTTTGTATTTCGGGTCAAATCATGGGGCTACAGACAAAATCAAGATCGGGCCGTGGTTTTTGCATGATGCCCGACCAAACAAACAAACAGACAGACAAACATTCTGAAAATGGTTGATTTGGAGTCGGATGCCTGAAATCGTCTCGTGATCTTTTTCTATTAATTATCTTCAATGTATGTACCTACAGACATTTCAGTTACAGTTATAGAAGTCTTGATTATAATATATAACAATAGATTGTAATTGGGCAAAACCACATACCATTCATACATACACTTATACATATCATACCTACATACCCACCGCCCATATACTCATATTATGCTACATACATATCATCACAAAACCACTCAAGAAAAAATACATTTACTCTTACCCAATACACTTTAATATGCCAACACATACTTCTTATAATATGCGAAAAAAACATACACTGTACATACCCACAATATTCCACAAGACACAACTAACATTTTCTATACATAATCTATACTATTATAAAACTGTAACAGGAAGTTTGTCTGTACATTGAAGATATTAACAAAAAAAAAGTTACGATATGGTTTTTAGGTGTCCCTGATTCCATTTCACCAATTTTTTTATTTTTTGTCTGTCTGTTTGTTTGGGTGTTTGTTTGTGTGTTTGTTTGTTTGAACGAGTATCACGCAAAAACTACTGAACGGATTTTGATGAAACTTTTTTTGTTTGATAGCTTATGATCTGACTTAAAATCTGGTATATAATTTGTGCGGACGAAGTCGCAGGTTAACGCTCGTACATTATAAATATTAAAAAAAATACCAATTATCAAAAATGTTTTATCTCAAATTCGTACGTATACTACATGTTTACTTCAACATTGAATAGATCTGAGTACCTACCCACAATGTAACCAGCTCATCGCCGGTTGTGGTTGTGGCCGGTTCGGCCAGACTAGTGTACCTAACCTACAATTATGTAGAACTATCCTACTATTACCTATTCCGTGTTATAGTGTAATTAGAGTCTATAAGTGTCTGCGAATTAGATTTTAGATGAGTGTAAATGTCTCGAATGGGGATGTAAAAAACAATTGTTTCATTATTATTTTCCGAACTGTTGATGCCCTAAACTCAAAAGTGAAATTAAATGTTCGAATGTTGTATACCCTAGTTCAAGTGCTAAGTAACTAAAATTTGGTGTTTCGAGTGCGAACCATATAAAATGAAAGTAACGTCACATACCTACCTACAAATTTGTCTTGTTCTACAGTCACGTGAAAGCATCGGTTTTGCCTGTTGGTACGTGACGTTGTTTTCCCTTTTTTATTATTATTTTTTAAGCATAAGATAAAATTTACCAGGATCACGCACCTACCGTATCATAGTGAAAAGAAAATAAGCACCTACTTAGCATTGTTTCCCACAGGACAGGGAATCCTAGTTTGGGAGTTAGGGAAGGTTTTTCATATTGTACTTTAAAGATGCAAATATAGTTATTTTTATTTTTTTTATTTATTTTACTTTAATTCGGCATTATTTGCACCCCTGTTAATTTCTTTTCGTTTTCTGGCGATAAATCAAAAGCTCACCCGAGTGGGACTGTGGTGCTCCGGAGCAGACTATCGAGCACATAGTGAATGAGTGCCCTGGCAGAAGATTTGACGGTGGAACCCGGGAACTAAACGAACTGACCCCGAGAGCCAAACTATGGCTTAAAACTATTGACTTAAACTTGTAATTTCCGCAGGAATGGATTAGGCCATACGATTAAGCCATACGAATAATAATAATAAGAAGCCCTACTACGCGTTCATAACCATACTGGAGCCGTATAGTTACCTTCGGCCTCTAGGTCTCCGCAGCCGCCGTTGTCCGTACAGTTCTGTATGTAGAACCACTTGAGCGCGTTGTGTCCCCGTCCCTCCGTCTGTCCGCTCGGTATGGAGAAAGTGTCGTATCTGTAGTACGCGTCGGATACGTCGTGGCACTTGTACAGAGAGTGGTAGAACTCCTGGCAGTGGACCGACCGTTCCGTTATGTCGGTTGATGCTTGCTTGTCGCTGGAAGGGAGAGAAATATATGTAAGAAACTTTATTATTTTGTGTCTAAACTTGATAGGCGTTCGTTGGCATACCACCAGCTGCACGTACGCTCATTAAAGATAATTCTCCATTAAATCTCATGCTGTCACTTTTTGCTTTGTTGACATAATTCTCTGACAGCAATTTGACTAATTTGCCTCCACCAATAAGAACCTACGGACTTTAATAAACATGTTGAGTCATTCTTACCCCGATGCGAATTTGTTCTGGAAAGTATCCAGCAAGTAGTTGAATAGAGGCAGTTTCCTGTCCGGCTGAGGCACCAAGTCTTTCTTTTCTATGATAGGCTGTAAAAAGGTGAAGAATAATTTATTGTGCAACTAGCTTTTGCCTGTGACCTCGTCGGCTCCGGCTTCCGTCATCGTAGCGAGATAAAATAACACAAAAAGTACAATGAATAGTTGATTGATACAATTAATATCCAGATCATGATCATCATCATCATCTCAGCCGATGGACGTCCACTTCTGGACATAGGCCTACCCCAAGGATCGCCATAATGACCGGTCCTGCGCTGCCCTCATCCAACGGGCTCCCACCGCCCTCACCAGATTGTCGCTCCACCGTGTGGGGGCCTACCCACACTGCGCTTTCCGGTACGCGGTCGCCACTCAAGAACTTCTCGGCTCGGTTATGCGAGCAATGTGCCCCGCCCACTGCCACTTTAGTTTAGCAATTCTTTGACCTATGTCAGCTACTATGGTTCTTCTGCGGATCTCTTCATTTCTGATTTGATCTCGCAGGGAAACTCCGAGCATAGCCCTCTCCAATGCCCTTTGGGTGACTTTCAGCCTAAAAATAAGGCCTTGAATGAGCGACCACGTCTATGTTCCATATGTCATGACACACACACACACACACTGATCGAAGACTTTCGTTTTAAGACACTGCGGTATTTGGGACGTGAAGATACTAGGTAGCTTCCCGAACGCTGCCCAGCGAGCGAGTTGGATTCGAGGGTTGATCACTTTCTCGAAGTTGAACCTACCTAACTGAATAGTTCGTCCCAGGTAAACATAATCGTCAACAACTTCGAGCGCAGAGTTTCCGATCATTACAGGAGTGGGTACAACATGGGCATTTGACATGATCTTCGTTTTGTCCATGTTTATCTTCAGACCAACTCATTCGGAGACTCTGCTAAGATCATCGAGCATTCGACTGAGCTCCTCCAGTCTCCGCCATGATGACTATATCATCGGCAAACCGAAGGTGCCTGATGTACTTGCCGTTTATGTTGATGCCTAGCCCTTTCCAGTCCAGAACCTTGAAAACATCTTCAGATCATGATCTTCAGAGATAAATTACCGTAGTGATGGCGTCAGCGAACTCGTCGTCTGTGGAAGGCCAGCGCTCGCTGATGTGGCTGTGTTCCTTGAGAGCGGCTCCCATCTGTTGCAGACCTTCCAGCTCCAGCCCCAACCTGCACAAAAACATTTTAGATTTTTAGTCGAAAGTTAAGAACCTGTGGCGGACTCTTTGGTCGTCAGTATTTATCTATGAGCGTTCCGGTGTTTCCTGGACAACGGAACCGTCAGGAAAATAACAGTCATATTTTCTCTCGCGAGAAAAACGTGAATTAATTCATTTAGTGTTTATTTCATGTTACATTGTTTATCATTATAATTTTTGAGTTTGAAAACGTATCGCCTTATTCATTCAAAGTAACCATCAGTTCCTCCGAGCTTCATCTGCACTTCCCGGCTACCTGTATCAACCCCACAACCCAAAGTTTATCACATTCTATTTTAAAGAAAATGTTCTTTTGTGATAATCTGACTGAAAGTGAGGAAGAGAAATAAGAACGTAGAATGAATCAGCTGGTTACTGTCCCGCACAAGTCGTAAAAATTCCTCGCTACATTTATCGATCATCCTGTTTGTCTGCATAGGCTAATCTCAGAAACTACCGTAGGGATTTTGTTACCGTTCTCACTAAAAGATTATATTCGTTCAATATATATTAATACGTTATTAAACAACAAATAAAGTGACATAAAGTTTAAACGTCACCTGGCTCTCAGTATGTCCTCTATGGAGTGTGGGTCTGCGTGCGCGGCGGCGGCGGCGAACAGGTCCCTGCGCGTGTGTGTGTCAGCGTGCGCGTGTGCGTGTGTGGCCACGTGCGCGAGTAGCGTGGCGGCGGGGGAGTAGCGCAGGGCTGCCAGGCGGCGCGCTGCCTCCGTGGCGGCCGCGCAGCCCGCGGGGCCGGCCCGGATCGCCGTCTCGCCTACTAGCTGGAGGACTTGGCCTTCCCTGGTTATGGTAGTTTTATTATTGATACTGAGGGCCTGTTTCACCACTTTTTAATAAGGTTTTGTTAGATTCTGACGGATCGTTTGACATATGTCGCATGAAAGATTATGTCAGACAATATAAAAACATTATTGACAATAAAGTTTTAATTTCATCAGTCTTCAGATTGAATTTCAAACCGCTGTCACGAAAAGTTGTCAGAAGAGGTTAAAGTCACGGTCTGGGTGCCAATTTTCCTTATACATTTTTGTTATCTGACAGGTCCACACATTCCCACCTGTGACTACAGGCTACCCTGGATCTACAGCAGCGAATACTCACAACACGGAGGATGACTCTAATCTGTCTTAAAACCCACAATGAATTTAATCATATAATATAGGAGGAGTAGGAAAAGAAGTATCAGACTACTCACCATTGCAAACGGAAAACAACAATAGGAAAAGCAACTCTTCCGTTTGAAATTTGTATAAAATCCCTGAAAAACCACTTAATATCATACCTGCTCTGTTCATCGTCGCCAGCGATCCTCATCAACTTAGCCAACTTCAGTAGCTTGTGGCTAGCTAGGTACGCGTTAGGGTCCACCTTCAGACACTCCTCTATCAATATCATCCTATCGTCGCAAAGTCGAACTGTAATAAAAAAGGAATATTTCATGAAAGCTAAACACCCTTCCTAACAAAACATACCCTATGTATCCGTAAATAATAACATACTTGACCTATCAACACAGTCTCATTAGCATCATCAGCCTACATACCTACGTTCTTTAAAGCACAAACCTACCCTCTAGGGGAGTGTATGTCCATTAGACCACCACGCGTGCCCAATGCGTATTGGTAGCTACATAAACGCATCAGAATTACGTCACGATGTTTTTCTTCACTGTTTGAGAGTATTCGGTATTACATTAATAAGTAAGAACAACTCATTGGTACATATCATGTCGTCCTGATTAGAGCGTTGCAGACGACGCGAGACTTGGCGATCAGAGACTTACCTTGTATGGGAATAATGCCCAGATCAAAAACACTCAATATCTGCAGAGCGGATATGAGATCCAATTCTTTTTCAATTTCCGCATTCCCGTCATTTATCAGCGTTAGGCAGCACCTGAAAAATAAACAGTCTCATATCCAGTATTGTTATTAAAACCCAATTTAAAACAAAACATAACCCACGTATTCCTTTGAAATGGAAATACACACAGCGACACATCAAGCTATACATATCCAGCATAAGCTGGCCACGCTTAGGTTGACTCACGTACAACTTCACGTGGCCAGCTTATGCTGGTTATGTATAGCTTGACGTGACAGTTAAATCAATGTTTATACACATGCTCGCTGGCGAGCAGAGCTTCGGTATTGGGAAAGATCACGGAAGTTAAAGCAACGGCACAGAATAGGTAATAGTATATAGTACGCCCCGTCTGGTTTTTGGATGGGTGACCATGACCATTTTAGTGGTATGCCATCTGCAATGTATAAGGTCTACCAAATTAGGTGAAACTATTTTAAGGGTATAGTCAGACCATCAAACTGAACAACTTTCTCTATGGGACCAATATCGAAATTGCGATAAAAAAATCTGCTGTCCCATACACATCGGTCGGGTAGGTTTATATGGAACAGCTGATTTTTTTGGGGCGATTTCGATGTTGGTCCCATAGAGAAAGATGTTCGGTTTGATGATCTGATCATCCCCTTAAAATAGTTTCACCTAATTTTGTTAGACCTTATACATTGCAGATGGCATACCACTAAAATGGTCATATATATTTCGTATCTAAAATGTACAAAGCCTTCAAAGTATCTCACCTGGCGAGTTCGAGCGCGGGGTCAGTAAGCGAAGAAGCGGAGTTGAAATATTCCTTAGCGGCGTTAGACACAAGGTCGACACTGCGCGTGTAGTTGACGAGATGAGAGTTACGTCTCACGTCCGCCTCGCACGTCAGCACTTCGGCCGCCAGCTTGATGCTGGCCGCGTCGCCTGACGTTAGCAGGGATGACGCGTAGATCTGACACAAAGCGAGGGACTTATTTTTAATTCTGATATTATATTGGGTTAGGCCCAACAATCTGTTATCGGGCCTATGTCGAAAAATAATTGAAGCGAAATGGGCGTGTGATAGCTTATATTACTGCCTGATGCGAGTGAAAGAGATGGGGCGGCGCGCAAGCCTGAAACGACGCAGGCGTAAAACAAATTTTATTTAATTGTGATTGTACTATTTATAAGTACTATTTGTAAGTTCAATTCGGCTCTTTTTTTTTAAATCAAGTCTCGTGTTTCTATACCACCGTTTAGCAGTTCCAAGCGTTTATAAATAAAAACGGAGCCTACTTTGGCTTGTTTTTCTATCGAGAAAATGTGTCTTAATTGTGTTTTGGCTCTTGTCAAAACTTCACTTATATGTTCAATTTACACATATCCGCTAATCATACTCCTACTGTTAGTACTTCATGATACATGACGCTTTGAAGAATCCTTTTTTTTTTGCACATAGCCTCTTAGGCACATAAGTTAGTAAGTGCAATGGTTAGTATTTTTAGAACTTAGGGCCTGTTTCACCACTTCTTAGTAAGTTGTTGTTAGCTTATCCGAAAGATTACTGGTGAAATTAGTACTGGTGAGAACTTGTAATTGGCTCAGATTGTACTATAGCATCAACAGAATACTATTATTGTGATTGTAAGCTATAAGTTTTCCGAATAAAAAAGAAATGGCAAAAGATCTGTCAGATAAGCTAACAAGAACTTATTAAGAAGTGGTGAAACAGACCCTAAGACAACATAAATTCCTCATGGTACTTTTTAGCCAAACAAGAGCTGTAGGCCTGAAGTATGGAACTTAACTCTAGGAACATGGACTGCAAATAATACCTGTCTAAATATAGATTGGACCGTACAAAAGGTTAACCGCTCGGATCCCGACTTTGAGATAACAATTGATAAACAATGGGTGGTGGAACGATATCGCGACCTCGGGAGTTGAAGGGTTAAGGCTCATATTAATAAAACGATTTCAAGTGCTCGCGCGCTCTTAGCCGCGTCAGGGAGAACTTAAGAGAGTATTGACTAAGATCTTTAAATAAATAAAAAAGAAAAACTTACAATACTCGTAGCAACCTTTAAGATCACCCTTATTATATTTACCTCATAACACTGCTCTTTGGTGATACAATTGAATATAATAGATTGCAACTCTAGGATGTCTTTAAGCAACTTTTCCCAATCTTGCTGTGTTGGCTTTTCATCACTGCAATAAAGATACAATTATAATAATGAGTAGAAATTAAATAAGAACTGAAAAAACTACACATATTTCTATCACGCTGAGTCATAGACCATTCAGTTTCTAAACTTAAATTAATATTTTTCTATATTTCTTGTGCCATTTTGTGTACCTATTGCTGTTTTGAGACACAAAAAGCTTTTATTTATTTATTAACATACTTCGCCCCAAAAAGAATAAAGATTAAAAAAAATCTGGTGGCACTATATTTGTAACTGCTTCCTTAGTCTAAACAACAAAGCACCGCTCGATCCACTAAATTTTTCCTCATGACCACAACTACGCGGCAGGGGTCCGACTCAACCTCTACTCGCAGTGTATGTCGATGACACACTCACCTCGTGGCCAGGCTCCTGGCGACTCTAGTGAGCAGGTTGTGCGCGTGTTTAGGGTCGCAGTCCATGTCGCGCAGGTCGCGCGGCGGCACTCTCACGCCGCGCCACGACATGCGGCTGGACGCTGATACTAGCCGTTCCACCTCTTTGGCTCGCCGCACTAGTTCGCTGCCCGATATGCTACCGTCACTGTTGACATTTTTTGAAATATAGGACCTAACTTAGGCGAAATAACCTAAAAGACACCTAATCATCGTTTTTATCATGAAGATTTGACCATAATGTTTGCGGTTTAGTTTAGACTGATTGAAAATGTTAAAATAACGCGGATGAAGAAAAAAAAATGTTGCCCCCGATGATTATTCGTAGTTAGCAGCAAATTTAAAAATAAAACGCCATCAATTGAAATATGGATGAGTATCATAGACGAAGAATTTTACGCTTACGCTGGTAGACGGAATGTCATTTGTACCGGGTATGAGATAGCTATAGTCAAAAAATCCTATACAATTCATATGAAGTGACATTTTGGAGTCAGGTGGCCGTAGTACAAAAAAGTGGTTACGCCGATAAGGACAGCAATAAGGTAGCGATCTCCTTTTTAAACTAGAGCGAAAATGATATGTGCATCTCTTTTTGAATGAATATGAAAAGACACGTGCTTCCTTCTGGTACCTTCTCTTACTACCATGAGTATATAAATATGAATGGAGTACAGTCAAGACCAACATTTTTGATGATCTTAGGCCCTAAGGTCATAAGGCATCGGCAATTTCAATTGACGGTAGAAAAAATGAAAAAATAAATCGAATCGAAGATAGGCGCTTTAAAAATGTTAAACTCTTATATCTTTTGAACCGACAGAAATAGGTAAAGAGTGCTTGAACAAATATCATAGGGGAAGAGAGGAAGCTAATAATTCTTAATTAAGATATTCCCTTCTTCTATCGAGTCGATGGCAAGTCATTCTAAATTTTTTTAACTTTTTCAGCCCAGTACTTTGCCACACGGATAGCACTGCTGGCAGCGTCCATAAGCTCCGTTCGCGTGCAGGTGTCAGGGCAGGAAGGGCAGGATATGAGGTGGAAAGGAGGTGGAGTGGTGGTGGTGGAAGATATTCCCTTAAAATTGTGACTTAGTATTTAAAATACTACAGTTAATTTCTCTTACGTTTCCTTCAATATCGTATCAAGCAAATCACAGGCTTTATCTAGTTGATCGGTGCCCGTGTGAGCGAAGAGACATCTCTCAGCCAACTCGAGGCGAGTCTGAACGTCCAGCTCAAACTCGTTGGGTGACTGTAGCACCTAGGAAGAGAAACAAAGCATTTCCTTCATTTACAAGAAAAAGTCTACAGATGTGGAAACTGACGATCGAAACATAAGCGTCCGAAACTCCGAATGAACTGAGCGTATAATTAGAAATGATCAAAATAATGACTTAGAAATACCGAAATCTAAATCTAAAGGAATTTACCAGTGCCATAAGACAAATATACAGTTCCGGGCTGTGATTTTATACGTTTACCATTAAATAACTGCCAGAAGTGATAATTTACCATTTAATATGAAAACCAGTGTTGATAAATTCTCATGGTCCAAGACGATCAAACTTTCGATATTTTATAAAAGCTGAAAGTTTCTCAGCGCATGCTCCCAACACAGGTAGGAATGGCCAACTGTTGAACTGGTTGGAAGTATCAAAACCGTCGGACTACTGAGGAAACTCTTATAGTTAATATTTAATATATATAAATTATAAATAGTCCCAAGTAACATTGTATAAAATCCAGCTTTTATACTACAGCATGCCTTGGGAGCATGCGCTGAGAAACTTTAAGCTTTTATAAAATAACGAAAGTCTGATGGTCACGGGCTCTTACTCTATAAAAAAATTGTCAATATCTTCAAACATTTCAACTATCAAACATTTCAACATCGACAGGCGTGCCAGGAAGCTCATAGGTGATCCAACCTCGGTGGCGAAGCTGCAAAGTCTTGAGCATCGTCGCAAGGTAGCCTGTCTGTCTGTTTTTTATAGGATACATTTCGGAGAGTGTGCGACGGAATTACACGATCTAATACCTCCGTCTCCCTTTCATCTGCGAGGGACGAGACGCAGGCTGGGTTTCCACCCTTATGTTGTTGACATACCAGCAATTCGCACTAAGAAGTTTGCTTCTTCTTTTATAATGCGCACGGCTAAAGAGTGGAACGTACTGCCTGCGGACCTGTTCCCTGAGCAATACAACTTGGGCCTCTTCAAGGCGAGAGTGAATAGGCACATTTCTAGGTAAGCATGCTACATCTTCGGCCTCATCGTCACTTAACATCAGGTGAGATCGGGGTCAAATGCTTACCTATCAGACATAAAAAAAAAAAAAAAAAAAAAAATCAACACAACAATGAAATAATTGTATTTCAATTTTTTTACGTTTGGCACTTACTACGTTTTGTTTTGATTATCCGTGATTATAGTTTTGCCATATTTATGCATACACATTTATACTAAGCGAGAATAAATAAAATGCAATGAAAATCTAGGTGTTAATCTTAGTGAGTGTGTCAGTCAATGAACGTAGTAAAAAATAATACAGGGTGATATTGATATCATTAGCATCCTTTTAAACTAAGAGTCTACCCATCAAACTGAACAACTTTCACTATGAGAGCAAACCGATCGGAGCAAAATAAAATCAGCTGTTGCATACATTTGAGTCGAGTAGGCAGCGGCGGCGGGTGCAGTTTAGTATGGAACAGCAGATTTTATTTTGCTCCGATCGGTTTGCTCCCATAGGAAAAGTTGCTCAGTTTGATGGGTACGGATGACTCTTAGTTTAAAAGGATGCTAATGATATCAATTTCACCTTGTATATTTGATTTGCAGAAATACTCGTTAATATGTACCGGCTGCTATTATTGCGAGCTTGCTATCAAAAGCCAAGCCAAGAGCCAATTTGATGCCATGATGTATGCCTATGTTTTTAATGTTCTCCTCTTTGTTGAGATGTACCATGAAGATAGAACGGAAATAAGAGATACCATAAAAGACTTACCAATAAAATAGAAGAAAGGTCATTGATACTGATGTTCTCTAGATACTCCATTAGCCCGTTGATGCATGCCGCGACACTTTCGGACCAGTTCTCGTATCGCTTCAGGAATGGGATCACGAACAGTTTGAGATCCCCCACGAACGTCTGCGGTTTTGACTGTACACAAAATAAAAGAAATATATTTTTACCTCCAGTATTCTAAATAAAGTTAAAACTTGCCTGCTACTTTAAACCTTAAGGGGCCATAAGTCCCGGAATTACTTCGGAAGGGGTCTCTTATTTTTCTTTTTACTACAATACTTATGCAAGTTACCGAAATGAAAAAAAAAACAGTATTCTTGGATAGTTTATCTAGTGAAATCATAAATTAATACACGATTGAAATTACTTCACGAGATAGAATTTTATTTCAAATATTATTGATTTTTAAACATGTTACAGCCATGTTGTGCGGGTTCAAGTCCCGCCCGAGACACATTTTTCAATCTTTAATTTGATTAGAATTTTATTTTCCAAAAGTTAAGATAATAACGAATTTTTAGCATTATTTTCTCAAACTAGAATAACTTGCAACCGTTTATAATTACTGGAATTATACTTACATATTCACCATTAGTTTATCTAGTGAAATCCATATTCTTTTTAATGGAAAATACGACTCACGCACACACTTTTCGGAGGGCTGGGCAATCGCGTTTCTCATAGAAAATATTCGTCTGAACCTATGGCCCCTTAATAGGTAGGTACCCAATTTTGACTTACCATTTTCATGAGCAATTTACAAGTATCTAACACCGACATTTTCTCCAATTGCTCCAACGTGATCCCTTCAACGTTAATGTCATATATCAGGGTGTCCAGCGTCAATAAATGAAACAGTATATGATCGAGCCCTTCCACGGCCCCGCCCACCGTCGCCAACGTGATCAGAGTGAGAGCGTGAGAGACAAGTCCGCTGCGCTCTTCTATTTCCCGAGCGCGCTTGTCGTACCACTTCGGTATGTCTTCGTTGTTGGCGATGTCGACCGTTTCAGTTTCGGGGGTGGTGTCTTCTGACCAGTTTGAGCTCCATATTGATCTGAGGAGACGAAATTGTTTCGTAACACTGCTTCCTACTTTTGGCATGACAATTAAGGCTGGGCCACACAGAGTGTAGCTGCAGAACGGGTACAGGCCGGCTGCGGGCCGGTAGTAGTTGTAAACTATGGAATTATTTGCGAGGTGTCTCACTGCGGCTACCGTTCCGCAGCTGTTCCGCAGCCGCGCCGGACTGCATCTAGTGTGACACCTCGCATATAATTACATAGTTTACAATTACTACCGGCCTGCACCCGTTCTGCACCTGTGTGGCCCAGCCTTTAATCATTGCCCAGATCTACAGGCAATTATAATGTTTTGAATATAATCCGCAAAAGTTACGATTTATTTACTACCAACATTAAAATAAGTAGGTAGGCTAAGAAAAATATAGTTTTAATTACCTAATTTATATTTTTCTATTAGATGGCACACGTCATTCTGTAACATATCAGACCCTTTGCAGATCCAGACGATTTGCTATTAAACTGGAAATTAAAATTCGACGACCGATTTTGACGTAACGTAACTTATGAAGGAAATAGATAGACAAGGTGTCAGTTGCAGACACGCTCATTAAAGATAATCCTCCATTAAGGGTTGAGACACATTTACCGATGGCGACCGGTGCCGGTCGTCGTCGGTCGCACCCTTAGCCTCAAGCTGTCACTTTTTGTTTTGCTGACAGTCATAATAAAAGCTAGCAAGAGATTTAATGATAAAATGATTCCTAAGTACTTAAATAAATGATACTTTAAGCTGTTTGGATATTCCAATAGCTATACAGTAATAACATAAACAATGCAAACTTTGAGACACTCTCAAAAACAAGTAAAAAACGAACACAATTCTATTTACCTGAAAATCTCCTTCTTGCACCAATCGTTATCATCCTCAGAGGGTTTAATCTTAATCGGTGATTTCTTTTCGAAGAGATGTATTGGCTGTTTAGTTGGCAACAGATATTGGTACTCCAGCGGGTTGATTGTCTCTGGCAGTTTCTCCAGTACTGTCAACTGCATCGTTACAGTTTTGATGTACGGCCATAGACAAGTAAGAGCTTCTATGCGACCTTCAATACAATTGACATGTTGAATTGATTGGAATGTACCTAATTGAATTGAATGTAATTGAAATGAATGGAATTAATTGTATTTAATTTAATTGTATTGTATTGTGTAAATGTGACATTGAACCATTGTAATTTGAATTTTAAGTACCTACTAACATAGTTTACATGAGTGTGTTACTAACAAAATGAACCATGGTTATTCGTATAAAATTAATTTTATTTTTTTATAATACAATCAAATAATACAATACAAACTCCAACATATTTTAATTCTGTACTTCATACCATCACAGAGTCCATTAAAAGGACCTTGTATGCTTCGGTAAAACCCTGCTTAAACTACCATGAAAAAGTTTAAAAGCTTCTAACTTTTTTGTATTATGATATGATCTAATCACGATACTGATTTTATCTTTCGCGAAAATAATTGACGAAGTCTATTGACTATAAATGATCCATCAGTATTCACTGCGGCCCGGCGCTGATTACAAAATATAGCCCAGTCATTTTACGGAGTTTTGTCAGGCGGGTTAGGGAGTAATTATTAATTGGACTTTTAAACTGTAAACGGCACCATTTAGTGACAAAAAGACTATCTTACAACATATTAACAAATTAAAAAAAAATCGCTATGCAACATAGAAATCACAATTGTGTGTCCCAGAAGGCTTTTAAATTAATAATATTAATACCAAGGCACTCATTTGACTTAGATTTAAAAATATAATTTTTTTTGAGCAATAAAATAGGCCCTGAAATTTAAAAAAATGACGTATTTATTAGAAAATTCGAATGTATTTTTCAAAACCTTCTAAGTTGACAAAAATATTTACACCATGTTTCAAGTATGTAGGTATAATGGTAAAGTCTTAAATATGTGTAAAAAAAAATTTACCATCAGTTTTTTTAGAACGAGATAATAGCTAAATTTTAAAATTGGAACTGTTGCTGACGTGATTTTTTTTAAATTTCAGCTCAATTTGGCTCTTCAATATTATACCGAAAAAAAAATCAATTATTAATTAGTCCCGGCTCAAACCGTAAAATGACTGGGCTAATAGTAGTAAAAAATGTTCCAGCAAATCAACGCTACATGTATAAGTGAGTGATGATTTCAGTATGTAACAGATTTAAATTTACTCATTTATTCAGAATATCCGTAGTGTCCGTACTGTAAATAGAAACATGCCTGAAATCTGCCTCTGTAGTGGAGAGAGATTTGCAAAGATATAATGTTGATTTGGCAGTATTCTTATATGTAGGTAAAAATTACTAATAAAGTACCTTCTTTAGCTATTTCCATAGCGCTGTGTACGATACTGTTGCTTCGAAGGCGATCGTACTCGTCTTTTACGTACGTAGACTTCTCACATCTTAGTATTGCCTGTAGACGAGATTTGTACAATTATGGATAAACCCGTGACCATATTCCATTATACAGGGTGAAATTGATATAATTAGCTTCCTTTTAAACTAAGAGTCTACTCATCAAACTGAACGACTTTCACTATGGGAGCAAACCAATCGGAGCAAAAAAATAAACAGCTGTTCCATACTAAACTGCAATGCCAACTCGACTCAAATGTATGCAACAGCAGATTTTTTTTTGCTCCGATCGGTTTGCTCTCATAGAGAAAGTTGTTCAGTTTGACGGGTAGACTCTTAGTTTAAAAGGATGTTAATGATATCAGCTTCACCCTGTGGTATTTAGGATTGCTAAATTGAATTTCAAAACCAATGATTACTTTAACAAATTGTACAACAGTTCGCTTAGAAAGCAACGCTTAATGTAGAATGTTCGACGGCCGGTAGCACAGTCTGTAGTGAACCTGCCTGCTGTGCCGAGGGTTGCGGGTTATTTATATGATGATTATGAATATTTGTAAACGAGTCATGGATAATTGTATCTATATATGTATTCAATATCGTTGTCTAGTCATCATAATACAAGTCCAGGTACTTTAAATGTGACTAGATAATTTGTGTGACAATATCCAAGATATTTATAAAAAAAAAATAATAATAAGCGAGCGGCCGTTTTTGGGGGCCCATTCATTTTGAATTGGCGAGTCACCGTCTGCCATTTTTTCCGTGTTTATACATTGGTCAGGCAGGCGCCATAGTCCCGTTCAAAACCTAGTTACCTGTTCCATTAGCATCCCACCCCAATAGTCCAGATGTTTCTTTCCACTCCTTACAATAGTCCTACACTGACCGGGGGCTGATATGGATGCACTTCTATAGTGTATACTGGGATAGTTGCCGGTTGGTGTCACATTACTATTTAGATCAAATTGTCTGACGGGCCTCTACGAGTTGGCTTCGGCCCCATGCACGCCTCCGAAAGGTCCGGTAATAATATAATAATAATGCCAAGTGAGACATTAAACTGAACTTTAATACCAACCTCATAGAGTCTTAGTCTTTCCTTGTAGAACAACATGACGTGTCTACATCGCAGCAGTTCACTTGTGTACGCGTTGAGGTCCTCTAGGGATATCTCACTCGGGTCCTTCACTAAGTCCTCCGTACGATCTTTGTTGATTTCTGTGTACGAATACATTTACTATTAAAAGTCCATCTTTTTAAGCCATCACAAATCTCTTAGGCCCCTTTTTAATGAGACGGTTTTATGCTGGGGCTACAGACGGCTGTGAACCATGCAAAGAAATACAAAATGAAATAGGGGAAAAGGGGTTGCAATGGATTACATTTTGTTTTGTCTATTCGGGACACCAAAAAGGTTGAGAAGCAATGCTCTATGAAGCAAATTTAAAAAAAATTACACACTAAACGGGCCTTTCGTTATTAATCGTACCCGGCACAAAGGATCCCATCACATGCTCTATAATGATCAATCAAACCAAATCAAAATCAAATCAAAAATTTTTTGTTCACAATAATATCACATAGATAGCTTTTTGACGTCATTTTTTGACTTTACCACCGCGTCGGAAGGTGTTCCGTTGAGAGAAGATGCGGCCAGAAACTCTACAACACATATCTTTTAAACAAAACAAAATATACAAAGTACAATTAAAATACAATATTGCATTACATAGAGTAACATTGTCAAGACCAGACATTTTGGTCATTCAAAGAGGACTTGTTTAACATGGGACTTAAACTTTTTTGATGTTATCTGATATAAGTCACGTATCAGATCTTCACACTGAATATGTACAAAAGAAAATGAACCCTAATATTTTCAGCATACCGTCCAAAATCCTCTCATTGGTGAGTTGAAGGCCGAACTGAAGAAGTTCCTTCGCTGCGGGCAACGTCTCGGGCAGTCTGTCTACACACTGATGCACCGCCCAGATCTTCTTCGACACTTTACTCTGCGATACAATCAATTATTAATTTTATAATCATTTAAATAGAAAGTTATGGTGCGAGAGAGGAATGATGATGAAGAACGTATGCAGTATTAGGATGGGTGATGAAAAATTGGAACAGGAGGATGAGTTTGTGTACTTGGGATGCATGATTACCAGAAACAGTAAGTTTGAGGGTGATATTTAGAGAACAGTGGAAGCAGCAAATAGGGTAAACGGAGCTCTGCATTCTTTTGTACAAAGTCAACACGTGTCCGAAAAGGCACGGGCAGTTCAAAATGGAGTATTAGTCCCGACATTGATGTATGGAAGTGAATCTTGGATATGGCAGAAGACACGAAAGTAGGATTAACGCCGTGGAAATGCGCTCATTGAGAAGTATGTGTGGCTGTGGTGTAACTGTGATGTACAAATTGAAAAATAGTTTAATTAGAGAACGTGGTCTGAAGGAGGATGTAGTGACAGAGATGGAGAAAGGTTATGTTGAAATGGTTTGGTCATATCGAAAGAATGGATGAGAGCAGATTGACGAGTGCACTCTACAGGGTTTAATTGATATCACTAGCATCCTTTTAAACTAAAGAGTCTACCCATCAAACTGAACAACTTTTACTATGGGAGCAAAACGATCGGAGCACAAAAAAAATCAGCTGTTCCATACTGCAATGCCTACTCGACTCAAATGTATGCAACAGCAGATTTTTTTTTGCTCCGATCGGTTTGCTCCCATAGTAAAAGTTGTTCAGTTTGATGGGTGTTCTTAGTTTAAAAGGATGCTAATGATATCAATTTCACCCTGTATAAGGCAAGCGTAAGCAAAAATGTTGTAAGTCGACGGCCTAGACGTTTGTATTGTAAATTTGCGACGTGCATGCATGAAAGTACTAATGAATTTGGAGGAAGCTAGAGAGGTTTATCAGGATCGTAGCAGGTGCCGTTCCTTTCTCTGCCTACTATAGTGGGAGACAGGCGTGAGAATATGTATGAAACAATACTTTAAATAAGTGACTGTTAACCAAAAATTACCTATGACCTTAGATCAAAGTAAAATTAATGGATAGGCCCAAAGCGCTTTAAGTTGAAGCACGCAACAAATTCAATACAAACTAGCGCACTTGGTCTGTCATCTCAGAACATATTTGCAGTAAAACTGTCAATTGTTTTGCCTCATTTTTCTGGTTTGAAATGTTCGCGTAAAGCCTATCCATTAATTTTACTTTGATCTAAGCCTATGACACGATGTATTAAAGTTTAAAATAGCGCGACATCTCACCAAGTACTTCTGTATGGCGTCAGTGGAGACGGGGTTCTTCCTCCACTGCTGCTGGTACACCAGGTCACTGTCCAGGTTGAATGTCTCCGCTAGAATCAGCGCCTCTGTGTAGTTGCCGCTTTCGATCTGCAAATATAATTTTTGCCAATATTTTGTTGCCAGATCGGTTTCAATGCAAGCGAAAATAGACGCAAGGCGTTAGTGTCAAAGTCGATAGCAGCCTGCCTGCCGGCTTGATTGGTGCTTATGAGGCCGGACGCCGAATAATCGGTTTTTCTTAACTTAGTCGTAAAATATACTAAACGTTTTAAAAGTAAAACCTCAGCGTAAGAAAGGAAGCTTGCCACGTCATGTCAATTACTTTGCTGACTTTTTTACAACTTTTGTCATGTACGCACAAGGTGGAAAGTAGTGATTGCTTTTAGGAAGTTATACCGGGTGTACAATAAAATGGGACAGTTACTTAAAGGGGTGCTTCAGACCATCAAGCAAAACAACTTTCTCTATGGGACGAATATCGAAATCTCGAAAAAAAATTCCGCTCTCCCATACAAAACTGCAAACATAACTCGACTGAAATGTATGGGACAGCAGTTTTTTTTTTTCGAGATTTCGAGTAAGTTGTTCAATTTGATGGTCTGAATACCCCATTTTATTTTACACCCTGTAGACTACGCTAGCGGCACTAATATTTTCGGCAGCAAAGTAGTAGCGTCGCAAAGTGTATGAACGATGTTTACGGCTAAGTAACAAGACCGTTTAAAAGTTTAAAGAATTGAGTTAAGTATTATCAATCAATCAATCAATCAATCAATTATACTTTATTTGACACCAAAAAAACAGAGTATACAGAGAGCAAACAATCAGGAAATACAAAAGGCACAAAAACAGGCGGTCTTATCGCTAAAAAGCTATTTCTTCCAGACAACCTTAGGTTAGAGGAAATAGTGAAAGAAGATTGGTAGGCGGTGTAGATCATAATAACACAATATAGATACACATATAATACACACAATACTACACAAATAATGTTATACAAATACAAACATACTGTAATATAAAAATATATATATTATAATATAAATACCTATAACAAATACATATTCATACCTACAAATACATATCATACATAAAAGAGTACTAAAACAACAATTATTTATCAAAGAGAGAAAAACATGAACCAGAGAGGTGACCATTCAGGATAGGTAGTCAGTGCTCGAGGAAATGAGCTTTGACCTTCGACTTAAAAACATTCAAGGAGGGTGCACGTCTGATCGGCTCCGGCAACAAGTATTATGTTAAATAGAGCCTTTCTTTTATTTTAAATATTTTGTTGTTGTTGCTATAAGTATATCCCAGATTATGAACAAAAAAAAACAAATCATATCATTAATAGTCAGGATATTTACGAAACAGTAATATTTTTTTTGAACCATCTTTACATGCTTAGGCGACCCAACTCACACGCGTAAACAATATTTTTATAAAAAAAAATATTCAATGGTAAAATTCCTAACTCTTACGCCGCACCATATGGACACGGCTACGACGGCGTGGAAGCATCAGCAAGCACCCTTTCTCGCTCTAAAGAATGACGTTTCTGAAGGACAGAAAGGGATAGATGTACGGAAAAATGTTAAACCGACCGGACAAATCAAGTCTAACCCTTACCCCATTAAAATAATAATAGTAATAAAACCGGTCAAGTGCGAGTCGGGCTACGCACAGGGGGTTCCGTAAAAATGTTTGGTTTTCTCTGGGACCTATAGCACGAGACCAACTCACACTTGGCCCGTTTTTATTATGTATTGTTATACTGTAGAGTTTGCTCTATAATCACATCAAGTTTGACGTTTGTATGTATTACCGTTTTTATGATAGAGCGAGAAGAAAAAACGATAAAAATTAAGTTTCTTGTATGACCCCCCTTCATTTTTATCTTTTTGAGACTTTTATTATTTGTTAGCAAATCCGCCGCAATAACGCACATTCTGTGTAAATTTCAACTGTCTAGCTATTATCGTTAAAAAGTTACAGCCCTAAATACCTATTTAGGACGGACGGACGACGTAACGTTTTCACCCTTTGGGTACGGAACCCTAACAAAAACTAATACTAACTAACCTTTCTAGAGAACAGTTCATTGGGCGTCGTGCTCTTAACGCCCAGAAGCCTGTAGATCCTAGACACGACGGTGATCTTCTTCGGCTTAGGCTGAAACGTCTCTATGTCAGTGATGGCATAGAGTATAGATTTGACTAACTCTGTCGTCAGCTCCATCATAGTGTCGTCCGTCTCCGTTTCTATCTTGACTACCTCCATCTGAAAGATGAATAAGTGAGTTAGTTTCAAATATGGTTTTTTGTGATTCCTCACTTCGAATTAACCTACTTTTTATTTTTCATGGATGTTGTAGGAGGCGATTTCAGTAGAATTGTTTTCCTGACCGCACCGCAACGTCATCGCAACTGACTCTGCGCGTTTTTAGGTTTAAAGAATATTTATTTTCTCAAAAGAAATGTATTATTCTATTCTATTCTATTTTTATTTAATGGCGTCCGATGCGTTATCACAATTGTGCCAATGTCCCGTTATGTGGAGAGTACACGTAGGAAAATGATTAGTAGCATTTCTGCCAATGTCAAGTAGTTTATTATAATCTCAAGTTAACGTTTTAACACAAAAGTTAAGTTAAAACACAAAAGAGTTTACAAAATGGCGGAGCCACGTGCAAGCCTAACAGATGCCAATACGCACGCGTCTGACCTCCCCCAGACTTGCAGCGCGACTCCAAAAGAAATGTATATGTCACTTATATGAGAAACAAAGTTATTTCCAATTTCTTACGTGCTACTCACCGAATGGTTAAAAATCAATATTCATGCAGTTCACCCCCGTTTAAGTATAATTTTTGACATTGTGCGCTTTTGGCATTGTGCGCTTTTGGCATTCAGCGCTTTTGGCATTTTGCGCTTTTGACATTGTGCGCTTTTGGCATTGTGCGCTTTGGACATTCTGCTCTTTTGGCATTTTGCTACCCACTTGTCATTTTGCGCTTTTGGCATTATGCTCCTAAACGGTTAGGAAGGAAACATAATTAAGGTAGGTATAGTATTGTGTTGCGAACTTATAATATTTCTAAACAAATAAGACCCTGTTTACCCAATGAACTAATGAAACTTAATCCAAAGCTAAGTTTTTACCCTGTATAACAGGGTGAAATTGATATCATCAGCATCATTTTAAACCAAGAGTCTACCCATCAAACTGAACACTGATTTTTTTTTGCTCCGATCTGTTTGCTCCCATGGTAAAAGTTGTTCAGTTTGATGAGTAGACCCTTAGTTTAAAAGGATGCTAATGATATCAATTTCACCCTGTATAGAGACTAGTTACGCGTGATATTATACTAACAAACATTTCTGCCACTTTTTATTCACATTCATGCGTCTATTGAGAGTGTTACTCACATTTCATTTTCAGAGAAGGGAAAATTGTTAACGTATTAAGAGATCAACTTATTAATTAACGTATAAGGGTGTTACAAAATTAAAAATAAATTTTTAATACTTTTAAGAGGGTTGTTTAGACCGTCAAACTGAACAATTTTCATTATGGGACCAACATCGAAACAGCGAAAAAAAAATTAACTGCCCCATACATTTAGCTCGAGTAGATTTGTAGTTTACTTATAGTGAAAGTTGTTCAGTTTTATGGTCTAAACCATCCCCTTAAATGTTTATTTGTATTTTTGTAACAACTTGTATTAAGAAAGTGTTGTAGATGAATGTATAATGTTACTCACGCTATCTTCGCTGCGTGACTTCTTCGCAGGCAGCACGTTGGACTCGCACTCCAGGACCATGAATGTTCCATTGTACGCACAGGTCACCTGATAAAGATACACACTATTTAGTACTAAAGGTTAACATTGTGACGGGTTTTTATCAATGTTTCCGAGAATTAAAACGTGGTCATTTAGCGATACAGCGAATATGTTTTCTCGTGAACAAAGTGAGGAATGAATATGAGAATGACGTTCAAGGGTGTTCCGATATTAGTTGTAGCATGCGAAGAGGAAAGCAAGTAGTAGGAGATTTGTCTGCTTTTAAAAAGCTACAGAGCGGAGTCTGCGCCAAAAAATCAGGAACTCGAGGAAGAATAGTAGAAAAAACTCAGCAGATTATGAAGAATCATCTTCCGGATACATACTAAATCAATTAAACTTATTCTATTATATATACAGGGTGTAAGTACTGAAACGGTGAACTCAGACTATTAAACTGAACAACTTTCACTATGGAGCCTACCTCAGGAGACGCGAAAAAAAATCCGCTGTCCCATACAAAACTGTGATTACACCGTTTCAGTATTTGCTAGGCTGTCACTTACACCCTGTATTATATTTATCATTTAAAATTTCTTTCTGTTTCCACCATTTTACATTACTTCAGCTTTAAGATATAATTTTACTATAGGTTTTAGATGGAGGTATAAGATAGAATGTTTTTAATTAAGAGGACACCATATAATAAGGTGATAGACATTTTACCTGTGGTGATCCCTGGAAGAATTCAGGCTTCTTCCCTAAGATGTTCACCATGTCTTGAATATCACACACTGCCACTGCACCACTGAATCGCGATAGAATTAATTCCTTCAAATAAAAATTTTAAAATGACATTTAGACGAGTCATAAATTCATAATCATAATTCATAAGTGAGAATTGCAATTAATAATGATCGTCGCTACAACTGCATGCTTGAAAACATAGTTGCTAGTTGTAGCAAAGTTCCTGACCACCCAGAATATTCCTTATAAGGTCGTACACTTATGTGAAAAAGAAATCAACTTTTCTTCAAAATTTCACGTTGCTCCCAATGTAAAACTATTTTCAACATCTGAATCACCCCTGACCTAAAAATTTAGACATTAATTTAAATGAAGCAGTGCTTTAAATTGTTTACGAAAAACTATTTTTTAACTAGGTAACTTTTTTTCGACGACCAAGACCAGTGCCTAGTATTTCTTTTCAACCTGTTGAAGATTTCCGGGTACCCAGGAATCCCCGGGAATTAAAAAACCCTATTCTATAAATATCCTTGATTTTTCTTTTAAGAACAAAGCTAATATAAAACGAACCTCATTGCTCCACCAATTGACATCAGCACCGTAATACCCGGTCACATCCTTCTTCTTATCGTCATTCACCAGCGGATTGTCCAGGTCGTGTTGCGGCTGGCTCACTAGAGGCCAGCGGTAGAGCAGCTTCAGTAGGGGCAGGCGCCATACTGTGACGTCACCGTTGCAGTGTAAACAGACCAGCTTGCTCCCGTCCGGGGAGAGTACCATATGCACTATGAATGCCTGGTAGTTTGATTGGGTTGATTAGCGAATTTGTACCAAATGTCTTTCAGAGAAAGATTGCTTTTTCTTTGGGTGGTTTGAGTACTGAATGGTAATAATGTTTCTAATGTTAGTAATGGTCAGCGATAGACTGGAGTCTGTAAAGGCAGACGCCATACTGTGACGTCACTGTTGTAGTGCAAGCAGACTTGCAGACAGCTTGCTTCTCTTCGGAGACAACACCATATGCACTTGAATGCCTACATTGAAAAAATAATCAATGCAAATTTAAAATAAAAGAGCAAGGCTATATCTGACAAAAAATACTTTCCGTATCAACTACTTTACTGATAAATAAATAAAGCCTACCTTCAGTTTACCACTTAAGTAGCAGAAGTGACTGATTGCCGAATAGAAAAGATGCAATGGAGAGGACGGCCTAAAGCTCTGTGTCTAAATATCTGTGAAATTTTAAATGCATGACTGCATGATCTATTTATATATTTTTTTCCGTTCAAGACATATAATTTGACATTAATTATGAATGTGGATGGCTGCATAAAGAGAGGACGGCCAAAGAAAAGATATGGATTGTGTGAAAGATGACATGTGTAAAAAAGGAGGTGCGGTGAAATGACGGAGATGAATGGAGGAAGACGACATAATGCGCCGACCCCATGTAATGAGATATGGGCAGGAAAATAATGATGACGCTATAGACATAAGTTAGAGCTTATGTTTTGCTACCATTTTATAGTGTCTCGAACGGAAAAAATTTGCATCGTCACGATCCCCATTACACCCATAAGGCGAGAAGACATCGCTTTTGAAGGAGTAGTGCCTGCTAGAATTATTCTGTGAACATGATTCTCACGCGAAGAACCTGAGATTTCTCCTGAAAGATCAATTTAGAATGGACACGTACCAGGTTCTTAGCGGAGACGAAGGGTATGTAGAGATGGAAGCGATCGGCGCTGAGCTCCAGCTGGTCGGAGACTACGGACAGTATGTAGAACGGCTCGTCGTTCAGTATGCGCCACGCTGTTATGCCCGCGCTGAGGGGCGAGCTTGGATCCTGGGGAGAAAATATACTGATTAGTTTACATCGATAATAACACGATTTGTATCGCGACGAACTTGTTATTATATTACAGTTACAGTATTTACAGTACGAGCTTTCATCTCTGGCATTTTGCGTTAGTAATATTTTTTGTTTCTTACTGCGTGCAAAACATATAAAGTCTTAGTATAAAGGCGGTCTGATAATAATGTAATATAGTGCCGTGTGGCTATGAATAGCATCATCCCATTTCCTCCGGTGGGTGTCATAAAAGGCTACTAAGGGATCTACTGAAGGATGGGCAGCAGCATCCTCTGAGTACACACATTGATTCGATCCCACTGCGATCGCCAACCCGTCTGCCAAGCGTGGCGATTATGGCAAATCCCCCCCATTTTGGTGGAGGCTTATGTCCAGCAGTGGACGTTTAATGGCTGATATGATGATGATGAATGCTGCAAAACACCGTAAATATCTAGTCATTTTCTTTATTTATTTTGCTCATCCTGATTGGTATATTAATTTTCATAAATTCCATTAAGTTTATGACACTTTCCTACAAGTTGATTGGTAAATAATCTCAAACTCTCAATAGTTCTAGAATATTGGGCAACGATTCTCGCACACCCCAATTATCTGATAGTACTATAAACTTTATTTTTAAACTTTGCAGTTGTAGCTATAACTGTTGTGTCAAATTTTCTGACTATTCCAAAAAGAATTGAGGTTGTTGGGAGTTTTTGGTAGCTACCCAAATCCCGATGCCAACAAGAGCAACGAGCCAAGTTTGTTAACCAAGACAGAGAAGACCCTTGTCATTCCTGCTCACTGGAATTCATTGTCTAGTGTTGTTAGTGTTCGCCGCTGTTGACCCTGGTTTACTAGAGTTACTGAAAAAGAGAGGTGAGACTGTTCCCAAAAATCCTTGCTAGCAGCACACGAAGGCAACGTACAGGGTAGTGTGGGTAGCGACGTACAGCCCGCCCCCCGCGAACCTGAACGTGTGGTGCAGCTTGTAGCCGTCCATCTGCGACACCGGTACCTTGCTAGCGTGGGGCACGCCGGCTACGTATAGGGTAGCGTGGGCCTCGTGGTAGGCGACGGCCGCGAGCCCGCCCGCCGCGAACCTGAACGTGTGGTGCAGCTTGTAGCCGTCCGTCTGCGACACCGGTACCTTGCTAGCGTGGGGCACGCCGGCCACGTATAGGGTAGCGTGGGCCTCGTGGTAGGCGACGGCCGCGAGCCCGCCCGCCGCGAACCTGAACGTGTGGTGCAGCTTGTAGCCGTCCGTCTGCGACACCGGTACCTTGCTAGCGTGGGGCACGCCGGCCACGTATAGGGTAGCGTGGGCCTCGTGGTAGGCGACGGCCGCGAGCCCGCCCGCCGCGAACCTGAACGTGTGGTGCAGCTTGTAGCCGTCCGTCTGCGACACCAGGTACCCTCGCACCGACCCGTCGTACCTCACGACTACCACCTCGTAGTTCCTGCAACGTTCAGGACTACATGCTACAGTACGACCACGTTTATTTGGCGTGACGTCAATCTTCATTCGCGCAGGCAAGGACAAAAATTTCCCGAAAATACTCGTTATAATCAACATTATGTTTACTAACTTCTGTTTATATATAGAAGAGTCGTGGCGCGGGCGTGGCGCGGGCGGAGTGCAGCAATAATATAAACCTTATGGCACGTAGCATAGCGTCGTTTGGAGAATTACGCCCGTGCCTTTTTAGCGCGATAGCGCGATTTTGATTTACGACAAAAACGACGCTATGCTACGTACTTTAAAGTTTATATTGGTGTCACTTTGACAATCCGCCACCGCCACACGTCTCTTCTGTATAAACAGCACCTAAGGACCGTCAAGGCGTTGAGCGCAAAATCAATCGACCAATAAGAAGAAATTTAATTAAAATAAATACGCTGCGCAGGTACACGCGTAAGACTTATGAACGAACGTGGTAATGCAGTAGAAAGAATTAATTTAGTAGAAAATTTAAGAAGTAATTCGTGAGAAAAATTAGGTGCACTAGTTCCGGGAGGGCATGCTAGCAGTGGCAGGTGTCAGTCTGTAGTATAGGTTTTTACGATTACGGTTTTTTCAATAAGTAGAGAGTAAGAGTAAGATAAACATAAGAATTCGGATCATTCTTAGTACCTATTAAAAGAAAGATCCGAATTCTAATGTTTATCTTACTCTTCTTATTGAAAATACCCTGCCTAATTTCATCAAGATTAGTGCAGTGGCTTAGTCGTAAAAACCTATAGTACAGACATGTATAGACAAACACATTTTCAAATTTATAACGTCAAGTGAGTATGATTAACAAGATAAATACAATACCATTTGTTGTCCTTGACGCGTAGAGGCATGAATATGATGTCGGCGACTGCATGGGTATTATCTGTGCACTCCAGGCCTCCAGGTCTATTGCAGTCCTAAAAATAATTTATTTATTTACACTTTTACTAATACCACTAGTTTTACATTCTGCTTGAATAAGGTGGAATGAGATAGAACAGGACATCATACATAATTTCTTCTCATAAATCATTTATCATATATTGCTGGATAAGGGGCTTAGTCAGATCTAACATAATCCAAGATAAGAAATAATGTATAAGAAAACACTAGATGAATCATAATTTATGAAAGCACAAGTGTTTATAGTTGCAGCTTATTTTTTTTTTGTTCTTGAAGTTCCTTATGGTTCAAAGTTTCTTATTCAACAATGATACAAATTAAAAAAGGAAAACACCCAATCCCGTTTCGCCTCAAAACTGGTAAATTTTAATTTTATAAGAAATGCTACAATAGAGAAGGATAATTTTCATTTCCTTGGGAAGTAAGATATTCCTCCTATTCTGTGTATAATTTTAGCTACCAAACTATTTGTATGTGTTCTTTGGTCATGCTCATTCGTTATTTGTGAAATGATTTGAAATGAATAAATTTCATCACATGGGCAATGTCTTTTAGAGCAATTTCAAAAAAATCTTGAAATATACAGTATCTGAGAGTTACATAGTAAGAACTAAGAACCCGTTTTTAAATGGAACGAAATTTCAAACACCAATCAGTGAACAGTGTTGCAAATATATCTAAACTAAAGAGCAGATCATCTCAAGCCCTGAAATATGATGATTTGACATTCACATACTTACAGCAGGAATGTTGAATAGATTAGAAGCGGTCAGATCGTAGAAGCTGACAATGCCGTTCCCATAAGCGATGACGAGGAACGAGCAGTCAGGGCTCCACACCAACTTGCGCCATTGCGGGTACGCATCCCGGGATACTGGAAATACATTTTTTTATTATGAAAGCTTTTGCTCTATACAGTACTTATTATATTTTAGAGAGATGATAGCCCATACGGAAGAGAACTAGCGTTTCATCATGAGTTCGTGGTTCGATTCCAGGCCTGTACCACTAAGATCTTCGGAATTTATGTGTGGTTGTATTTATCATTTACTAGCTCGGCGGTGAAGGAAAACATCGTGAGGAACCCTGCATTCCCGAGAATGAAAAGAAAATACCTATTTATAGGTATGCATAAAATATACCACGATTATGAGCTTGGGGCAATTATTATTATTATTATTTGGTTATAAGGGCTTGGTCAATGACCAAATAGCTACTGCGACCTAGATAGATCTATTGTAGCTGTCACCCTAGACCTAAAGGTCATTTCCTAGGCCCACGGACTTCATGAACCGTGTTATGCTTTTGGAGGGGAGGTCCTTGATGTCAGTAGGTGTTATTATGTATCCACCTAGATGGCGACTCCTGCTGTGAATGAGCACTTCGCATTCGCAGAGGAGATGTATGGGCGTTTCCTCTGCTCCACAGCAAAATCTGCAAGTGGGTGAGTCTACAAGCCCCATTCTGTGTAGGTGTTTGTTTAACTTGCAGTGTCCTGTTAAGGCTCGTACTAAGAGCCTTAAGTCGTTGCGGTTTGAATTGATGGCATCTGAGGTATGTCTGTTTGAAAAGCCGGTCACAAGTTCTTTCGCATGCCTCAGTCCTGGTGTATCCGACCAGAGCTTGCGGCTTTGGTCCACGGCCCATTCCTTTAGCACACGTCTAGAGGTGTTGCGGGAGATGCCGCAATAAGGCTCGGGGCCTATGGCGTCCTCTTCCGCCCCTCTTCGTGCCAGCTCGTCAGCAGCCTCATTTCCAACAATACCGCAGTGTCCGGGCACCCAGCCTAGGGTGACAGAGTTTGTCCGTCCTAGCTGGTTGAGTGCTCGGGCACATTCTAATGTTAGTTTTGACTCTATTTCATCAGATCCTAGCGCTTTTAGAGCAGCCTGGCTATCTGATAAAATAACAATATGTTTCCCCTTTGGGCATCTTTTCAGATTCTCAAGTACGCAATCTATGATAGCGTACATTTCAGTCTGGAATACTGTGGCATGCTGTCCAAGGTGAATCACCTTTTTAATTCTTGGATTGCCGCCACATATTCCAGCTCCAGCACGGTTGTCCTTCCTGGAGCCATCTGTAAACCAGACGACATCTCCAGCGCTGAAGGATTGTGGGGTATTCCCGTTCCAGTCCTCTCTTTGGGGTAGGATTACCTTGTATAACCTGTTGAAGTTATATTCTTTGTTCATGGTGTCTTTCGGCATACACATGATCGGAATTGTTAAGAGAGTTTCATGTAACCCTCTCATAACAGAGGACTTCCATTTGGAATCTCCTCGTTCCAAGGCTCGGAGCATTGCAATTTTTGCCTCTTTCTGCACATGGATGTGTAGTGGAGGCAAACCTAATATTGCCTCCATAGCAGCCGTGGGTGTAGATTTCATTGCCCCCGTGAGCTTGGGGAAAACACAAAGGACCAGCTATGGCCAAAGTGTTACAATAACGACCCTTATTTATACCACAAATTTTGTGGTTGGGCTATTTAATTTAATTTTATTATTTTTTTGGTTGTACCCTAGGGAAAATACGGCGCTGCACAAACACAAATTTCGGAATACGAAGAAGTGCACAAAATCGGTGAACAGTAAAGTTTTTTATATTTTTTTATTCATAATGGGTTTGCGCTTGGCTTCAGCTCACCTGATGGAAAGTGTAGATGAAGCCGAGGATGTAGCGCGCTTGCCCAGAAAAAGCCTATTAACTCTTCTTTTAAAAATATCCTGATTATATTTGCCCGGGAAAACAGATGCAGGGAGAGAGTTCCAAACCTTACTGGTTCTCATTATAAAAGAGGATGTGAACCTATTTGTGCGGATTGTTGGAATATTGACTATGTATGGATGCAGTCTTGCACTACGTCTCGTCGTATGTTGGTGGAAGGGGGATGGTGGAATCAGGTCATGTAACTCCTGGGCACACTTGCCGTAGTGTAGCCGATAAAACACCAACAGACAAGCGTTAATTACATAATTATTAAATAATCTGTAACTCCAAGTATCTTCACTATTATAAAACTGTAACAGAAGTTTGTCTGTATATTGAAGATACTTACAAAAAAAAAAAGATTACGATATGGTTTATATGTGTCCCTGACTCCAAATCTACCTTTTTTAGAATTTTTGTCTGTCTAAATGTCTGTTTGTTTGTTTATTTGTTTGTGCGAGCATCATGCAAAAACTACTGAACCGATTTTGATGAAACTTTTTCTACTTCATAGCTTATGATTTTACTTACAATATGGTAAATAATTTGAGCGGACAAAGCTGTGGGTTCACTCTAGTTAATAAAATAAGTGTATTGATGCCAGTGATGACTTGCCGGTAGTCCTGGCGGCGATAGTTGCATATTCAGAGCGTTTAGTTCTAATTTCCAGAATGTTATCCGTCAGCACGGCTATAACTTTTCCTTCGTCTCCGAGAGCTATATGCCATTTCTGCTGTCGTTCTTTATGACTGAAATTTTACAAAAAGAATTATTGTTTCTGCAATTTTATTGGATACATATTAAAATACTTCGCGAGCGCTTGCTATGCTTCAAGCTTAACACCTTCTCTGCTAAGCTTAAAACCATGATCCTCGCGCAGTGCTAACAATGAGGCCCCTCGTGGGTCATGCGCACAGTCGTAACGTAAAAAGACCAATTCGGCTCACCTCCTGAGTCACCCGCACAGGCTGACCCACGTAAGATTCGGGTGACTCACGTTGTGGGTCATGAGCACAAGCGAAATGCAATAGAACTTGACCCACCTCGTAGGTCATGAGCAGAGTTGTAACGTTGAAACGATAAAAGTGGCTCACGTCGTGGGTCACCCCCGCACAGGCGTAAGGTTTTCGGTGACTCGCGCAATAGAACATGAGCATAGGCAAAATGCAATTGAGACGGCTCGTTTCGTGGGTTCTTCAGCACTGCGGCCCATTTGTCACCGACCTATAGCGTAGGTCGTCAGCAGCGAAAGTGATGATTGAATGAATACATATTTTAATAAATAAATAATACTCTTTACTGTATGGTTGTATAAGATAACGAGGAATAGTTGTGCACTTACGCTGTTATACTGTCAATCAAACTTTTTTTCGGTCCAAAGAATTTTATCCATCGCCAGAAGGCTGATATATTTTCAGGTAAAATATTGTCTGGTTTTTGCTGAAATTCAATTATAAAGTTGATATATGTTTAGTGTTTTTATTGTTTATCGAGAAAATCATCAATCAAGATCAACAAGTGCTAGAAAACATCAAAATATGGTCAATATTCACCAAGTATTCCGGTTCTGGTTTCCATTCTGAAAACACGTATAACTCGTGTAATATTGATTTATTTTCCTCCATTATTGAAGTTATTATAATATTTGATCAGTTTTTCATAGAAATTACAATAAAGACAATCGTATTTTAAAATTTAATTGGCGATAAAATCGACCGTCGTATTACTTTTTACTGACAGCTAAAAATTTGGTTTTTAGAAAACTTTATCTCTAAAACCAAAAGCCCAAAAAGAGACCACCACTAAAATCTAGTACAAAAGAACAAGAGTCTTTAAATAAAGTGATGGTGTGGTCAAGAACTTTTATTTTTGCTACATAAGCACTGGTTGACTTGAAGACATCGGTTGTATGAGATATTAGAGCCCTTTACCTTGAATTGAACAAAAAAAAAAAGTATTGACGTTTACCTAGTTTTTGGCGGGATCTTGTCAGCTACGTTTAGAGTCCTCATATTTTATTGAATTTTTATTGTTTATAGTGTGTTTTGGTTCGTAAAATTGGTGTTGTTTTGCGTAACAAAGTGTCGTGCAAGTGAACAATATACAGTTCAGTGAAATATGATGGTTTATGGGTCGTAAACAGGAAAAGTGTTCCGTCATTTGTAGCGCGGCAAAGCGATCGGTTCACCACATTCCTTTGGACTTCTCTGCGTTTCCTGCATCTTTCGATTGTCTCCAGAAACTCCAAAGAAGCGTCAAAACGTCGAACTTTTTAATTGCTACAAATAAGAGAAGTTTATTGAAGACATCAACTTATCTGTAGAATGGCTAAAAGCGGAACTACTGGGCTGCGTTCACGACCTTTGGGTGCGGTTGTTTTTTCAACACGCTCTATGGTACGGAACCGTTCACCGAGGCTCGGAACGGGGCGTTAGGGCGTAGGTTCTGAACGCAGCCCTGATGCCATTATGAAAACGTCACTTTATATAAAAAGTACTCTATGGTCATTTTGTTGCTGTCAGTTGATGAAAGACTACATCAACTGACAGCAACAAAATGACCATAGAGTACTTTTTATATAAAGTGACGTTTTCATAATGGCATTCTTTGATACAGAAAGTGGCGCCATCGCTCATTCTACAGATAAGTTGGTGACACTGTACATAGAGAGTAGTATATTCCTTGCTGTACATTGTACAAAAAAAAAGTATTAACGTTTAGTTTCCGTTCAGAAATCTATTCTTATAAATGTGAGAGCAACGTGGCATATGCATCCATCTAGTACTTACTATCTCTATGTATGCATCACGTCGCACTCATGGGCGAATGTAATAGCAAATGAGAATTGACTTTTAAATAGCTCTATGCTTTTACATAGGTACCTAACTTACTTTTTTGAACGATTTTTGTTTGACAGGCAAAGTTTTTTCCATTTCCAGTGAGGTTATGTCTAGGTTTTTCTTTATTTTGTGAACAAAAATCTAAAAAATTTTACTATACCTATTCAATTCAAGTAAATTAACAATGAATTACTTAAGCGATGCTTATCACAAAGTAAGTTAAAGCATTTGATTTTTCGATGAAATATGACTTTTCTAAAATCCGAACTATGACACTGTTTCTTGCTATAATCTAGTTAAACTGTAAGTATAGAAAAAGTAATTATACCATTACCACCCAACATTTCAGACTTTAGCCGAGAATGAGAAAAACATACGTTTCTGGGAGGACTACTTACAAACCTTACAGTCACTGGACTTCAATGTGTTTACTGAACACCTGAAGGTCGCAGCTCTCGTGCCCGTCGGCAGTAAGATGTTGTTTAGAGGAGAGTTGGTTCATACAAACGAGATCACTGTGTCCCTTGGAGCCGACTACTTTGCTAAATGCTCTGTAAAACAGGCCGAAGTCTTGAGACAACACCGGATCAATGGTAAATACAGGCCTGCCGCTAGCTGTTCGATCGTCCGCGTGCAGTACCGATTATGCCGCCCTACGACTACATTCAGGGCCAGACTGGGACCTGGAATCGGCCCGGGCATTTTAGAGACAGTTGCTAGTCTGCCCTCCCAATCTCGACAAAAAAGGAAAACTCTGAATGAAACTTATTTTTAATTTGAAAGAAGACAAAAAGAGGGGTGTTATAAGATCCATGACTTAAACTAGGAGCGAGCGAAGCGAGCTTGAGATTTTGCTACATTATAACTCAATTGTGGAGCTTAAGCCGAAATCAACTGAATTTCTGGCCCTGTACCCGGACTTTTGATTTAAGATATATTGTGACTGTTTCGGTCCGAACTTTATTATAATATAGTTGACATTGGAACGAAAACATTCACACAATTGCGAAGTTCGAATGTCAGGGTAGGGGCCCTGTTCACACATAGCAGCAATCTTAAACGTGTAGGTAGTGACAAAATCGATCTCACAATTCTGTGCAATATGATCTAAAATCTGATGCGAGCTCATGATTCATTTGCAATATAATGCAGCTGCTAAGCGAGCGAAGCGAGCTTGAAATTTAGGTGTTTTATTGTTGAATCATTGTAATATAATCCAAAACCAGGAGCGAGCGAAGCAAGCATGAGATTTAACTATTTTAGTGTTAAATCATTGTAATATATAATCCAAAAACAGGAGCGAGTGAAACAAACTCGTGATTTAACTGTGCTGATTTAAATGCGGATTTGTGAAAAAGAAACATTAAATCTAAGCGAAGATTTCGCTCCGTGCCGGTCTGTTTTTTCCATGCGATGACATTTCTTGTGCTGGGGTGGCTATTTATTATGAAAATGACTTTGAATAATATTATGTGTTGAGTCGCTTAATTTGCCGCCCTCTCGAACGTGCCGCCCGCGTGTGGTGCACGCCTTGCACGCCCGCTTATGGTGGGCCTGTGTAAATACACTACATACACAAACTCACGCCTTTTTCCCAGAGTGGTAGGCAGAGACTATGGATCTCCACTTTGGGCGGTTTTGACACACATCTCTCGTTTCCTCTAGGTCCATACATCTTGTCATAAATTCCTGTCGATTTCTGCTACTTTTAAACTGGCTTCCTTGCTTTCTGCCAATGGCGCCAGACGGCAATGTTGCATACGCCTCATACTGTATGAAGTAATAAGAACGCAGAGTCAAGCTTCAATAGATATATTTTTGTGCATACGGTCTGGTAGTAATTAAAGCATGGCAATTTATCTTCTAGGAAAGGGATGTATCTGTTACGTAATAACTAGTAATCTTTGCTGTAGCCTGGTTACCTATCTTGCCAGGTACGCACGGCGACACATCAAGCTATACAAAACCAACATAAGCTGGCCGCGCGTCGTTATACGTTACTTGACCTACGCGCGGCCAGCTTATGTTGGTTTTGTATAGCTTGATGTGTCGCCGTGTGTACAATCATGGGTAAGAAAGTAGTATTACTTTATACCAGTCATTTATCATTTCAGATGCTCAGTCAAAACTCAACACATACAAAAAAGAAACAGAATATATTGAAAATCGATTCTCATTCACCAAAACAAACATCTTCCAAGGAGACAGCCAAGAAATTATAGAAGTCCACACAGAGGATGAAGACAAGGCTTGGAGAGAAAAACATAAAGAAAATGTTAGACAATATAAACAAAAGAAAGACAAAAATACAAGTAGCAACTCTGAAATAACTGATGAAGAGTTATGGATGAGATTAGAAGAACTGGAACTGCAAGAAGAATTGGAAACTGAACTTAATTCACAAGCAAATAAAGTTGAAGAAAAGGCAGCACCAAAAAACAAAGTCTCAAAAAGAACTGAGTCAGTAACAGAATCATTTGTTGCATTGAAATATCAAAGGAATAATAGACCAGAGAAGAAAGTTAAATTTAAACCGGTAATAGAAACTTCTTATACTCCACAAATAAATCATAAATTAGATATGTTAAAACTTATATTGGAGAAACAAAATGCTTTAGAAGGAATGCTGTTGGAATTGAAAAATAAACAAAGAAGAAAGACTAAATCTGAAGGTGATCTGTATTCAAGACTGGATGAAATGGAAGAATTAGAAGATCTTGAAGATGAAATGGACAGGTAAATATTTGTTAGGTGTTTAGTTACTGAATAACTAATTAAGCTTGAGGCAAACCTGAAAGTGGTAGATGTGGCTTCTTTCTAAGCACACAAATGTAACATGAAAATATATTATCCATATTGACACAAGACAAGAAAAATTAATTTACACATTTGTGACTCTCCCAGATAAGATATTCACTCAGCGCTCACACTCAATTCATAAAATACAAATACATATTCCATCTGGGCACTGATATAAAGAAACCGTGCATGTGTGTCTGGGGGCACGTGTTGGGATGCTTTCATCTTCATATCATGTAAATACTTGAGCATAGAACCTCGACATTTTATTCTATGATATTTATTTATTTATCTTGAGCTAATAAAGACAAGATGAATTATAGAAAATAATTAACATTTTCTTTCAGGTTACATGACATACTTGATAATCAAGAAATGGAATCCGATTCAGATGACTATGCATCAAATAGAACACACATAGTACAAAGAAGTGTCTCTTTCGCCGACCAGGATGAAAGTGAAACTCTTGAACTGACATTCTCTCACAGTAATACCAATCCATGTTCGGAACCCTATGATAGAGAACTAGGAATGAGAAAACCCAGTGACATATATGGAGCCCATTCCAATTTGTTTAGTGAAACCACATCTATTTTGAAGAAATCCAAGTATTCTAAGGTACCTGTTGAAAAGACACCAAGGAAGGTTGCATTCCAAGTTGATGAGGCTGTCAACAATGAGGAGGATGTGCCTGTAAATAAGACAATACTGATAAATGATGTGGTGGAGACGGTTGATCGTAAGAAGGTTGAACTGAGTAGTGCAAGACCAACAAGTCTTTTCAAGAAAAAAAGACAACAAATGAAGTCATAAGTCATAAACTATAATAACCATGTTACTTCAATAAAATACGTTTTGATTTCATATTTTGTTTAATTTCAAATTCGATAGGTCATAAGTATTATTAATTGCCAAAAACCCTATTAAACCCTATTACACTGTAAGTCTAAAAATAATCTCGCAATTTGTTTTAAGAGATCAATCTAAAGTTATTTAAGCAAAAACTGTTTCGTTTTAATTTGTTTCAATTTTGGATTTGTCACCCTTAATTGGTTCATGCACCTTAATTTCGAAATTTGAAAAGACATCTTAGTAAATGATACCTCAAAAGAAAGGGCAATAACCAAGCATGTTTTTAAAATGTTTTGAACATCTGTAGATATTTTATTTATTTTTGTAAATGACATTAAAAGTACGACTTTTAATTTAAAAATTTTCTGTTAAGTTTAAATAGTCTGTACTTTCTTTTTTGGACACAATGGTACCTTAAAATGCTTCAGTACAACAAAGGACACATTGGACTAATAAATTCAATTAAAAAAAAATGACATTTCAGCTTAAACTAAACGTTATTAGCACTTAATTGACATTTTTTGGGTTTTTGGCACAAAAAACGTAGTACTCTAAAAAAAAAATATCAGACTTGGTCTAGGACAAATATGGCTCAACATGTTCTAAATGGTCTATACTAACGTCTCCCTTCAAAGGTCCGCACCCACCTTCCAAACATCCTCCAATACCTATGCCAGCTTCCTATCGTGCTGATATCTGTCAAGCATAGACGAAGAACAAGTCAATTTTATTTCAAATGATAGGATCATGTTCAAATGCAATATTTTTGAACGCAAAATAATTGTAATGATTTACGATTTCTGAACGAAAACTAGTTTGACATTTCATTCATTCGGAGTTTGGAGGTTATGTTGTTATTCTTTTTAGAATTTAAAGTTTAATAAAGATTGAATACTAAATATTCCACAAAAAATCAGAATGCTATCACGTAGCTGGAGGCATTTATGTCGGCGGTATTCGCAGGCTGTCACTTTCAGGACTACAGAACCATCTCCAGTAAGCTTTGTCCGTTTTCTTTAAAGTTACTGCATTCTGAATACAAATATAATAAAGTATAGTTGCTGACTCTGTTATTCCTTCACATGTTTGCCTATCTAGTAATCTTATTAATATTAGTGTAAGATAAAACCAAACTTAAACCATAGAACATAACCTAATCGTAATCAATCACACACACACTCACACACAGCCTATATACGTCCCACTGAAGGGCACAGGCCTACCCTCACGGAGTGTGTATGGGTGTTAGTCCACCACGCGTGCCCAAAGAGAATTGGTAGACTTCACATACGCATCGGAATTTCTTCTTCAGCGTATGCAGGTTTCCTCACAATGTTTTCCTTTACCATTTACACATTACATGCAATCGGTATTACGTATATAAGTCAGAAAGACTCAATGGTACATGTCATGTCATCCGTGCGGATTAGAACCTGGACCTCCATAGCTCTCCGCAACGCGACACCAATGCTCTCCTAATATATCCTTAATATTTCTAGGCACAGCACCATGAAAACCAAGTGGGTTTATTCTACACATTAAACCCAGAACTGTGTAAGCAACTGTTTGGCCACGGAGGCCTCCCCAAGAGCTTTATGAAACAAACGAAGACATTTACGGAGACAGCCGTGATGGTCCGCCAGCCAGCCTTAGATGTTATTGATTGTATAAAAGCATCGGATTTCGACAAGCCTGTCATTAGATATGTGCTTTGTATCCTTTTCTATTTTAGGCTGGTTTGCCTGCGATTTGATCATTTACTTTTCCATTCTGATGAATACAAAGTCAAATGTAAAGTTACATTTGATGGGTTAGAATTTTAAAAGGTTTTAACTTTTATCTTATAAGGTTTTTAAGAGATTGTGCACATAGAGGCAAAACTTGTCTTTATAGGGATGGCGAGTCGGTTTGCAGATAGTAGTGTGTAGATTGTGCACTATCTGGCTGGCCACACCATTAACATAACATTTTATATTAACTCAACATCAAAATTTTTTAGATTACAGTTCTTAAGATTACAAAACTCACTCGACATTGGCATAAATGTAGTGCTAGACGCAGCAAAAAAATCATTAATGAATAAATAAAAATATTGTTTTTTTAAATCTTATGATTTGTTTATTTAAATAGTACTTTTTCAGCTGCAGATTGCGGCCTTTTTCTACTGCACTTGTGATATTAGCATTATAATTTTGGAATATGTTGCAATATATTTCTTAGCACTGAACAGATGGAGAGAAGGGGACGGGCAAGTCCCTGACTATGGCACATCTCCTGCACTATGCATATGAACAGGGATACCTCATTGTACACATACCATGGGGTAAGTTTGTCATAATAGGTTTAAAAATATTATCATTTTCGGGTAAGTATAAAGTAATGGGTAAGTAAATATACTTACTGGCGGTTTTTTAGGGGATGTTCAAATTTTTAGGGAAAAAAAAACAGCTGCTTCATACATTTGGGCTTAGTAGGTTTTAGTTTGCTTGTTTTGCCCCACAAGAGGGCACATCTGACTGAGTTTTGTGTGGGACAGCAGATTTGCAATTTCGATGTTGGCTCTGTAGAGATAGTAGTAATTATAGTACTCTGTGGTTTGATGATCTGATCATCCCTTTATAATAAAATTGTCAACATATTAAAAATACCCTGCACAATTTTATTATCAAGAGAATAGAAGAGTCACGTTGCAGGTTCTGACCCGAGCACACGTCTCGCGTGGATTTCGATTGTAGAAATTGATAAGTAATAATAATATTTTTTCATAATTTATGCAGTGTCAGAATGGCTGCGACGGGTGCCTCGCCACAAGGAGATGTCCAACTCATCAACACACGAGAACCTAGTGGACCTGCCGCTGGATGCCGCCGCGTGGTTGCTTCACTTCAAGAGCCAGAACCAAGCTATACTCAAGAAAGGGGACGTAAGTTGACCAAAATCATCATCATCCTGTAAAGTTACATGAATAAGTCAAACAAGTGGGTCAACGGGGTAAGTCAAGTCAAGAAAATCTTTCTAGAAGACCCTGTTCAATATTGAGCTACTTTCAATACTGACAAATTTCCGGTATATTGAAAAATAGTCGGATTTATCCTCCATTGTCCAATTCGCCCCAAGGATAAAACAAAATGATCGATGGTAGAAAGAGAATGACTAGAAAATGCATTAAAATAACAGGTAATAGTCGCGGAAACGAGTCATGCTTATACGCTAATCGCATTGAATGAGCAAGAGAAAATCTATGTTGTTTCTCCCTTTCTGCCGAATTTTTGTTTTGATGACTTAAGTTGAAATTGCTTACAAAATCTTGCAGCTACGACTGTCAAAGCACGATTTTTAATACATTTTTGCTCAGCGAATCTATAAAATACCAAATCAACGACTGTTTTAATTTTTCTTTCCAGTTAAAAACATCGCAAGAATACGTGTGGAGTAAAAGAGAGAAGACGGAAGCAGGCGCGCCACTATCTGAGCTGGTCGAACATGGGATAAGTCGCGTCAAGTACTCCAGCGACGTCATCAGCGCGCTTGTGCAAGAGATCAAATTGATGTCCGAGAGTAAACAGTAAGTAACCTGTTATTATTCTAGTAACATAGATAATTATAATCGTCGATGGGGTAAATTCGTCTATCATTTGATATAAGGTTCTTCTTAATATGCTGAAACTTTTTTAAGGGGATGATCAGACCATCAAACTGAACACCAACTGTGGCACCAACATCGTGAAAAAAAAAGAAAACTGTTCCATACAAAACTGCAAACCTACTCCAGCCAGATTAATGAGAAAGCTTTTTTTTTTTCGGATTTCAATGTTGGTCCCATTGAGAAAGTTATTCAGTTTGATGGTCTGACCGTCCTTTTAAAAAAACTGCCAGCATATTAAGTTGAACCCTATTTCAACTTAAAGCCTCCCACACACTGGGGCGGTGGCGGTGGCGGTCCGCCCGCGCGTTGCATACCTCACACTGCCGCGGTGGCGAAAATTTTTATTCAGTTGAAGACAAGTGTTCATCATGTTCAGACGTCTTAGTACGGACTAATAACACAAAACTCGCGAGATTTAGTTTTAAAAATATAAGGTTTCCTTTTTAAACCAAGCTTTCAATTTAAAAAGTATTAATATCTGGTTTTTGATTCCAGATGCAAAACCTTCGTGGCAATAGATGGGTTCAACAGTTTCTTTAACCCTCTGACGAGACTGAGGACGACCACTAAGAGAACAGTGAAGCCTGAGGAAGTAACTTTGACAGCACCTTTTATGGAGTTAACCAAGAATAACTGGGTAAGGGAAATTATACTCGATATTATTGTATTTTATTTTATTAACTATCTCCAGGACAGAATGAAGTAGGAAACATGTAAGGAATCCGACCCAACAATTCAGCGCAGCGGGACAGTAGCTAGGATGTAGAATGTTTATGGTTCCTTCGCACCTACAAACCTACATACAATAACTAATTTTTTTCAGACCAATGGCGTGATCGTGCTGTCGGCAGACGAACTCGCGGTACCAGATGAACTGCAAACAAGCCATCTTCCCAAATATTTATTGTACAAAAAGGTAAATTTAGATGGTTAAAAATTACTGTAGTTTTACAGATTATTCTAAAAATAAATGTTTTTCTGTTAAATATAACAAAATTCAAAGATAATTAAATAAATATCTTACACATTGTCACCCAAATTATCTAGTCACATTTAAAGTACCAGAATCTAGCCCGGACTTGTATTATGATGACTAGACAATGATATAGATACGATATTAATGTATTGTAAGCTGTATATTTTATATCTTATTACACCGCCATAGCAAGTTTTTTACTTAAGAGTTCGTCCATCCCATGGTTGCCTGGAAGAAATCGCTTTTAGTGATAAGACCGCCATTTGTACCCTTACGTTCTTTTTATTCGTTTTTGTTACTGTATATTTTGGTGTGCAAATAAAGAATATTTATGTTATGTTATGTTATGTTATAGAATACATACAGGGTGACTGGTAATTCGACCTATTCCTTGAAAGGGGTTATACTAGAGTTCATTTGCAACAATTTTTCCCCAGTTAACTGGGGGTCGAAAATCGCTTGTTTTCGAGTTCTCTCATTTTTAAGAATTTTTTGAATATTTCCGTTTTTCGACCTAAAAATGACAATTGTGAAAAAAATACTCCACTCTCTGCACTCTGTAAGCATTTTTCTAGTAGCTGATGAATGAGCGACTACTTTAAACTAAAATACATGTGAAAAATACCCAAAACCACCGAAATAAAAGGTTATAAACCGCAAGACAACAATTTTTTATTTGGATTTTGTTTCAATCCAAAGAGGATTACTCAAAAAAAATTTATGACACTTGGCGTACAAATTGCGGAAATAACTTCCTCAATTCCTAAGCTTTCCAAAAAGATGCAAAAGTTGTGTACTTTAGTTCAAGTTTGGAAAATAAACCTTATTAAACACGCAGATGTGAATTTTATTCAAAAAGTTATTGGTTTGGTGAAAATAAAAAAAAGAGTAAAATAATAATGTTTAGTACCTAATCATATGAAATTACAAATTTTGTTTTAAAGTTTTACATTTAAAAATCACAAGTCTTGCTCAAATTGTCTTCCTCCGTTACGTATGCAAGCACGAAGCCTGCGACGTACTTCGCTTACTGTCACTCGAGTTGAAAGCGTGTCTTTAATTTGTTGGGCAGCTGCCAAAATCCTCTCTCTTAATTCTTCTTGAGAAGAGATAGGTGTACGATACACCAATGTCTTCATATGACCCCAAATGTAGAAGTCGCATGGGGTTAGATCGGGACTCCTAGCCGGCCAAGGGATCGGGCCGCCTCGACCAATCCATCTCAGTGGATAGTTCTCATCCATCCACTGTCGCACGCCCCGGTAATAGTGGGCTGGGCAGCCATCATGTTGATACACCAAAGCTGTTCTTGTGGTAAGCGGCACATCCTCCAGCAGCGGACGTAACTCTTCTCTTAAAAAGTTTTTTATAGGCGATGCCGGTTAGGCGTGCCGGCAGAAAGAATGGCCCGATTAAATTATTGTGCACGATTCCCATCCACACATTAAGTGAGAATCTGTGCTGGTGAGCTCCTTCGTTAGATTTTCTCGGATTCTGACCTTTAGGGGCCCAAAAATGCAGATTATGATAGTTTGTAATACCATCACGGTCGAAGTTCGATTCATCTGTCCACAAGATTGTTTTTAGATACTCAGGGTCTTCAATGTCTGCATTTATTAGAAATCTGCAGAAATCCATCCTTCTGACAGGATCTCCCTCCTCGATAGCTTGTACTGGCGTGTAATGGAATGGATACTGCCGTGCTGTGTGCTGAGTGAACCAGACTTTCCACTGAGACATACCAAGCTGCCTAGCCACAATTCTTGTTGAAGTAGTGCCGTCTGCTTGAAAACACTGCAAAATTTGCTCCTCTTCGATTGGATCACTAACGCTAGGTCTACCAGCGTCGGTTTGGCGACGTCGAACCGATCCCGTTTCTCGAATGCGCCGATATGTCGTACCAAACACGCTGACATCAGGTAAACGGCGGGTAGGAAAACGTTTTTGATAGTCTCTTCGAGCAGCAGCAGCGTCACCATCACAAAACCCGTAACAATACATGATATCCGCGTATTCTTCATTTTGGTAAGCAGCCATTTGAAAAGGAAGCTGTTTTAGCGCAGAATTTAAGTTAGTTAACAACGACACGTCCGAACTCCAAGATGGTTGAAACTAACTGATTACTTAATGAATTGAGCGAATGAGTGGGCCTCGATTGTGAACCTTAGTACGAACATTCCCGAATACTTACAAAAGAGAAACAATGTAAGCAATAAAATGAAAGAGACAAAAGCAAATCGGCATCTTGTAAGGTTCGCTTCTAGGAAATCCGCTACCTGCTCTGCCATTGTTAACAATTTTTTTCAAACTCTTGTCAAAGTAGACAACATTTGCACCTTTTTGGAAAGTTTAGGAATTGAGGAAGTTATTTCCGTAATTTGTACGCCAAGTGTGATACATTTTTTTTAAGTAATCCTCTTTGGATTGAAACGAAATCCAAATAAAAAAATTTTGTCGTGCGGTTTATAACCTTTTATTTCAGTGGTTTCGGGTATTTTACACATGTATTTTAGTTTAATGTAGTCGCTCATTCATCAGCTATTAGAAAAATGCTTACTTAGTGCAGAGAGTGGAGTATTTTTTTCACAATTGTCAGTTTTAGGTGGAAAAATGGATTTTTTCAAAAAAATCTTAAAAATGAGATAACTCGAAAACAAGCGATTTTCGACCCCCAGTTAACTGGGGCAAAATTGTTGCAAATGAACTCTAGTATAACCCCTTTCAAGGAATAGGTCGAATTACCAGTCACCCTGTATACAGGGTGAAATTGATATCATTAGCATCCTTTTAAACTAAGAGTCTACCCATCAAACTTATCAAGTTTTACTATTATTGGAGCAAACCGATCGGAGCAAAAAAAAACCTGCCTTTGCATACATTTGAGTCGCAAACTCGCGCGTCGACATTGTAGTTTAGTATGGAACAGCAGATTTTTTATTTATTCCGATCGGTTTGCTCCCATAGTAAAAATTGTTCAGTTCGATGGGTAGATTCTTAGTTTAAAAGGATGCTAATGATATCAATTTCACCCTGTAGATACAAACATCCATGACTCGGGTACAAATATTCATATTCATAATACAAATATTTGTCCCTTACGGGATTCGAACCCGCGACTTTTGCATAGCAGGCAAGTTCACTACTGACTGTGCTATCGGGCTGTAAAATAATATCCTGATTTTATTTCAGGGTTTCGAACATTTAGACCCATTCGTCCCCATCGAAGTAGAGCGCTACAGTGAGAAGGAATATCTGACGTGTGCCAACTACTACCGAGACAGGCTATGGCTACGCGGACCACCTGAGATAGAGACCGAGTTGAAGTTCACCAGCGCCCGCAATCCATTCAAATTCATGGAACAATGCGCTCCACTCTAGTGTAGTCTTGTTTTAAGTTTTATGTAATTAAATAATGTTTCTAGTGTATTTAGAGTTTCACTATTATATTCCCCATATTCCGAAGTTAATGGCTATTGTTTAAATAAGTGTAATAATTTTAAAAATTTCCCTAAACTATTTTAACTATAACACTTTTTTAAGAGATTTTTTTCATCCTAAAATACTTGTAATAATGTACCCAAGCACATATCCAGACTTTAGTGTTTCGGGGGGGGGGGGGGGGGGGGGGGGGGATATTCATACAAAAACAATGAAGAAGTAAGTGCTGTAATCACTTTTCCATACAAATATTCGGATTTCGGATACGTGCCTGAATGTACCTAGTAAACCTAGTTCAACAAGACTTCTTCGCATCAATAATACTCATTCTTATGCCTATACTATGTTGTTTGTTGTGCCATAAATAGTCTGATAAATTAGCCTACCTTAGAACAATCTATTCCGCACCCAACCAAAATTCTGATTCTAGATCCACATAGATAAAGGAAAAATTCCCTTTGACCATCTAGTAATTCATTTTCATTTCTGGAGACTGAGTAATCAAATCGAACAGTAATTAGAAATATAATATAATAGTAGAAGAAATAACAGGCAATCATAGATAATGTATAATACAGGGTAAAATTGATATCATTAGCATCCAAGAGTCTACCCATCGAACTGAACAACTTTTACTATGGCAGCAAACCTACCGGAGCAAAAAAAATCTGCTGTTGCATTTGAGTCGCGAACTCGCGCGTCGACATTGCAGTTTAGTATGGAACAGCTGATTTTTCATTTGCTCCAATTGGTTTGCTCCCATAGTAAAAGTTGTTCAGTTTGATGGGTAGACTTTTAGTTTAAAAGGATGCTAATGATATCAATTTCACTCTATATCTATGCAGGCAATCAATCAAAATTAATTGTAAGTTAGATTAGGTGGGGCAAGTTGGTCAATTGGCAAGTTAGTTTCAATTTCTCAGGACAAAAATTAAGCTAATAACAAATACATACCACAGAGTACAGTCAGATTCTTCATATCTTAGTATTGTCAGTAGTTAAGCAAAATTAAATAGTTTTCAAAATGTTGAAAGGTAGACGAACTTAACCCCATGGCCCCATTAAGCCCACCCACAGAAATTAAATTAATGTGCTTATGGGCTGGGCCTCACCTTATTTTATTAACCGACTTCAAAAAAGGAGGAGGTTTCTCAATTCAACCATATATATATATAAGGTCTAACAAAATAAGGTGAAACTATTTTAAGGGGGAGATCAGACCATCAAACTGAACAACTTTCTCTATGGGACCAATATCGATATCGCGAAAAAAGAAATTAGCTGTTCCATACAAACCAACTCTACCTAAATGTATGGGACAGTAGTTTTTTTTTTCGCGATTTCAATATTGGTCCCATAGAGAAAGTTGTTCAGTTTGACGGTCTGATCATCCCCTTAAAGTAGTTTCACCTAATTTTGTTAGACCTTATATATTTTTAGAAATTAAGCAGTTATCAGATGAAAAAATATATTCAATCAATCAAAATTATTTATTTGTATATCTCAGGTAATACGAGATATTGGAAAATAAGAAGTGTACAAATGATTTTCAATAATTTATTTTACTGAACAATACATATCTACAGAATTACACTTAGAACCAGTAACCTAAACATTATAACCGACGATGTGGCGCTTGCCGATGCATTCTCCAACGTAGAACCAGAACAGCACTTCAGCACCGACGAGGGTGTTTAGGGTTGCCTGCTTAACGGTTAGGTTCTTCCACGCTCCGGTCTTGAAACCTGACATCAGTTTGCCAATACCAGCCTTGATCTGAGGGATCTCGCTCATCTTGGGTGGGGCCAGTTCGACTCGGGCATATTTCATAAAGATGTTGAATTTGGGGCGGGCTTGGGCCAGTGCCGCTGAAAAAGATATCTTATGAGAAGTTGTCCAAATGTTAACATAACCTAATTGTTGCAATTTATGTTTCCTTTAGAAGTATGCTGAGTTGAACAGATGTAGAGAAGGAGACATGTGTGGAGTATAGCGATTTAATTAGCGCATTTTTAGGTTTTAGAGTAAGGCACTATTGACCCTCAAAATGAAATAGAATTACATAACTGGAAGTACCAAAACAATAACCAATGATGTAAGGTAACTAACTTAATACTTACTACTAACTACTCTAGCTGCTGCCATGTCGTTTGTTTAGTTAATTAAAACAGTTGAGGCACGATGAATTTATACCCCAAATTTTCGATTTTGGAATGAAAATTGATGGAAATCGGACACTGTCAAAACCAAATGTCAAAATTTCATTTCGTCCATCTTTTTATTTGGCTTCGCTACAAGTCTTTTTGTACTTGGCTACATTTCGTAACTACTCGGGCTACCAATACGAAAGAGAAAAAAGCATACGAAGACGTCTTTGTTTGAGTGAGAAAGAAAATCCTCGAAACGTGAAACGGACCCTAAAGCAGCGATTACATTACATTACCCAATATGCAGGGCCGATTTTAGCATTTCTTTTGCATTCTTTGATCGCTACACTTTAAAATTGAGAGAACAAATCTGGAAATGTAAAGGGCCGAAATCGAGCTCGAGCAACTACAAGTGTAATCGCTGCTTAAACCCAAGCCTCTAAATAATAAAATATTTAAAAAAAACTTAAAATTCTATTCTAGCAACACCAAGGAATATAATACTTGAGCAACACCGCTTGCAACGTCGATCGTTTTCTGTCAAGTGAAACCGGCGATAAATGTGTGGATTTGTGTAATTTTACAAAAATAAAGCTAAATAACACAGTAAAATAGCATTAGATAAAGAAGATCAGAGTTTTCTCTGACTTATCCAACAGTTAAAATGTACTCTTGTGGTATGTAATCGCCTTATTTACTCAATTCTTTTTGGTCTGGCGTGGTGGCCGATATTATTGGAGATTTAATAGTTTTCAGCTTTAATTTGATTGCTATTTCATAGTATAATGCATAATTCCTCTAATTAGTACCTACTGATGACCGATTACATTCAATAATGCGTAAAATAACCATGAAATCTTTAGGACACGTCAGTGTTATTCTGTGGCGGCCGGCTCTCCTATCCTATCTCCATATTTATAGGGGTTAGCATTGTTACCGACAAAGCAGTCTGCTTAAGCGTTTTGCTCGTAAACGGGATATACAAAAGGGATACTTGGAATTTTTAGATATTCTAATAAGATCAAAACGTAACACCCTTCAAATTTGGGGGAAAAATGTTTAGAAAATTACAATGGACAAATAGCTTTAAAGAACTCGGTCGGAGTCTATTCTTACGTTCCCCTAACAATCTCTCTCTCAATATCCCATCCCACTCTTCCGTCTTCTATACCTATTCCTTTACAGTCCAAGCTGCTCGACTCTGGAACTCGTTGCCATAGTCGATCAGACATGCTCCTTCTGTGGAAGTTTTTAAATCGAAAGTCTAAGCACATTTTCTGGACCTCTTGATCCAGATTCTTCCTTTCCCGCCTTCTATTTTTCTATATAAATCAATCCGGTATGTGTAGGTATGTTTATTGCAGCATGTATGATATATATTATTAATTATATATATATTATTTATCTATGTACCTTTAATTATATGTATGTAACCTGTATTGTATCCTGTTGTATTCACTTTTACATTTCTTTTATTTTATCTGTAACGCCGACCCATTCTTTGATATATCTCCTCTACGCTAAGGTTGTCTGGAAGAAATCGCTTTTTAGCGATAAGACCGCCTTATTTGTACCACAACCAGTTTTTTGTTTCATGCGCAATGTATTTTATACGGTCTAACAAAATTAGGTGAAACTATTTTAAGGGGATGATCAGACCATCAAACTGGACAACTTTCTCTATGGGACTAATATCGAAATCGCGAAAAAAAATCTGCTGTTCCATACAAATGTACTCGACCTAAATGTTTGGAACAGCAGATTTTTTTTTCGCGATATCAATATTGGTCCCATAGATAAAGTTGTTATTAGTATAGTATAGTTGGTATATATATTTTGTGTCAATAAACTATATTTCATTCATTTCTTAGGGCTCTTCTGATTAAAAAAAAACAGCTGCATCTCATTAGCACTCCCGCACCCAACCACTTTGCAGGTCCGATTTTCTGATTGCCTGCGCTATTGTCCAAACTGAAAAAGAAAGATGTAAAGCGCTTATTAGTAGTGGAAACACTTAACTCTGAAAAACACCGCTTCTCCAACATGAGATTACTCTTATATCTTTACAGCATTATCATTTGTGGTGCTGAGCGTGCTAGCTCTCAGCAATGCGAACACACTGCAAGGCACGATCGACACCAAGAAACTGCAGACCATCCTACAGGAAGGTGTTAAGAGCAAGGATATCTCCACCTTGTACTACGCCATCAAAGGTCTGAAGCAGTTGAATGCTAAAGTACCTGATGTCTGCCAGGTGAGAGGATTAGCAACTGAGAGTGAAACAAGGAGCACTGTTGGATTGCTCCTTGTTTTGATGGTTCTATTTTTTGAGCGGCGTTTTGAAATCAACCCTATATTTGATCGAAGGTTTAAACAGCAAAACGCTTGATGTTGTACGGTTATAAATATTTGGTGACTTGAATTGTTTTATGCACTACACACAATCCTCAACCATGTAAGCTGGGGGGCAATCAACACTTGACCGCCCAATAACAGACCTACAATGTGACTCTTAATTATTTTTCCGAAAAGGACATGTGTAAAGCACCCTCAACCTATAGAAGTGCATGAATATGGATGAGGCAAACAAAGTACATGCTGGCTGACAGTGATACAATACAAATACAAAAGCCTCTATTATGACCACATAATATTGTTACGTATATTGTTTTACAGGCAGTGATACAAGTACAAATAAAAAAACCTCCACTTTGCTACAATTGAATACTGTAGTGGTAACACCAACAGTGTTTCGAATCAATTTCAAGCATGAAAATAATCATCATATTTTATACATATTTATTAATGATAATAACTGAATCTATTATTGGTAGCTGTAGCAACATTTCTATCGACCCAAAAAGAGATTGCGTTAAGTCTATTGCTACTAAAAATAAATTATGAATTTATAAATAATTATGAATTATTATTATGAATTATTGTCTACATGTAATTTTTATTTGTCCAGAATTCGTACATCATTTATAAAGGTATTCACAGTTATTTTGTACAAAATTCGTAATATCTCATTTCTTACAGGACATCAAAGTTTTCAAATATGACATTAAGAACATAGAGCAGATCTTCTACCTAACACAAGCAGCTTCTCTCTCCGGCTGCGTCAATTTCCTGAGCCCTGATGTCCTTAAAGCCAGCACCCAAATCCTGGACAACAAGGACGCTAGCATCCAGGACCTATATTACGCTATCTACTCTCAGAAGGCCCTGGGTAAAGGCGGAGTTGTTGACAAGGACGATGCCTTGAAGAATCTCATTCAGTTGTTGAAGAAAGATGATTCTCCTGCCAAGTGAGGATTTAAATTATTATTTTGATTATTATTATTAATCTTTTACTATAATTATTTGATTATTATTATTGCCATACAACATTGATTTATCAATTATCAGATTGCTTGTGCCACAGGGTCCCAAAGGCCCTGTAGGATCTAAAGACACATTATTTTGTGCACAGAATTTTATAAGAGGGGTTTTCTAACCCCTTAAGTAGCACTTTTGCTTCGGAGACGGCTGTCGCGACTTGTTTCGCTGCTACAATTAGTCATGCCCTCTCGCTCGCTCCACGCCGCGCGCCTTATGGTGTTATGCAAATCATTGCATAACCTGTGGTGACACGTTCCACGCCTACTTTGCACTTCTAACCCCTCTTATAATATTGTGTGATTTTGCTCATCCTGGTTTTACACCAATGTCAAGTGGGTTTTGGGAGTACCGTAATCTCAAAAAAAATAATTATCACCAAAAACACATTTGAGCTAATACATAAATCCGCCACTGCAGCGCCGCTAAGTCGGTCTACATAGAACAATCCGCCGCTGCGGCAACGCATCATGTGACTTGGCACTTAAGAAACTAGTATTTTGGCTGTTATACAACCATGTAGATACAAGATAACAATAACTCCCCCAGCTACGGGTACGTGTTCGCGCTGTGCGAGCACATGGGCTGCGAGTCGTGGACGAGCACTCACGCGGAGGGAGTGCTGCTGGCGGCCGACGAGAGCGGCGGCAAGGCGCTGCACTTCGACGGAGGCCTGCCCGTCACCTCCATGCTGCTCGGCACTATCATCAGGTCAGTGGAGCGTAGGTGTTGACGGTACGATATCGCCGCGATCTGTCTGAGATTAATTACGACATCGTTGCGACTCACGCCATTTTCGCACAGTGGTAGGCAGAGACTACGGCTCGCCACACATTACGATTCTCAAATGTTTCTCCCACCTCATCCACTTTCATACATCTCTTCATCCACTTCCGTCGGTTGAATGTGCTGCTTGCACTTGTCCTTTTCGGAGAAGACCATTTATTTGGTTGTGGTAAGTTCTCCTCGGACCGTTCCGCATACATTGGATAAATAAATCTCCCTAGTGAGTCTACTCTCATTCATTCTCTGTACATGACAAAACCACCTAAGCATATCTCTATCAATCCTGGTTAACACATCATCCTTCAACTTACACCAATCCCTTATCACACTGTTCTTGATTCGGTCGGTCACTGTAACACCACACGTACTTCGTAAAGAGCGCATTTCCACTGCATTCACTCGACTTTCATTCTTTTTGCTCCACACCCAACATTGAATCCCGTACATAAGGATAAGCATCAACACGCCAGTGAATTGTATAATAGTAATGTAACGAGTGTTAATGTTGGTGGCGCCCCCCGGAATCGGCAGATCGTACAAGGCGCAGGGGAAGTCGTCGCCGCTGTCGGAGGCGCAGCGCTACAAGTTCGCGCAGTACCTGCTGTCGCGGCGCTCCGTCAACACGCCGCGCGGCGCCGCCTTGCTGCTCGACGCCGCGCAAGCGCTCGCCGACGACGAGGTACTGTAGTTCAGTTATATCGTAGCAAACAAGGTGGTCAAATACTTCTAACCTGTTCTAGTTTTCAATAATTTCTTTACACACAACCAATATACACCATACATTTTAAAATTAAATGTTTTTGTTGGATAAGAGCTTAAAGTGCGAATGACTTAAACCCATTAGCGAAATTAATAACTTTTAAAAACCTATATTTTCCAGCCCACCCCAATCAGCATCGCAATCAAAGGCACAAAGTACATAACATCAGAATCAGACACCATCGAGCTCTCCATCACCGACCTCCTCGGCCGTCCGGTGCGCGGCCTCAAACCTGAAGACGTAGTCGCCCAGTCAGGCACCCGCCTCTCTGATGACGTCGTCGTCCTCTCGAAACAACCCTTGACGCCCAAACCTGACACTACGACCTTCGTCCTTAATCTAAGCAAGATTAAAGCTCAATATGGCATGTACAAGATTGCTCTGAGCGCTGGAACGAAGACAGCTAACGTGAATGTGGCGGTTTTGGGCGAGATTCAGCTCACTAGTGTGGAGGTTGGCATCGGAGATGTGGACGGAACGACCAGCCCAAAGATCACCACTGTGACTTACCCAAACAAGTTGAGCGAGAAGCTACAGGCTGATCTTATGCAGAAGTAAGTTATTTCTCTTCAATAATGTAAAAGTGGTTTAATCAATTGCCACGTAATTCGATATTCCGAATTGTTATCCCGAAATTTAAACTGTGCGGGCTTAAAGTTGGTAATTCGTTATGGAAATAATTTGGGGTCCACTGCCCAGCAATGCAAGTCGGTCTGTCGAAAACTACTATCACGAAACTTGACTACAAACCCGACTACCCGACTACCGTTCTCCCTTTGTTACCCCACTAAATATATAAAAATGCATTTGCAAAATATGCTCTCTACTCTACTACAATACCGTCATCTGTAGATACCAGTGCACAAGAGTGTTACGTGAAGCTTTAAATAAGTGTTCCACAACGCTGGCTCATAGACTAGGTGAAACACTAAGTGTTTCGAAACATTTGTTAGAAGTTTGCACTCTTGCTCTCCGTACCACACGATTAAATATCCCTACCGATCCAAAATGATACCAAAAATCATAATAGTAAAGTAAAGGTACTTGCGGCAAGATTTTGTTAGGCAAACCGGCAGCATTGTATGAGCCCCTGTATAAACTTTCACTTAAATCACATTTCGTTCACCAAACAAATAGGTGCAAAAGTTACGCTCGGATCTTATAATCCGTTTCACAAAGGAAGATGCGTGAAACAAGCTATTTTCGTACTTAGTTTCTTGACATAAGTGTCCTGTCAGAACTCATCTAATGTGAAATGCGGTATATTATATGGGGAGCGTGTTTGCAGAGTGTCGCTCAAGTTCACGGTGCGCGACAAGTTGAACAAGCCGGTGGTGGTGCAGCAGGCCTTCGTGCGCGTCGGCAGCGCTGCGCCCGACGACGAGACCATCTTCGTGGCCGAGCCGGACAACGCCAAGGCCTACAAAGTCGACCTGGTACGTTTATAGCTTTAGATTTTGTAGGAATAAATATCTCCTGGCCTATAATCAGTGTTGTGAAATAAAAAAATTCAATTTAGTTTTCATGTAGACCAGTGAAACATGTAGGTTCTTGGAAACTTTGAATACCTACCTTCTCATAACTTGATTGACAAAACGAATTGTGATGAAATAAAACCTACATGTTAATCGATACTTAGACCTATGTCACAGATTACTGGTTACTACGACTTAACAGATACACCACTTCGTCCTGAGAACTAGATTGAGGTCAAGCGCAAACCCATATGTAATAAAAAAAAAACTTAGAAAGGTATAAATTCCCACGCTTTTATTACCTACTGCCAGACGGTACGCGCAAAAAAGTATCTAACGAAGCTTGCCTCAACCTTGATATTACTTCGTACAGCGCGCGGCGTAAACGACATTGGTGACTGGCGCGAGCGGCAGAAATCAAGCAAATGCATCGGCTACGATGCGCCGAAGTGTAGTTGCTTATCTCAGTACACCTACGGCCGAGTAACGGAGGTCTGCCTTTTTCATCGGTTTAGTAGTTTTTAACTGATGTGTCAACAAACAAGCGCATTATGTATGTAATAAAAATGCAGTGAACATGTAAATAATGTATGTATTTTTGTATAGAGCGTGGGCAGCATCGCGAAGCACCTGCAGTACAGATCGGGCGCGTACTCGCTAACTGTGTACCTCGGGGATAGCGCCGTGGCGAGCCCCATCGCGTACACCGTCGGCGACCTGCTCTTCAACTTCGGCAAGGATGCCAACGCGTTGGGTAAGTCATTTGTCTATAGAACATGGGCAGTATTGCGAAGCACCTGCAGAACCGGTCGAGCGCGTACTAGCTGACGGTGTACCTCGCGTACTCGCTGACAGTGTATCTCGGGGACAGCGCCGTGGCGATAGTCAGCGACCTGCTCTTCATCTTTGGCAAGGACGCCAACGCGTTGGGTATCCCATCTACCTACTGCTCTGTTGTAAAGCCCGATCACAAAAATAAAAAACCTCGCCATGTTGCGGAAAATCATTGGACCTAAATTTTGTACTTGGATTATTATATATATTATTATTTTTATTATATATTTTGTACATTAAAGGTTATAGTCGATTGCAGCGCCCTCAAACCAGGTTTTTCTGGTCAGGCTTTACCCAGAGTACAAAAAAGGTGAATGCGATCTCTATGGGGTCAACCTCAAAATCGGAAAACCAAAATCAGCTGCTTCATACTAAACTGCAATTCTACTCGACCTAAATATACAGGTTGGTCCAAACGGTGAAGTCCAAAAACTTTTTTTGTTTCCTCACCCCTACGTGTATCCGAAAATACCCCATGTATGTTCCGCGATTTTTTGTAGTTTAGAACGTTTACGTAACTGTGAAAAAAGTTATGACAGTTTTACACCTAGGGAAGGAGGGTAGGAATATAAAAAAAATGTTGGACGTCTCCATTTGGACCACCCTGTAGATGCTTTTTTCCCGATATCGATGTTGGTCTCAAAGAGAAAGTGGTTCAGTTCAGTCCGATCATCCGCTTAAAATACCGTCAGGATATTAAGTTGGACCCTGTATAATTAGTGTATGTATGGAGCGCGCTAACGATTCATCATCATCAACATCTCACACGTCCACTGCTGGACATAGGCCTCCCCCAAAGATCGCTACAACAACCGGTCCTGCGCTGCCCTCATCCAACGAGTTCCCACCACCTTCAGCAGGTCGTCGGTCCACCTTGGGGGGGCCTACCCACGCTGCACTTTCCGGTACGCAGTTGTCACTCGAGAACTCTTTGGCCCCATCGGCCATCGGTTCTGCGAGCAATGTGCCCCGCCCATTGCCACTTTTAGTTTAGCAATTCTTTGGGCTATGTCAACTACTTTGGTTATCCTACGGATCTCTTCATTTCTGATTCGTTCTCTCATATCTTAACTGTCGGTCTACGGCGCAGGTGAGCCGGTGAAGACAACAACGAAGCCTCACCGCGGCTCGCTGCCCGAGATAGTGCACCAGTTCCGTGCGCCGGAGCCGCGGCCGGCGCGCTTCGTGTCGGACGTGTTCGCGGGCGCCTGCCTCGCGCCGCTGCTGCTGCTGCTCGTGCTCTGGGCGAGGCTCAGGGTCAACCTGGCTAACTTCCCCTTCACGCCCAGCGCCCTCGTCTTCCATTTGGCTCTGGGAGGTGAGTTTACTCAGTTTTTATTTTAAAAAATGCAGTCCTAGTCGTTTTCGTGTAATTAAACAAAGATGTGTAAAGTGGTAAAAATCATTTGCATGCAAAATGTTTGTTTACTATATAATCTATATTACCTCTGTTATGTCCCTATGTTTTGCTTTTTTGCATAAATTAATTACTGTAAGAATTAGGGACCTTCCAACATGTCCAATTTTGCCGCCCGTTTTCAGACATCCAGTAAACAAATTTGACGATTTCATATTATTATTCTTGAAAGAATGATTTTAATCGGTTTAGTTTTGGAGGAAACAGGGGAATACAAAATGCAGATTTCGTCTATTTTTATCTAGATAAAATCAGTCCGAGTGTAGTTGTCTCATTCGCACTCCAGTCAGCGGGGTATATGGGAGACGCGGATCGGACAAATACGTATACAGTCGGAAAAGTGACCCTATTCTCCAAATTAGTTTGAGAGCCCTCTCTTAAGCCGGAACCACGCGGCTAAATAATAATAAAATCGTTTGTTGTGTAGGGTCGCTCGGCCTTTACGGCGTGCTGTGGCTGCAGCTGACGATGTTCGACACGATCCGGTACCTGCTGCCGCTCGGCGCCCTCACCTTCCTCTCCGGCCACCGCCTGCTGCGGCGCCTCGTGCAGGACAAGAGCCGCTAGACTCGGCTCAGCGCGGCTTTAGCTTGAGTGGGACCTTCCGACAGGACAGACTGCCGCCGCGCCGTGCTAAATGACTATAGGATGATTGATGTCGCGCTAAACTTCACATTCGAATAATCTCGTGTACAATTAAATGTGTTACACATCGAACAGAGTGCTCCAGACCATCAAATTGAACAACTTTCATTATGGAGTCTACCTCAGGAGACGCGATAAAAAATCTGCTGTCCCATACAAAACTCCAGTACCCACCCGACTCAAAAGTATGGGACAGCTGATTTTTTTTCGCGTCTCCTGAGGTATGCTCCATTGTGAAAGTTGTTCAGTTTGATGGTCTGAGTTCACTGTTTCAATATTTGCTAGGCTGTCACTTACACCCTGTATAACCTATCAAAGGTTACGAATAAATTAAATCCAATCTAGCATGTGATAAATAAAATCTCTGGCGGCTTCGGAAGATCGTTTAGCTCTACGAGTAATTTGTTTATCCTCAGATCTAGCTAGCAATCATTTTATATTGGACCACCAAAGAGCTAAGCATCTTTCAGTGCTTCTATTCGTGGCATTTAGTTAAACATCTAAGCGCAGGGGACGGGAGGAAGTCACAAATTATCAAATCGTATAAGTATATTGCGCTCGCTCTAGTCTTTATTTCCATCAGTTCCCACATTCGACCGCATTTTGTGTAAAGTAGAAATAATCTTTACCCAACATCACAACAGGAGGGTAAAGTTAATTTAATATAATGTGCATTTGTAGTTTTTACAAATACCTACCAAAATATTGTTTTAATTTATGTATGTATGACTTGAGTACGTGCAAGTGTGACTTATTCCTATTTTCTATAATTTTAAGCACATTTTCATTCCTTTTAATTTCGGAACATTCCTCAATGATGAAATTATTGTCATTGTTGAAGAGTGTTCTTGAATCACCATTAAATGCATTAATTATAGATTTTTTAATAATAAATGATATGTGATTCGTTATAAGGTTGTTTAATTTAAAACGAAAAAATCCTAGAAGTCTAACATTACTTCACACATTTTAGAAATAACATTGAGGGTCAATTAGTTTCGTAAAACTGATTCAACCCACTATTGACTGGTTTGTATAACTATGTTTGGATACCTAACCTAACAATAATTTACTTATAGATATTGATTGAATGTCGAAATATAAAAAAAACAAAGTCCACGGCTATATACACATTTAGATTTATGGCTCACCTTATTCTATAAGGTCTAACAAAATTAGGTGAAACTATTTTAAAGGGATGATCAGCCCATCAAATTGAACAACTTTCTCTATAGGACCAATATTGAAATCGTGATGAAAAAATCTGCTGTCCCATACATTTAGATCGAGTAGGTTTGTATGATTTCGATATTGACCCTCTTAGTCCAAGTATTGGCCTCATAGAGAAAGTTGTTCAATTTAATGGTCTGATCATTCTCTTAAATTAAAATAAAATAGTTTAACGTAATTTTGTTAGACCTTATATATTGCAAATATATAAAACATCTGTAAGAAATATAACTGCAACAGAAGTGTGTCTGTATTGAAGATATTTACAAGAAAAAACGGGTAAAAATGTCTGCCCATGGTCCACCAGGTGAACTAAATTGGGTGACCACACGGAAAAGCCATAGATTAATATGTATATTGGATATAGATAGGTAACTCGCCTTGAATTTTAGGACGTCCTAATTGCATTGCCGCTTACACGGGTTGCTGCTTATTGGCACTAGGGGGCGCCACATTATGAAATAAATTGAAAAAGACGATCGGCCGACACGAGGATCTAATCTTAGCTACCCGGATGGTAAGCCGGTTGTCTAGACCGCTAGACCAAGAAGACAGTGGTTGATATGGGCGAAATCTCTCACTACTACAGCGCAGCGCGAGAGGTGTAGTGCGCTGTTACTCCGATATGAACCCTAGTTCAACACATAGTGCTTCGAAACATAACCGATAGATGGCGGAAGCTGTCTATGGAAAATCAGCGTTCCACTTAGTTTGTACTAAGATAACATAGCATGGGAAAAGCCGTGGGTTTGAAGTAGCTCTCAGTCACTCGCTAACTAGTAAAATCCTATCCCAGCACTTTGTATGAGGCGTAGGTACAAACCACGTGTGTTAATGTTAGCACTGGAGTAAGATAAGTGTAAGGGACTGTTGAGTTAGCGATTATATTGAAATAAAATAAATACTTGGTAAAAAAAGCAATTTCTTTTTATTTCTTCAGCCACTTCTAGAAACCGAAGATAAGTTCATTGACTAGATCTTAGAACATCATAAAATCTAGGATCGTTCTCTCTAGTTCCATTGTTCAGTTCCATGATGGAACTAGACTAGAGAGATCTATTAGAACGGAATGGGAGGACATTATTATTATTATATTTTTTTTATTTATTCTATGTTTAGTAAATTAACAAATATCGACGCACTACATTGTCAGTAGTAACTCATATGTGCCGTTAGGTTAGGAAGTAAGCATCGTAGGATGCATCTTTGGATAGGTGGTCGTCACAGAACGTTATAAGAGGGGTTAGAAATGTAAAGTAGCGCTTTTGCTTCCGAGACGGCTGTCGCCACTTGTCTTTCCAGTCACGCTGCTACAGTTACTCGTGCCCTCTCGCTCGCACCACGCCGCGCGCATTATGGTGTTATGCAAATTATTGCATAGCCTGCGGCGACACGTTCCACGCCTACTTTGCACTTCTAACCCCCTCTTATAATGTTCTGTGGTGGTCGTACACGTGCATGCTATAAGTGTTATCTAAGTGCACAAATAGATTGACTCAGTGTATACATAAAATAAACATTCATGAATTTAATTACTTCACTATTAGTGTGGTAACCCTGTAAGGTATAGTAACTTTAAGGTGATGGATGACACATCTGCGGAATTTACGAGACGTGACCTCCGTGTCGGCAACGCGCAAATAAATTTATCCTTTATTCACTTGTGATAAGATTGCCGCTGCGAGTAAATGCGCTTCACTGCTCTTTTGGTGTGAATCGATCCTAAGTGCAGTTTGACATAATTTATAAAGCAAAATCTGTGACTTTTTAGATTGTGACATTCGAAAAGAGGTACATTGTATCCTATATATATGAGTTTTAGTCCTATATATTTGAGTTTGCCCTAAAAGAGTTCTTCCTCTTATGTCTTCCCGAACTTTTATTTCTAGTAGTTTGTGCGTTGGCAAGATAACGCATTATTCGCGAATGGTTAACAATGAGATTATAATGATGGCACATGTTAAACAAAAACTTAAAAACAAGTGAGTAATACATCCTCCCGCTGGGATCGTTAGTAATGTCTAAGCTTGGCTTGTTTACATCGGTCCGGCTCTTCAGATGTCCGTCTCGTGCTATATTTGACTGCTCTCTGTAACAATATAAATTTAAATAATTAGATTAGATAACATATTGAGACTAAACAAGGACTAAACCATACCTCCGGCACTCCACATATAACGACGTCACGATGCTTCAATATTGGGAAAGATACAAAATGGCGTGTCGTACCCGGTAAACTAAGATTCATAATTTTAACGTAACTTTTATTGTCTGACATATGACGGGGGCCGTAATGCTTTAAGTTCATAAGTTACGTCGAAATTTGCCGGCGAATTGGGATGATGACTGATCCTGGAAATTCATATCCTAAAACGAATTACAAAAATAGGCTAAATTTACAAACGAAATTACAATCAAATAGAAAAGAAAAATGTTACAAACGACTGAAAAACGTTTTTTTCATCTTCAATCTCTTTCATACAAAACAGGTGTTTGTATGAGACGTCGTCGTGATTTGTATGCAAATACGACGTTATGACGTCACTTTCTTTATATATGCCTCTCGTTCTAATCGTAAATTTTAAACACGTATATTTCAGTTATTTTTAAAGATATTCAAAAATTAATTTCACTTTAGTGTTTAAGATATCAAACAGATTTAAAAAAGTGATAAAATATTTTTCATCATCCGAATTATGAATTTTGGTTTACATACTATTATTTAAAATGTGACTAACCACACCCCGGGCACTCCACTCCACATAACAATCTGACAATCTATACTTATAAAAGAGTTCCGCGACTGACTGACACACAACGCACAGTCTAAACCGCTGAAGATAGAAACATGAAATTTGGAATATAATAGAGGATGTAGGTACATACCGGGGTTCCAGTGCACGTAGTCGGGCGTGGCAGCAGCCTGGTACTCCTGCACGAGGTCATCGACCACGCCGCGAGACTCGTCGAACTCCTCGAGGGACTCCTTGAACATCGGCTCCTTCCGGAACACCTCGAGGAAAGCCTCGCGCTTGCGCAGCTTGTCGTACTGCTGGAGGCAGCGGTCGAATAACTGCCCAACAAACAAATAAATAAAAAACGCTCACAGGCACATACATTGTAATGATCCCAAATTAAGCCTTAGGCTTTACGTAAATAATACAGAACTTTGACACTCAAACGCAGACTCGTCGATATATGTATATCTTTCCTACGGTACTTATACAGGGTGTTAGGGTAAACAGTTGCATTACTTTAAGGGGTGATTGAAACATTAGGGTATGCTCCCGGACCGGGACCGGAAAAGACCGGGACTACAAAACCAGATACCGGGACTTTCGGTACTTTTGGGAAATGTTAGTTAGTGTAAAATAAAATATGATTACGCATTTTAAGCGTGTACTGTGGCCTTTCAATAAATAGTAACTAAACCCTAGCATACCGCGTTAAATAATTAAATGTTAAATTCTTTATACCGCGGTGAGCTGACTAACATTGAACGCGTGTGATCGCCCCGCTTGCCCACATTTTCTAGTTAGTTATAACCAGTTCTCAAAGGCCTCTTACCGAGGATATGTTGGTGTGGTTGGCGAGCAGCAGGCCGGAGACCTTGTGGGAGGCGTGCACGTAGGGCGAGCGGCGGGAGAGCGCCACCTGTATGGAGGCGGGGCCCCACGGGATGAACGACGCCAGCTTACGCTCCCTGATGCGCTGCAGCGACTTGTGCACTTGCGAGGGGTCCACCTCTCCCTAGATGTAGCACGACCACAAAACAAAACAAATACAATTATCGACTGTATGTCAAGGTCCTTAAGACACGCGCCCGCGCCTCGACGCACCTCGACTCCTTCTGTATACCCCCTTACATACCAACCAGGCGGAGGACAGTCGCCTTTTGGTGGCTTTTTCCGATTCATTTTGCATAGAATGCGCTGCCATCTATTAAATATTTCGCAGAAGTATGAAATGTCAATGTCAAATTGACTCATTCACAAAATGGCTTCCTATCTTGCGTAATGTGCGGGTTGTTTGTAGTTTTCGTTTAATTTCGTGACGATTTAGTGATGTTCTGGAGTTTCTGTTGTTCTCTTACCAATGTTTAGATTACAGGAATAGTAAGGATACTGGAATTTCACTCGATCGGTGCGGGATTGAACGAAAACTAGCATTCAAAACAATAATATCCATCGGTATGAGTAGATATAAGTAGGTATGTATAGTATAGGTTGAATTATTGTCGGTGCTAGCCTTCAATTTGACATAAGGTGGATGCATAATGTTGCCACGAGTGGGTTCTCTTTTCTTATATACTTATATTACTCTTTGATACCAAATTAAGAATCTTTTTTAATTATTTCATATTTTTATTCAGGATGCCTCGACATTAGACTTGCCGTACCGATGGTAATGATGGTAGGTAATGATGATATTTTCGATACATTTTGATTATTTTTATTTCGATAATAATAATCGATTACGATTATTTTCATAATCGATTAATCGGTTAGCAAAATAATCGAATTGGCACATCACTAAAACTAAGTAAGCATTCACATACAAAATTCTCGAAAAAAAAGTATCCAAGACTAACCTACAGAAACGTACGTGTATAGTAATATATCCCAACTAAAAACATTGCGGCACGGCGCGCACCTCGATCCCGCGAGTGCGCTTAGTCGGCCGATCAAACGAAGACTGTCGCGTAATTGGTTCTCTTTATACGTTTTGGTTCGGACACTTTTGAGCCAACTACCAGTAGTCAATGAAAGTAAGAGAAAAATTATCTTAGAACATTTTGGTGTCTCATTTTCCCGACGCTCAACTGGGAAACATCACCCACACTGTTCGAACTTCGGGATACTTTACTAGATTTAGTCAATGATTAGGTAGATTATGAAAGTACAATACGCGGCAAACATCTTGAAAATGCAGAACCCGTTTGGGTGCTATTCGAACTACAAACAGGGTATCCCGAAACTCAACGTCAAACCAAAAACACGAGATATGTGAGGTGAGTTTATAACTGTTCAGGGAAAAATAAAACAATAAAAACAAAATTTTGTTAATTTTTCTAACATTGGAAAAATCGCCACCTTGCGCCCATCTTTTAGATGTATATTTTTTTCATGAAAATACTTGTTACGGAATCCTTGATAATCATTTCAGTGGACCCAATTATTATTATTAATTTCATGACAAAATGTACAAATTTGTAGTTACTACATTTAAAAGCTAAGCGGCGGCGATTTTTCCAATGTTAAAAAATAACAAAATCTGTTAACCTCGAAAACTATCGAACTTAGATTTTAGTTTTTATTTTTCCCTGCACAGTTATAAACTCACTTATCCCCTGTTATCCGCTTGACGTTTAGTTTTGGGACACCCTGCATAAGTTACACTGATAAGAACATGTAATACCTGAATAATATTCAAGATGGATATGTAACAGTGCTGGTTGGTCCTGTCGGGGCTGAGTGAGACCATCATATTCTTCGGCTGCAGCAGTCTCTGCATCACGTCCAATACTGTAGTTTTGCGGATCTTGGGCGCCTGTACAAAGACAACACTGACTTTATACCTCACGCCACGCAAGATGATAAACGTCATTTGACGTTATAATTCCTACAGTATAAGAATTAGTACTACGTGCAGTATGGACATTCCCAACTACCCACACATTTCGACCTTACCACCGTATAAGAAAGAGTGTCTATTACTAACCTCACCCCTTCTCATCTCACTCAACATCACACGTACAATAGGGTGTTACAACTTTTTTTGAAAACTTTTTAAAGTAATCCTGAGATCGTAATGATCCAGAAGAATTTTAATTTTATAAAGCCAAAGAATGCCTTAAAAACTTATGATTTTGAATTTTCGCGGGAAACGCTAGCCGCCATGGTGTTTCTGTTCGTGACGTCACTCCTTTAGTAAACAATACGACTGCGAAAGACATAGTACAGTAGTACCAGGTTTATAAGTCTAAGGGTCCTTGCACACAGAGAGCGGTCACGCGGTCAAGCGTTCTGCGTTCGCATTCTATTTCTGTCTGACAGTACCCTGAAGACAGAAACAGAACGCGAACGCCGAACGCTTGACCGCGTGACCGCTCTCTGTATGCAAGGACCCTTGCCGATTTACCTGCGCAGTCGACAAATTTTAATACCGCGCGAAATAGTATTGACCAATCAGGATGTGCCACCTTCAATCCATTTACGCTATTGGCTAATTTGTTTTCGCGCCCTTTCGGCTCGGTCCTGCTCGACGCAAACGAAGATTGACGAGCGGAATATTTTCCTGGTCGTAGTGTAACAAGATTTGACTTGTGTACTATAGGAGTGAGTCCAATATGGCGAATGGCGTTTTAGACATTTGAAACACATATTTTAAAAAAGACGATTTTAAATTGAATTATAAAATGTACACTGCATTTTAAGAATAAATATCGACGTTTCTCGTTTACTTTTTTCGAAATCTATCATAAACATGCATTTTTATGTCCTTTCTTACATGGATGTTGTAAAATACCCTATTATATCATCTTCTCCACGAGACAGCGGAGCGTCGGTATCGGTAGCGGCGCCACCAGGCTGATCAGGTCTTTGTTCATGTACGACGGGTACTAGAGGTCAAGTGTGGAGAGACAATACATACGGTGTTAAGTTCGTGGTCGGCAGTGAGCGGCGTGTAGCCGGTCATGAGGAAGTGGAGCCTCGGCGTCGGTATCAGCGGCGCTACCAGGCTGATCAGATCGTTGTTCATGTACGACGGGTACCTGCTCGACAAGTCACTAGCTTTAGAATCGATTTCGCATGCTGCGTCAAGGTTATTTAAAAGTCAATTGAACGAAACAAAAACTGCATGCTTCAATTTCGGCCTGTAGTTCTCAGTAAAAGTGGAAACAAGCTTTACTTTACTTTATGTCACACTGTACAGCTCGCATGCCACGCATGACAAAGCGACAAAACTAGAGAATCGTTATGTGCACTCGTTTAAGCATCCGCATGTATAATATGCATATAGTAATAAAGACAAAGGCACATCTTGATCTTTATCATTTTCTCAGGATGGCATGCTATGCACACAAAAAAGAGTTTCAAGAGATTGGGCACTGTTAGTGAATTGTGGAGATTCTGTTTAATTATCCTACATTTAGAATATCTCTGACTCGTGAGAATATGCTTCATGCTTATGGTCTAGAACCTAATTCGCAAAAAGAGTGCCCGTCTTAATTTTACAAAGAATCAATGCTGCATATTTTCCCAATCTTAAGTCACCGAGTTGGCCTTATGAAATTCGATCTTGTCGTATTCGGGAGTGAAGACTTTATTCAGATCCCAGTGAAACAGAGGCTGCGTCCTGTCCAAACAGGAGTGACCCTCTGCTAGAAACTTCGCAAGATGGATGAAAGGAACTGGATGCGAAAAGCACAGGACCAAACGAGGTAGGATGTATTGAGAGGTGTATATGCAGTACTGGGCTAGTACAGACTGACGACGCTATATTACCTGAGTGTAGCGGTGGTGACCCTCTGCTAAAAACTTCGCAAGATGGATGAAAGGAACTGGATGCGAAAAGCACAGGACCAAACGAGGTAGGATGTATTGAGAGGTGTATATGCAGTACTGGGCTTATAAAGACTGACGACGCTATATTACCTGAGTGTAGCGGTGCTGGCACTCATGATGGTGGAGACGAGGGTGTTGATCTGCGCGAAGGAAGGGTTCTGTATGTGGAGGCGGTCGCTGGCGATGCGGTTGAGCGCCGTGTTGTCCAGCACCATCACGCAGTCCGCGCTCTCCGTCAGCCGCTTGAGGGTCAGCAGCGAGTTGTACGGTTGCACCACTACGTCACTGTCAAGTAAAGTAATCTTTATTTGCTATTGATCAGAGTTCACAAAACAAATAAGTTACAGGTGGTCGGTACAGTAGAGGATCTCCTAAATCAGCCATTAAAAATAGCACGCAAATATTACAACAATACAATATAGGGTTATTTCAAATTAGTTGGCAAAACTGAACCAGGGTACTTGCTAATGATAACAGATGGCATTATCAATGTTTATAATTGGTATTGATAACTAAATTAAATAGTAAGGTACGCGCAGTGCGTGCAGTACGCGGGCTCGGCCGGACATTAACCTCAGAATCATATGTTCGGGCGGCCGGTTATTTTCACGCAATTGTACTTAGTAACAGATACCAAAAGCGTTTCTTAAGTTTCCTTAAGATATTTTACCTTATACGGTATGAAACAGAGATTTTTTATTTGCTAATGATATCAATTACACCCTGTATATTGTCGACATGAGTTGACACTCCTTTACAGTAGTACCAGGTTTATAAGTCTTACCGATGTACCTGCGCATTTAACAAATTTTAATAGCGCCCGAAATTATCCTGACCAACCAGGATGTGCCACGTTCGCGCGCCTAAAATCCCTTGCCACTGTTGGCTTGTTGTTTTCGCGCTATTTTCGCCGCGCAATTGTCCATTAGTCTGCTATTTGACGAGGGAGAGAGAGTATCACCACGATTCTGCACCCTTTGACTACCGCGTATGATTGTTTTTAATTTATAAATTACTTCAGGGTTTTGACTGAGACTCGGGTCTGCTCTGCACAAACGAAGATTGATGAGCGGTATTATTTTCCTGGTTATACTGTACTACTTTTTGTTACAATATATGAATCTTAATGGCGGGCAGGTGAGGATTAAACAGCGATGCGCAGGCAGCATATATCGGATATAGCCTGGAGCATAATTTTAAGCCCAGAGCTGGTGTGTGCCTGTATGTCCGCGATGACGTTTGCAGTCGGCGACTCCGCACCCTCGAGCATCCTGATTATTCTGTGCTCTGGGTAATGGTGGACACGGGAACTGAGCAAACGCTCTATGCCGGTGTCTATAGATCACACAGTGGCGACAGTGAAACAACCGCACTCTTTGAGTACTTAAGCGAAACGGCGGACTCTGCTCAACAACGGTACCCCACGGCTCAGGTTGTTTTTCTGGGGGATTTCAACGCTCACCATCGGGAGTGGTTGGCTCCATTCCTGAAAACAGATCATGCTGGTAGAGAAGCGCGCAAATTTGCTTTATCGCTAGATCTCACCCAAATGGTCAACCAGCCGACTAGGGTACCTGACGTTGAAAACCATACAGCTAATTGCCTCGACCTTCTGCTGACTACTGATCCCCACAGATACACAGTATCGGTATCAGCCCCCCTGGGCACTTCCGACCATTGTGTAGTGAAAGCTGTATCGTCAGTAACACCGCCCGAAAAAAGCCAAAATGGCACTAGGCGACTGTGGCGCTACAAGTCAGCAGATTGGGATGAGATGCGTCACTTTTTTGCATCCTATCCTTGGCGGCAAACATGCTTTTCTTCTGACGACCCGACGAGCTGCGCAAATGCCATAACCGACGTGGTGCTTCGAGGTATGGAATATTTTATTCCATACTCCGATGTACCAGTCGGTAGCAAGTCTCGGCCCTGGTATAACACCGAGTGTGCTCATGCTGAGCAGCATAAGAACTCGGCCTACCAGAAGTGGGCTGAAGCCCGCAGCCGTAAAGCTCCAGATATTCGGGAAAAGAAAAAAGCCTTCAACCAAGCCGCCAAGTCAAGCAAAAGAGTTCTACGTCAGGCCCGATACGACCATATTGGCCGCATAGGCGCTAGATTGGCTTCGTACCCATCGGGTAGTAAAGCGTTCTGGTCCCTAGCCAAATCAGTCGAGACTAACTTCTGTCGTCCCTCGCTTCCACCCCTGCTAAAACCTGACGGATCACTCGCGCACACCGCAAAGGACAAAGCGAATTTATTCGCCTGTCTTTTTGCTGGTAATTCTCGTCTGGACGCCGGCACTAAAACGCCACCTTCGATACCGTGTTGTGACACAGTAATGTCGTCCATTAGTATTCGAACTAAAGAGGTTCGAAAAGTGCTGCGCAACCTAGATGTTAATAAGGCTAGTGGTCCTGACGGGATACCAGCCATTGTATTAAAGAATGCCGCGCCCGAGCTGTCTCCAGTCTTAACTCGCTTGTATCGCCTGTCTCTGAAAACGGGTAAAGTGCCAGAATCATGGAAGCTTGCGAACGTACAACCTGTTCCTAAGAAAGGTAGCCGGGCAGACCCTGCCAATTATCGTCCCATTGCTATTACCTCCATATTCTGCAAGGTTATGGAGCGTATTCTAAACACCCACATTCTTACGTACCTAGAAGAGTACAGTATCCTCAGCGACCGTCAATACGGCTTCCGTCAGAAGCGGTCCACTGGGGATCTTCTAGTGTACGCCACACATATATGGGGCGAAGCCATGGAGAAACATGGTGAAGCTTTGGCGGTATCGCTCGATATCTCCAAGGCATTTGACAGGGTCTGGCACGCTAGCCTCTTAAGCAAGCTTCCATCATTTGGTTTCCCTCTCGACCTGTGTGACTGGATAGCTGATTTCCTGAGCGAACGGTCTATTCGAGTTGTAATTGACGGTTCGTCATCTGACCTTATGGCGATTAATGCCGGTGTCCCTCAGGGATCAGTTCTCTCTGCGACCTTATTTCTGCTGCACATCAACGATCTGCTACAGCCCGGTCTATTTGGGTATGCAGACGACAGCACGGTCACCGAGAGATATCTGTCTGTTAGACAGGCCGACGGCCCTGAAGTCCGGTCTCAGAGGGAGGCGATGGTCGAGCGTACGAGTTCCACCTTGTCGGCAGTGTCCGAATGGGGTGCTGCCAACCTGGTTGAATTCAATGCCACTAAGACTCAGGCCTGTCTGTTTACCGCAAAAAGGTCACATTCTAGTGTGTCTCCTACTTTCCGGGGTGTCACCATTCCGATCTCTGAAAGTCTGGAGTTGTTGGGTCTCGAACTTACGTCAGACCTGAACTTTGGCCGCTCGATTGAGTCCAAAGCAAAAACCGCGGCTAAGAAATTAGGTATCCTGAATAAGGTTAAGCGGTACTTCACGCCTGCACAGCTTCTTACTCTCTACAAAGCCCAAGTGCGATCCTGCATGGAGTACTGCAGCCACCTCTGGGACGGTTCTGCAAAATACCAACTGGATGCACTGGACTCAGTTGAGCGCCGAGCCAAGAGACTCATCAACGATGACGCACTCGTCGAGGCTAAGTTACATAGTCTGGAACACCGGCGATTGGTCGCTTGTCTGTCGGTTTTTTATCGGATACACTTCGGCGAGTGTGCCCAGGAGCTACATGACCCGATTCCACCATCCCCCTTCCACCAACGTACGACAAGACGTAGTGCGAGTCTGCATCCATACGTAGTCGATATTCCAACAATCCGCACAAAAAGGTTCGCATCCTCTTTTATAATTAGAACCGGTAAGGTTTGGAACTCACTCCCTGCGTCTGTGTTTCCAAGCAAATACAATCAGGATATTTTCAAAAGAAGAGTTAATAGGCTTTTTCTGGGTGAGCGCGCTACATCCTCGGCTTCGTCTACACTTCCCATCAGGTGAGATGAAGCCAAGCGCAAACCCATTATGAATAAAAAAAAAAAAAAAAAAAAAAAGCATACCAGACAAAGGGAGACTTTGTTCATAAATAATAAACTAAATCTTTTCACAAGCTTTTATTTACTATCACTAGAGATAGACCAAGAAAAAGATGGCGTGACAAACTGGATGCGCACGAAGCAGAATGTCAACTGATGGCACGGGATAGAGAAGGCTGGAAAAGTTTAGGGAGACCTTTGCCCGACAATAATAGGACGAAATAGGTTAAATTAAATAAATAAACCAGATGTGCTCACCATGCAAGGCAATGCTATTTTTTCGGCAGAAACCTTCGTAGGTATGCACAACATTTTTGTTGTGTGCCACCAAAGTAACCTCGCAATCGGATTAATGAATATTATTCTCGTTGCGCCCATGCTTCGTCATCCAGTTTTAAAATGGATAAAGCTTTAGACTTTTATAAACAAACCTTATTTCATCCAAGTTAGGGAAGACACTGTAAGTCTGTACCAACTTCTTAGGGAACCTGTCTGAGAGGTGCTCCAGGATGTATGAACCCATGCCAGAGCCCGTGCCTCCTGCGATCGAGTGGCACAGGACGAAGCCCTGAGAAAATGCACCAACATTTATTAAAGCATCAGGACTGGGCAGTAGCCAATAAAATATCAGATGGGAGTAGAACAGTCAAGAGAGGGCATCCAACCAAATAAATGGTTTTCCCCAAAAAGGACAAGTGCTAGCACCCTCAAAGGGAAGTGCATGAAGAGATGTCTGAAAGTGGATGAGGCGAGAGAAGTATGTCAGAATCATAGTGTGTGGCGAGCCATAGTCTCTGCCTACCCCTGTGGGATAGTGGCGTGAATATATGTATGTCTGTATGTATTTCTTTTATCAAAGGACATTCACTTGACATAGAATCATAATCTGCTTCAAGCTTCAAGTGTATTTACCTCCAAATTGTCACTGCCGTCAGCTTCCCTGTTAATAATATCAAACACCTCCTCGTTCAGCTTCTCTCCTTGTGCGAACCCAGAAGCCCAGTTGTTACCAGCACCTCCACCGTGCTTCGATAGGTATACATTCTCAGGGTTGTATAACTGAAAGAAATTAATTATGTATAATTGGTTGAGCTTGCGTTGACTTACGAACTACGTAGGGTCCACGCACTGTGTCCGAACCGAAGTACCGATGAGGACGTACAAGAATTTCAGATTTTTTACTGTTTTTAGTTACATGTACTTAGATTTGTGTTCGCAATTCACCAAGCTATCTTGGATGCACTATATGCAGTGACCAAGATCAAAATAACTTTGATTAGCAAATTAATATATAATAATATATAATATATAATATATTTACTAGAATTTGGCGCACCAGCCTAAATGCTGATATGAGTGTCTTTTTCTTTTGTGTGAAATAGACCTTACCTTAGCATACGGAGAGTTCATAATCGTATGTATAACTCGAGGCTCAAGATCCAGGAGCACTGCCCTAGGGATATAGTGGTCGTCATCGGCCTGGTAGAAGAATACGTCCTTCCTGTCCGAGCCCGCCGACGCGAACTCCTCCAGAATACCGTCCGGAGATATTCCGTGCTCTACGCATAACTGTTTCCAGAACTCGAACCCGACTGTGAACAATTCAATAATTAACCGTAGCACCATAAAAATTAATTTGAAAATAACTGATCTTTCTGTTACCCACTTTGGTTACCGCATTGGCCGAGCTGGAGGGTTATCATTTCACTTGGCATTTTGATGGTGTGTCCTTAACTTTAATTTTAATAAATAAACTAATTCCGATTGGGAAATTTCATGAAATACTGAAATAAACAAACCCAAACAAAACAGCCGCTTTTTCGCCCATTTAGCAAATGCGTTCTCTTCTCACCAAATTCTCACGAATACAAATTATTAAAATGTCAGAGAAAACTCAATTCTGATTGGTTAGAAATGGGGAAGTTTCGAAATATTAGCCAATCATTGAATTTAGCCGTTTTTTTGAACCAGTGAGAAAAGTTTCTATTTGCAAAGTTTTTGCTGCGTTCAGAATTAGTTTGACTTATAAAATATTTTTTTTTACAACATGTTGTATAGCAGTCAAAATCCAACATACATAGACTAGTGCTTTAATGTATATTTTTATTTATTTATTCAATAAAAGTAAGCATAACATACATTATATGCTTTTTCATAACCAAAACCGAATGAAAATGACCTAAACACTGTACTTAGTTTTAAAACACAATAAGCGTAACAAAACTTTCCATAGCGTACTGAACTGAACTGACTCCCAGACCCCAAACTGAACTGACTGAACCAAAGAATATTATGACTGAACGCTACCTTACTTAAACGTCAAAAGTTTCGCAAGTTTGTAAGCGAGGATTTTTACTTTACTTTTCTTTTTAGTGGTTTACAAAGTAAATTTGAGTAATAAAGTGAGTTTATTGAGTTTTTTACAGAAAAAACCAACGCATATAACTTTTGTCATTCATAAGACATATATTATTTGCACATAAATCAAGGTAAGACATGTTCGATGTACTTGATGGCCTTCGTTTGCATATTTCTCAACTTTGTTATCCAACCTACGGTGTGAGAAGTTTTGAGGATAATGTCACCGTGGGCGGGACATTCGTAAATGCAAGGTTTCTTAAAATTCTCCCATACAGATAAAACTAAAATTAACTTATCTGACCGACAGTTATTGCTGCCTTATTAGAGTTACGACCGTAAAACACAATAAAAGTTCCTAATTCCAGTTTCTAAATTACATAATTCCTCTATCGATCACTTAACAGTAACATGTTATTAGCCAATGAGCACTAAAAGTTATCTATTAATTTAGCTTCCTCATTATAATTTTGCTGACAGTGGCGCGAGGCGAGGTACGTTCAGAGCGACGATGCCGCGGAAGTTGCTCAAGTTCCTGATAGTATTTGACAATACATCTCTGTTGTACTTCCCTGGACAGTTCCTGTCGGGTAAGGTGTTGATGGAATTGCAGGATGACACTCCTGTATTAGGTAAGAAACATTTTCTTTTTCTAATTCTAATCTTTGAGTCACCGGTCTGCGGTTGTCTATGCCATGAGGCTCCGCAAACTCTTCTCAGCTGTGCTCTTTTCAAACACAATCCTTGAGATAAGGGTATATTATCTCAGAAACTACTTGACACTGGTGGAAATGCAGTGCTAATGCACAAACAGAAGTCCCTTAAATTAAAAAATAAATCAGATCTTGTTTGTGTCTGCATCATGGTGTCGATGATTTTGCCAATCTCCAGTATAAATAGCATATGTGCTTGACATATTTCAGTAATAAATATTTTTGGGTGACCTCAATGATTGTTTTTAAACAAAGACACACTTAAACCACTGCAAAATGGTGGAGCCTCATGGCAGGCCCGAGAGCAGGCACTGACCTGCAATGCAACCCCCCCTTTCTTTTTAAATACTTTTTAATTAAAACAAGTTTTTATTTTACTTTTTGTTCCATTTAATGAACATTAGCAATTCAAGCTGGGACTCCTGGGGTCTATAATATAAGTAAATATATTATGCAAGAAGAAATTATCTAAATGTTAGTGAACATCATATCAAAATCTGTTGTGTGTTTTAGAAGAAGTAAGCAGATAAACAGAAATGATGAGGACAGATGCAGATAGTTACTTTGTTTCAAATATAAGAATTTGATGCATAGTAACATTAAATTTTTCTTAATTATCTGATGATGATTTTGGGACATCACTCCGGGTATATCTGTTTTCATGTCAAATTTCAATAGATGTATAACATCTGTTCCAAAATAAAACACTGAATATGCCATTGAACATTTTACGCCAGAGCCACATTCAAGAACTTATTTTTTACACTTTCTTCCATGACTATATTTCATTTGAACTTACACTTACTTATTTATTATCACTTATTTCATTGGTTGCTGCGTCTGACTACAACTAAAAAGGTTTCATCTGAAAATCAACACCCTGCTTTCGGGCAAGGTCTATGTTCTATTGATGTTTCGTTGTATTCTTGTTTTGTAAACTTGTTGTGAACTGTAATATTATGTGTGTGTTAGTTATGCAAATAAATTGTTTATCTATCTATCTTATTTTCCTATCAATTACTTTGTTTATTAAATGATTTGTGGATAGTTCTGTTATGTTAATATATTTCCCAAATGTTTAAAAAAGGATCCTCAATTCAGTTACATTTGAAGAAGGTCCTTACATCAATTTGTAAAAAGGCAAAAATATTGAATGGCATATCAGTGTTTGATTGGAACAGCCGATAAATGAGGGAGTAATTTTTATGCACCTATAGGTACAATTCAGACCTACCGGCTCGCATCGGTCCAGCCCGGATGACAAAGGCTATTAATATGGCAAAGTATATTTTTTTCTGCAAACACCGCCTACCTTTCTTCGTTCACCATTGACTAGAGTCAATGGTGAACGAAGACCCTAAGGTGTATGGAAGAAATCGCTTCTTAGCGATAAGACCGCCTTATTTTGTGCCTCTTGTATTTTTGTCTCTGTATTTTACTGTTTTGGTGTAAAATAAAGTATATTTGATTGATTGATTGAAATCTGTAAACAGGAATTACAGTTCATATTTGCATGCAACTTAACGACGCGTCGCGACGGCCGTACGGCTCAGTACGGCTGCCGACGGATTCCGCGACATATAAACGGCTCTGTTGACATGCGATCGACTGCCTTCTAACTGGTTCGATGCCGCGGCAGCCATCCGCGACACGCGTACGGCTTAGTTCCGGGCCGGGCCGATGCGAGCCGGTAGGTCTGAATCTTCCCATAGAAACAACAAACAGGCAGAGAGAATTGACATGACAATAAGGGTTTCTTGTTTTTCTATGGAAATGGAAATTTAAAAAGAAATTAAAATTATCATCATATTCAAGTGCTCTGTACTTAGACTTGATAAAATATTTATAATCATCATGATATGATCGTAATTGTGTTGTAGGTCTACATTTCCACGTAGTAGGTGAGGGAGTAGTCAGAGTGGGTTCCGGAAGACATGAACGATTATTCGACAAGGAGAACTACATTGACTTCCGGATGAGGCTCCTCGGCGAACCTGGTGAGCAAACATTTACTATTATTTTTCTTTTAAATGTCTCCAACTGGTTTTTATGTGAGCTATGAGTTATAGTAGACTGACATATAAAATACATAAAGCGAGTGAATGGAGCAGTCGAAAGGGGTCGCCCAAGACGCATGTATGTAGACCAAATTGGCTTACTTAAGAAGGGTCAGATCAAATGTACCCGAAATCGTCGAGCGTGTATGACGACTTATGACGGGCAAAAGAGGTGTGTTAAGGTCGTAGTCAATGGCGATCAATTGTTTCTGCCTACCTCAATGGGACACAGGCGTTAGTATATGTATGTATTAGATATTCCCATACGGGTTATTAAAAAAAAATGTTTACCCTATCATATAAGTGATATCATGTCTACAAATGGGATTTAAATTAACAACATGTATGTACGACACCCCCGGGCAGAAATTACGTCTTAAGTCACACAGCTCTAAAATCATGCTGAGATTTGATTTCCTGAGGCACCCATCAATGATTGCAAATCAGTGCGTAACTAATTATGTAGCAGATCTCTTTGGACATGGATGACCACACACAATGTTACATAACCCACTTAACTACAAGTAGGTCTTATGTCTTGGTTGAATACCCTTTTATGGTCTTGTCCTCTATTTTTAAACCCATGTTTTTTCCCGCGACTTCGTACGCGTCCGTATAATGTAATTTCGGGATAATTATGCTTCTTTCCGCAGTCAGGAAACAAAATCTTAGTCTAAAGGGATTATAAGTTTTTGGAACAGTTTTTTGTTTTTAATTTAACTTTTAAAAAATATTTATAATCTAGAATACACAATTTCTCTCCAAAACTCCTTAAGGAGTTTAGTTTTATTTAAATCCTTGCATTAAAATCATTTCAGTTTCTTTTTTTGTTCAAAAACTAATCTTTTTATAGATAGCTTGGTTTTCATGGATTATGTGTCCACATTACTTTTCATCTATTTGTGGTTGTTTCGTAGAAATCTTTTTAATTTACTCATTTTATAACTGGTGCGCAAATCTATATGTATGAAGCAGTTCCATGACTGACTAACAGATGGAGGAAACCTAACCTAAACCACTGAAGATAGATAGAAGATAAAGATACATTAAATTTGAACGAATAAACGATTTTTTTTTCGTTCGGAATTCTACAAAGCATGCATGCATGGGTCGCAAGTTCGAATCCCGTAAGGGACAAATATTTGTATGATGAATATTAATATACCCGAATATATTGTACCCGAGTCATGGATGTTTGTAGTCTAGTCATCATAATACAAGTCCAGGCTAGATTCTGGTTCTTTAAATGTGACTAGATAATTTGTGTGACGATGTCCAAGGTATTTATTTATGTGAGGGTGCACTAAGGGTTTTTTTAAATCAACCTCGAAATGGGTGCAACGGCAAGCAACGGTGTGTTGAAGTTGCCCGAAATCCATGCATACGATGTCGCGAGCAAAAGCTAGTTAAGAATATTATGTTATGTTATCAACTCGCGAAAAAAAGTATTTAATAAAAATTGTTCCAATCAGGTCACGGGGCTTCAGTGCTATCCCCGGGCATCCACAGCTTCCCGTTCAAACTCGGCCTGCCCATGGGCCTCCCGTCCACGTTCCTCGGAACCCACGGATGGGTGCAGTACTTCTGCAAGGCCGCCCTGAGGGAACCAAACGGCCTCACTCACAAGAATCAACAAGTGTTCATTGTTATGAATCCCATTGACTTGAATTTGGAGCCACCGGTTTTAGCTGTAAGTACATAACATAGCCTTTATTAACTGTAAGTTAAAATTTTAGTTGTGGTGTACACTCAAGAAGATATTCTGATGTGTATATGAATCTTATAGCCCAATCATTTTACAGTTTGAGGTAAATTGTTTTTGCAAGCTTTTAAGGCTTTTAAGGCATTATACATACTTCACACATGGTGTTAATATTTTTGTCTACTTAGTATTTTCTATTAAATATCTCATTTTGTAAATTCTAATGCCTCTTAATTGCTCAAAAATAATTTATATTGCTAATCTAATTAAAATGAGTGCATTGGTATTAATATTATTAATTTAAAAGCCTTCTGGGAGATACAATTATGATTTCTATGTTGCGTAGCGCAATTTTTTTAAATATGTTTTTAGATAGTCTTTTTGTCACTTAATGGTGCGCGTTACAGTTTAAAAGTTCAATTCATAATTACTCCCTCCTAACAAAACTCCGTAAAATGACTGGGCTATTATGGTGGACAAATTTCTATTTCGTAGATAGGACCCTCTTAATTATCTGCAAAGATCACTTATAATACAGTGGATATTATCTCTAACGGTTTCTACATGAAATCTGTCAGAATAAAGATCACACTGGCATTGAAGAATAAAATAAGATATATATTTTTTTTTTTGCTATTGATACTTTGTAAAAAACCACAAAAAATGCAAATACTTATAAATCTTGTAATTATTAATAACCTTTTAAAGATTTGTAAAATAATAGTCTTGTTACAAGGTCTCATCACTATCCTCATACTGACTAAAGAGAGAGAACAGCATACCAGATAGATAAATATTAAGAAATGTTTACTAGCAAAATATTAGTATACCTATCTACAGTAAGGTACTTTACTAAGTGTGTAATATGCTAATTAGTTTCTGCGATAATACAAATAACCTTATTAGCTACAGGATTACACAATCAATTGATATCTGCGTGTCAAATAACAAATAATAGTATTATTTACACATGTGCTGTACTATGGTTCAAAATAAGATACAACTGCGTAGGCAATTAACCATAGTTGTAGCGTGTAATTAGGAAATAACGTGAAATTAATGAGTGGAAAATATGGACAGATGTACCGATTAATGAAATATTTAAGTTAACATTTCCTTGGCTAAGTTTTCTTTAGATCCGTGAATACATTTCGGAATTAGCGAAAGGGGCATTAAACGAATTGTATTTTTGGGGCTTCTACGTAAAAAACATTTTTGCTTGGCTTGTTTAGCATATTGCTAAATTGCTGTCAGGAACCATTAATTTATGACATTAGTAAATATAAGGAAATCTTATATATCGTATTTTCAATCCATAACATAAGAATAAAAAAATGCCTTTTTTTTTCTTCAATCTTACGTACCAAAACAACGTTAAAAAAAGTTCCAAAACTCCGGAAATTATTTCTTCTGATTTATCTAATTTTACTGGGTTATAAATTCTTGACCATTCTCTTTTTACGGCTGGCTAGTAGAGATACAACCAAGGATAAGAGAGGTATCATTCACATCAGTTGGTTTTTACTGAGGAATATTGTCGCTTTTACTATCAGTTTGGTCTTCAAAAACTTTGCTGCAACTACATGGACGCTCGCCTTACCTTTTCGGCACAGGGTATAGTAGTTTTGCTACTACCGACTACAAAGTAGCTATAACAAATTATTACCCGTAACGAAATACAGTAGCACAACGCAAAACTATATAAGGTCTAACAAAATTAGCTGAAACTATTTTAAGGGGATGATCAGACTATCAAACTGAACAACTTTTTCTATAGGACCAATATCGATATCGCGAAAAAAAATCAGCTGTTCCATACAAACATATTCGACCTATATGTATGGGACAGCCAATTTTTTTTTCGCGATTTTAATATTGGTCTCATAGAGAAAGTTGTTCAGTTTGATGGTCTGATCATCCCCTTAAAATAGTTTCACCTAATTTTGTTAGACCTTATATAGTCCTTACAGTACGGCAACCGATGTACTCGTATAGAGCAACGGAGGAGGCCTTGCGGGGAAGCGGGCGGCGGGGGTCGCATTACCAGATTTGTAAGAAGGGTTGGGATTGCCTTGCATATCTGTGCATGACAGCGTAATTAAAAGAGGCGCGGCGCCGGGGGGCCGGGCGACGGCATCGCCCGCCACCAAGAGCTTTGTCATACTGTGAAGCATATAGTAATACTATGACAGTAGTGAGTTTCGAGTTTCTATAATGTATATTCTCCCGTATCATACAGCAACAGTTCGAGTGCAGCGTGGAGCACCGGCTGGGCGTGGGATGCGTGGGCAGCGGCGCGGTCACCTGCCGCGTGGCGCTCGACCGGGGCGCGTACGTGCCCGGCGAGAGCATCCTTCTCACCGCCCAGCTGGTCAACCACTCCAAGACCACCATCAAGGCCACCAGGGCCGCGCTCACTGAGGTACTATCAAGCCCATCTTTAAAAAAAAACCGCTACATTATCAGTTATATTGGTTTACGACAGCAAAAAGAGTATTGGCAAATCCTAAATTTTGATGTTCGTTCCAAATCTAATTTATATCACAACAATAATGTTCTGTTTATACAGGATCCTTTTAAATATGCTGACACTTTTTAAGGGGATGATCAGACCATCAAACTGAACAACTTTCTCTACGGGACTAAAATCGAAATCGCGAAAAAAAAATACAATGGGCTCGAGTAGGTTTGCAGTTTTGTATGGAAGAGCTGTTTTTTTTTACGATTTCGATATTGGTGCCATAGAGAGAGTTGTTCAGTTTGACGGTCTGATCATCTCCTTAAAAAAATGTCAGCACATTAAGAGGGAAGTTCCGTGTTTTAAGGTCTCTCGTTCCGGATGCTTTGTTGAGATAAATGCCCTCATCATTTGAGCCAAACGATAGCCACTGCTATACATAGGTATCCCCGACGACCTCCACAGCGATCGAATTCTACGATTCGCTGCCTCTTTAACAATCAGATATGTATTCTTTATTGCAGACGATCCAATACTCTGCGCATGGCAAGGTTGCGGCCAAGGAGGTGCGCGAGCTGGCCATGCTGCGGCACGGCAAGACGCGCGGCGGCGGCACCGACCTGTGGCGTGACGAGCTCCTCTACGTGCCACCCCTGCCCCCCACCAACCTGCGCGGCTGCCACCTCATCTCCGTACAGTACGACGTGTTCGTGAGTATCCTACTCGTGCACTCGAGCCGCTCTACGTGCCGCCCCTCCCCTGCAATTATAAACAGCTGTCAATGTATTAAAAGTTACAAATTTAGTTTCTGGGACATTGGAGGTAGCGCTTCAAATCTACAGGCCCTGTACCCGCACTTTCGATTTCCGATATATCGAGACCGTTTCGGTCCGAACTTCATTGTAATAGAGTTGACTTTGGAACGAAAACGTTCACGCAATTTCGAAGTTCGAATGTCTGGGTAGAGGCCAGGGCCTCTTGGGGTAATTGTCTGCAGATCAGGATCTGCAGACATAATAAGCTATCATTCGTATCGGACAGCCTACCCAGTGGGCCTTGCATGCCACGCCCGACAAAAGCGAGAAAAATTGAAATGAGCCTGTCTCTGTTACTTTGCGCATGCCAAAGTAGCGCGTTGGATGTACCCGGCAAACAACTTGATAAATGCAACTTGGATGTGAGGTTGCCTGTGTAGTAGCGCTCAAGATGTTTGCCGGCAATTTTACGTGCCGTTACCATTAATCTAACCTTTCCCTCTCAGTTCATAATCGAGCCAAAGAGCCTGGAAAAGGAGGTGAAGCTGCAGCTGCCGATCCTGCTGGGCACGTACCCGTTCCGTTGCGAGGGCGAGGAGCCGCCCGTGTCCACCCACTACCCGAGCACCCTGCCCATCTTCAGGCCCTGGCTCCACGACAAGCCCAACCACTAGCCGGACGCTTCATGTCAGGTAGTGTAGTGTGATTGATCTTCCCTGGTGGCCAGTCTTCGTCAAACAGTCTTCTTCGATATTAACGGTGTCGTAATTATTCACGCCACGCTTTTTATAATCTCATTATTCTCAGATAAAAGACATTGCCCACGTGACGAAATGTATTCGTTTCAAATCATTTCACAACTAACGAAGTATGATCAAAGAACACATACAAATAGTTAAAATTATACACAAAACAGGAGGAATATCACATTTTCCAAGGAAATTGAAATTATCATTTTCTATCGTAGCATTTCTTATCAAATTCAAATTTACCAGTTTTGAGGCGAAACGGGATTGGACGTTTTCCTTTGCAACCTGTTAACGAATGAATAATGAATACAAAAATCTATGGGTTCTACATGGGCCTACTCAGACTTTTGATTTTCGATAGTACCTACATATTTTGCCATGAACGTTTTTGTTCAAACCTCAACTCTTCCAATGGAATTCTGAAAAGAACTAGCACGATATATCGAAAATCTAAAGTGCCCAGTTTAGTGCCTAGTATTCACTTAAATTGGCAGCGTTGATTTTATCAATTTTACTATAACTTGTAAATCGACGTGGCCATTATAAAATGTATTTTTTGTATTTTCTAGAAGTTATTGTGTCAAATGATGTTTGTCAAGTGATTCCAGATTATTAAGGGTTGGATCTCATATGGCAACACCGCATCGCATTTTTCCGTCGCTCCATTCTGCGTGCGTGCGTTCGTGCTCCGTCTATCTTATTTGGTCTAGCAAATGACCTTCCTGAGTGACAGAAAAGGATGGAGCGACGGAAAAATGTGATGCGGTGCTGCCAGGTGAGGTTCAACCCTAATACGTATATGTTACGTATGTTTCAAGTCATATTATTTTATTCTTTATGTTTGTATTAACAAATTAAGGCTTTTTTGGGAGCTCACCTGCAGTAATAAGCTAAAAGCGAATCTTTTTACGATTGTACTCTTTAAAAGTTTACACTTTTGTTCGGTAATTAATTATCTTAGTACCCCTAGAGGAGCGCGTAATTTCTCTATGGTTGTACCAAAGTGTATCAACTTTTGAAACTGACCCTATCATACGTTTACGTAGGTAGGTATGTGTGTGGGTGTAGGTGTGTGGAGAATCTCTATTTTCAGTCATTCAAAGATAACGCGACATAAATACATTACTATTATTTGCTCAATGATAATAACATTGAATTGAACCTTCTGACTTATAACATAAGAACTATGTGGACACTGCGTCCAGTTTGTAAAAAATAATTTTATGTACCTATAGTATTTTGGTGTTTCTGTGGCTTATTAATTACGAAATTAGATTATCCTTTTGCTATAATTATATTTATGAACCTATTTACAAGGTCTATTATTCTAAAGGCTTACGAATAAAATTTGCTAACAAAAGTATTACATAAATGGGGCTAAATTTACGCATACTTTATAAAACTTTCTACATATTAATTATGTAATAGGTTATAATATAAGGATGTTTTGTTTGTGTAAAGCTGTCGTTACACTTTAAATGTAGACGCAGTAAAGCGAGCGAGAATCGATGTGCAAATAAATTTGACCTTTATTCAATAGTGATAAGATTGCCGCTGCGCGCCGATGCCACAATATAACTAATAGTATCTAGTACGGACACTCCCTCCCACCGACTTTTCCCCTCTGGTTGAATTGTGGTTCCTCTTAAGCAAATGCGTATTCTTCTCGCTCGCACTCACTCAGTATCGCACATGCTATCGCAACTGCCTCCGTGATCTAATGGTTAAGAGCATTGACTCTCGACAAGGAGGTCGAGGGATCGATTCCCACGGGGGAAACCTAGTGAAATCATACTTAGTGCGTTTTTCCCCAGTTGGTTAGGACATTGCAGGGTGAATCGCCTAATTGTCTGAAAAGAAAAATGATTCCGTGCTTCGGATGGCACGTTAAGCCGTTGGGCCCGGCTACTATCTTTGATGGTAGTAGTCGTTCCATAAAACCCACGTCAGAGGCCGTAAGGCGGTCTGAAAAAACTCTGACACCAGGGCTCTGTCCACACGAGAAGAAGAAGAAGTATCGCACATGCTTAACTCTTCATTAATTTTTTTCCCATTTGTATGAAATGACAGCTATCAGCTGACAGTGTCAAAGGTGTGCCGATGCTCTTTTAATGTGAATTGACCCTATGTGATCGCTGTCATCGAGGACAGGTCTTAAGGATGTAGATTCTTTTATACAGCTTGAGCACAGCTCGGACACAGCAAACAAAAAATTTAAATTGACAAGATGACGTTAGCACATACGAAACCAAAGAAATAGAACCTTAAGTCTTCTTAGGTAATTGCCGGGTAACCAGAGGGCGATAGAGGGGGTGAAGTAAAAAGTTGGTGGGAAGGAGTGTCCGTACTGTATCTAGTAATGGATACTCTTTCTTATACTGTGGCTTAAGTATTAGTTAGATTCAGTGTCTATATAGCTTGATTAGTGTATTAGTAATCTGGCAAATATCCTTAAAATCGGACCTGATTTACGCTTCCTTTCCTTTTTGACTCCATTGGGTTAATTATTTTTCTGAAAGAATTTAATTCACTTAAAACTAAAATAATTAAGTTTTCAAATTAAAATTCATGAGAGCGTAGTTTCATTATGGAATGAAAATTGAGATTAGTTTGACAAAATTGAGTCTCTCAAATAGAACCCCTATTTGAGAGACTCAATTTTTTTTCGCTTTTAATTCGTGACCAAAAACACATTTTGAACGTATGATTTTGATACGGTATGGCTCCGATCCAACCAATATAGTCTTGTACCATTTGTAGGGCGGTAGTCAGCAGCATAAAACTAGTTTCACACCTTTACTGAATGACAACGAACCGAAGGCGCCATCGCCAGTCCCAACTGTCAACCCAATACACTAATCAAGCATGTCCTCGCTGCCACAGTGGGGCGACAGCTTAAATCTCAGGCATTTTATATTTATAAGAGTAAGACAGAGGCAAAACATCACGAATATCATACATTATGCTACTAGGGAATACCTACGTTATTTGCAATTTTACGAGTCTCAATCACTCGCCAAACCAATAGGTTTTAAATGTAATTATTATATTTATATGGCACGAATGTGTTACACCATTTGCAGCCAAGCTTTTGCACTCATATGTCAGCCAACCAAGACCTTATAATGACTTATGCGTTTTGGTCGGACGCTAACTCGACCGCGCTGCTTATACAATTGTCCATGTAATCTTAATCTAGTGCCATTTTAATGTTTACTACTAAATTACTTTTTAAAACTTATCGTAAACTAAAATTTTAAGCAATACTCTGTCCTTGAAATGTATTTTATTAATAATTAAGGAATCGAATTATTGAGCTAAATATTTTTAGATGTTCTTTTGTATTTAATGGCTATGTTTATAACTGAATAACCTGTGATATACCAATCCGTCCACTTTATGGTAGTCATGCTACAATTATTAAATAAATATTCACATACAAATATGTTTTAGGTTTTCATTTAATCCACTCCCCGCTGCGTGATCCCCCAGTGTCATTTCGATTTAATTTCCTATAGTTCATTTAATCCACACTCCGCTGCGTGATCCCCCAGTGTCATTTCGATTTAATTTCCTATAGTTCATTTAATCCACACTCCGCTGCGTGATCCCCCAGTGTCATTTCGATTTAATTTCCTATAGTTCATTTAATCCACTTAAAATAATACTAGGGTATTTTGTTACGCCTGATGAAGCTGAAACTACGACTTTTGCATCCAAGCCAAAGCCTCTCGTGTCTACAAAGTGCAATCGTCGTACTAACTTGAGCTATATCTATTAGACTTAAAGTTTAGTTTGGATTAAATATAAACTAACTTATATTATTAATAAAACAGTGACTGTTACTTCAAACTCTTGTATTTCAGTAACAAATCGCAATGGAAACGGGTATGTTTTACACTTCAAATATATGGCTTTTTGTCGATTCTCACATCACCCGAACTAGTATTTGACATTAGTGTTTACAACAATGCAACAAGGTTTAGTTTACATAATCTTAGTCACGTTCACTTAGACTAACAACACAATAAAGTACATATTATATTGCTCAATTTTATATTAATATCACGGGCAAACTAATGTCTAAATACTAACTCAAATAATATAGAAAAGTAAACCAATTGTCGAACCTCTTATGTTCTAATCATAGACTATCCACCCTATAGACTTCTAATGTAATTGCATGGTTTGACCAATACTTACAATACTAAAGCGTTTGTTCCAAGTTTGACTACCGAACTACGAATTTCTTATTCGTAGCTATCGAAGCAGAAAATAATGTGTGTGTTAAATAATTCAGTAAATAACAAACAACAGGTTTAGTGGCAAACTAGAGAGCGCAGTGACAAGTACCTACGCACCGATTTTGACTTGTCACCTATCATGCGGGCGGGATTTTATGTCCTATTTTACATTGAATGTTTTGTACAATGTTATTTTTTGACGCATCGAAGCCCGCCCGCGGCCACGTGGCTGGGAAAGGCCCTTATGGGAATTGTTAAAAGGGACCATCTGTCAGAATCGTGGCCTGTAACGATCAATTATTTGCCAACGCCAGTGGGACTACGTAACCCTTCAACTACCGCGGTCGCAATATCGTCCGATATCCATTGTTATCTTAAAGCCGGGATGCGAGCGGGTAATAAGGGGTGTAAACTTAATTCCGTTACATACTTTAAGGAGTGCTCCAGACCAAACTAAACAACTTTCACTATGGGACTAAAACAGAAATCAACACATTTGGTTCGTGCCGCGATTGACGTTTTCTATGCAACAGCAGATTTTTTTTTACAATTTCCTTAATCCCGTAGTAAAAGTTGTTCAGTTTGATGGTCTGAAGCGCCTAATGCATTGATTGTTGAAGTATGTAATGCATTAAATTTTTCACATATACGCCATTTATTCATTCATTCGCATTGATCTAGTATTTACCTACATTAGAAATCTATATGGCAGTTATTCTATCCAAAAAAACACTAACGTTCATTTGAAGACATAAATTCGAGTCCATAATTCAATATAAAGTTCGTTATCACTGAGGCGACGCACATCACAGCACAGTCAAAGGAAAGCAGGCGTTATTCGGTGCGGGTTGGAGTCTACGCCATCTTGTTGGCCAGGGCGAGGTGGAGGCCGGACAGCTGGGTGGTCCACTTGTCGAGGGCGGAGTACCGCGCCGCTCCGAGCGCGCCCGACTGCAGCTCGAGCACCGAGTTCACTTGGTCTATGCGCCCGCTGATCGTGCTGCGGGAGTGTTTACGGTTAGTCGTGTATTTAAATATCAAGAGAAAGCTTGTTTCTTATTGTCTAATTTAAATTGCAAATGTGCTTGACGTTGTTCGGCAATAGATATTTCGTACAAAAACACTTGAGCCATTATAATATAAATTCTCTAGCCACGCGACTCTCAAAGAGATCATAAAGATAAATAAAATACAACCCATTAAGCTATAATGTACACTACGTACTAGATGCGACAAGACGAACGTCATTAGCCACACGTGGGTAAGTAGGAGGAGAGTATTGACCGGCTCTAGAGTGAAAGCTGTTTAGTTTGATTGTTAAACCAGAGTTTTCCGTCAAATAATTATTTGCTAAGCTGTACACTAAATAAAGTTCAATGTCGCTGCTCTTTTAAATGCCCTTTAGACATGCAATCGATCACACACATAGGTGTCAGGTCACAAGTATTTGTTAGGGTCAGTTCGCACTAAAGCAGTCTTTAGTCCTGCAATTCAGTCTGTGAGCTGCTAGTGTATCATATATAATAATAATAATTTATCGTAGGCTTACGACCAAGGTACGGCTTACGGCAAAGGCGGAGGGGAGGAGCGCGGTTGCGATTTAGCTAACTGAACGATTGGACCTTAAGAAAGTCTGCGATAAATTGCAGCTCCAAAGCCTGCTTTAGTGTGAACTGACTCTTAAAAAAAACTTGTGTTGTGACCCGTGGCCTACGTACTAATGTAGAAAAGCAGAAAAATACTCACTTATCCAAAATACAGGTAACCAACAAATTCTCAACTTCCTTCTCATCAATATTAAGCTCCTTAGATATAAACGGTATGTGGATCCTCGTGTAGGGGCCGATCAGTTTGATCAACACCTGTGTCCTAATGTTCCTCAGCAGGTCCTCGATGTGCTCCCGAATGAACGGGTCGTCCATAATGTTGTTCCTATTGTGCTTGAGGATGGACTCGAACTCGTTGATGTCGTTGTTTTGGTACGCCATCACGAGGTTGGTCATTGCAAGGATTTCTGGATCGTTCTTGTATGGTTTTGCTTCTTGAGAATCGAAGGGGTTGATACCGGATTTCATTAACCTGGAACATTGACGTAGAATACTATGACGCCGGAACAAGTACAAAATGCTCAAAAAACACACTACACAAGACACTAAACTACACAAACCTAAGTACGTGTAGAAGTTTAAACCAACTAAAAACATTGAAAATGCTGAATTTCTTTTCCATCCCACACCCCCATCGGGGCACGCGTGCGCGTATTCGGCAGATGAAACGAAGACTGTCGAGTAATTGGTTCTCTTTTTACGTTCTGGTACCCTTTTGGTTCGGACACTTTTGAGTGCGGACCCTACGTCCAGAGTTGGTAAATCAATGACCTGGAATGTTAATTGAGATTTCTCTTCACAAACTTAAAGTTACCGTTGAATTGCATTGCATAGTGAGGTGTCCATTACTGATGACGTGCTATAATGAATCCCTCACTCAGGCAATTCTATGGAGGCAATGTACTATACATTATGGGAACTGAAAATTTTGCTAATCCATCGTGATTAGGGGACTTGACTCTGCTGGTAGGATAGATCTATGGACAAATGGGTGTAGGAAAACCAAAGTTGGACTCCAGATGTTATAATTATAACACAAGCTCTTATGTATGCTGTCAGAAAGAACAGACAAGCGCACTGCGCGTCAAATAATACGATCATGAGAACTTTATTCACTACAAAAATAGGCCAAGAGCATGTCGGAATCGACCATGATAGGGTTTTCTAGCCATGCACTAGGGTATGCTGATGACCTGGTAGTGATAATTGTGGGCCCATGTCCCAGCACTATATCCAGTCTCATGCAGACAGCACTACATAAGATAGAAAGGTGGTGCAAAGACTTCGGTGTTTCAGTGAATGCCGATAAAACGGTTATAGTACCCTTCACAAGAAGGCGAAAATTAGAGCGACTTAGACCTCCAATTCTCTTCAACAAATCTATACCGTTTTCCAAGGAGGTTAAATATCTAGGAGTAATTCTGGACCAAAAACTCACTTGGAACCAACACCTGGACCACATTGTGCGAAAGGCAAAAATAGGACTAGGGACATGCTGTCGCTTAGCGGGCTCCAGATGGGGCGTGAAAGCGAGTTCGGTTATGTGGATCTACACTGCGATAGTGAGGCCTATGGCATCCTACTGCAGTGTAGCCTGGCATAAGAAAACCGAACAAGCGAAGTGTGTAAACACCCTAAATAGCCTACAAGGATTAGTATGCAGAATAGCAACGGGGGCAATAAAATCTACACCCACGGCTGCTATGGAGGCAATATTAGGTTTGCCTCCACTACACATCCATGTGCAGAAAGAGGCAAAAATTGCAATGCTCCGAGCCTTGGAACGAGGAGATTCCAAATGGAAGTCCTCTGTTATGAGAGGGTTACATGAAACTCTCTTAACAATTCCGATCATGTGTATGCCGAAAGACACCACGAACAAAGAATATAACTTCAATAGGTTATACAAGGTAATCCTACCCCAAAGAGAGGACTCGAACAGGAATACCCCACAATCCTTCAGCGCTGGAGATGTCGTCTGGTTTACAGATGGCTCCAGGAAGGACAACCGTGCTGGAGCTGGAGTATGTGGCGGCAATCCAAGGATTAGAAAGGCGATTTACCTTGGACAGCATGCCACTGTATTCCAGACTGAAATGTACGCTATCATAGATTGCGCACATGAGAATCTGAAAAGATACCCAAAGGGGAAACATATTGTTATTTTATCAGATAGCCAGGCTGCTCTGAAAGCGCTAGGATAGAAAATGAGTCAAAGCTAACATTAGAATGTGCCCGAGCACTTAACCAGCTAGGACTGACAGACTCTGTCACCCTAGGCTGGGTGCCCGGACACTACGGTATTGATGGAAATGAGGCTGCTGACGAGCTGGCACGAAGAGGGGCGGAAGAGGACGCCATAGGCCCCGAGCCTTATTGCGGCATCTCTCGCAACACTTCTAGACGTGTGCTAAAGGAATGGGCCGTGAACCAAAGCCGTAGGCTCTGGTCGGATACACCAGGACTGAGGCATGCGAAAGAACTTGTGACCGGCTTTTCAAACAGACATACCTCAGATGCCATCAATTCAAGCCGCAACGACTTAAGGCTCTTAGTACGAGCCTTAACAGGACACTGCAAGTTAAACAAACACCTACACAGAATGGGGCTGGTAGATTCACCCACTTGCAGATTCTGCTGTGAAGCAGAGGAAACACCCATACACCTCCTCTGCGAATGCGAAGTGCTCATTCACAGCAGAAGTCGCCATCTAGGTGGATACATAATAACACCTACCGACATTAGGGACCTCCCCTCCAAAAGCATAACACGGTTCATGAAGTCCGTGGGCCTAGGAAATGACCTTTAGGTCTAGGGTGACAGCTACGATAGATCTATGCAGGTCGCAGTAGCTATTTGGTCATTGACCAAGCCCTTATAACCAACTAATAATAATAGCCATGCACACTAAGAGGTGATCCGGATGATGATGAATTGATCAGAAAATTATGAGACAACAGCTTGGATTACGGAATTTCGAAATGCTAACGATACCGCGATTTAGTGTGTATGAGTGTTTTGTTCCATTTTACAAGAGCTATCCAAGGACACATAACTCGTTTGAGTAGAAAAAAAATTGGGAGTAATCGAGGCGGGGCACACAGACAGACAGGATAAGGGTTCCTCGTTTGACTACGAAACTGGGCAAAAAAACGGCGTCTTGTCTCGAAAACGTCTGTCATCAAACTTTGAAGGTAGATATCACTAACATGTTAGCTAATACGAGGTACTTCAAGCAGGTGGTCCGCCTCGGACTGCCGGACTCGTCGTAGTTCTTGAACGCCTCGAAGAAGTCCGTGTGCGCCTTCTCGAACTCACCCTCGCGGAGATGCATCTTGCCGCCGCATTCTACAAAGAATTTAATAAAAATTATTATTATTTACAATTAATGGACTCTTGCTTGTGCGTTACCACTGCATTTCCGCCAGTGTCAAGTAGTTTATGGGAGAATCTATCCCAATCTCAAGGATTGTTTTTATTTAGGTGAGAACAAGAAATTGAGGACTGCGAAGCCTCGTGGCAGGCAAAAATGCGACGCGCGAAAACCACACGAGACAAGTGCTCGGGTCAAAACCTGCAACGTGACTCCAATAATAAAAATATATTAGGTTTTTTGTTATATAATTTTGTTAGGTTATTGTTATAATAATATAAATATACTTTGGTTGTAATATGTGGTGTTAGGTGTTGATGAATGAAACAATTTGTTCCACGATCAGTCGTATAAAGTTCATTAAAAGACCTTTCAATGACTCATTTATAACTAATTTAGCATGTGTGTTCCTCTTTGAATATTTATTATGAGGACTAGCCTTGCGGTAGCATTTCCCCTCTGCCACGGTATAAGATCAATTAATCATGTGCATTTACATTAAATTTTATGCCTTATCACTAAACGAGACAGCTTATAATTGCGAAACAATAAGGGTTCACGCGAGACTACTTTTCATGATTTTTAACGTTCAAAATTAGAATCTAAAGTTATGGGAATTAAATCTAAAGTTGCGGATTTCACGTTACCTCGCCCCCCGCAAAAAGTGGCAGAAATGTTTATTAGTAGAATTACACGCGTAACTATAACTAGTCCCTGTATAAGTAGTCAAAGGTGTTCCTGCCTCGACAAGGGCAGTTGCTACTTCAGTGGAGATAATCACGCTGCCAAGTCAGAGCGAGTTGTCCATGTTGTGGTATTATTGTAGGTACTGAGAAAAGACCGAACATTATTTACACTACACCAGATTTACTATCCTCTACACGCTAATTGACGCACTCGCGGTCTACGCATTTGCCACATTAGTGTACCAACAATAATTTGAAGTCGAGTTGGCTTTAATCACCTGGTTGATTAACTTTGCAGGTGATCATTTCACGTAGAAAGCAAACACGCACCATTCTATATTATGAAATGACGAAGGCGAGTAATGTGTTATAAAGATATAATAAATAGTTTTATTTATTTCATCGTTGGTGATCATGATCAACATACCTCTAATAACGCCCATGATGAGTGGATGCGGTATCGCCGACTTAATGTGCAACGACTGTTCATAAAGCGCCTTCAGTTTCTTGTTGTTCTTCTGTGCTGTGTACATCTGGATCTCTAAGGCGTATATCTCTAACAACTGGGTGCCCTTCTTCAGGTCGTCCTCACCCTCGTCTGTCTGTGGACACACCACCTGTTACTTGAATATATTACTGAGTTTACTGTTCAATTGGCTTCGATAGAATAGTTATTATGGGATAACAATGTTCTGCCTTTAATGAATTGCCCTTGTGATGGCCTGTTTTCTTTAACTCTAATTTGTGAGAAACCCTAGCTATGTCCTGAAGCGGGATCTATTATAATATATATATGCCTCTAACTTCTATTAATACTTGTCGTACTGATCATTTTGCCTTGTCCGCTAAATTCAATCAAAATGGCTATAATAATGTCACTGATGCTGTTTTTAGATTGCAAACTGTGTTTTTGATGCGCCATAGGCGTCCTTCCATCGGTGAAATATAAAGGAGAAGCCGGAAAAGTACTGGAAAGGGGCTACACGGGGTGCAAGTACGCTAATGTCGTATCATATCGTCGCGATATTTCTGAAATCTATCAGTGTCGCGGCGGTGCAGTTGCGACATCGCCTAAGCCAAAAAATCGCTTGTGATAGATCCCTTAGGGTTCACATGGGATCAGGCGAATTCAGGTGGTTATCAATTTTCTCTGTCTAGTCTGGCTACCACAATGGGACACATGGGAGTAGGAGGCTAAATAAATGTACAACAAACAGAAACTTATGTGGTATCCGTGTGGCAAAATACTTAGCTGGAAAAATTTAAAACGACATGCCAATATCTATCAACAGAATCCTTATATTTAGGTTTCATTGTTTTGGATTATTCCTACCATGAGAAAATGTATCATATCATATTGTAACTCCAAATACCTGACAACTCTGATGCAGCTGCTTGAGTATCTTGGCCAATTTGTTAAAGTCTCCCCTATCGTAATACAATTTGCCTAATTTGGTGTTAGTTTTGAACCAAAGCCTATCGTTTTTGGCGTCTTTCAGTGCTTCTAGCGTCGTCTCGTAGAAATCCTGCAAGAGCTCCATCTGCGAACATAGGTTTAACTAGGAGTCTATAGTTGTTTACAATTATTTTTGGCTGGATAAGATGTAATCATAAGGGTCTTAAAATGTAGATGATTCAATCATTTTACTTGGATAAAGTTTCTAGAAGGCAGTATAACACCCACTGAGATGGCTTCAAAACGACACGATGACTGCCGACAACAATCGCTATTGGGACGTACATGCTTATTTGTGGTGGGCTTTGTTCTGTGATGGGACATAATATATAAGGTCTAACAAAATTAGGTGAAACTATTTTAAGGGGATGATCAGACCATCAAACTGAACAACTTTCTCTATGGGACCGATAATGAAATTGCGAAAAAATAAATCAGCTGTTCCATACAAACCTACTCGACCTAAATGTATGGGACAGCAGATATTTCTTTGCGATTTCAATATTGGTCCCATAAAGAAAGTTGTTCAGTTTGATGGTCTGATCATCCCTTAAAATAGTTTCACCTAATTTTGTTAGAACTTATATACAGGTAATAAATACAAATACTTTTACTACAATAAGTGTAGATAGAAAAAAACTAAATAATTGTACTACAAACAAAAACTATTGTAAAACTTGCAATCTTAACAATTCAGTTGAATATGAACAAGACTAAATAGATAATCTTTCTTGTACTGTGACTAAATTCTGGAACTTTAAATGGAATGGGACTATAATATCTATGATTGTCTCTAATGTACTTATTTATAAACGTAACGTAAATGGACATTTATAAACATGATGTTTGAAACTTGTTAAGAATCATGTAAGAGGGTTCACATAACCTATGAAATACTAAAACAATACAAACATTTCTAGAGGTAGAGATGTAGTCGAGGATGGAGTTGATGGACTTCTCGGAGTGGTTCCTCGTGACTGCGCTCTTGATGTACGTCAGGAGCTGTTTGTACCGAACCATCATCTCCGTGAAGTTGCTCTGCAGAAAAAGTTATAATAAATAATATTATTATAACCTTTAATATTGCACAAAATAGTTAATTTACCATTATTGTTAGAACATTAAGCTGTTTTAGAGAATCTCATACATATTTATTCATACCAGATTTTGGTATATTATTAAAAGAATTTTTTGATACAGGACAACATGTTGGACTGCTTGGAGATTGACACTCAGTTGCAGAAACGTTATTCCTCCAATAAATCTCTTGCTAGCTTTTACTAAATCAACGAGACAAAAAGTGACAGCAAGAGATTTGTTGGAGGATTAACTATAATGAGCGTTTTTGCAACTGAGTGTAAAAGGATAAAAAGTAATAAATCTAACACTTTTTAGTGCCAACTTATTTATAAGGACGAAATATTCTTTTCAACACACTTGCTCATAAAATGGCCCTTATTTCACTGCAATTAGGCACATAATGACACCTATAATCAAACTGTGACTTTTTCATTACTATTATTCACAAGTGAGTTATAGGTTAGAGTAGTAGGTATCTAAACTTCTTGGTTGAGTTCTTCAGTTGCTTTGTTCTAAGTTTCGATACAAAAAAGTTCATATTCAATAGTACAAATAAACTCTCTAAATAAACTTTTTATTTACTAAATAAAATGATTTTTTATTATTATTTTCTTCACAAGTGTTTTGAAAAACGTCGTATGATACACGTGTGTATTGATGATTACCGTCCTCGGCTCTCTTAAGATGCTCAATGGCGCCTCAGCGGTAATCACCAACATTACACACTTGTACCATAATGTACTATTATGTTGTGAGAAGAAAGTATGGAAAAGAAACTAATCTAATAGAATTATAAAAAGTTTGATAATGTTTTCAATATATGGATTAATTTTAAAATAACAAATGCCTAACTACTTAGCTCCTGATAAAGTCTTAAGAAAACGAAGCTCAAAACAGCAAATAATAAAAACTATTCAAAATAGAATACCTGTTTGATATTATCAGGGTTCGAAATTATCTAGTCTTCGGCATTACAATTTCTTCTCACAATGTATTACAAATAATTAAGAAAAACAGTAAGAAAAATAATTTCGTTTTTGTAAGCTTCTTTTTTTGCGCATCGTGATCGGATACACATGGCGTGACATTTCTAACACAAGCTTTTTGTGTTTCTAGTCAATTTTATAATTATCAATGCTATCAAGATAATTATCTTGTCAAACCCTGGATATTATTGCTTGAATTTTCCAATTAGAATATAACAGGATATAACAGGACACTAGTACTAGTAGTTTAGTTTTTAGTATAAAAAAAATGACATGATTATGTAGTTTGTACTAGCTTGATTTGATTTGTGTATACACATATAATAAAAGTATAAATCAATCGGCCTATGTCCAGCAGTGGACGTCCATCGGCTGAGATGATGATGATGATAAATCAATCACAACTGCCTCTCCCAACATTTATCCTACAGTTCGTAAAATATAGTTTGATACCTGTGACACCAGGACAGGGTGATATATAGGGTCCTTCTTAATCAATACTTTTCTTTTCTTCAAAACCGTCTAACAACTTTCTCTATGGCACAAACATTGAAACTGCGAAAAAAATCAGTATGGGACAGGTGATTTTATTTTTTGCGATATAGATGTTGGTTCCATAGAGAAACAATGACGGCCTGGACATCCCTGTATTTAAGAAATAAGAGTGATAGAGAGTAAAAATGTATGTATTTGACACAGGTATCAAACTAAATACAAACTATAATGCAGGCAACCATTCTCAGTTTAACAAACTCACCAACTTGAAGTTAATCTTGATCATCTGCTTCAGCGCCTTGAAGCCCCACTCCCCCTTTTCACCGCCCTCCAACTCAAGGACCTTCTGGAAGCTGAAGAGTGCCGCCTTGGGCTCATCTTCCTTGAGGGCCTTGCTGTTGTAGTACTGGTTTTCAAGGTCCACATCGGGCTCCGAATTGCTGTCTTCAGAGTATTCCTGTCGGAAAATGTTTGTGGATTGTTGACACTGCATACTTCAAAGTCAATACTTTCATAGGTCAGGAACAAATGGGCAAGAGCGCGCAAGAACCCACGTAGGTAGTCAGTTCTCTTGAATTTCGCCTGTGCGACTTACCAAGCGAGTACCCCTACCGATGCCGATAACCTTACATATGAGCAGGTGACCCACTAGGTGAGCCACATTAATCATTTCAATGTTACAACTTATGCACAACCTACGAGTGGTGTCAATTTTAGCTCTGGTCTAGGGTCATGGTTTAGAACTTAGCAGTGAAAGTGTTAAAGGAATATTTACAGTAGTAATAGTGTCATTTCTTAAATAAAAATATAGATACCTATGCCATTAAAAAAAAACTTCACATTTAATTTATGTACATACATATGTCTGCTACAATTATGTAAAGAAAGAAAGCAAGAAAATATTTGTACACAATAAACTATGTTTATTGTTTAAAAAATTTGGCCCGTGACCAAGTTTGGCACATAATATGGAAAAACACCATAGATGCAAATCAAATTAGAGAAAGATATAGATTAACAACATTGCTCCAAATACTCAACAAAAAGAGAGAGAATCCCTCATAACTTCTAGAATTCAACTTATTATATTTTCTGAATGACTTTTGATTGTTTAATTACCTGTATTTAAACCAGGGACCGAAACCGGTATCGATAATACCGGTATTTTTTGGTTACAACCATTTATTTTTTTTACAGGTATTTTTAGAGGTAACCTTTATATATTTCTACTAACGGTCCGCGTACACAGAGATATGTTTAAATAAAAAATTGTTTCTTTATAAATATAGTAAGTATTCAATATTAAGTACCTCGTTAGTCGTTACTAAATACAAATTAAATCAAATACATATATCAATTATCTCGACCTGTCCAATGCTGTAGGAACACTGAAAATAGTGCGTGCGTCTCTCGTTGGGTGATCCATGCATCACCCGCTATAACAATGACGTTGTTCAATCAATTTTGTACTTTTGATTAGTAGAAATTAAAGTTCATTTTTCAGTGTTATTAAAAACGACGCGCACTTTTTGCCGCTCCGTCTATACTGACCCTTACCCGCACTCACTTGCAATCTCTTGAAGGTCATATTTAGGTTACCGGTATTAAAATCGGTTGTTACCTGGATAAAGGTTACCGAAAATTTTCGGTCCCTGATTTAAACAAATCAAAACCATTAGTATTTCAGTATATACGTAACCATTAACCTAAATCATCATCAGCCTATAAATGTCCCACTGCAGGGCACAGGCCTACCCTCAGGGAGGGTGTATGGGCATTAGTCCACCATGCATGCCCAATGCGGATTGGTAGACTTCACATACACATCAGAATTTCTTCTTTAGCGTATGCAGGTTTCCTCACAATGTTTTCCTTCACCGTTTGAGAGCAATTGGTATTACGTACATACGTTAGAGAAACTCAATTGGTACATGGCATGTTGTCCGTGCGGATTCGAAACCGGACCCCCATAATTAGGTTTAAATTATTAACCTATTAACCTAAAGAAAAAACAAAAAAGAAACAAAACTTATACTACTTACAAATAAAAAATATCTTCTAAAATACCGCGTAAAAATATATTAAATGTTTGGAGATATTTCAGGTGCGGAGATTGGAATATTGCAGTGATGGTTAGGGCAGAGGAATGAAAGCTTTTGAGTCTCAGTGTGTACTGATTTATTAGGGCGTTTGCCCCTTGTTATATACAGATCGGCGGTTCCCTATTTTTTGGTGCACCGCCGAGTAAATGTACATGTGGGTATCCCCACATATGTTTTATTTATTTAAGTTTATTGAAGTCTTTTGATGTTTTTGTTTCTATGGAGCGCAAAAATTTTCTACATACTGAAAATAGTGTTATTCCTTATTATAAGTTATTTTAATCAATCAAAAATTATGTCAAAACCAGTGTTGCCAGATCCATGAGTTAAGAATCATCCAGATTGTCAGCAAAATTATCATGTGTTGATCACATAACTAGGAGTCGTGTTGTAGGTCTGCTATTGGGTAGTCACGTGTCGCTCGTCAATTGTTAGTTCCCCCCCTCCCGGGCCAACAACGAAGCTTCAGTGGCTCAAGATAGTGTTCTTTTCGACAAACAATCCTTGATTTCACCAACTACCGTACAACGTCAAGCACTCTTGCTAAAGGAACTAGACATTGGCAAAATCATCACAACCAAGATGGCAGCCATTTTTTTTTTTTTAAATAGAATAGAATAGAATAGAATCCCATCACAAATTTCTTAAATAATGGTATCTCAGGCGCTGTTCATACAGAAGAGATGTGTGGCGGTGGCAGATAGTCAAAGTAACACCAATATAAACCTTATAGTACGTATCGTAGCGACGTT